>OZ004705.1:50123119-50723119 GCA_963924515.1 Vespertilio murinus
GTTTATTTTTCCATGTGTTATCTACAGATAAGACAGCCTATACTATTACATTTCTACTGACATAATTGTGCATGAATTTTGATCTGATCTGGTATTACATGGTGCAAAAGGTGACACATTTTCTCTAATATATCCCATTAGAAAAGAAAGAAGTTGTCTACGTATGAAATCTGGGGACCTTGACTTAGAAACTATACGACTTTGAGGTCAGCTCAATGGGAAAAAAGAACTTGTTCAAGCACCCCAGGCACTGAAGGCGGTGACAAGCAAACGTTAATAACCCAGAGCAGTTACTCTGTTGGATAATCAATAAAATCTTAACATTATCAGACTGCAACAGCTGTATATTCGCTTATCATATTTCCTTGCATGTCTCCAAAATATTCAAGCATGGAATCACAGAGAATACAGATGCTGGCCCTGTTCCCAAATCACTGCAGATCACAATACTCAGCTAAGACACCAGAACCAAGAAACAGCATTTATGTGCACAATGTGCCAGGTACTGATTTTTAACACCCACATAGGCTACCTCACTCTGGCAGAAAAACGTTAGCTCCAAGGATCCCTAAAGAGTCTTGACCAAGCTACTTATAGTCTCTACAACAAGATTTTTAGAGATAGTGATCTTTTAAATCCTATGAGAAATGTCCTTGAATAAATTAGTAAAATACCAGATGTGAACAGTTGGCAATTTCAAATTATATTTTTTAAAAAGTAGGGTTGCTTATGTTTTAAAAAAGAAACATTTTTTCATCTTTTCCCCTGACTTGACTATTCACTTTTGGCAGCCAGAAAGCAAGGAAAGCCTGGCTGACCTCCAGGACCCAGGGCAGTGGCATTTTGTCCTCGCTCATGGACGGAGGACAATGGATGTCCCTTACAAGTTAGGTAGTCATTTAAAATATAATTTTTTATTGATTTCAGAGAGGAAGGGAGAAGGAGAGAGAGATATATCAATGATGAGAATCATTGATCAGCTGCCACCTGCATGCCCCCTACTGGGACTCCAGCTTGCAGCCCAGGCATGTGCCTTGACCAGGAATCGAACTCATTCATAAGTCAGCACTGAACCACGGAGGCACACACTGACTGGGCTAATTAGGAATCTAAAATGATTCTTTACAACTCCTTCCTACTCCCCAACTAGCTTGAAGGGAGAGCTTAGGTAGAAGATGAAATTTTGGAATTAAATCTTTGTCTATCAGCAAAGCAGAAGATTTGAGTTTTCAGCAGGAAGAATAACAATTTATACAATCCTTGGTTATTTCTCATCTTGTCAAAAACCCCCGCCCAAGTAAATAAAAATATGTAGGATAATAAAATTTGGGTATATCAGTCAATTTTAAAGTCCTATGTTTGTTTAATTTTTGAGATAACCTAATTCAGCCCTATGTGCTGATAAGCCTAGTAGGCTTTATATTCCCTACTGCTACAAGATGTCTAATAGAGAAGCATTTGCTCTGGAAGTATGGCTGATTTATTTTCCAAAGATAGCACCAGAATTATCTCCCATTCCTTAGATTCTTACTAAGTATAGCCTTGACACTCCTGGTTAAGAAGTACAATTGTACAACTGCAAGAAGTACAATTTTGTCTCCTTTTACATTGATACTTCCTGTAGGTGGATAGAGTGTCAGCCTGTGGACCTTAGGGTCCCTGGTCAAGGGCACGTACCTCAGTTGCAGGCTCCTCGCCAGTCTGGGCCATGGTTGGGGCACATGCAGGAGGCAACCCATCAATGTGTTCTCTCACATCAATATTTCTCTGTCTTTCCCTCTTTCTTCCACTCCAAGAATTGAAAAATATTGTCGGGTGAGGATTAAAAAAAAAAAAAGACGTACAATAGAATTTGTCCTCTTTTGAACCTATGTTGGCCGTAGTGACTTGACTAATAGTATATGACAGAAGTGACATTCTGGGACTTCCATGGCTGGGCCATGAAAAGCCTTGCAGGTTCCACTGGGGTCTCCCTTTGAGAACCACACTGCCATGAAGCTGGCAAACAACTTCTAATTATGAGACAGAGCCACCTTGAATATTCAGCCAAGTTGAGCCATTCATTAGATGACCAAAAGCCTGAATATCTGGCTAGAACCACAGGAGAGATTTGGGCAAGAACTGCTCAGGTAGCTGAGTCAACCCACTAAATGATGAAAGAATGGTAAATTAATGCTTTAGATCATTAATGAGTGTGTGTGTGTGTGTGTGTGTGTGTGTGTGTGGTGTTATGCAAAATATAGTGGGCTATAGAGGGAGAAAGAGGAGTTTGAAGTTTGGATGTTTCACTTCTTTTGTAACTTAGTGAATTACTCTCTGTCTCAGAGGTGTCAATTTTTTCATCTAAAAAATAGTGATAATAGTAACTGCTTCTCAACTGACCCATGTTCCTCCAGCATCATTATTTTCCTAATGACTCTTAGATCAAAGCCAGAATAAGCATGGTTACTACAATACCCTTCCTCTAAACCAACTTTTGAGGCATTAAATATATTTTGTCTTCTTTTACATTGATATTTCCTGTTTCTGCACTGGGTCTGTGTTTACTTATTAAAAGCACACTAAAAGGGTAAAAGTCAGTGTATAAAGAGCTATTACCATCATTTTTCCAAATGCTCTCCTACAACCTAGTGCCCAGGGAAAAGAGGGTTGGGCAGGCATAAAGGACACTTGCTCTGTCTATACTGGTCAGAATGAGCTATGGCTATGCAAAATTGCATTCCAAGTGACCTCGTTGTCATCTCTAGGAAGGTCAACAGGCTTTGCTACATCATGACTGGGAAGGAAAATTAGTCAGAAGATTTGTTTTCTGATCGCATTTTCTTCACCATCCGACAAGTTACCTAATTCCTAGCTTAGTTTCTTCTCTATTAGATAAGTTAACTTGTGTTTAGGCTCAACTACTTCTCTGTTTTAGATATAGTATCTGGTTTCTAGATATTAGAAACGTTATCTGGTTTCTAATCTTAGCTACTTCCCCATCAGGCAAGTTAATCTTGTGGATACTGAACCATGTGAGTGATACTGGATAAACCAATACACAGAGTTATTGTGAACATTAAAGGGAAAGTACTTTGAAACACAAATATAAAGATATCTCAGCTAGGCATCTCCCGGTCACCCACACCCTAAATTTCCCCTTAGTCTATTCAACATTAATTTGTTTTCAATAATCTTATTGCATTTACTATGAAAAATGTATTTCAAATTTGCTTCTTTCTATTTTCATTACTACTATTCAAGAGCAAGATGCTAATATTTCTTCTTGGGACCATATGTGGCACCTCCTAGCATATTCCTCTAATCCAAGTATTATTTCCTGTTTATTCCATCCCCTGTCCTATTGTGAGAATTTTCTTCTTAAAGCACAAATTTCACCATGATAATTCCCTACTTTTTTATTGCCTTTGATTCCCCATTGCTTGGAGAATATAATTCAAATTCTTTAGATGATGTGTAAAACCTTCAGTCTTGTCTTTTCAATATTAATACCTTTCTACGGTTCACTTTTTTTTCTAGCAGATTATAACAATAGCACATGGAACTTAGTATGAGGTTCAATACATTGGAAAATTAGAGACTTTATACAAGACAAATCCATAAAGTATGATCCTTCTTGGTGGGGGGGAGGGTTGAGCGCAGAACCTTCCCTTCCATTAAGCAGAGAGAACCATGTGACTCAACATGATCATCCCATACTGCCTGTTGTTCTAATTTCAGAGCTTGGCAGTGTTGGAGGCAAAAATAATTAAAATATAAATAAACAAAACTCATTCAACTGCCTCAATTCCCCCTCTCCATTTTTCCTTTTCTCATTTTCATCATATGACCAGATGGTGTGAGGCAGAGCCCTGTGGTACAGGGGTTAGAAGTTCTGCTGACTGAATTCAAGGCAGACCCATGAGTTCCCTGAGGTGACCGAGAAATGTACTCTCAATCAACAACTTGGTGTTGTACCTGAGAAATGAAAGCAGAGAGGAGGGAATGAAAAAGAAGCTAGAAGACATGCTGGTGGGAGGCCTGATGTCCACAGCACATGATTGCCTTCACAGACTTACATTTACCTTCCCAGTGTCAGTTTCCTCCAATTCCACCTGTACTCTACTAGTATGTTCATATTACACTATATACTTCTTGATTTTCCATTCTACACTTCCTCTTACATCATCATTCATCCTTCAAGACAAAAACCAAAGTGCTACTTCCTCTATGACAACTCTGTGAAGATAGTCACCCTCCCATTCCCATCATGTTCATAACACTTTCCTAACATTTTTTCTCACTGTATTATAACAACCCAGGGTCCCATCAGGCAGTGTCTACTGAATGCCCATATTATGTCACATTTGTCTTTGTCTACTCAGTGATTTGTCCTCAATATATATGTTAATGGGGGGAAAGGTATTATTTTTCATTTAGAGAGACACAACAGCAAAATGGTTAAACCTACATCTGAGATTGGGCTTCAAGAGGTTGGGGTGGGTCTGGGAACTTTGAAAAAAAAAGTTTTAAGTCCTTTCTAAGACTTTGATTTTATTCTAAAAATTTAATATTATATTTCAAATTATAATATTAAGACATGGATTCACAGACAGTGGATGGAATGGGATGATTAAATTATGTTGCAGTAACAAAGACCTCAAAATCATAGGGGCCCATGAAAACACAGTTTTGTTTTTTGCTCACACTTCATCACCATGTAGGTGCTACGGCATGTTTATTCCAGAACTCAAGCTAAAGGAGGATCTCCAAAGTTGCCAATGCCAGCTTTATTTCAGAAGGAAAAGAATGATCACAGAGCCAAGGATAATTCTGGATAGTCCTCCTGGGAAGCAAAAGTGAGTTACATATCAAAGCCTGAGATCAGGAAGCGGGGAATGATATTTTGAACAGAAAGCAATCTGCCAAAGACTTATTAAAGGCAAACAGGTGTCATTGTCACTAACATGTTAAATCCTTTAGAATAGTGTCTTGTTGATAGGCATCTAAGAAAACACCCTGCTAATGTGATTACAGTCATACATCTGTGTTTACTTTGAGTCTAACTTAAGTTGAAAAAAATTTTTTTTAAATATCATACAGTTTTTATATCTATTTATTTTATATTAAAAACGGAGTGTAATGAAACACAAAAGGTACAGTATTCCCCATGTGGCAAGATTCTGGACAATGGAAACATGGACCCAATAAAACTGAAGGAAGATCTCTCACTGCCTATTTTTTAAATCTATTAGACACAGTGGATTTTTTAAATACAAAAACATCTTGATTTTTAAAACCTCTCAGAGTTTACCTGACTTTGGATTTGCCTTAAGAAAAAAAGACTTGTGTTAAAAAAGGTTTTTTTGTTTGTTTTTTTTTTTAGTTCAGCATATCACCAAGAAAAATAAACCACATGCCACTGAAAATACTTTGGTGAAGTGCACACTTGAAGTTGTGTTCCCATCAAATGATGTCAACACTATGAGAATTTCTGACATTTATTTAATATTTCTCTTTTGCATATAACCTGATGAAAATAGATACCTCTATTTGCATAGTCAACTTATTACAGTCAAAAGAATTCCTATTTCATGAACTCCTTTAGAATCTGCAGAGTCAATGTCTTTAACATGGTGAAGGATTTCTTTTGCCAAACTTTCAGGCAGAATAAAAATCTTGGCACTCTGGGCTCCGATGGAGCATCTGTGATGCTTGGCAACACATCTGGTTCTGCTGCTTTGGTGAAGAAACATGCTCCTCATCTCAACATGCAGTGGTGTCAGCCGGTGTCAACGACTCTGCCAGCAACCCTGAAAAAAATCGTGTCTATTCCTACGAACATTGTCAACTTCCCGAGAGCCAGGGCTGACATGCTGCTATTTCGAGAGGTTTTGTCAAGAAATGGGAGTACGGGAGGAAGTTCACTGCTGTGATACGGAAATTAACTTGCTTTCCAGAGGACCTGTCGTGAGGTATTTGGTTGCCCTTCACATGAAAAGTTCTGCTTTCTTTTGAGGCAGAGAAAATCCAATTATCAGAATAATCCAACAGGAAGAAGTCCATTCCTAGTCTGCTTTACTGGATGGACATTCTTGCCAGATTATCTAGGTAAATCTTTCCACTTACATTTTTTTTAATTCAACTGTCATGCTGCAAGGGCATGTGGGAGGCAGATAGCCAGCCACCTGAACATTCCAAGGCTGGGTAAGTGCTTTGGCAAACTGGAGCAAGGAGTGACAAACATCGCCAGTTTGTTTACAGATGGAAACCCATAGACAGCTGGAACCATCAGACAGAACTCTTTGAATGCTAATTCTGCCTCCAATGGTCTTAACGCGAAACCATGAATGCTTAATCCTTGTTAGGAGACTTAATCTAGCACACTAACGAGGCAGACTTTTCAAAGGATGATCTCATTGACACAGTATGGATTCAACAAGGATTCTGGAGAACTCCAAGAGTCCCACCACGTCTAGTCCTCCTCTAATAAAGCCACGGGGCTCCCATGTTGTTTGTGGCCGTTTCCTGTGCCAACTCAGTGTTTCCAAACCCTACTGCCATGAAACTGAAAAGCCACGTTCACACAGGTGTCCAAAGTAAAAAGCCTGTTGCTGTGTCAAAAACCACTCCATAATTTCAATATCAAAGCTAAACATCAGTATTCTTGTAGAGGCTTACTCTTTTTACTTACAAAATTTGCATTTATCTCAGGCATAACATCCCGAGGAAGGTGATAAGTGTAAGAGAAAAATGCCTTTATAAAGATACTTTATTGTCTTTGTAAAATAATCTAATTTCCATTACAAAAACATGGCATTAAACAGTTTGTATGCATGTTTTTATGTGTTTTCTTTAGAGGAGGATGTCTATAGCTGTCTTTAGACTCTCCAAGTGTCTGCAGCCTTGGTGCTGGGGTAGAGTGAATCATTTTAGGGAACATAATAAATGATGTGAGGAAGTGAAATTCTTCTATTGAAAAATAAAGCTATCTCAACAGGAAAGGGACCCGCTGCACTGGAGATGGGCACTAACTCACTCTCATTTTGGGACAAGGTTTTAGAATAAAAATGGAAGCAATCTGGGAAAAAATATTCGACTTGTTGGATACTGTTTTTAGCTTTCATATTCAATGAAGAACCTGTTGCCACAGAAGAAGAAGAGTAGGACTAAGTTAATAAGGAAAAATTAGCCGCTCAGATCTGTGCTTTACAGTGTCCTCTTTTCTTGAGAAGTCTAGAAAAGGCACCTGGGAGGCCCCTGCATTAGTTTCCATGGCTGCTGTGACCAATTACCATGAACCTAGTGGCTTAAACAACACAGATGTGTTATGGTTAACTGGTCTGCGGTTCAAAAGTCGGAAGTGGGTTTCACTGGGTTAAAATCAGGATGTGGGCAGGGCGCTACATTTCTTTCTGGAGGCTCCAGGGCAGAAAGCATTCCTTGCCTTTTCCACCTGGTAGAGGCACCCACATTCTTGGCCTGTGACCCCCTTCCTTCGTTTTCAAAGCCAATACAGCAACTCACTGCCCCCTCACCCCACCCCAGGCAGTTTGTGTTTTCATGATGCCCTGGCTCTGGCCTTGGCAGATGCCCTGGCTCTGCCCTGGCCACTGCACAGCCGCACCTTTCCCTGCCCAGCCTGGGTGCTGTGCTTGTTGAGAAGCGGTGCAGGGCACTCACTTTCTTGGGCCGCAGACACGGGGCTTGTAGAACTTCTGAGGTTCTTTCTGAATTTGCTTAATGACGGTGATGACAAGGGCGACGGACCTGCCAACAGCTCAGCTCTCAGAGAGCTTGAACCTGGTGCCACCTGTCACTTTGGCGAGTTGTTGTTGGGAGAATTCCAACTTCGGTTCATCCAGGTATTTCAGAGCCCTTCCTTCTTGCCCCGAGGGCCTGAGCATTGGTTTTGGCTACAGGTGTGCAAGCAGCCGTCAACTGTCCGGCACTCTGATGGCCTCTTCCCTTTTTAAGGACACTTGTCAGATCAGCTCCACTCAGATAATCCAGGATAATCTCACAACTGTAAGGTCAGCTGACGAGCAATCTTCATCCCAGCTGCCACCTCAATGCCTCTTCATCATGCAGTGTAACATATTCACAGGTTCCAAGGATTAGGACAGGGGCATTTTTGAGGGGCAATTATTCTGCCTATCACCCTCCCTCCTCCATACTCAGTTAGTATGGTGAGAAAGGACTGGAAGTGCCAGGGGACAGTAAGAAGTAGAAATCAGAAGTAAATGGCCCCTAGTGGGGGTGGATATGCTACCAAAATACTTAAGGATCTTGCTTGAGGTCATCTGCATCTGCACTTTGACTCCCCCATCCCCTCCTAGAAAACCTAGACTAAAGGTGCCAGACTTGGAAAACTTGGGTGTCAGTCCTGACTCTGCCACTTAAGTGTCTATATCACCTTTGGCAATTCACTTGAGTTTGGCTGAACCCCGATTCCTTATTTTAAAAATATATTCAACGAGGAGAGGCAGGGAGAAGATGTGCTGGGATGTGTCGAGTGTCAGGGATGCTGGGAGGAAAGCAGATCTCATTGGGTCTCCTGAGTTCCCCTGGCCTTCGAAGGGAGTCCTGGAAGAGAAACAACTAGGTGCCCCTAACCCCCGACTCCTTCTATCAACCAAATCTCAATCCTACTGGAAACTTCCCCTGATACTCCATTCAGAGTCACAGTGCTGTGGAACCTCTCCCTAAGGACTAGGTGAGGCCAGAACAAGAATTCAAAGTGCACATAGGCAGGCAGAACACCTATTGCTTTCCAGCCTTCTGATGCCTACCCATCTCAGGTATCCCCCAGCTGTAATGCTACCGTGATTCTACTAGCAGGTTAAGCTGAGTGTTTCTACTGTCTCGAGGTCAGTGGGCTGGCACATCAATGGGTCTAAGCACCAACAGGTCCCCCAAAGAAGAAATGGCCCCCATCCCCACCTTTTGCCAATTTTCTTATTTGCTCTTCTACCCAGGAGACAACAAAGGGAAAGAGCCCATGGGGCTGGTTGCTTGCCCATGCTCCCCTCACATAGGAGCAGAATCCTATCTAATAAAGAGGGAATATGCTAATTGACCCTCATAGGTCACAAAAATGGTAGCACCCACAGCCAATAAGGAAGGAATATGCTAATTGACTGTCCTACCCTCAAAGGCAGCAGTGCCCAGAGCCACAAGATGGCAGTGCACAGTCCCCTTAGCCCCACCGAAGCAGCAGGTGTGTGGCAAGGTTGGGCCCACCCTGTGCCCTCAGCCCCCCAGTCGCCCAGGGCTGGCCCGAGGCACAGGCAAGCCTCAGATGGCAGCTGCCCAGCCAGCCAGGGCCTCCCAAGGCTCAGGTAACCAGGACCAGTTGAGGCTTGCGCTGCTGGCAGTGGCAGCAGCAGAGGTGTGATGGGGTGTCACCTTCCCCTGATTGCTGGGTCATCTCCCACCCCTGAGGGCTCCTGGACTGTGAGAGGGGCAGGCTGGGCGGAGGGACCCCCCCCCCCTCCAGTGCATGAATTTTCATGGATTGGGCCTCTAGTTAGATAATAAACAAGTGGAATAATATATTATACTATGACTGTGAAATATAACTGTTTATTCCTCTGGTATGAGATCTTTTCTATAATCTTTGAAAGGACATGCTTTATTTGTTTACCGAAGAATAGTTATGTCATGACCTAGCAATGAACACATATGAGGAACATAGATATTGTCCCATTTTTGTTCTAGAGCATGGGTGGGTCTCAACGGGTGTAGTGGGTAGAGTTATGGGATGGCTGTGAAGATTCCACCTCCTAGTGCATACCGTATTTTTCGGACGATAAGATGCACTTTTTCTTCACCAAATATGCAGTCCCCAGGGACACGGAAGGTCCCGGGGGACCCGCTGCCGCTCTGCAACTCGGACCATAAGACGCAGGCACTTTTCCTCCCACTATTTGGTGAAGAAAAGGTGTGTCTTATGGTCAGAAAAATATGGTATGTCCTGTATAATCCTCGTGCCTGAGGGGATTTAGGAATATGATAGGATTGTCTTCCCCATGATTAGATTATGATGGCACAGTTCCTTTAATAAAGGGAGATTATCTTTGGTGGGCCTGATCTAATTAGCAAGCCCTTAGAGGGACTAGCAAGGGGTGGGCAAACTTCTTGATTCCAGGGCCACAATGGGTTCTTAAACTGGACCGGAGGGCCAGAACAAAAGCAACCTGACCATGCTGGCACTCTCATCTTGGGCTGCTGGTGAAGGAGCGGAGGGCAGAGCAAGAGAACCCTCTGCTCTTTCGGCTCCTTGGGCTGGATAGAATAGCCGAACAGGCCGGATCCAGCCTGTGGGCCGTAGTTTGCCCACGGCTCTTCCTGAAGAAACAGTTTGGAAGTGTGAGAGAGGTTTGACACAGGAAGGTGCTCCATTGATGGCTGTAACAATGGAGGGGATCCAGTAAAGAGAGGGAAGTGGCCCCTAAGAATGAAAGCCAACAAGAAAACAAGGAGTTTGTTTGGTCTTTTAACCACAGGGAACTGAATTCTATGGACAAACCGAGTAAGCTTGGAAGTGGATTATTCTGTAGAGCCTGGAGATGAGAACTCAGCTTCCATGTGAGCAGAGCAGAGAACTCACGGGGACCATGCCTGGACCTCTGCCCTACGGAACTCACAGCTAATAAGGGTGTATTGTTTTAAGCCTCTAATTGGGTTTACAGCAACAGAAAACTAACAAACTAATAAAATGGTATTCTAGTTAAATATGCCTTGGGATTTTTTTAAAGACCTTTTTCTTATCTCCTGTTTCCCTGCCTTTCTTTCAAGTGTTGCTCTGTTTTCCCACCATGAAGCTATTTCATTGAACAAGAACATGCCATATTGTTAGATTAAAATCTTCTCTCATCTCATATATGAGAGTTACAATTTTTTTCCCTCCCTCACAGTTGATTTGAGATGTAAAGATGTCTATGCATGCTTTGGGCTGGAGAATCAAACTAGAAAACATGGATTTTGAGGATTAAAGCAAACAATCTGTGCATTTTGAAGTCACTCAAATGTGTTTCATTCCCGGCGTCCAGCTATCTGGATACACAACAACTCTGACATAACGGTCGAAGGTAAAGGAGAGGTAATGTGAGCATAAGTGCTTGGGCTTTTTAATATCTTTTACCAATAAATAACAGTAGAATGCCGCACATCTGAATCCATGCTTTTCCCAAGGAAAAACCTGCCTTCTACCTTGTGCTTCCTGATATTGCAGCTGGATCCTATTATAAGGATAAGACACACCACGGGGAACATGCCTAAACATTTTAGGCTACAAAAACGAAAGTTGATCTTCATTAATTAGATGTCTAGATTATGCAGATTGACCACTGTATTATATACAGCAGAGTGAAAGTCACTATTAAATGGCTTGTTGATAGCTCCTCCTAGGTAATTTACTAAGCCTTACTTACCGAGATAGTCTGTTAACCACAAAGGCAGGATTTGGTGTCAGGTCAAAAGTCAGAACAAACTGCGACTTTGTGGTTGATGGCAGGAAAAAATATTCCACAGCAAAAGGAACTGAGAACACACTATGATGCCTTTCTAACATGTAATCCAGGAAACATTGCATTTCCAGCAAAGCTTAACATAACGCAGGCAAGTGAAAATCTCAGCAAGTCAATGATTTATAATTAAGACTCACCAGTTAAAACTCATATTCCCTACCTTTGTGAAAATCATAGAATTGGATTAAGAGAAAAGCCACTGAAATTTAGATTTACATAAATGTCAACGATGGATTCTGGAATAAGTCTGAGGATCACAAACCCTCAGCTTAATAGCGGTGAGCTGTTTTAGTAAAAAGGAAGAACTCACACACACATACAAATACTCAAAAGACCATTCATGTATAAAAACTTTGCATCTGGGGAATCAGGTAAACCATGACTTAGCTTTTTACCAACTTTAACCAAAGTCTTCCCAGGTGCTAAACTCAGCACCAGAGAAAGGCTATTATAAAACCACTATGTTAAGTAATTATAGCTTTGTCTGCTTCAACTTCTTATACCATCTATATAATTATGTTGAGAGAAAACACTCCAAGCTCAAATGAAATAAATGACTTCAGTTTATGCCCACACGGACCTTGTCAAGTAGCCAATGACTTGCCCTTTCATTGTGAGTGACTAATATCAATGTTGGCTCTAAAGAAAGACACTTTTCATAATCGCCCAACAATCTGCTAAGTGAAAACATATGGATGGGCTTAGGCAAAGCCTGCCAGGGGTCTTTGCTGAATGGAAAACAGGTGCTCTCATTCTGTGCCACGTAATACCCCATTTACCCCCAAGTCCAAAGGTTATAGGACTAATAGTTGCCTTGTGGTAATCAGGGAAAACCAAGACGCTGGCCTTGGTGAAACATCTGGGACATATTTTACATACTTGCAACATATGCTTCAGGTTCAATTAAAGTGAGGCTTTGGCACATTTATTAATCTTTTTTACTTTTATCCTATAAGAGGACCCACTGACCTGACCCTCCTATTATGCCATATGAGAAAACAGAGAAATAATGAGAGCGAGAGGTCAGCACCTGCTCGTATGGCAAAAAAATACATTTGTTTTCTCATGAAATTCCATTACGCATGACTCTATACACAAACTTTAAATAGAGGAACCAATGCATTTTTTAAAGTAGGAAATTACCCTTCTCCCACTCCGACACACTGAGAGCCAAGACTTGCAAAATTCACCGCTGCGAGAGCCAGTCAAGAGATGGAAGCTGGTAAACAGAAACTGGAAGGACCCTCTCATATTTCCATTTCTTAGAGTAAAAACTTTTGTATTTCAAAATATCCACTCTAATATTCTTTTCTCTATCATGCGAGCCCCTAAACTATAAGCTATTATATTTGAGATTTTCTTTTTTGTTCAGATATGATTTTTATGCTATAAATTGCATTATGAATAAAAAGAGAAACCTCCTTATATATCATTCAAATAAAGAACTGGGTTTATGAAAATCAGCTCACAGTCCTTTCAGATGGAAAACACACTGTTTGTTGGCATTCTGTACAGAAGAATACAATTGAATTCACATAGTAATTTAAGCACACCTTTCAATCAGCTTTGGAAACTAGATCTAAAAATGCATCATCAAGGTGCTATCAATTTCAGACCACCAAACACTGGATCACAATGATGCCACTTCGGAGATCTGCTGTTATGTCCACCATGGTGTATTCTACTTGGCATCTATGTTTTGGTAAGATGGTTAACCAAGTGTGCTATTCGTTTCCCACAGCTAACATCCTCTCTATTTAAAAAAAATGACCGTAAAGATGGGATTAGTGGTAGAGAATACCAACCAAGTGGCTATAAAATACAGGCCGACTTCAAGCAGGACACTGAAGTACTAGACTTCACTAAGGGTTTCCATTTATTAGCATTTGTGGGGAAACGCCCGCTGTCGGAATGGATCTTTATGGTAGCTTTAATAATAAAGCAGCAACAAGCGAGGGAAAATGGCCATAAATGGATGGCAGCTCAGTGTTTATCAGCAGAGAAACGATGATTCAGAGTTGGCATGTTGCGTTAAAATACAGGCTGTCTACAGCTCTACCGCTGACCTTAACAGTAAATCAGATCATTTATTGCCATAAGTGTATGCTCATGCTATTTAACATTAAAAACAAGCACATAGGTGTTTTTGCAGAATTTTTTTTGTTAGTTTATATTTGATGATGTCATTAATGACTAAATGATGTACACATAAGAAAAATTTTACATAAAAGCTCTATCAATTTTAAAATGTTTGAAATCGCATTAGAAGGGAGAAAGTGTGTGTGTGTGTGTGTGTGTGTGTGTGTGTGTGTGTATCCATTTACCTTTAAGCATTAGTATTAGGGGAAAAAATCATTTGGGAGTTAACTAATCCCTGTGAATTTTTTTTTTTGACATTTTTAATGCCAACTTCCAGCACACACAATCTTAAACTAAAATATAACTGTACATCTCTACTGGAACCAAAGGTCAAGGGTATAAATGAAGATAACACTGTTTTTCTCCTTTCTTCAAAAAAAAAATTTCACTGCTTTACTGTAACAGAATTCAGATAGATTCTGGTGAAGGTCAACAATCTGGTTTCAGATGCCGAACAGCACAGAAATAATGAATGATAGCTTCTTTCCCTCCTCCCAATCCCACCCTAGGACTCTTTACATTTTAGATCTTGACCTGCCCAAGCACTATAAACCAGCATCGCTATCCTCCTTGCCACAGAAAGCCGTTCTTCCAACCCCGGCCGCTGCTGCAGTGGTGCAAGGTCATTCTGATTCCTCCCTCCAGTTGTCCTCTCTCCCCAGGGGACCACCAATCCAAGCAGTCCCACAAACTAGCTGTTATTTACCGTGGTCACCATCCACAAGCCAACCAGCAATTGAAAAATGAGCCTCTCTGACCACACTTCCCTGACCAAGGAGCCACGGGGCCATCCCAAGACAAGTCTAAGCAGAGGGCAGCAGCACTGGGATTATTTAAATGCCCTCCGCTCACACGTGTTCCTCTGATGAGCAATTTTTTCGAAAATTACAGATGACAATATCCATGTTCAGCTCACACAGCCTGCTATTTTTTTTTCCTCTTCTCTCTTTCCCCAAAGTGTAGCCTGATTTGTAATACTCAAGATAGGACACATTTTTGCCCTTCAAAAACAGTTGTCACTGCCGTTATCTTCACGCGAGCTATCAAGTTCCAGACAAGCTGAATTATTATTATTATTTTTTTTTGTTCCTAGCAGAAAAATATTTGACCCAGCTCTGGACAAAAGCGAAGAGGATTTATAGCCCTCTCTCCCTCTTTGCAACATGCGGTGGCATTGTTAGGATGATAAACAGCACTGTCCAATTTTCTGGACTTGAACACTTCAACTCCTTTTTTAACTGTCTGTGAAAACAGTGTCAGGTCTACATTTCCCCATCCCCAGGTACCCAAGTGCCGGGAAAGATAATTACCTTGTCATCTTTGTCATCTTCTTCTTCCTCGTCCTCTAGCATGTCCTCCACTACCTGCAGACAGAAACAGAAGTCGTTTTCATGCCCTTAAAAGAGAGAGTTTTGTTCTGTCACTGTGAACCTTTTGGAAATGAAAACTTTATTAACATTTGAAACAGAAGCACGGAGAGGGAATATTTGATCTAGAGATAAGGACAAGGGAAATGCCATGCCTTTAATTGATTAAAACCAGGGCACTGAATCGCAGGCAAGGGAACCCCATTGTGTGAAATATTCTGTGACAACTGAAACAATCCGAAATAATGCATAAGGTAAATGAACATAATTGGAGAGAGGCTTTAAATCTGGAAATTTCCTTTTTACCTATTCTGCTGTCTGCATTAATTAGGCACGTTAAATTTGGCGCTAGATAACTAAGCAGAAAACAGCTCTGCTATTTTTAATTTACTTTTCAGCAAACTCTAAGATAAAGAACTATGTCTGTTCATTGATTCATGTTGGTGATCAATGGCATAAAATGAACATCTTTCATGACTCAAGTTTTAATTCTTATGTATAAATGTCAACTCCTAAGTCTGTATTAATTTTTGATTTTATGATTTACCTTGTATGCTAACTTTAATTCTCTGTGATTTTACAACAAGACTGAACATTATTACTGAAAGAAAATTAGAAATATATTCAATAATTAAATGTGTGTAATATGTATATAATATAGGTGGGTATACATGCATGTCTTTTTAAATGGTTCCTGGTTTTCCTACCTTAGCAGAATGGAACAGTCGTTTTTGATTTGCACATATTTCTGCTCGCCTTAATCAGTATTGTGAAGTCATTAAAGAAATGACTGCTGCCATTATTTTTTTATTTTTAAATATATTTTTATTCATTACAGAGAGGAAGGGAGAGGGAGGGTGGGAGGGAGGGAGGGAGGGAGGGAGGGAGAGAGAGAGAGAGAGAGAGAGAGAGAGAGAGAGAGAGAGAGAAAGAAAGAAAGAAATATCCACAATGAAAGAGAATCATGGATCAGCTGCCTCCTGCATGCCCCCTACTGGGAATCAAGGCCACAATCTGGGCATATGCCTTTTAGTGCACAGGCTGACATTTTATCTGCTGAGCCAAACAGGCCATGGTGTATAGCCATTATTAATGAAACTTCAATCTGTTTCAGGTGTTGTATTACGGTTTTACACACTTATACACACACACACACACACACACACACACACACACACATTCCACAAAAACCAACAATTAAAAAAATTGGGGGTGAGGGCGTTATTCAAGTAAATGGTAATTTATTATGATTCTATTTATGACATTTATCATTCTTGTGACATTTTTATTTTTAATATAGTCTGTACCTCTATCTCTGAATAAACTCGATAGGATGGTGATTAACAAATATTTTAACCTTTCTCCCAAAGCTCATTAACTTTAGAATATAGAGTCTACCAGTCCTTCTTTCACGTGGCTTTCTGATACAATCAGGAATGTGCTCAATTATTGAATGGAAACATCAATAACTAAGACTGTATTATGCAACGAGTTACATAAACTAAGATAATATGTCAGGAATCTCAGTTATTCTTCTTTCCTCAGATATTCTAAATGTATTAACTGCTTTAAAACAATAGCCCAAATACAAGCCTTCAGAACTTATATGACTCAAATAACCTGAGGGATTGTTCCTAACTTAACGTCATACTTTAAATATTTTATCGCATGAAAGAATTCTGTGGTCTTTCATTTGGACATTCAGCATTTTGAATAAACCATAGTAGCACAATATCGGTTTCCAGTATCTGGTGTGAGTTTACACTTATTTTGGGACATGCAAAGCAATTCAGCCTCAGCAAGAAAGAAGGATTCTTGACCTTCTCTCTAGCACTATATTCTGCCACTCCATAAGCACTCTTCTAAATCCCCTTGTCCAAGGAACACAGTGCTAGGTACTGTGGGAATACAACATGAGGAACACCTAGATAACTCATCTGAACTCATGACAGCTCTAAAGAGGCTTACAACCCAGTAGACTTTAAATGAGGACGATCAGATAATTTTTCATGTTGACTTTCAATTTACTAAAATTTTTAAGCATTCATATCCTAAGTATACACACAAGAATAATTAGTTGCTATATGCCAGTCTATTCCAAATTGGGCTACTTGTGATGGAGATTTAAATAGGAAAAGCAGTCACAATATTTCAGTATACTGGTATGCGTTGCATCTAAAGAATTCACCTAATAGCTGAAATAGAACCTAAACCATACTGTGGAACAGTAGAGAGCAACCTGTCAACCCTTACCCAGTTCAAAAGAAAAGAAAAATTGAAAAAAATTCACTTAACTCTCACATGATTTTTTAAAAAATGATTAAAATATTGTATCTCTAATAAAATGATGTTTTAAATTTTAGATTTAGAATAAGTAATCTTTAAGATTGGTCATTTACCTATTTGTTTTTCTATGTCAACCTAAGTGGCCATTGATAGACAAAAAGATGAAAAAGTTTATTCTTCTGCCATAAACTAGAATGAGATCTTTCTATTTGCATAAACACAAATGGACCTAGAGAATATTATGCTAAGTGAAATAAGCCAGGCAGAGAAAGACAAATACCATAGATTTCACTTATATATGGACTCTAAAAAAATGAGCAATAAAAACAGAAACAAACTAACAGATCATTTTGATGTTTGCCATATAGGAGGAGGGTTAGAGGGATGGGTAGAAGGGGGAAGGGCTTAAGAAGTACAAATTGATTGTTGCAGAATCGTCATGGGGATGTAAAGAACAGCATAGAAAATACAGCCAGTAATATTGCAATAACTATGTATGGTGTTAACTGGGTACTAGACTTATTGAGGAAATCACTGTTTAAGTTCTATAAATATCTCATCATTATTTTGTAACCCTGAAAATAATATACTATTGTATGTCAACTGTAATTGAAAAATAAAAAAAATTATAAAATAAATAAGAATTGTATATATTTTAGGTATACAACAATGATGATTTTTATCAATTAATTTGAGAGAGACATCGATTGACTGTCTCTTGTATGCTCCTTGACCAGGGATGGAACCTGGGTATGTTCCTGACAAAAAATCTAACCCACCACCTTTTGGTGTATGAGACGACACTCCAACCAACTGACACACACCAGTCAGGGCCAATATGATGATTTGATATACATTAAATTAAGTGACTTTTTTTGGCTAAAATTATCCATGCAAAATTATTTATCAAAATTGTTAAAAAATAAAATACTATACTTTTACTCCTGTGCACAAACTCCAACAATATTTTCAAAAGTTATTAAGAATGTATTATATGCCTCCCCTCTTTAGTACTTACTATTATTCTGCAGGTCCTAGGAAGACAGAATTGTGGTGTTAAATTGTGCCTAGCAGATGGCAAGATACATAGTGGGTGTTCAAGAAATTTGATAGAGTGAATAGATGAATACATCATCTATTCTTCATATCCCTGAACACAATTTAGTAAAGTGCCTATCATTTATCTCACAGAAGAACTAACTGGCCTGGAAAGACTTATGCCTAATCAAAGATGCAGATTAATAAAAGCAAATATTCAAAATGGCTTGAAATAGTTGCCTAGAAATACAAACCATGAATATTTAACCTTCATTTTAAGATTTGGAGATCTCTACTATCTGTTTTTAAAAAAATACGTTTTTATTGATTTCAGAGAGAGGAGGGGAGAGGGAGAGAGAGACAGAAACATAAATGATGACAGGGAATCATTGATCTGCTGCCTCCTGCACGTCCCGTCCCCTACTGGAGGATTGAGTTTACAGCTTGGGCATGTGCCCTGATTAGGAATTGAATCATGGCCCTCTGGTTCATGGATTGATTCAACCACTGAGCAACACCAACTGGGCAACCTCCCAATATCTTCTAGTTGATTTTCAAAAATTCAAAATATTACTGAACCAGAAAAAAAACCCCAAAAGTTTAATTTACACATTTTACAAATCAATTGCAAATCTTATGTTCAAGAATGACTCAAAGAGGTTTGTGGATTCAGGCTCTTCATTTGTGAAACCGAAACTGTTCTTACCCTTCACAAGTGGGTAATTAGCTATGCACAATTGCTCCACAAATGTGCGGCCAGAACAACCCGATGCAACCATTTGCTTTTACATTTGGCAGAAGAGTGTTGTGTTAGCAAGAGGCCCGTGTTGTGTTTAGTGCTCTAGTGAGGGCTCCCCCCTCCTCCAGCGCCCTTTTAATGTTACACCATAAATATCTACAAGTGAGGATTTATAACATACGTGGCTTTCCTACTGATGCCTCTAAGCTGCTTCAGAATGTATCCCACTATTATATTTTGCTAAGGTGAAGTTTAAGGTGGCTTGGAAAATGGAGATAATAATAGCGCCTATGCCGAAACCGGTTTGGCTCAGTGGATAGAGCGTAGGCTTGCGGACTCAAGGGTCCCAGGTTCGATTCCAGTCAAGGGCATGTACCTTGGTTGCGGGCACATCCCCAGTAGGGGGTGTGCAAGAAGCAGCTGACCGACGTTTCTCTCTCATCGATGTTTCTAACTCTCTATCCCTCTCTCTTCCTCTCTGTAAAAAACCAATAAAATATATTTAAAAAAATAATAATAGCACCTATTCCACATGTTGATCAAGGATCCGATGAGATGGTATATTTAAAGTGCTTAGCAAAGTTACTATGTTGAAGTACTCAAAAATGTTTGCTATTAATAAAAATAACATTAGTTCAATACTATTTAAAAAATAATTTTCTGAAATTATTTTTTTCTGGGCAAAATATTCAGTGTTCTTTTAAAAAATATGTTTTATTGATTTTTTTACGGAGAGGAAAGGAGAGGGATAGTTAGAAACATCAATGAGAGAGAATCATAAGTCAGCTGCCTCTTGCACACCTCCCACTGGGGATGTGCCCGCAACCCAGGTACATGCCCTTGGCCGGAATCGAACCCGGGACCTTTCAGTCCGCAAGCCAATGCTCTATCAACTGAGCCAAACCGATCTTGGCTATTCAGTGTTCTTAACCACATACAAAATTCCGGTTCATGGCTTCACTAACATTAAGAAACACATAGAAGGGCACAGGTAGAGGCATGGATAAAGATTCCAATTAAAATGATAATGCTTTCACAACTAATTTTCAGGCTTTAATAGCCCAATGAAATAGATGCCTTTGAAGGCAAGAGTGCTTCAGAAGCTGGTCTGCGCTCTAAGACATGAGCCCTGGCCAAATGCAGTGAATATAGAAACTGCAAACTGAGCTTTTAAAAACAAACTGTATATATCACTGAAGTACGTTTAATGACTGCACAAAATTGCAACATGTTCCAGAGAACTCAAATAACACCTATTATTTAGAAAGAGAGTGCTAGAGTTTAACACTTAACTAAGGAAAAACAAATAAGAGTCCTAGTGTCAAATTCCAGCTTTTTTTCTCTCCAAATGAAAAAGAAAATGACTACTTGGCATTGTTTTCAAGTATACAAAGTCCAGTTGCCCAAATATTTGTCAGCAATAATTCACTAACAATACATATGTAGTATTTCCTTAAAGAAAATAATGAAGAGTGAAGAAAAAAATGAGGTTAGAAAACATACATTTCTACAGTTGTTGGTTTTTTCCCCTTTTATTCTTAAGGGGGAATAATTTAGATGGGCTCTAGAATTCTCTTTTCCAAATTATGCTTTCTGATACCTTGCTTGAAAACAAGTAGTATTAATCAAACAAAGGAAGGGCACCAGGGAAATCAGAAAGATGTAATGCAAGCAGTTAAAAGTGACATGACCTTCTGTAATGTCGCTCGTCACAGACTTATATGCCACACACTGGAGGAAGGTCTTGAAAGAACTGATTCTTGGTACTATTCCTTGAATGTAATACTAATAAAGATGACATTTTAAAAAACACACGTAGGCAGCCCCAAATGCAGCATGCCAGCTACATTACAGCCCCAAAGAATAAGCAGATAACATTAGTTTTAAAAGCAAATTTCTCCTTTTCTAGTCCAAATTTGTTGGACATTTGTCATTACCATATAAAATATAATATGTGGCTGTACATTGAAAAAAATCTATTTTCAAAGTGGAACAAAATTGCATCTGTAGAATCTATGTACTTTATATAGTTGTATGGCGGCTCTTTTTTTTTTAACATTATGACTTAATTATAATTCAATATAGCTAAACACTTTATGATTTACAAGGAAATAAAATTGTATCTGGTTGCAAGTGTTAATAATAATGTTGGAAATCTGAATAAAAATATGACATGTTTAGAATTATTCCACCAGACAAAGATGTATAATTGAGGGACCAGAAGGATGCAGGGAAGAAAGACCAAGACAGTGAAAGAATGAGGAAAAGTGAATTTGGTCAATTTCAAATTAAAATCATTATGGGACAGTGGATACTACTTATTGCTTTTTAATATCACTTTAGTTCGCAAGTTTTAAGACTAAAGTTTCAAAGGGGGTTAAAAGTTCCATGATCAATTATTAAAACATGCCATATTATGATTTTCCCAGGGATAAAGCCTTCCACTAATGTATATCTCTTTAAACCAAAAGGAACCCAGAGAATCTTGGTTATGCTACCCTTATCTTGAGTACCACAAAGCCCGAAACCCTCAAAAAGCTGACACAAACCAGTTTCTTTTGTATGTTTACTTTTCTCCCAGGAAATAATCTTTGAATTAGTAGATATTTTGCTATGTCCAGAATGAACAGTTGCACAATTCTAAAGCTTTACTCAAACCATCTATAAAAAAGCAGCATACTAAGTTAAAGAAATCATGACTGTCCTGATGTGCACCTGTGATGTTAACAAATTGAAAACTGTCACAAAAGAAAGAAGTTTCACATTTAATTTCATATTCATAGAACATCCAAATGTGTACACACACTACTTGGATACATTGCAAAGTAAATGCCTATTTCCTCCCTAGAGATGTGGAAGATCTGGGGTAGAGTAGCATTCTTCAACATGGTCTGGAGTCCATTTATTCCATTCCATGTGTGCAGAAATCAAGCAGAGCATGCATTTGTGTGCCAGTGGATTTATTACTTGTGTAAGTATCACAGGGATTGAGAAGATGCATTTAATCGCTCAGATTACCTCACATCTCTTAAAAGTACTGGAGGTCGAGCTGAAGACTGTTGTGTTGATAAGATTATTGTAGGTGAGCCTATGCTGTCATTTTCAAAGCAGGACATGTGCTTCTCATGAGATTTTTGAGGGGGAACTTCGGCAAAATGAATGGGTGTGTACATATAATTTGCCCCAGTTTTGAAAAAAAATAGTTAAGATTTATAAATAGGTCTGGGATATACTGTCTCATCGAGTATATCTCAAAAGCAAATGCATATACGATGGCTGCTTAGTTTGACTCACACTATTAAGAATTTGACCTTGGAGTATTTCAGCCACAGTTGTCATCAAGATAACTGAGCCACTAGATGTAATAATAATTAGTGTGATAGACTTGCCAGTGAGGTTGAATATATTGCAGTACAAAAGAAGGCAGACTAAAAAGAAAAGCATTATTACTTACTGCTAAAAGACTTCCCGATTTTTACAGAGACACTCCGATACAATTATTTCTTCTTACAGAATGCATTTCCTTAGCTCATTCTGGGAAGTGCCATGTTGTAATTTAGTCTGATTCTTAATAGGAAATGTGGCTTTAATGTGGCTATCAGATGACTTCTGATGCATGCCACTGATTACATACAGCCTGTATTCTACATCAACAACATCATTCTTATTTGCAGTATAATATGCTTTGCTGTAAAGTGCAAGAACAGTGAATTTACTTTACTGGCCAAGAGCACATAACCTTTTACTTTTTAAGTGTCAGCCTAATACGCAGAAAAAAAAATAAAACACTTCCATTAAGAAAGGCTAAATATATTATAAATTCTATGATCAGTATAAGCATCTTAAATGAATTTCTTGTATTTCCTTCTCAGTATTCTTAAATGTTCATTCTTATACTTACACAAAGCACTGTGAACTGAATTCTTGTGTTTATTTGAACTATGTCTCCATCTAAAGGCTTCACCATGTATTGTATTTTTGCTTGCAGGGGAAATTCTTATCTTGATTGTTTTTTAGGATATTGCATATTAATTCAATTCCGTTGGGGGAAAATAGGTCAACTATTAACCTACAGTATGCTTTTTACATGACACTGCTTTCTGGATACTATATTATTTTTCAGGTTAAAAATGTACACAAAAGGCCAAATTATTGAATTGCTTAACGTGCTTTGCAAATGAAATGAAAAGATAGCCATTAGACTTATAAGTCATCTGTTTTTATAAAATTCAATATTTTTAAAGAAGATACCTTTTCTGTTAATAATAAACATATTTCAAATAAAAGGCAAATTAAGTATTTACGCCTCGCTATAGAAAATCAAATTTCCATTCCAGAGTCACCAAGTTATAACAAAAAGGCATAATTTAAAATATTTAAGTATTAAAAACCACCTAAGGAATTTTATTTTTTGTGTCTAATGAAGAGTCCGCATTGCCTTTGTAAAACATTTTCTGCAGAGCAAAGAGGAGCTGCTCTGACCCCTGTGAGCACCACGCCCTCCAGTCCCCAGTCTTCCCTGAAACGCCCTTTGCTAACCCCATCCGATAGGTCTGGGAGCAGTAAAGCCACAATAGGCAAGAAGTTCTTTGTCAGGTAAATACATAGTTTAGCACATGCCATGCAGGGAAATGCTACGCTTTTGAAACACTAGGAACCTTTAAAAAATAAGATTGGAAAACAAAAATAAATCATCCATCTTAGAGAGAGCATTAGGAAAATTTACAATAATATTTGATTCGCTTTTCACAAAAATTCACAGCTACTGCCCATTTGAAAGAATATCCTGGGAGTAGTGAAGGGGGTTAGAGGAAATCAGTGGACATTTGAAGAGAAAAATAGGCTGATGCTAATTTGATTTTTTTCTTCTTGTGCCTAGACATTTTGAGGCCTGAGAATAGTGCCAAAAAAATGTAACTTTAATAATGAAGCATGTTTTGAATGTCACAAATCATATAGTCAGAAAACTTCATTTCCCCCTTATACATTTTCTGTAAATAATAATGAAAAATGGTTTTTATCCTTTTTTTTTTTTTTTTTTTTTTTTGGTAAAGAATAATCAGTTCACAAAAGACGGCCCTTGTGGGCTTGGACCTGCATTTGAACTGGAAGAATGTCTGTGGTGAATGGTGAATTGTAGAAGAGAAGCCTGAATGAAAAGAATGTTCATGAAACCTCACACAAAAACCTCCACATCCATTTTATCGCGAGCTTCCCACAATACAACACAAGAGCTCTACATTCGAGGAAAAGCGGGCTCGGTCCACTTATCATTTCGGCTTTATGTAGTGTACTGTGTGATTGCTAAATTAGTGCATAATGCATTTATAATACTTATAGCACCAACATTTAGTTAAATAACCTTTATGTGAGATTTATGTTGGGTTTTTTTATTTCTCATTTAATGGCAAATTATGAAGAGCATGTTTCATAAAGATAATTCTCTATTTAAATTCATCAGTCCATTAAATATTAAAATTATGTTTCTGATGCAATCGAGAACAAATTTGTCCAGCTTCAGTGATTATTTGCACTCATAAAAAT
The DNA here is from genome assembly GCA_963924515.1 of Vespertilio murinus. Lineage (NCBI taxonomy): Eukaryota > Metazoa > Chordata > Mammalia > Chiroptera > Vespertilionidae > Vespertilio > Vespertilio murinus. The sequence continues at coordinate 50,147,743 of OZ004705.1, forward strand.
TAGGCTTGATTAATAAAATTTAAATGCTTGATTAAGTTGACATTTTCATGTCCTATTCTGATTTATTAAAATTAGTCCCTGTGCCCAGGCCTGGTATGCTAGCGTAGGTTTACCTTTCCCCTTCTCTTAGTTGATGTCCAGAGTGAGACTGTTAGGAAGAAGTATTCTGCTTTAAATTTAGTGCTGGTTTCAGGGAAATGCCCTGTTTTTACTTACTGGGGTGGGGAGGCAGTCTTTGTGTCTATGCATTGTGCATAGTGTAGATTTGTATAACAATAATCAAGAAAAATGTTCCTTTCAAATATTCATGGACATGATCTGTGAAATGGCATACGTTTCTAGTATTTCTGTAAAATTCAGTTACCAAGAACCTTTAATCTGTAGAAAATTGCTCAAATATATGCATCCGCTTTTTTTTGTTGATAAATTTACTTGTTTTTGTCCCGGTGGGACTTCCATATATATATATAGCAGGTTAGCAAGGAGATTATACACATAGGGAATCTTAAATCTTAATATATATATATATATATATATATATATATATATATATATATATATATATATTAGTGTTGTATTTCATATATATATTAATTTCAGAGAGGAAGGGAGATTGAGAGAGAGATAGAAACATCAATGATGAGAGAGTCGTTGATTGGCTGCCTCCTGCATGCCCCATACTGGGGATTGTGCCCACAACCCAGGCATATGCTCTGACTGGGAATCAAATCCTGACCTCCATGCTCAACCACTGGGTCACGCCGGCTGGAGGGAAAATCTTTGTGGCAACGCTATTGTCTTTGTCTACAGCCTCAAAACCAAGAATGACTAATGACCATGGAAACCATCCTCTCCATAGTACTTACAAGGGAATAACTCTCCAAGAAAGGTAGTGACTTAATATAGTGTTTTAACTCCATACTCACACTGGCTTGTCCTGTTTTATACAGGGTTGTGTGCCTAATTGCCATTTATTGAACACTTACTATATGCTTGATACAGTATATTAACTGTCTCTAATCTTCTCAAGACCTCAACAAGGTAGGCATTATTAACCTTATAACTACTGAGAAAATTGAGGCTTAGTACATTCATACAGGTAACAGATAGAAGGTCTGGGATTTAATCCCAGGTCTTTCTAATTTCACAGTTTGAGCCCTTAACCTCTACCAACAGGAAATGTATAGTGACAATACTCCTTTTAAAAATGTTTTACTTTGCCCATGTGAATGTAACTCATTTAGAAAATTTGGTTAGGAATTTTTTTTAATATAAACTTGATAACAAAATATTTGATAATTTAAAAAATAAATGATATGATATAGTAATTGTTATTTTTGAATGATGAAATAAGTTCAGTAACAAATGACAGAAATGCCTTTGAAGGCGTATTGAAGTTGGGTAACCTTTGTGTACTATTCTAGTTCTGTGGTAGAAAGGCTTTAAAGGGTTCAGTGTTGTATTTCATGCAACACTAAAATGATTAATGAATACAAATCTCTCAGGATTCTTGGACTCCCACTAATAGTTCTGATTTATAAACATTTTCCACATGCAGATAAAGACATATCATTTGGCTTCCACTTTTAGTTTGTTGATGGAGGTCTTGCAATTTCCTGTCGCTTTTCCAACCCAGGGTCAATAACTCGACACAAACAGGATAATAGACCATTTTCCAATAGTACCCACCACACCGAGTGCTCAACACTAGTAATGCAAACTAAGAAAGTGCTTCTTCTAGCCCTACATCTTACCCTCCTCACCATACATTGCAAAGAGTTTTGGGTACCTACAAAGAGCAGTATGCAAAATCATTCAGAAAGAACAAATAGGAGTAGAAATAGATAACATGTTTATCCTGAGAACAATATTGTGGGTATCCTTTTTTTCTCCTTTTCTAAGTCTCATTCCTTGATTATAGAATTCACAAGATTGTGGGAGCAGATCTTTAGGAAATATAACAAATAATAGAAAAACTGGCGGACATATGGATAAATGCTTGTTTTGAACATTTAGAGAACCATTCTAGAATGGTGAATTCTTTGGATCAATGGGAGGCTTTGAGGGGAGTTTAAGAAGTTGGTTTTCCAATGAGTTTCTGAACTGCAGGGTCAACTGGGGTTCAAATAAGAGACAATCAGCCATTTATGGGGCAAGATCTTAAGGTTTCCTTCAAAGATACCAAAGATAATTTATTGGGTAGAAAAGGAGCTGGGTTTCATGGCAGAAATCCTCTAAAAAAATGAAAAGCATCTCTTTACCTTGTTATATTCTCTTATGGGTCTTTGGAGAATCTGAGCGAAGTGGGAGATATTCAGGAAGATGGTGGGGAACAAAAACATGAGATTAACTATAAGCGTCCTCTATGGCAGCTATCTTTAACTTTAAATTCTAAGTCTCTTTCCCAAGCCCTAATAGATATAAAGCAAGAAGTTTACGTTCCTATGAGGAAAGTCCTTAGTAAATTGACTTTTAAAAATAGAAGTGTTTACCTTTACCGCTTTCTCTATGTGAATTGAATTGTCACGTACAGGTAACACTCATCTTCTACCATTCCACAATTTTATCTTTTTCATTTCAAGTTTAACTGCAGTTTGAGGATAGAGTAAAAGAACAGCCAATAAACTGAAGAAGTATTAAAGGCAAACATGGAGTTAGTTACTGGGTGAGAGGGACAGACTGATGTGTGGAATAAGAGCTGTGGCTGCAGATAGCTAGACCCCTTTTCTTTATATATGCAGCACACGCACATATATCCGGGATGATCCGAATGTCTTTTGGCTGCACACTCTGCATATTATATACAGCCCTCTATCACTGTGCCTATTCTATTCATGTATTCAACTTAGTGGTTTCCCTCACTATAACACAAACTATCATGGGCAAAACCAGGGCTAATCATCTCTGAACGACAGCCAGCACAGTGCCATGTAATGTTCAATAAACTTTTGTTGGATGGAAATAATTAGGCATAACATATAGACATTTTTTGATTTGGAAAGAAAGATGGGACTACTTATTCATCACACAACTTTTGAGCTATGAGTATCCTGCTATGTCCGAGACATATTGCTCTGTGCTGGGATTAGATACATAAATGGAAGATATAATTAGGGTAACTTTGGGCTGGTGGGGAAGGCCAGCAGTGGTGATTAAAATAAAGCAAGGGGGATATGGGAACTCAGAGGGGTGAGTTCACTTAACCTGCTAGAGAGCATGTTGGCGGGATGGGCTGCTGGTACGGAGGGAAGTCAGGGACAGTTCTCCAGAGAAAATGGTAGCGATAACTGGTAATTATGCAAGCACATATGTATAAAATCTTAAAAAAAAACTTATGGGTGGCAAAAATATTCAAAATGTGGTTTTCCAGTAATTTGAGGGATATTTCATATAAATGTTGCTTAACGTAAAAAGTAGGTATGCTACTAGTTCACGTAATATGATTCAATTTTTGACAAAACAAAATGTGTATGTCAAGCAAGAAATAGACATTATATTCGAAAACACATTTTTAAAGAACAGCGTAAAAGGCACACAGAGTGTGCCACATCTCCCTTTTTCTAAGGCCGAAGGTCCTTCCTCCATTCCCTCCTCTATGGAAAGGTCTTAACCACCATGGTTAATAGAGGCCAACATCTGCTCATCAAAGCCAGGGCCCCCTAAAAGTTCACAGTGCAGGTTGAGGAGGTGCCCTAGGATAGCTGAGCCCCCACTGGCCACTGAATCTGTGTATTGGCTGGACCTCAATCCCTGTAATGTATGGCTCCAGCAGCAAGGACTCAAGCCACTTGTCCAGCATGGTGCCACACACCATGCCAAGGCCGGGCAACTGTACTGTCGGTCCCCAGGCCCCACATGGCTTCCAGGACTGCTCAGAGCTGGTGCAGCAAATATAAAACCCAGGCTCTGCTGCTTTTCCCTGGGCCACCATGTGTGTCTCAATCAGTGCCATTCTCCTAATAATCACTGCCTTTCCAGGGGTTACTGCCTTATCCTAGGGCTCAGTTTCCTTATCAACACAAAGAGAGGAGCATCCCTCTTTTTCTGCTTTCTACGGTGTCATGTGGAGCCTATGTAATGGGTGCTCACCTGGGAACCAGTTAGAACTGGGTTCAGGTCCTACTGTGCTGTGTGAGCCTTTGCAACTGACATAACCTATCTGAGTCTTGGTTTCATGCTCTCCCAAGCAGTGAATGGTTGATTTCAGGTGAACGAGATTACAAAAGAGCATGGGCACCCTCTGCTTCATTTCTGTAGTTTTCTCTCCCCTCCTTGTCTTCCTGCTACTCCCACATTTTGCTCATTAAACATTCTGGAAGTAAAAAACAAACCACTCACATAAACGATTCTGCTGGAATACAGGGGAGATAAAGCTGAAGCTATGGTTTGGCTGGAGCCTGTTCCTAAGGAATCTTCTATGTCATGCTTGAAGGTGTTGTGGAAAGACCGAAGTAGCAGATAGAGAGTCCGATTTTTATTTCAAAACTACCATCTTCCTATAGGTATTGAGGTAAGAATACAGGAGCAAATAATTTGGAGTGAAGTTGCCAGAAAAAATACAGGAGCAATTTCAGATAACCAGTGACTATTATTATAGTACATGTAAACATCTCCCATTGTTCATCTGAAATTCTTACTTAAATGGGCATTTGAATTTTTATGTGCTAAAAATAGGTTTATAGGCAACCCTACATTATGGACAAACTCAGAGGGTTTCAGGGGCTAGAGTTTGAGGGGATTTTGTTAAGTAAAAGGCCTGGTCATTTACTGAGAGGCAGGATGGTAGCATGGTGGTGGTGAGGAATGGATAAAATGTGGAAAGCTTGTTGGTCCATGTCCAGGGACATGAGGTGATGGTCATCAGTGTGTGGGGAGACCAATCTGTACAGTGAGCAGGTGGCATAGCTAAGCAGTTGGTGAACAGCTTTGAATGGGGTAACAGGGGATGAACTTTTCTGCTGACATCTGATTGGCTATTGGTTTTTACTTTTTTTATGCTAGTGATTTTGTTGGAAAACTAAAGGTCTGATTCTTTTCATGTCCTCATATTTTTTTTTCCAAGCTGGTGACCTTCTGAAAAAATTTGAGAAAATCGCTGTTGAAATAAGCAGGAAAAAGAAGAGAGTGATCATCCATTTTTAGATGTGTTTACAGGCTGTGTGACTCAGTGCTGCTTCTGTTAAGAGTGAGTATGTGTTCTCTTCTGGTACTGAGATGCAAACACAGGAGGCTGAGGTGTATGCCACTATGTGTGAATGATAAAGCCCTGATGAAGCACAGAGGGTCTGTCTGTACATCCAAAGTGCTTTACATAGGAGTCCTCTCTTCTCAGCTTTGGCCAGTATATTTGGGTTCTGTTAGGAATGTTTCACTTATTCAATAACTCATTTATTCAGGTATTTTACCATAGATACAACACTAATTTATGATTAAAACACTGCATAAAATGGGTAGAGAAGGAAACTACCTCAACATATATTACAAACCTCAGGCAATACACTACTCAATTGTGGAAAACTAAAAACTATTCCTTAAAGATTAGGAACACAACAAGGATGCCCACTCTCACCATTGTTATTCAACATAGTAATGGAAGTTCTAGCTAGAGCAAGAAAAAGACATAAAAGGTATTCAAATAGGGAATGAAGAAGTAAAACAATCAAAATTTGCATTTGACATAATTATATATAGAAAACCCTAAAAATTCCACCACAGAATATTAGGAGCAATAAACAAATACAGTAAAGTTGTAGGATATAAAATGAACATACAAAAATATCTATGTATTTCTATATATTATCAATGAACTATTAGGAAAAAAATCCACTTGCAATTGCAACAAAAAGGATAAACACCAGGAATAAACATAACAAAGAAAGTGAAGGATCTATACATTGAAAACTATTAAAAAATTATTAAAAGAAACTGAAAAAGACACAAAGAACGGAAGATATTCCATGTTCATGGAAGAATTAACATAGTTAAAATGGCCACATTACCTGCAGCAATATACAGGATTTAATGCAATCCCCATCAAAATTTCAATGATATTTATTCAAAGAAATAAAACAAAAAATTCTCATATTTGGATGAGACTACAAAAAACCCAGACTATCCATAGCAGTCCTGAGAAAAAAAGAACAAAGCCAGAGGTATCACACTCCCTGAACTCAAAGCCACCGTAATGAAAACAGTATGGTATTGACAGAAAAACTGGTAAACAGACCAATAGAATACAATTGATAGTCCAGAAATAAACCCATACGTACATGGGCAACTAATTTTCAACAAAGGAACCAAAATTATACAACAGAGAAAGAAAATCCTTTTTAATAAATGGCGTTGAAAAAATTGGAAAGCCATAGACAAAAATAAATAAACAAACAAATAAAAATAAAACTACACTGCTATCTAACTCTGTATACAAAAATGAACTCAAAATAGATTAAGGACTTGAATATAAGACCTGAAAACAATAAATACACAGAAGAAAAAGGCATTACATTTATGGACCTTGTTCTCAGAGCGATTTTTGTGAACGTGATCCCAAATGCAAGGGAATTAAAACAAAAAAATAAATGACTATGACCACAACAAACTGTGCTTCTTCACAGCAAAATAAGCCATCAACAAAATAAGAAGGCGATCAACCTAGTTAGAGAAGATATTTACACACAAAACCTCCAATGAAGGGCTAATATCCAAAATAGACAAAGAACTCATACTACGCAACAACCCAAAAACCCCCAATCTAACTACAAAGTGGATGGAGGACCTGAACAGACACTTTGCCTAAGACATACAGATACATGAAAAGATGGTCAACCTCACTGGCTGCAGGGGAAATGCAAATCAATACCCCAATTAGATACCATCTCACATCTATCAGAATGGCCACTATCAATAGGATGGAAATAACAAATGCTGGAGGGACGGTTGAGAAAAGGGAACCCTGAACACGGCCAGTGGGCATATAAATTGGTGCAGCTTTTCTGGAAAACAGTATGGAGGTTCCTCAAAAGTCAAGAATACAGCAGCCACATGGCCCAGAAACCCCTCTCTTTTGGGTGTCTACTAGAAAAATTTGACAATATTTGTTGTAAAGATATATGTGCCTTATGCTCATTGCAGCATTACTTAAAATAGCCAAGACATGGCAACAGCTTAGGTATCCTTTAGTGGATGACTGAGTAAAATGTGGCACATATATACAATGAAATACTAATCAGTCATAAAAAAGACAAACTATTGCCATTTGCCACAAAATGGATGCATCTTGAGAGTGAAATGTTAGGTGGAAAAGGACAAGAAAAATATTATTGCGCTCATATGTAGGATATAAAACAGAAAGCAACAAACAAATACAACCCTTAAAGATACATACAATAGTACGGTGGTTACTAGAGGGGAAGGGGAGGTTGTTAAGGTAAAGGGGTTCAAATATATGGTGGTGGAAGAAGTTTAGAGTCTTTGCTGGTGAGCACAGAATGCAATATGCAGATTTGTATTAGAATTGTACACCTGAAACTTACAAAATGGTATTAACCAAATGTTACCCTAATATACTTAAATTAATATATTTAAATATAAAAAAAGAAGAAAAAATCACTTCTTAGAAGTTGTATGCATTTCTAGAGATGAGTGCTCTTGGCCTAATTGGAAAGAATCCAACAAAAAACAATACTCAAGCAGAGAAAAGCAGCAGCGCCAAGGTCTTTGCCATTTGAGGGAGCTAGCAAACCCTTCAGTATTTACTAAGTATTTCAGCAAGCAGACTTTGGCTCAGTTTGTGTCACAGTCAGATGCTGAGTCAGAAATGATTTCATTGATCTACCCTACTCTTCAGTTTTAATGGCTTCATTGATTAGGCAACTGAGATTATGTGGGAGGAATATCATAACAGTTAAAAATGAATGTTCCTTTGAAGTGTAATTTAAAAATGCTGTTGAAACATGTTTGTATGTCAGAGATATTCAAAGACTTTCTTTACTAATGTGAAGATTCAGCTTTAATGACTCCTCCCATGATCAGTGGGGTGGATGGAAGGTCATGAATGGTTTTCAAATTATTGGGGTCACCTGCGATCAAACAGATAACTGGCACTAGCTCTTGAGAGGTCACTGGGTACCTCATGAAAAGGAATTTCAAAAAACTTGGGATTCCATGTAAGGGTCTGGACACTTAGAACGTGATCCCTTGGGAAGTCATGCCCAAGGTTGTGCCAAGGAAACAGCCAGGGTTTCAGAACACGACATCACTGGGTTCACATCCCACTTACTCTGGAGAGTCCATTCTTCATTGTCTTTGATTTCTTCACTTGTACAATGAAGATAAAACCACTTAGAATAATTTACTTGATACACTTATTGTAAAGAATAAAAAGACATGATGTCTCATAGTGTGGTTATTGCAGGTGGGTGGTAGATGCAGGTGAAAAAGGGCATAGAAGGGATAAATGGTTGTGAATAAAATTAAAAAAAATACATTTAAAAATAAAATGTAAAGACAAACAAAAATAGAGATGATGTCTCTAAAAGGCTTAGTAGAATACCTGATACATAAAAGTTGCTTTACAAATATCTGCCCTGTTTCGCTGTACAAGAGGTAAGGAGGATATGGGGTGGTGGAGTGAGGAAAATAAGGGTTTTCCTTCAATCAGTCTGCTTAAAGGTAGAGAAGATAGAGTAAGTGCTTTTCTTTAACTCAAGTGAGAAACCTGTTCTAACAGTGCCCAGGGAGACATAGGATGTACCAAACCACAGCTCCAGGAGGAGATGTGACTGACTGGTGGTAAGGGGTACAGTACACACGTCACACAGATTGACAGGTTCTAATACCCGCTCTCTCACTTTCTAACTGTGCGCCTCTCTGCTCTGCGCCCTGGATGTAAAGCAGTGATAATGATACCCATCTCATAGGGGGTGCATCTGCTTGGCTAACCCATTTCATTCATTCTCAGAGACTCGATTCTCCTCTCTCAAGGGAGGGTTCTTTTCTCTTTTTGACTTCTTATGTAAGAAATATCTTTTCTCTCTTTGCTATACAAACCAGAAGGTCATTTTGATTTATATATTTTTCCAATTTTCACCCTAATTGAATTTTCTTAGCTGAATGTACAGATGATTTTGTTTTTCATGACAGGAAATTCATTTATAATTCATTCATATTCTCGTTCTCTCTACCGCCTCCTCCCTCCACCTCCCCAACAGAAAGATGCATAGTTTGGAACCAGCCAACACTATGACTAATGCACTTCAGATATTCCCTAAAAATCTCACACAAGCTGAAAAATGTCTGCATTGTACTGGGATACCAGTAAGGACTTAGGGAAAAATACTCTTCTACCAGGGCTATGCACCATGCCGTAGGTTCTCTTAAGTGCAGCATGGCAACCCTACAAACACTTTCCCTTAATTTACATATGTGTGGATATATGTGAATATGTGCGTGTATGTATATGCATATATGTATGCATATGTGTATGCATATGTGTATGTGTATATGTATAAAATCTGCAACCAGAAAAGTATAATCCAGGTTTCTTTTCAAAAGGAGCAATGCAACAGCTCAAATGCACAGCTGGGTATGGCAGAAACACATAATTAGACAAATTGGATTTAAGAGTTACATAAGGTCTCAACTGAGCCGGTGAATGAGAAGCTGAATGAAACGCTGTGATTGCTGCTCTGGTGCCTTGAAAGAACAGAATATGTGGAAATGTGTGTTTGGGGCAAATAAAAGGCAATTACTAGGAGTTATGGGGAGTAGTTGGCATTCCATGGAAGTTAAGCTATTCAGTGTTTCGCAGTGGGCTGTGCTGGGTGGGAATACAATGTTGTCCGTGGCTTAAAGGGGGAGTCTGTTAGAGATGTGCCTAAAAGGAAAGAGTTGACAAATACTATTTTGGAGTTATATATATATTTTTTTGAGGGGAGAAAGGGAGTAGAAAATTTTATATCATATATAAAGTCTCAATAGCTTTATAAAAATTCTTAGGGAATTTTAAGTACAAGGGGGATACATTATATGTTATTATTTCCCCTCTAGAAGTGAACCTTTCCAGCTAGAGCAGGTATATCCAAGAGAAGATAACAAGAAAAGTCTACAGTTTATGAATTTTTCACTAAGAATACTTACACTAATGACTACATATTGAAGATAAGCCCCCTTATAGGATTAGGAAACTGAAACTAAATTGTCACATTTTCCTATTTGCAAATAATCTTATTTGCAAATTTGTCTCAAGGCAATTGAATGAAAAGTAGATATTCTTCTCCCTCAACAACCTCCCAGAAATAAATGGAACAAGAAAGCAATTGTCTGAGACAGTCCTATTTTCTTAAAGAAAAACATTCCGTATTAATTGACAAAAGTACCTGAGTCCCCAATGTTTATGGCATTCGGAGCTTGTCTCTCAGTATGCGATTTAAAAATATATCCATAAAATCCTTGCCAATAATAACAACTTCTTGTCTGTTGATGCTGTCTACCCATTAAAATCTCTATTAGCAGCCTCGCAATTAGTTTGTTAAACCTTATAAAAATGTTCTGAGCACCTCTAATTTGCAAAACACGTGCTAGAGACGGTGGCACGTACAAAGATGAACAGACTGTCCTCCCTCACATTTAAAATAGTGAGAGATACAGGCAATAGTGTTGCTGGACTTTGTCATGCACTTGATGGTTGTGCATCAGGATTTTTCATTTATTTTGATAAGGAAAATGATTTTAAAGAGCGTATTTTGCTTGTGCTATCACTTGAAATGTGTTTTGCTTGTGTTATAATTTATAGTATGCTTGCTTGTGTTATTTAAAATGGAAATTCTTTTATGTCACAGGCATGTCTTTGCAACCATTATGGTGGTATTATAATAACTCTAGAGGCTCAGTGCACGAATGTGTGCATTGGCCTGGTCAGCAATCAAGCAGACTAGGGCCAGCCAATAGCAGGGAGGGACTGCAGGGGATCGGCTGTGGGAATGCACTGACTACCAGGGGGTAGCTCCTGCGTTGACTGTCAGCCCCCTGGTGGTCAGTGCATGTCATAGCTACTGGCTGGTCATCTGTTCATAAAGGTCACTTAGGCTTTTTGTTAGTTATTTAGATAGAGAGATAGATAATAGACATAATGCTATTAAGCTGATGATTAAATAATTATTTCTGCATTATTATAGACACAGTAGTTGGCAACAAAAGTCCTGATTATAAATCAAATGGCGACCCTTAATGGCAACTAAAAAAAAAAAAAAAAAAAAACACAAGTAATTTGATGAGGACATATAACTACCAAGTTTTCTCATGTTTTATAAAACTGTAAATTCTTATCAACAGTTGTCTATGGAGTTATTAAATTACAAATGTCCTATTTGGAGAAGTAGCACCCCTCCCCCTTTATTTACATATGAGAAAGCTTTTTGAAGTTGTATGTTTGCTAAGGGTATAGCAACTGAGATAATCTATGAGGAATGAAGGTTGGCAGAAGAACAAATGATATTATGTGGCTAGCTTCTGCTTTTCAGCTAAAACTCTTTTTCCAGAGAGAGATGGAGGCCTCACACATCCTAAAAACTTTCAAAAATGCCAGAGAGGGAAAGGGTTCAGTTTAAGTTAAGTGAAAGTTCTTCATCCTTGAGCAGGTATCCCGATACACTCTGACACAGAGAAGTATGTTTTCTATAGTCCTGTGAATGTATATTGAATTTAGGTGCTTTATGTATTTTTCCACGCCAACAACCATCATCAATCCTTCCTTCGTTCCAATGACAGACAACAGAGAAATGCCTTAAATTAAATACATTTTATTTGGTCTGGTAACTAGTAATTTTGTGATATTATGTCTTAATTCAGAATTCATTAAGACAAAAAACAACGACAAAGAGAATGAAAGAAATAATCATTTGGAAGAACCCACTTATAGTTAAAAATCGTAGCTCATTCTCTGGTGTGCTCCTGACTTTTGTTCCTACCCGGATGAGTAATGTTGAAATAGTGAATACTTCCTATTGTGTTAGAATCAAAGAGTTGTTAGTTCTGAGCTGATAAAAACTTTCCTCCAAACCTGAGTATTGATGGACAGAATTTCTGGTTTGTAAAACCAAACTCGGTGTTAATCTTATTCCTAGTCTCTCTGACAAGAACAAAACCACAGACAAATTAAGAAAATAGAGACTTACTGTATCACGTTGCCTGTTATCTTTCCCTGATATTATCAAGAAGTAGTTCCATGTCAATAGTAACAACAACACCAGCGGTATCATGTAGAGCTCAAAGTTCCACACAACAAAGAGGAAAAGCTGGAGGAGAGAGAAGAGAGAAAAAAAGATGAGACAGTTCTAAATTTCATTAAATGGACTCTCTTATCAATACTCCATTTTTAAAAAAACAACAATCACAAACAAAATGTTTCAGAAAGGAAAGATTTATCTTGAAAACAAAGCCTTAAAACTTGGTAGGCATTTTTTTTCTAACGCACAAGTGACCTCTGGAAAGCCACAGGTAAGAGTTTTACTTTGTTTCATTTCTATGAAGAAAAAACAGGATATCATTACATTGTCCATGAGGCAATTTTAATTTTTCTCCTTCAGTGAAATTATTGTTAGGTTGAACAAAATTAAGGGGAAAAATGAGCAAAATGAGTCTTACTGCATTGTCAGAAATAACTGGTCTAGCTGCCTTAATAATAAAAAAAGAATTTCTATTTAATACCAGGGACTTTTTTTTTTTAAATCTCACTTGGATAATACAATGTCACAAGCATAATAGGCAGATGAAAATACCAAGTCTATACAAGAGAGCCTCAAAGATTTCACATTATGAATAAAAGCACCTCTACCAACAAGTATAAAAAAGGGTTGGCTTACCCTTCAGCATTACCATAGAAATCAAAAGCTCTTTGAAAAAAAGAATACTTTTACCAAAGAAACTTTTTTTTAAAATATCTATTTCTATTACATTTTAAAACTACCTACTTCTCTAAGTATATAAATGATTTTTTTAAAAAAAATTATGAGACCTTAGATTAAGAGCTCACCTAGGTGGGCAGAAGGAATCATTCTAAGGTTATTTGCATTGCAAATAACTAGCAATGGCTGTAAAGTGCGACTCTCCCACATCCCCACCAGGCTCCTATAATGGGGGACAGATCAGTGACATTTTCTGGGTCTGCTGCTAAATTAAGGTCCTATTAAGTCAGATGGTAGTTGAGATCCAGATTCTGCTCCTGATGCTAACTAGCCTTATGCCTTTTGGTGCCATGCATCTCTCCCCTTTAGTTTCTTCCTCTGTAAAATGGGGATGACAAGAGTATCTACCGGAGAGGTTGTCAGAATTAAAGAGCTGGAACATTTTAAGGATTTAACACACTGCTTAGCATCCAATAAGTGCTCAAAACACATTATTGTGTAATGAAATCAATACTTTACAAAACTCAGAAAGTTAATTATTGACTAAGATCCCCAGGTAATGCATATTTTAATAGTGAAAACTAGAAAGTCATCTGCCTGCTAGGACATAGCTGCACCATAGCAGAACTGGGAACTTGAGCCAGATGGTAACACAGACACCTTGCATTTGATAGACCTGAAGGGGGAGGAACTTTACTCTGAGAACACTAGGGTCGGGAACAACATATTCAGCCTTCTTAATAAACCTCAGCCAAGTCCATAGTCTATTCGAATGGCAGAGAAAATGAGCCTATGTAGAGATGTGGAGGCACAGACCCCTAAGGTCAGAAGACAGGTTCTGAGACTTAGAAAGCCACTCAACCTCATTGTTTTTCATTTTTAAACAGAAGTCTATAGGTCTAACCACCTCTCACATTCGTTCCTTAATGTTTAAAGTGACTTTATGATGTTACTGTATCATCAGGGTTTTTCAAGTGTAACATTAAATTTTGAAAATTATATATTTTACTGAATTATTTGATATTTATGAGCCAGATAGACACAAAAAAGCCTAAGTAGTGGTTTCGTAGCCCAAGAAATAAATTGTGGACAGAATTACATGGTAACTATAGATTCAAGTTCCGGAATAAAAAAAAAATCTCAAATATATCAGTGCATCAAACATGAGCCATATCTTTGCTTTCACCAGAAAAGTAAAAAGATTTCCAGAGAAAGAAATATTTCCCTTTGGTTTCAGAAATTGATACAATATTTATAAAGGTGATCCCAATATAAAAATGCCAGGGGCCGTCATGACCTAAATGACCAGATGGATGACCTAACAGCAGGCTCCATTGATCAGGGGATGGCTGACGGGGGAACCAGGGTCCCTCAGGTTCTGATGAATCCATGGCAGCAGTGACTGGTGAGGGCAGGCAGAAGGCAGACCACTTGGTCCCTCCTCCTGGACCTCAGACTTCAATCAATGCCAATGCCAAGATATTGCTGCGTGATTGCCTGGTGTGTGATAGTTGTGTGACCGCAGAGGAAGAAGTCCAAATTTCTCAACAGAACACCAAGGACATCTTCCGTGTTCTGAACCTTAATAAGAAACGTGATAACTCACAGCACACGGTGCTGGCCGTGTCCGTGTGTCCTCCGTCTCTGCCTTATTTTGCTGCTAAATTCAGCCTCAGTGTCACTGATGCATCCAGAGGTTCTGCGGCTTCCTCAAAAGCCTTGGGGCGCACTGTCTTTGACATGAAGCTAGCCGCAGACTTTAGCATCCTGGAGAGTCAGAAGGAATTTGTGTGTTGGTACTGCCAGCACCGGGAGGAAGAGCCCCGGCTCCCCATGCTGACTTCTGCCTACCCCTGCTGGGTCTGATATGCAGAGCACAGGCTGGGTCACCCATCACCTCCCACCTCTGCACGGCCACGTCTCCCCAGCAGATCATGGGCTCTCTGGTGAAGATTAGCGTGCTCTGCCCTCCCATGCTGCTTGCCTTAAATGAGAAGGAAGAGAGCAGCTGGCCCACAGACAACTACACAGAAAGATAGGGCTCATGGCTGATGAGCACTGTGGCGGTGGCAGGCGCCTCTCCTGCCTCCATGGCAGCGCTAAGGAGCAGCGAGCCAAGTGGTAAGGAACAGCGAGCAGGTGGGATGTAAGGAGCGAGGGATCCTGGCCTGCAAGAGGGATTTCCAACTGTTGGTTTACTCCCGTAGGGAATGAGCAGGCAGATGGACATCTCCTGAGGGGTCCTTGATTGTGAGAGGGTGCAGGCCAGGTTGAGGGAGCCCCCCTCCAATGCACAAATTTCATGCGCTGGGCCTCTAGTATAATTGTAACGGATGACTATGATTCTATTAAAATGTATTTTTAAGAGATAATTATTTATTCAGGTAGTGAATTAAGGTAAATTTGGCAGTCATCAACACATGTAAAGATAAATTATTGATGATTAGAATTCATACTAATTCTTTACACATTTATCTATAATTTTTAGGTAATCACTAGACGATAAGCTCTTATGTGCGGGGGCCTGATGTGGCGGGATCTCCCTTCTCCGTGTCCCGCACGGAAAGAGAGATGAACGAACCGGTTCTAAGGGGAGGTGGCCAGGGATTGAGAAATATTAGAAATAAAGAGAGAAGACACAAAGATTTTAAGCTGGGAGGGCCTCTGGCCTCCTCTGCTGGAGAGGCAGATTGAGGACCTCCTGAGCCACGCAGCACATCTATTTATACTCCAATCTAACAAGGGGCTTTCACATAAAACAAGGAGCCTGGGAGGGCCCAGGTCCCACCCACTCCTTCCTCCTGGACAAACACAAGCCAGGAACTAAGAACATCTCAGCACTCCCAGGGCGGGAGTGCAACTGACATGATTCTGCCAATATCCCGGGCCCAGTCAGCAACAATCTAAAGAATGTCCAGGTATCTTCCCATTTGGCCCTCTACACTTATGGGTAGGGATTAATACATTTTCATTTCATTTCTACCCCAAGAGCCTAGAACAGCAGTGCCTGAGGCACAATGGGTGCTCAATAAATATGTTTGTTATTTGTATTAGTAAATGTGCTGTAGAGCCACTGTATAAAATCAAGGGACTTCAAGAAAACATGTAAAGAATTACAACCTGGAATGCCACTAACAAATTTCTTTCTGAGGCACATAAAGACTCTCCTATCCTTTCAATGCAGTCAGAACTGTCTTGTGTAGTATGGTCTGACCACAGTCTTTCCGCCATGGTTGCTTTTTCTGGGGACATTCACTTGACTCAGTGTGTTTTGGCCTCATAAGATTCCATTGTTAAGTATTGCCAATCCTAATAGTTTTTAACCTGTATATATATATCCTTGTAATATCTATTCATTCGTGTTAGAGACCTGTTGTTGCTCAGAATAAACTTCCTTGTAGTGCCCATGTTTTGGTGTTAGATGTAGGCTAGATGTGCATAAAATAAATTTTCTATATGATAATCATATAAGAAACCAACAGATTTGTCATGTTAGTTTCTTCTCCAGGTTCAACATCACTAGTTGCTTCAACTACCAGTTACAAAGTGTGGTTTCTGAAACTCTACATGGCAGATGTCTTCTCATCACATCCAAATCAGTACATCAGTAGCTTTCTTAAGATATAGCACTCAGAACAGACACAACACTTCTCATGAAAACCTGTGGTTACTGATATGCCCTCACAACATGAGCACCAGAACTGTAAGAGGGAGCCAAAGGAAGAAACTGCTTTAGTTTTATGGAACTGGCAGTGCAAAAATAGTTTCTTTTCCTATTGTGTGTTAAGAATCTACTGTTCAGGTAACTAAGCAGGGAACCTGTGATGTTGAAAATATCTTTTTAAAAAACAAGTGTATACTCTGAAAACTATGATACATAGAAGAAATAAAGTTAAGATACAACCAAATGGAAGAATAAATCTAGCTGATGGATTGGAAGATTAATATTGTTAAAATGTCCTTATTACCTGAAGTAATATACAGATTCAAAGCAACACTTATTAAAACACTAATAGTATTCTCCTCAGAATAGGATTAATCCTATAATGTATATGGAACTACAAAAGACCCCGAATAGCCAAAGAAATCTTGAGAAAGAACAGAGTGGGAGATATCATACAATCTGTTATCAATTATACTGCAAAACTACAATAACCATTATGGTATGGTATTGGCAAAAAACAATACACAAACCAATGGAATAGAGCCCAGAAATAAATCCCCACTTACATAGTCAATTAATCTATGACAAAGGAGACAAGGATACACAATGAGATAAAGATGATAAGTCTTTTCACTAAGTGGTGATGGGAAAACTAGATACATAATTGGAAAAAAAACTTGATCATTTCTTTCATAATATACAAAAATAAATTCTAAATGGATTAAAGATTTAAATGTTAAACCTAAAATGACAGAAGGAAACCTAAGCAGCAAAGTCTGACATTAGCAATGTCTTTCTGAATAGCTTTCCTCAAGCAAGAAAAACAAAAGAAAAAATAAATGAGTCTAAATCAAACTAAAAGTTTTCCACAGTAAAGGGAACCATTAAAATGAAAAGACAACCTACTGAATGATAGAAGACTATATATTAGCGCATCCACTATGTAATACAGTATGGAGATTCCTAAAAAAATAAAAATTGAGCTGCCTTATGACCCAACGAGTCTACTTCTGGGTATACATATAAAGAAAACAAAACACTAATTTGCAAAGATGCATACACCCCACCCCCACCCCATGTTCATTGCAGCATTAATAGTAATAGCCAAGATATGGAAGCAACCTGGATGTCCATCAGTTGATGAATGGAAAAGAAGATGTGGTACACATATACAGAAGAATAATGTTCAGCAATAAAAAGAATGAAATCTAGTAATTGACAACAACATGGGTGGACCTAGAGGGTATTATGCTAACTAAAATAAAGTCAGACAAAGACAAATACAGCATGATCTCTCATGTGGAGTCTGAAAAACAAAATAAATGAATACACAAAACAGAAGTAGACCAATAGATACAGAAAACAAGCTGATAGTTGCCACAGGGGAGGTGATAGTGGAGCAGGAACAAAAACATAATACATACGTACATACATACATGGTATTTGAATAAGTTCTAAATACAAAGACATTTTTTTCTTTAAAAAAACATTTTATTGATATTTCACAGAGAGGAAGGGAGAGAGATAGAGAGCTAGAAACATCAATGAGAGAGAAACATCGGCCAGCCGCCTCTTGCACACACCCCCACTGGGGATGTGCCCGCAACCAACGTACATGCCCTTGACCAGAGTCGAACCCGGGACCTTTCAGTCCACAGACCGACGCTCTACCACTGAGCCAAACCAGTTTCGGCGACATTTTTTCTTTCTTTCTGAATATCCAACTACAGACTTCAAAAGTTCATATGTTAAAAATAAAACAAATTTATTCAATACTTATTATGTGCTACGTAATACTGGGTGTTCAAAATAAGAAATTATATGGTCTCTAGACTCTGATTGCTAAGAATCACCAAGAAAAAAAAGCAATCATTCATATAGTATTAGTGATATTTCTCATACTTGTTAGTGGGTGGGTGGGTGATCTCCTAGTAAAGAGCTTTCAGAGAAAGATGATCTTTGCTTAGTTAATTCTCTCCACAAAGAGCTTCTCTTCTCCTTGGTCCCCACCTGCACTAATATTGATCCTCTCTTCTTACCAAAAGCCAAGTTAACTCTTAGGGCCCAGGAAAAGTAGGCAGCTCAGAGAAAACCCAGAAAGGCCAAGACAGTGCAGGATGTCCTTGATTATACTTTTCCATAGATTTTGGTGGGAGGATTGAGGGGTATAATGGGCTAAAATGAGGCTAAAAAATCAAAGAATTAAAACACAATCACTGACAGATCCATAGACCATAAATAAAAACCACAAAATGCCTAGCATTTATCCTGACTCAATACTTTCAGAACGCCTTTTTGCCTGTATGGGACATGGAAAGAGATCTCGAGGATTCTAAATTTCCTCATTGTTAAGTTAGATAATAAGGACTCTTGCTCATCTGTACAGTATTTAATTTCCCTTGACTCCATCACCACGGCATTCATTCTTTCCCCCCCCCTGTTATTCTCCCCACCTTTCCTCTCCCCCCCATGCTTTTAGTAAGTAAACAGAGCACTACCTACATTTTACTTTAATGGAACTCATGCCCCCATTCCAAATAAAACACCTAGCTCTACATTAGTTATCCTTGTTCAGTAGAGACTAAAACTATTAAAAAAAATTTGGTGGTTTCCTTTTTGAAATCACGAGGTAGCTGTTACAACATACAATTAGAAGTCTATAGCATAAAATCTTCATGAGACATTAGTCAAATGGTAATAAGCACACATAACTTCTTCATTAGAAAATAGATACTGAGAGTTTTGCCCATTATCCCGGATGTTAGAAGCTCTCTGTCAATCTGCCTTGGACCTACAACCCTGACCACGGGATCCCTCAGGAGCTGCTGCAGTATAGTGTTTCCCAAATTTCTGACATATGTGTACTCCTTCTATAATTTTCATAATGCTGAGTACCCCTCATCAAAAAAATGGATGCATTTTAATAACAATCAAAATATATTTATTTTTTATTTTTGGGTACATACACAAAATAATAATAAATGAAAAATAAAATTATTCATAATAAAATATAAATAAAAGTTACATTATAAATAACATTTATTTGCACACCGGACTATCTCATGCCTCACAAGACTGTCTTGACTTGATTCATGAGAACGTAGAATGAGGTGCAGCTAAGCACGGTGCAGTGCATATCCCCACCAAACTCCAGTGCAATGTGTACCCCCACCAAACTCTTCCCGTACCCCTGGGGGTACGCATACCACACTTTGGGAAACACTGGGCTATAGCAGGAAGAGCATGGATGTCTGCATCAGGCCCATGTTTGCATCCAAGCTCTCCAGTCCCTAGCTAGATGACCTTGGGCAAAACAAGATTTCTCTTAGTTTATCATCTGAAAATGGAAATTATAGTATTGACTTTGAAGATTTGAGATGGAATTAGCCTAATGCCTAGCACCTAGAAGATGTTCAATGAGCAGCAGGTGTTATTATAAACAGGAATATATTGACTCATACTATACATTATACTTCTGGCCCCCTTTTCAACTCATCACTTTTGTTATATCTCCCTAGAATCTATAGATAATGGTTGTTTCGATTATAAGAGCTAAGGAAAAGAAGCCATGTCAACTATAGCAGGAAAAGATGAGTGCCATTTTCAATATTTTTATATTTACTGGTGATTGCATGCAGTAATAATCAAATTTGTTTATGTCTCCCTGTGTACATACCTTTTGTAATGCCCTCCTGTAATAATACTAGGATTGGGCACATGGCTTGTTTGGGCCAAGGGAAAATTAGCAAATATGAACACAGAGACTTAAAAGCACTTTCTCAGTAGGCCTTGCCTCTGCACTCTTAGCACCTTGAGCCACCATGTCAATAGGCCCAGGCCAGCCTGGTGCACGACAAAAGACATGTAGCACAGCTGCCTTCATGTCCCTAGATGAGAGCCAGACAGCATCCAGAAGTAAGTCTGCCTAACTGGCCAGAAGCTGATAGGGATTCAGGAGTGAGTCCTGCTGAGAACAGAAGAAATACCAGCAGAGCTTGGTCCAAATTGCTGACCCAAAGAATCATCCCAACATAAATGGTAGTTACTTTAAACTACTAATTTGGAGCGTTTTTATTTTATAAAGCAAAAGCTAACTGATACATGTTCATTCTCCAAGGTGACAATGCGGTATGGACCAGAAGCCTGAAAAGGTGGTTTTAATTTTATTTCTGCTATTTGATCATCATAGGACCTTGGGCAAGTCAGTTATCCTCCTTTATTTTACCTATAAAATGGAGATATAATACCTGCTTATTACACATGTTGGCTGTAGGAAAGAGGTGATGTAATATATGTGAAAATATTTTAACTCACAGTACTATATAAGTGCAAATACTATCAACTTAATGTTTTCCATATTTAAAATTATTCCTGAAAAAAACACATACATTTTATGAACTAATAATACAAGATAAATCAGTATAATAAATGTTCTTTGAGCAGTTAAAGACAATGGTGGTGTTCCTTAGAGGAATGTGTGTGGTGGGGGAGGAAGGAGTTTGTCGGAAGGAAGTCTTAAGTGTTAAACACAGGGGTTTCAGTTAAAATTTTTACCGATAAAAAAACCCAGATCTTTACAGAAACTCATTATTACTAGTAAATGGCATTAGCATGCAGTGTGGATTTTGCGAACTCTGAAGTTGAAACAATTAAGTTATTAAATGTTAACCATTTTTAACAACCACTTGCCCCTAGATATAAAAGAATCTTGTTCTGAACTAGTGGTTTTATAAATGTCAATTCTTGCCTATAATTTTTTTTTCACTTTAAATCTACATACCTTTTATCTAAATTAATGTTATCTAGCCAATGCTATTAGCGTCAATGTCACAAAATGCAATCCTTCATTATCTACTTGGGCCAGGCCTTATGAGCAATCTACATTTAAATCATAATTACTCAGAATGGCTTTTTGGAAAACCTGTAACATACCGAAAGGTAAATAACATAATTTGTCTTATCAAGTATTATATATCACATTGCACAGAATGAACTGTAGGCAAAAAGTCCTGAGAGGAAGGCTGGGAAGGCATACTATCTTTATTGTACAAATGAGGAAGCCGACCCACCGCTGAGTGGCAGACCCAGGTCTTCTGATTCCCAACCCAGTGTGCTCTTCCCACAATGCTCTACTGCTTCTAAGGAGAAGGATTTGACAGCAAATGTCGACGTCCTGGAGTTATCAATTATTTAGAAGCTGATTATTCAACTTGTAGATTTCTGCTCCTCTATTCCTTTTCCTTCATCTTGCTTTGGGATAACTACTTTTTCATTAGTGGGAAGAAATGGAATATCACTTCCTGTGTAAAATTTGTTTGGTAAGAAAAAGAGGTAAAAAACTAATGGTCAAAATAAGGTTTGTGGAGCCAATTTCATTCCCCCCCTCCTTTTTTTCCCATTCTTCCACTTGACTTTTAATAATCAAAAATTGGCTATCCAAAAAGTTTCTATTAAATGGGGTTTTCTTCTGTCCAAAATGTTTAGAAGAGGGTTAGCAAGGTGGCTGTAAAGGCAAAGATTGGAAAATGAATGAGCCAATTATATTTTTAGATTTTTTTTAAAAAAGCCCTTTTCACATGAAGATTAAAAAAAAAAAAACCTTTTCTACTCAGAAGCTTAATTAAGGTGAGCTAAGGCTTCTCACTCATGCTTAAACCAGGTAAATATACAAAGTACATGAACAACTTGGTATATTAAGACTTTATAACAACATTTCTTAGTAGGTGCAAGACAGGCTTGATTTTTATTTCTTTGAGCCTGGGGTTTCTAGTGTCCCAGACAGGCCTGGCCATTCACATTGTCCCATCAATTGATGCCTCATTGAAGTCCAGTGAAGACGCCTGCATTCAATGATCATTCGGTGCGACATATGACAGTATCCCTGGGGGAGCGCACTTCAAAAAAAAACCATTTAAGTTGGAATATTGAATATCCTATTCTTTTGCAAACTACAGTATATTTTAAAAAGAAATCTCATCCAAAATGATTAACACTTCCTACTGTTCAGGAAAAAGCCTGCCCTTTCAGACTAACAGCTGTGGATCATTAGCTCTCCAGTGATGAGATGTGTTTGATGAGTATTTTTCTTTCTAATTAAGAGATGAGATTCTCTATTTGACTGTCTCTTCAGAAAGAAGTGAAGAAAAAAATTCTCTGCCTACATGGAAAGGCCACCTCCTACAAAACAATTAATTATTTCATGGCCCTTTTAGAAAATCTTTTTCCTCCCTAATTTCAATTCATTTTCTTCTTAACACATTTACACCCAGGCCTTCACAGTATTAACCCATTTTTCACCCAACCTTCACTTTCTGATGTTTCTCTGCTTCATTATTCAACCATGTCTTTTACAGATTAAATAGAATGATGAATACCTTTTTTCAGATAAAATAGAATGAGGAAATATATTTCAAAAATATATATGTGTAACCTAACAGAACATTTGGTATAGAAATATTTTCTGATGTGAGAAATGGCTCAAATTATAAAGATAATAAATAAATAGTACCATATTTTTCGGACCATAAGATGCACTTTTTCTTCACCAAATATGCAGTCCCCAGGGACACGGAAGGTCCCGGGGGACCCGCTGCCGCTCTGCAACTCGGACCATAAGACGCAGGCACTTTTCCTCCCACTATTTGGTGAAGAAAAGGTGCGTCTTATGGTCCGAAAAATACGGTATTTGCTTTTGTGGGATCAATCAATGCTTTTAAAAATAAAAACTTAGAGGTACCCAGCAATATATAAAAACTTGTTATAAGGAAACAATTTCACCTTTACCAATAAGACTAACCTTAAAGAAGAAAGCTAGAGAACATCAAGTGGGCCTCAAATATAGATGGGACAAAGCCATCATGGAGGTTGTAAACTAAATGAAAAACATGATGGAAGAGAACAGTAAGAAGCAAATGAACATACACTATTGTGAGTTAATCCTATCAATGGCCTTCTTAAACCCTTTTGGTACAAGGAAAGAAGGGAGAGAAGGAAAGAGGGTCAACTTTCAAACATTTTAAAGTTGTACTAACATTTCTCTCCCCAAGGGCACATGGAAATATGTTTGAATGTTTTTAGTTTTCCTAATGCATGGTGTGAAAGAGGAGGTACTGCCAGTTAGTGAGTAGGGTCAGGACATTTGCTTTGGAACAGTCCACTACAAGGAGAAATTTTGCTGTCCAAATGCTAACACTCCTCTTTGAGAAAGATTGACGATTTCTCACATAGACAATTCTACAATTAACTTAGAAAAGAATAAACAATATATATATGTATATATATTTACATATAAAAGAATAAAATACACACACACACACACACACACACACAAAGTTATAACAAAGAAGGCTATATATATTTCCTAGATGACGACATGAATTATGACTTAAGGATTTAGAGTAAAACAGTATTAGAGGGGCAAACTGCACTCACTCATAAGCATTTGCACTAGATTCTCTTTTTCCATCTATTAATGTTTAATATTTCTTAACAATGTGCCTGAAGAAGAACTGGAGGTGAACCTTCTCTGCCATCTACTCCCCTTTAGATTACATCAGGCTCCACACATCATTAGAGTTTTCACAACTGCACCTTCGGGAAGGGGGTGGTTTCACCTTGATTTAAATAGCCAGATGGCATCACCACCTGTTCTAACGTCTGTACTACCACCATTCAACAGGGAGAGAAGATAGGCAAATTAACATGACTAGTTCCAATATCATGATATATCATCTCTCTCTCTCTCTCTCTCTCTGTCTTTTTGTGGGGGGAGAGGGGGCAAGGGGTTGGTGATGTTAATCCTCATTCAAGGATATATTTTTAAATTTATTTTTAGAGAGAGTGGAAGGGGCTGGGAATAAAACCTGCAACCCAGGTACGAGCCCTTGACTAGCAATTGAACCCGTGACCCTATTGTCCATGGACTGTTGCTCTAACCATTGAGAAAAACCAGCTAGGGCTGACATGTTGCTCTTTTGAAGAGAGGCTTTGATTTGCTTGGACAATTTTCTAAAATAAACAGTAGCAGGGAACTGGTGACAACCTTAAACCCACCAGATCACTCCAACTTGTTCTGCTGTTTCCTGTGGTCATGCTACCAATGACACTGGAGCCTATCATGCTCATATACATGGTCATATACAGTGGCTTCTCTTCTTTCAATTAGAACTAGAGGCCCAGTGCACAACATTTGTGCACTAAGTGTGTGTGTGTGTGTGTGTGTGTGTGTGTGTGTGTGTGTGGTGGGGAGAAGTTCCTCAGCCCAGCCTGCACCTTCTCGCAGTCCTGGACCCCTCGGGGGATGTACACCAGCCAGGGGGAGTGGGCCTAAGCCAGCAGTCGGACATCCCCCTAGGAGTCCTTAGTGCTGCCTTGGAGGCGGGAGAGGCTCCTAACACTGCTGCTGTGCTCGCCAGCTGTGACCCGGCTTCTGGCTGAGCTGCGCTGCCCCTGTGGGAGCACACTGACCACCAGGGGGCTGCTCCTGCATTAAGCGTCTGCCCCCTGGTGGTCAGTGTGTATCATAGTGACCAGTTATCTGCCATTCAATCAATTAACATATTAGCCTTTTATTATAAAGGATTTATTATATAGGATGAGAACTGACATGGTTCCCTCTGCTGCTTGCTTTTAGAGTAGTTTCAACCAGACACCAAACTGACAAGACTTTTGTTTTTGGTGTGTGTGTGTGATTTATGTGTTTAGAGAAAAATAAAATCAAAGTACATTCTCTACCAAATGATTCCTTATATTAATTAGACAAATTATGTCAGCAGAACCATCTATGCTTGTTCTGGTGACAGAATAAGTATATGATTAGGATTATAAAAAATGAGATAATGGGTTGATGACAAAGGCACAGCTTTTGCTCAACTGCATATACTATAACTCCACTCATATATTTACTGATAGTGTTAAAAATCATTGTTTACTCAGATTTACTGAGACTACTTATAAAATACATATCAGAAAGTCTCACACTCCTTACTGTGTGAAATTCTATATTGCATTTTTGAAGTTTCTATCTGAAAATTAAGGTCCACAATCTTAGTACATTCATGCCTTTTAAAAAAATATGGCTTGACGCCATCTATTAAAGCAACTAGATAGGACTCAGCTGAAGATGTCTTACTCACAACCCATGGAAACACCTACTGAAGAATCTCCACAACAAAATGGACCAAAATAACCTCAAAGATGGTGCTATCAACTAATGACAGCATAATGCACACTACTTTCCTTGATGGAAATATTATATCAATAAAATCTGCCAGCCAGAAGGCTTTGGAAGTAGTTTATTTATTTGGATATTTTATTTTTCTGACTCAGATTACAAGTTGCACTGATATTTTGTGTCATTTTTATCAGTCAGAGAAGAAAGGCACTGGCTTTGCTCTGAGAAACTGACAAAATGCACAGCCCAGAGGATGTCCAACTGGAGCATCTCATCAACCACACGTGCATAAGAAATCCCTACAACACTGTGAGTTTAATGTTAGTCAAAGTTTGGATGTAGAATGAAAGTTACAAATGCTTACAAATTGCCTAGAGAATGCTGATTCTCTGAGGTCCCTTTCATTAGAAATTAGTACTTTGCATAGAAGTTTGTAATGCCTACCATGGTACCAAACATTTTTTTTTCATTTTAATAGCTTTATCATTCATAGAAATTCAAAATCAGGCTGCATGCCAAGTCATTCTTGCAGGTTACAGATCAACACATATTTGTTGTTATAAATGACCAAATATGGATAATTAAGTGGAATTGGTGAATTGGTATTATTTTGTTCATGAAGAGGTTGCTGGTACCAAGTAACAAGCCCTCTTAAAAAAAAAAACACAACACTTTAAGGACTACATTGAAGAAACATATAAGAACAAGAGGCCCAGTGTACGAAATTCATGACTAGGGGAGAGGGGGATTGTCCCTCAGCCCAGTCTGCACCCTTTCCAATCTGGGACCTCTTGGGGAATATCCAACAGCTGGTTTAGGCCCTATCCCACAGGGTCTAAACTAGCAGTCGGACATCCCTCTCACAATCTGGGACTGCTGGCTCCCAACCACTCACCTGCCTGTCAGCCTGATCACCCCCTAACCATTCCCCTGCTGGCCTGATTGCCCCCAACTGCCCTCCCCTGCTGGCCATTATATGGTGGCCATCTTTGACCACATGGGATCAGCTATCTTATGTGAGGGTGTGAGGGTCAATTTGCATATTACCTTTTTTATTAGATAGGATCTTTATTATATAGGATGAGTTAAGGCTATTAAGCTCATTAGAGCTTGTGTTTCTCTGGTTTCCCATTTCTCCAGAATACAATAGGTTCTAGAAGGACCTATGACCATCTCACTAGTATAGGTAAGAAATAGTCCATGTTGTAATTATTTTCTGAGTTTAAAAAAACCCAAAAAACTGTTTTAATGTTGTTTCTCAATTTTTATCCTATTTATGCCTCCAATACCAATGAAAAATCACCTTTTCCCCCATTCTATTCCAATCATTGTATAATGTTCTAAAATTCCTTCATGTCTTTTTAAATTCACAAATGATCATTAAACAGAATTGCTGGGTTAAATGTGATCTTTAGGGATACTGTCGTGCAAATGTACCATTTCTACATATTTTCTAGGACTGTAGAAATTTTGTAAAAATTTCTTAGAGCTTACTAAAGGTAATTTTTACATGTTTAAATAAATAAATCTGTAACCATTACTATTTTCAAAGTAGGTTATTGATCAACTTCCCCCTTTGTGTATACAAATGCTGGGTCTAGACATGCAAATCTGATACCAATGTTTACTGATGTACAAAATGTAAAATTTTTCTCTAAGCTTAAAATCTGGCATTAAAGGTATCTCTATGGTGAACAGGTACAATATTTAGAGCAACAGCTGGCACTGAGTTGCTCATGGGGGGGAAACTCCCTCTGTTCTGTATACTGTGCCAGAAAATAGGCTCCCCAGCTAACGCCAAACACACGTTAGTGAAGTCTGTGACACAAGTTACCTTAAAAATCAGTCCTGCAGTCTTTATATTCCCCTTTCTATATCACTAAACAGGAGGAACACCTTTTTAAAAAAAGCAGGTGATCAATTACAGTGACTGCTTTCTGTACAGTATCTGGTAAGCAGGAGGTTGCACTCTGCCAAGTGTTGGGATAGTTGGTACCATTCTGATTCATCTCCGCTCAAATTATCTCCCTCAGACACATCCAGCTTATCATGACTATCTCCCCTGGGCTACTCCTGATTTCTGATCTTTCTAATCCTTCATGATGCAACTTAGCAGTTACTGCTGGCTATTCTTTGTCCAGGTTTAATATCTTCATTTCGATCTTAAAATCACAGAGCCAAAGTCAGAGCGTGCTTTTAAAGGTTCACCCTCAGAAACAGGACTTAATAATATCATATATTTCAGCTATCTTACCAGCTTCTGAAAAACTTCATCTCCCATTCTGTCTTATAATTTTCTAATTTTCTCCTCCACTGGTCTCATTCCCCCCAATCCCTCTGTTCTGGAAAAACTTCAAGAGTTATGTTTAGCAGCCCTAGCTATGTCTGAACATTTTCTCTTTGCAATTCAAATAATCATGTGAGGCTGATTTTAACAGCCTCCTTTACTCCACTCCATCCTTTACCCTTGCTGTGTAATGTTTACTGATGAGTGTCTTTCTCCCGTTTCTTACCGGGTCTAAGGGGGCTAGTCACTGTATGGGAAGCCTAGAGGTTTGCACACTAAGTATACATTCCTCTTGGCTATTTTCCACGCCTCTACACATTCTTTTAAAAGCAACAGGGCTTGTGTTTCAATGGCAACAGAAGTTATCAGAGAACACTGGTTTAGACAGCAAGCAAGCCGAACTCCAACTGTTCAAACAGCCTGACTTTTACAGTAAAAGGAAAGGCCCTGGGCCAAGACCACTGAGATGAGCAGGTATTTTTAGTTCACTTGTAGGCCAGCTCTAATGTAATTCTGAAATGTTTTCTTCAAACCAAGCCCAACTTTTTCAGGGCTGTCCAAATCTGTTTTCTTTTATAGCAAGTACAAATTCTTGGAGCAAAGGAAGCATGCGTATCATTTGCAATGCTGCTGCATGTCTATGGTGTTGATGCCCGATGGCTCAAATTAGTCCGCAAAACAGATGAGCGCATTGTAATTAGCTCTTGTCAAACTGTTAAGAAATACAAAAAAACCATTTCCACTGTAATAAAAATTATGAAAAAGAAAAATCTCTCATCGCATTTTCAGCCAAAATAGTTCCTGAAATGTCTGGTAGTTTAGGATTCCAGAGTTCTAAAAGAAGGCCATTTCATTTTCAGAAAAGCTTTCATTGCCATTGACATGTATTATCTTTCAGACGTTTCTGTTGTTGTGTTTGACTGCCTATGAAGCCTCACTTCTAAAAATGACGTGTTGGGCCCAGCCGTCACGGCTCAGTGATTGAGCCTTCGACCTATGAACCAGGAAGTCACGGCTCGATTCCCAGTCAGGGCACATGCCCAGGTTTTGGACCTGATCCCAAGTGTGTGTGTGTGGTGTGTGTGTGTGTGTGTGTGGGGGGGGGGGAGGCGTGCAGGGGGCAGGCAGTTGATTGATGATGCTCTCTCATCATTGTGATGTTTCTATTTCTCTCTCCCTTCCTCCCTGAAATCAATAAAAATATATTTTAAAAAATAAAATTAAAATGACCTGTTGGGAGTTTATGTATTTTGTTCAGCCACATGATACTGATGCCTGATTCCCAACACTTAATACTTCTTTGAGTAGTTTTCTCATCAAGATTTTCTGAAAATTTTTCTAATAGTGTGTTAGCATTATCAGTTTTTCTAAATAACTAAATAGTAGTGCATTCTGCTTAAACAAAAGAAGATTTAATTAGGAAGGCAGAATCCTATGATCAGATGATATAAATTTTATGTTAAACTCTCATGGGATTATTATCAGTTTCTTACTGATGATTTACTTGGATATTTATTGTTAGGACAGTGACTCAATAACTTGCTCAATATATATATATATATATATATATATATTATTCACAAGTTTTCAGAGGGTTTGGAGCTCTCTGAAATTTAATGTCCTGTCAAAGAAAAATACGGGCTACTAATAGGTAGTGATTTCAAAAAGTAAATTTAAATACTAACCAAAAGTTAGTGCAGTTTGAGATTAGGTCAGATATACTAAAAAAAAATATCCCTTTCCACTTATTTTCAAAACTTCTCCAATGACACTTTCAGGTGTGCTTGTGGGAATAGGCAGGATGATATAAATGTATTATCTTTAATAAAACTATTATATACAAAACTTAATACAAAATTATCATAGAGCAGTAGTTCTCAACCTTTCCAATGCCTCTACCCTTTAATACAGTTCTTCATGTTGTGGTGACCCCCAACCATAAAATTATTTTCGTTGCTACGTCATAACTGTAATTTTGCTACTGTTATGAATCATAAAGTAAATATCTATGTTTTCTGATGGTCTTGGGCTCTACAGCAGCAGTTCTCATGACAGAGAGCTAAAACTATAAAACTCCTAGAAGAAAACATTGGAAAAAATAGCTGTAGCCTTGGGCTAGGCAAAGAATTCATAGATATAACACCAAAGGCATAATCTAAATGTTTTAGAATTTAGACTTCATTAAAATTAAAAAATTTTGTGCTTCAAAAATAAAAAGACAAGCCACATACCAGGAGAAAAGAACTGCAAATCATATGCATACTGATGAAGGACTTGTATTCAGGGTATACAAAGAACACATAAAACTTAATATAAAGACAATAATCCCAATTAAAAATAGGCAACAGATTTAAATAGACATTTCACCTAAGGAAAACACACAAATGGATAATAAGCACACATAAAGATGGTCAGCATCGCCGAAACCGGTTTGGCTCAGTGGATAGAGCGTCGGCCTACGGACTGAAAGGTCCTCGGTTCGTTTCCAGTCAAGGGCATGTACCTTGGTTGTGGGCACATCCCCAGTAGGGAGTGTGCAAGAGGCAGCTGGTTGATGTTTCTCTCTCATTGATGTTTCTAACTATCTATCCCTCTCAATTCCTTTCTGTGTGAAATCAATAAAATATATATTTTTTAAAAAGATGGTCAGCATTGTTAGTCACTAGTGAAATGTAAAGTAAGCAACGAGATACTGCTTCACACCCACTATAATAAACATAGTCAAGGCAGAAGGTTCCAAATAATGAAGATATAGAGAAACTGAAACTCTCAAACATTGCTGGCGAGAGTGTAAAATGAGGAAGTCACTTTGGAAAAAACAGTTTGGAGTTTCTTAAAAAGGTACAAACAAAGAAAAGTAACATATCAACTAATAATTCCACTTCTTGTTATCTACCCCAAAGAAATAAAAACATAAGCCTACATAAAAACTTGTACCTGGATGCTCATTTATAGCAGCATGATTCATGATACCCCCAAAATAGAAGCAAGCTGACTGTTTATCAACTGGTGAGTTGCTAATAAAAACATGCTATATCCAGACAATTGAACACAACAGGAATAAGAAGACACTACTGACATAGTCTAGGTCAGTGGTCGGCAAATTCATTAGTCAACAGAGCCAAATATCAACAGTACAACCATTGAAATTTCTTTTAAGAGCCAATTTTTTTAAAAAAAATTTTATTTATTTTTTTAAATATATTTTATTGATATTTTACAGAGAGGAAGGAAGAGGGATAGAGAGCTAGAAACGTCAATGAGAGAGAAACATCGACCAGCTGCCTCTTGCACACCCCCCACCAGGGATGTGCTCGCAACCAATGTACATGCCACCCTTGACCGGAATCGAACCTGGGACTCTTCAGTCTGCAGACTGACACTACCACTGAGCCAAACCGGTTTCGGCCAATTTTTTTTTTAAATTTATTAAGGTATTATGTGTGTACATAGCTTACCATTGCCCAACCCCCCTTCAATACATGCCCTCCCTCCCCAGAGTTTTGTGTCCATTGGTTGTACTTATATGCATGCATACCAGCCCTTCAGTTGACCTCTTATCTCCCCCAGATCTCCCTACCCTCCCCACTGTCATTTGACAGTCTGCTTGTTGTTTTACTGTCTCTATATCTATCTTTCTGTTCACTAGTTTATAATGTTCTTTATTATCCATAAATGAGTGAGGCCATGTGGTGTTTCTCTTTCATTGCCTGGCTTATTTCACTCAGCATGATGCTCTCCAATTCCATCCAGGTTACTGCAAATGATGAGAATTCCTTCTTTTTTATGGCAGCATAGTATTCCATTGTGTAGATGTACCATAGTTTTCTGATCCATTCATCTACTGATGGGCACCTAGGCTGTTTCCAAATCCTAGCTATTATAAATTGTGCTGCTATGAACATAGGGGTGCATATATCCTTTCTGACTGGTGTTTCTAGTTTCTTGGGGTATATTCCTAGTAGTGGGATTACTGGGTCAAATGGGAGTTCCATTTTCAGTCAAATTTTTTTAAACTTAAACTTCTTCCAACGCCACTTCTTCAAAATAGACTCGGCCAGGCTGTGGCATTTTGTGGAAGAGCCACACTCAAGGGGCCAAAGAGCCACATGTGGCTCACGAGCTGCAGTTTGCTGACCACGGGTCTAGGTCATGGACTCAGAACATTATGCTAAATGAAATATTAGATGTAAAAGACCACACTTGTAAGATTCTATTTATGTGAAATGTCAAAAAAAGGTAAGTAACTTATTGAGGTGGGACAGGAGAGATTGTACTTGGCATGAGGAATCTTTCTGAAGTGATTTTACAGCTAAAAATTATTAAGTGAAGTACACACTTACAATGGATGCATTTTATGGCATATACATTATACTTCATTAAAGTTGTTAAAATAATAAGCAATAATTTCTGGGAAGGTAAATTTTAATCCAAAGAATTGAGAGAAACTAGGCTAAGGCACGGAATGATCATAGATCTTGGATGTATCTTGCCAACCCTCTCAAAATATTTAAAATCCTAGTTGATGACATTATGTACATGGCAACTTTTTGGATAGTTGCTGCTCCTTTTGAGCTTTGAGAAGTTTTGCAAAGATTATTAGGAAATAGCTAAAGCAAATATCAGTTATCTATAATTGCTAGCTATAGTTAGGACAGCAAGTTCCTAGAGGCAGGTGATGGAAAATGGTAGTAAAATGCCCCCACCCTAAGGTGAGACAGTTATACAAGTAGTTCTAAATTCCCATAAAAATATGATCAATTTTAAAAAGGAAACGGTTATATTTCTTATCCTCTGAAAAGGTGAGAAAGCAATGCTAAGGAAAATTCAGTCAAAAATACATGAGAGAAAATAGAAAGGGGAGAAAGGGTAGCTTAGAGCAATGGGCTAAAAGACAGAAAGTCAAAAAAAGAAAAACAGCTTGCTTTGCGATCATGCTGGAGAGCCCTTTTAATTTGGGCCTAGAGTCTTAGGTTTTCTTGGGAATTCTGCAGGGATCTCTATTACCAAATTACCTACAAGATCACCTATCAGGAGGTAAAACTTCTCAAACATCTCCCTCCTCCTCCCCGCATCCACAAAAACAGCAAGAAAACATTAGGAGGGATTTGTTTTCTTTCCTGGTCAGCACCAGTCAGCAGCTCCCTTTGGTTGATTGGGTTTGTTTTTTCTCAGGATATTACATCAAGAAAAAAAGAAATGAAAACTGCTGAACACAGCAGGAAGGGTGAAATAAATCTGAAAACCGCTTCCAACTGTTTGTATTCAAGCACTTTTAAAACACTAAGATAATCCTGTATCTTCCCATACCGCTACATACATAATTTTTTTTTCAGGACAACACTGGGTACCTGTGCTTTTAAGTTAACTAAATTATATCAAGCAAGGAGAAGCAGGTGAGCCCTGGCAGCATCCCACTGTTCTTACAGCCATTTTCTCTATCAGGTGCTGCAATCTACACGGGCTCCCTGCTCTGCTGTCGGTGCCACGGAGCTATTCTATCTCCCACGACGACAGGTGGGGCTTTGTCCTCCGAGTGCATGACACTGGGCAAAATTCAGCTCACCTTCCAGAAGCTCACCGGTGTGGCAACTCTGCGCTCCTTCCATTTACAGCTTTGCCTGTCAGGCATTGTCTGACCACACTTCTGCCCAGACACGTTTGTCGCATCTCTTGCTTTTAATAAAAACATCAACTCACTGGCAACCCTGGATTCAATGTGTGCTAGTGTAATAGGGGGGAAATGGTATGTTTCCTCTTTCTAGCTCTGGCTTGATCTTGAGGAGGCAAAGAGAGAGGTGTATGGCTTCTAGAAAAGCGCCCCTCGTTGCAAATTACAGCAAAAGTAAATGGATTGGGGTTGAGGACAACGAGAGGGCTATTTATTCCCTTAAAACAAAAACACGTATCACACCATCTATCATGACATTCTCTGGATTGTCTCTATAGGTTTATGCCTATAGATTTCCCTCTCATTTATGCCTAATCTGTGCAAAATAAAGGGTAACTGGCATAAACTTCTGTTTAGGTTCCCACAGAGCGTAACAGGGAACACTGTGGCCCTAACCGGTTTGGCTCAGTGGATAGAGCGTTGGCCTGTGGACTGAAGGGTCCCAGGTTCGATTCCAGTCAAGGGCATGTACCTTGGTTGCGGGCACATCCCCAGTAGGGGGTGTGCAGGAAGCAGCTGATGGATGTTTCTAACTCTCTATCACTCTACTTCCTCTCTGTAAAAAATCAATAAAATATATATTTTAATAAATAAATAAAATTAAAAGGGAACACTGTGAAAAAGTAAAATCAAAAGGGCTGAAAAAGATAAAGTTCTACTATTTCTCCCATAAAGTGATTAAATCTGTTTTTATATTGAGAAACTTTATGCATAAGAACCTTAAATCAGCTGAAATATTTCAGTGTTCAGGGAATATAGGTTATGTATACATTTAGCAAGTGTATGAAAAGAACATCTTTGTGTATGTGGATATAACATGTGTGCATATAGATGTGTTTATAGCTATGTGGTATCTATATCTAGCTGTACTTTTATTTATTTATTCCTTGATAGGTATGTATTTGTAAATATTAAGTGATTATTTATAGGCCCCTCTCCCTTAACTGTAGAATGGAAATATCAATTCAATTATAATGTGAAAGTTCATTAAATGCTGTTAATGATACAGTTTATCTCACTTCTAAAGTAATAATTTTACATGGGATTAATATAGTGCTATTAATATAGTTAAAGAATTTTATTATTCATTAATAGAAATTAAAAAATGTAGCCTGCTTTAAATAATTTTAATTAAGTAAAATTATTACCATGAAGGTAAAATGATATCTAAGCATTTCTATGCCCTAAGGAACCATTTAACTTTTTTTGCCTTTGTAATTTTTAATTATTTTTATTCCCATATTGCAGAAAGAAAAGTTGAGTTTAGGGTGAAGAAAGCATTTTCTAGCATGTATATTCATCCTAACTTTTAATTTCTACTTCACTATCATATGTCCAGAAATAAGATGGATTTTAAACAATTTTTTTAGCCTCTCAAGATCATAAAAAAGATCCTAAATATATATATTTAAAACTCATTAAGTGTAAAAAATAGTCTTATATGATTTTAAGACATCCTTTTATTAATCTGCTTTAAGAATTTCTCCCTTCTGATTTTAAGATCTATTTAAAAGATTATGTTAGAGATAAAAGGTGTCAAAGATAAGAAATGTTCTTGATAACCGGTACTGAAAACCTGTTAACAGAGAAATCCTATACCTTGCTGAAAATCTCTTATCTTCTCACATCTTCCAGACTCACCCTGCGCCTTAGCGTAGCTAAAATCTAACTGGCCTACCACAGAGTGGTTTAAATTTGCTACATCATAACCTTTCAATTCCACATCTTTTTGATAATTACAAGGGTCTTAGTTCCCTGATGCACTGGGTATCTAAAAAAATTACAGTATTGGCTTTGTGGGTGTTGCTTTTATTATTGTTTCTTTTTGCTACACTTCAATCTCAATTCTAGGTAAGTTCTAGTTATGAGTCTTCAACACCAGAAGGTTAGGGGGGAGAGAGAGACCACTAATGCCCTACCAAAGATCAGTTTGTTTACTATTTACATGTGGTAGTTCCTATCCTCATAATCGTTGGTTACTCTCTTTATTAAGATTGATGGCCCATCCACCATCAGTCTGTAGCTGACTTCTGTTGTTTCTTTATTCAGCACCCTGAATTTCCTGGTGAAAACCCTTTACCAATATCATCTGATAGTTTCTGACAGAGTGGATTCCAACTTTGGCTGCAAAGGGATGGGCATTTGGTCAAGTCTGGTCAATGAGAGCAGCACTGGCCCCTAGTCATAGTCATTGGTTCAAAGACTGGCCAATCAAGACAAGTGAAACTTAACTCTGCATCATTGGTCCTACTGAAAAAAAGAGAACCTCTCTTGTTTCCTGACCAAAAGCTAGACTAATGTAAGACTGGAGAAATCCTGCCTAAGATCAATGCTAACACAGTGAAAACCAGGCCAAGAAATGACAGGAAGCTGAGCTCTGATGGAATCATTTGAGCCACTAGATCCACACCTGTCTGAAAGTAGCCTTCTACACACACACACACACACACACACACACACAATCTAATAAAGAGGGGGATATGCAAATTGACTGTCACACTGTCACAAAGATGGTGGCGCCCATAACCACAGGATGGTGGTGCCCAGTCTCCTCAGCCCCGCCTGAGTCCCTCAGTCCTCTCATCCCTGTCAGGGGGAGCAGCAGGCACATGGTGCAGCCAGACCCACCCTCAGCCACCCAGCTGCCAAGGTGCAGGCAAGCCTCTGATGGCTGTCCAGCCACCCAGGGCCACCCAAGGCTCAGGTAACCAGGCCCAGCCAAGGCTTGCACTGTGAGCAGTGGCAGCAGCAGAGGTGTGATGGGGACATCACCTTCCCCTGATTGCTGGGTCACCTCCCACCCTTGAGGGCTCCTGGACTGTGAGAGGGGACAGGCCAGGCTGAGGGACGCCCCCTCCAGTGCATGAATTTTCATGCACTGGGCCTCTAGTAGTGTGTGTGTGTACACACACACACATAATCCTATATAATATAATCCTATATAATAAAAGTCTAATATGCAAATAGACCAAAGGCAGAACAACCGAACAGCTGGTTGCTATGATATGTTCTGACCACCAGGGGCCATGTGCAGAACATGGCAGGCATTGACTGTGGTGGGATAGTGGAACAGGTGAGTGGGGATGCCAGACTAAGGCAGGGCGCCATCGCTGTCCTAAGGGTAACCCTCTAGTGGTTACAGAAAATTCTTTGCTTCCACGCACCTCGATCCCGCGCCGCCACCCCCGCCCCCCCCCCCCCGCACTTGCACCTGCTGTAAGCGCTGGCCCCGCTGGAACTGACAGCCAGTGCCAGAGTAGCTGCTTGCTCCCACTGCCGGTGCCAGAAGCTGGTCCTGATCACTCGGTGCTATCAGTGGGTGCAAATAGAAACTGCCAGCCCTGAGGGCTTCTCCACCTCCCCCTGTTCCTGAGGGGCAATTGGGGTAGCAGCTGCCACTCGTACCCGCTGATGGCACCATTCTTGCTTGCACCTGCTGCAGGCACTGGCCCCTATTGCTCCACACTGTCAGTGGGTGTGACTGGAGATGGTGCTATCAGTGTGTGGGAGTGGCAGCGGTGGGAGCAGGGCTGCCAGCAGACAGGGGACAAGGGACCATGGTGGGAGGGGCTGGGCAGGGATGTGGAGGATGGGCCGAGACCCACCCCTTTGCCTACTGCAGCCTTGTGGCCCACAGCTCCTTTCAAGGTGCACAAATTCATGCACTGATCCCCTAGTGCAGTGGTCGGCAAAACATGGCTTGCGAGCCACATGCGGCACTTTGGCCCCTTGAGTGTGGCCCTCCCACAAAATACCACATGTGGGTGCACAGGAACAGTGCGAGTGAAACTTCGTGGCCCATGTGCAGAAGTCAGTTTTTGGCCTGGGCGAGTCTATTTTGAAGAAGTGGCATTAGAACACTCAAGGGACCAAAGAGACCCATGTGGCTCACGACCCACAGTTTGCTGACCACTGCCTGTGGGTGTGTGTGTATGTGTGTGTGTGTGTGTAGACACATAGAAAGGTAAAAAAGATAATTCAAACATTTCATCGATTTTGAAAAATTTAGAATTCATCCACCACGCCCAGCCCCCACCAGACTGATGGAAGGATAATCTAGGGCAGAAAGTCCCTAGAATCTGCATTCTTAGTTATTCCTGCCGTGCTTCTGGTGACCAGTTAATTTAATGAACCATTGTGGGCATTCGTCAAAGGTTATCACTCCTTTTCTCACACCATCAAAGGCCAGATGGAATTCACATAAAGCCGCAGAGGCTCCCCAGAGAGCAGACTATAAAACAGATAAAGTATGCCGAGGGTCAGTTCTTCTCTTCCTGGTAGCTTTAATGCCACCAACCCTTTTTTCCTCCAGTCAAGGAAGAGGCTGCAATTATGTGGGAGAGACTTTAATAAAGGAGGTCTTCTTTCTTCTTTTCAAAGGCCTCCCGGTAAATTAAAACAGCCTCCTAACCCCTCTGTGTTCTAGGAAATGGGGAGCTTCCTTTCCCGGTGCTTGTCTGGCTACGACAAGTCAGAGCGGGGTGATCAGATACATTCTAATTTGAAAGAGAACAACCAAATTTACTTGTTCTCACTGTCTTAGAAATTTTAGGTAAACTCTGTAGAAGGAACTGAGTTTGTTCGTTTTCTTTGAGTATAGGACAAGGTATTATTTTGGGGACATAGCTTCCTGAGGTGTAAATGGAATGAGATCTCAATTCACTGGCTGTGTTTCTTTTCCCCCATTCTCTAGCGATAGAGATGACTCTGAATTTACCTCCCCGTGTTCCTGATTGGCTTCCAGTAACACTGCTCACACAGTACAGTTTAGAAAGGCTGAGTTAAACACAATCTCCAGAGGAGATTTTCTACCTTCAGATCTGATCAAGGGGAGTTTCCAATGCTTGCAGATTTTTCATCCATATCAGATCTAATTTTAGGCAATAGGCCCAATGTGACCAGCTCGTTCAAAAGAGGTGACTGCTTATTCTCCAAAATTATCAGCCCCTTTTATATCATTAGGCATTCTGAGCTAGTTTCCCCATAATAATTGGAAGACAACCTTCTCAGGCTAAAACTTTATCTGAGGAGCAGGTAGTATCTTCCAGGCACAGTGTTCTACCACTGACAACTGTACTAGTATTTTTTATGGAACTGGCCACACACAACATCTTTTAGATGGTTAGTTCTGAGGCTTTTCAAAATGGACAGAAATTCACTCTGGATAACCTGCATGAGGTCCTCTGTGTGTCCAATAATTAAAGATCCTATAGGATCTGACCCTTTGTGTCATCTTGAATTGGGTTTTATGGGCAAGTGGTCTTGATAGGTAGAAATTTCCACTGATATAAAATAGGATGTATTCTACCCTCCTTCACACTAGCCCACACTTCTTAAATGTGTACCTTAATTACATTTGTTTATGACAGAGGAGAGGAGAGGAGAGCATTTCCTAAAGCATTGATGTTATGGCTCTTTGTCACAAAATGGGTGTGAGTTTAAAAAAAAAAACAGCCTTTTCAATGTCAAATAGTTCCTTATGTGTACATGTCAGCCATGATATTTCAGATCTGGTTGGTGGACAAATGGTGGTAATGCAGGTCCGACCATCTCTTGTTTGATCTTGGGCATCCTTCAGCAACAGGCAGCTGCTGTCTGTTGGTATGGTGAAGCGTCCTCAGCATCTTCCATCTCTGAATTGTCTCAAAAGAACTGCTGGCCCAGAAAGGAACTCACTACAGACTGATTCATTTGCCTCTCAGGATAACCATTAAGGCTTATCACAGTTTAGGTTTTTACAAGGGTATTTCTTGGATCACATGACCTCACACATCTAGAGGAAATAATGAACAACATAGACTGGTGAACAAAAATAGACCCAGAAAAAGAGAAGCAGCGATCAGACTCTCAAACCTCAGAGGGAAAGTAGGGGAGGATGGGGGTAAAAGGAAGAGATCAACCAAAGGACTTGTGTGCATGCACCATGGACAATAGGGGGGTAGGGGAATATGTAGGGAGGGGTTTGGGATGGGAATGGGGGGATAAGGACAATTATGTGATACCATAATCAATAAAAATTAATTTAAAATAAAACTAATAAAACAAAAACAAAAACAAAAAGCCAAACAGCCTTTAATTAGTATTTTAAAAAGTGAATTAAAATTAATCATGCTAAAACTCAATTATTTTTGGCAGATGCTCTGTAACACTTCTTTCACTTATAGCTAACCACTTTCAACAGGATTTTAACACCTAAGGGTAATAAGCTTAGGCAGAGGACTCATAGGAAGTTCTAAGGTTAGCTATTCTATGAGTGTTCTAATGGGACTTTCCTTATGCCTCTGGCAGTGGGAGTTTCATAACATTCTCTTTAGCATTTTTGCAGGCTAAAATAATCACAGTCATGCTCTTTGGCATAGAATTTTGAGGTTTGTGAGAAAAATCTTGTCCCATTCTCAGCCCGTGTCCATGTGGAGGCGAGGTGGCATTTTACAGACTTATGTTTTGGTTCAGTTTCTCAACTTTTAAAAGAGTTGTCAACTATATATTCCCATCTCTGCTGAGCCTTAAAGCATGGTCTGTCCCTAATTGGCAACAGAATATTTGCACTCCAAGTACTTGTCAAAAGAGGATAGCACTGAATGCTTGCTGCCCAG
This sequence comes from Vespertilio murinus, assembly GCA_963924515.1. NCBI lineage: Eukaryota > Metazoa > Chordata > Mammalia > Chiroptera > Vespertilionidae > Vespertilio > Vespertilio murinus. The sequence continues at coordinate 50,188,035 of OZ004705.1, forward strand.
TGCCTATCAAAAACCAGTCATGAGAGATTGTATTTACGGAAGGTTGCCTAAAGGACATATATTCCCCTTTAGATCATCTCAGTTTTATCTTGGATTCAGCCAAACCATTTGAGAGTCACATACTTAAACCCCATGGCTATGTCATTGCAAAATAAGTTATAATTTGTGGTCATGTGCCACACACTGAGTTAGGTGCTTTTCATATATGAGTAATCATCTTTAAAATAATCATGCAAAGGAGGGGTTAATATCTCTCTCTGTTTTCCAGATGAGAAAGTGGTCCTGGCACCATCAAATCACTTGCTGAAGACTACCCGACAAGCAAATGGCAAAGTCACAATTCAAACCAAAGTGTGCCTAGCTGCAAATTGCATGCCCTGTATACAGAACTAGAGTTGCTTTGACTAAAATACGTTTTGGTGTTACAGCAGCCTCTATTGAAGGGAATTATGTAGAAGAAAGAATTCTATAAAACACAGCATTGTTTTAACTTGGGAGATTTTGTTTATATTATACAGTGTAAATTTGATGGAGGTTTTTTGTTTTGTTTTGTTTTCTGTTTTTTTTTTATGGATATTCTTAAATAAGAATTCTTGAGGTCTTAGTACTGAAAATAGTTGGGCTATTACTGAGTAACTGATGGGCTTAATATAAAACTATTAAGAAGATGTGAGTCATGTAACATAGTTTTTTCCCCCTTATTTTACTGTCTGGTACACTTGGATCCCAAATTTTGACCTTCCTCTGTCTAGTACTTGAGCTATGCATTTTATGTGCCACACTTCCCACTAGCATCATCTATCTTATCATCCCACTTTCTGCCCTTCAGTGTGTGTCCCTTTACTTACACTTTAACTGTTATACTGCATATATTTTTGTAACCTACTTTCATTATATATATATATATATATATATATATATATATATATATATATATATTTTGATATATAAAACTCAAGAAGTCTGCACTTAGTAGCCATTTAGTTTTAAGAGCTGTGCTAACTGGTATTACATATTATTTCCTTTTATAAATCCTTCTAGTGATTGTAAATTAGGTTATAGTGTTAGCCTCATTTTACAGATGAGGAATATTGGGCTCATAGAGGTTAAGTAAAATGCTCACATTCACACAGGAGAGCCAGATTTCTGGCTAACTCCAGAATTCAAACTTCTAACCACTATGCACGTGCCTCTTCAGCTCTATATCATGATCAATTAATAAGAAGAGATGGTCACAACAGAATGAGAATAAAAGAAGACAGGGGAAAGAAAAAGGATGGGGGGAAATACCCTAAAAGGGAAAGAAAGGGGCAAGTAAAAGTAGATGAGAGAAAAGTAAGATAGAAAAAATGAAAGGTAATAGACAAAAGGAAGGACATAGAACAGGGAAGAGATGTGTTCACAACTCTGTCTCAAAAGTGTTTAATTGTCTGAACTCAGAAATTTTTTTGCACAAATATATGCTACTCTCTACTGCTACTTATCATTTTGTATTTCTTATCTCAACCCAAATAGATTCTACCACTTGGTGGAAGATAGTCTTTATTGCATTTGACCTACTGGAGGCAGCATTCATGAAGTTTCATAGTGTTGATTTCCAGGAAAGAGCCTGGTATATTTTTCACTTCACATAAGTTCACCTCTGTTACCATCCATATAAATAAACAAAAAGAAGATTCAAGTATATAAACAAAATAAAACCAGCTCCTTTGTTTTTTTAATGCCAGACCAAAAAATATCACTTTTTAGTGTTCTATAGGTAGGGACATAAAAGGTAACTGAAAAACAATCATTTTCAAGAAGTACACCTATTTGTATGGGCTTCTATACATCAGAATAAGTTATCCCTAAAATTTGAATTTACAATGAACTCTCCAAAAATATTTAAAAATAGCTCTTGCTATATTAGAAAAAAGCCTCCCTCCTTTTACTTTTATGTTTAAGATTTATTTTCCAAATCAAGGTTGTTGGCTTTATTCCATAAAATTTCAAAGGATCTGTTATTAAGGAATGCTTAACTGAAGTTCACATTGGAACAAGCAGGTGTCTGTAAATTTACTAGGTGGAAATACCTTTAAGATTTACTAGTAATATCTGTCATACTGATAGTCTTTGAGAAAATTAGGCTATATAATTGCTAATTTATTTATGTCTTATTTGGATTTGACATTCCAAATATAAGCTTCTTTGAATTCTCTTATTTTCTAGATTAAATCTAGTTTTTATCACGTTGGCTCCTCATGGAGGAAATGTGAGTTTAGGGTGAACATTCCTTATATTTCCTTGGTCACACTCTGGGCTTCTTTCCATATATTTCCTTCTTTCCATTGAAGAGATTTCTAGACACAGACAAGATAGATCATTTCTTAAGTTGCATTGGCTCTTCTAAACTTAGAGGAACTATAAAATGGTGAGGCAAGACTGAGTTTGGTGCCAGGTGTAGCTCAAAATCCACCACCCATGATGTGGGCTACTCTGGGTAAACTACAACCCAATCAATCATACGAGATTGCTCTGAAGATAATGTATTTGAACATGCTTTATAAGTGGTAAAACATTAACAAGGTAAAGATAATTAAATCCAGACACAGGTTCATATCTAGATATAAATAAAGGAAGGACTCTGGATTTTCATTTTGCTGCTGCCAATTATCTTACATTTATTAAGTGCTGTTGGATTATGCAGAGACACATAGAGCCACCGATTTCTCCTTTCAAGTGTGTGCTGCTGGAGTGCAGGGTCACATTAATTACTCAACACCAATGTTAGTAAAGCAGCCATCATTGCCAGTAGACTAAAGACTGAGATTAAGCATATAAGTAGAAATGCAAAAAAAAAATAAAAATAAAAATTCTAGACTATTATACGCTTATAGGCTAATATAGTTCAGAGTTTATGACATTAAGTTAAGAATGTCTCTAAACAGCACAGATTAGGCCTATATAACATGTTCAGGTTCATTCAATTTTTCATCACTAAGTGTTCAAAAGAGCCTCCAAACCACAGCTGTATGTTTCCAATTTACAACAAATTGTAAATAATTTACTTTATCGTTTATAGCAATATACAAATAAAAATATGCTTACAAAGAACTTTTATAAGACCCTTGATTAGTTTTTAAACTCCTAAACTCAATGTCAGAAATAATCTTTGAATGTTCTTTAAGGACACACTGCAAGTTTTCTTACAGCTGACAGACACCTGGCATTTTAGCATTGAGCATGGTGTTCCATCTTGTCAAAGGTGCTTAAGTAAGAATCCTCTTTATAAATTAAACTTGAGTTAAGATGCTTAAGAGAATAAAGGTCCACAAGGATTTCATGGGATGAATATATACATTTTTTCTGGTGGCAGATATAGGTATTTAGTTCTTCAAATAAAATTAAAAAGAAGAAATTTGTTAATGCCAATAATATTCAGGCTACAGAAAAGGGAAAAAGTTCTAAGGAAGAAATATTTCTATGGAATCTTTTACTGATCAAGTAGCAACCTAAGAAAGTCTCTTTAATGAATCTGCTGATGTTTGATTAGGGAATTAAGAGATTTCTAAAAACTGGGGCAATCCCAAGGGTTCTGTAGTTTCTGTGATATCCTTAATTAATTCAGCTTTGACTTCATTATTCAACAACTGCTTTGGGAAAATAAAAGGTCTGCATCTCTTTACACAAATGTTTGGGAGTTTTTATAATTCATTCCTCCTTGCATAAGCTATTGGTTCTAAACTAAACTAAGAGAGGATACTCCTCACTCCATTGCCAAAAGAGAAAAGTCGTCCAGTTCTGCCTCTACTCTCTTCTGCATATGACAAGAACGTTTTCAAGTAACCACCAACGCCCATGTCAAGAAGACAGGAGCCATTTCTTCCCCAGCTTTCACAGCTTCATTTCTACCTAAGGTTATTTTTGCTGGGGAAGTATGCCCGTGACTTCTTTGATGGACAACATTTAGATCTCCTTCTATACATTGCTTTGAAAAAATCTCCCCTTAGCCTCTTGGACTCACAGTCCCCAGTTATCCTTTGGCTTCTTCCCTCAGTTATTTTGACACAGGTTCTCTTCTCTTTCTTTGGGCTATTGGAACACACACACACACACACACACACACACACACACACACACACACCTCACACACTTGCCTTCAGAATGACTTCATGACAAGTGGTCTAATTCTGAACACTACCTTAAATTTCAGCTGCCCTGTTGGCTCCTGAACTTACAAAGTCTAAATTTATTGTAGGCCCTTGTAGTGCAATTCTTGACACATCATTAAGCTCTCTTTTCATTGGGAGCCTAAGGGCATATTCAGGCTCACTGCGAAGAGCTAGCCTAAATAACAGTTAAAACACGTGTCATGAGCTGCAAGGGGCTTGTTTGCCAGCAGGGCAAACAGTTCACTGCAGCTCAAGCAATACCCTACAACAGTGTGGGTAGATATAATGAGATAACCATATACCACAAGTGAATTGTTCGTCCTTGTCTTCAAGCATCTAAGAACATAGTTATCTCAGTAGGATGGTGCACCCCAGAGGGTTATATATATCTTTCTGAAGGTAAAGAAAACACAACCCAAGAAAACACATCCAAAAAATATAAGCAAAAGAAGAGCTGTAATTTTTTTAAAAAAGCAAAATTTCAGCTATGCCAGAACTTATTGAATCAGGCCATAAGTTCTGAGTGCCTTTTTTGCAATATATCTTACTTTAATTGTGTGCAGATTTATTCTAATGGTATGATGCTAATTGACCTATGTTAACTATAATATAGTAAAATAAAGGCAATGTCAACACCTCATGCATGACCTAATCCCACTGCTTTTTTTAAATCCTGGATACCATATCCTCTCTATACAACACCAGACTACTATAAAAATTATTTATACAACTAAACTATTATGTAAAGATTGGAAAAGTGTAATAAATTATGCATGATATGGCCTAATTATGTGGTAATTTCTTTGTTTTAATTATTTGCATAGTTTTAATGAAGGGGTTGCTAGAAGGTGGAACCATTTTTATATTTAATGAAACAAAACAAATTTGTTTTTAAGAATGAAAACAAAGATAATTATCTCTTAAATTAGAGGCATACTAATATATGCATGTTCCTAAATTATTACCAGTAATATTACTTGGTTTGTGCTGTCAAAACTTTTTCTATCTGGAGCCCTGATGTTGGCTATTCAAGTTATTTTCCCCATTTCTGTTGAATGTATTAATATCTTGCTGTTCATCAAGTGCCAAAATAAAGGTTAAAGTTTCCTAGATTATCTACAGAAGAAAAATATGGGTGGGTGATGACAACTATGATCTTTCAAGATGCAGTTTACGAATGCATAATAACTTAAGAAAGTGAGAAAAAAATAGATTTATCAAGAAAAGAGAGAACTATCCTAAATCCAACACAGCAAATCAGCAAATTTCTTCAGGGAAAGACATCAAATTTGAAAGGCATCAATACTTTTCTGCTGTCACCAAACTGTTATTTATGCTCATGTGCCAGCTGGATTTGTGTATGTGCGTGCATAATCTTTTTCTCACCACTGATGTCATCATTAAAGCTGTGCAAGAATTTTGATTTTCGCTTTGCACAATCTTTAGGGGAGACTTGGACATTATGGTGAAAGTTTGTGACAAGTTTGTAAAGTAAGAAATGTAGGCTTCAAGTCAGTAAAGTTTCGCCCCTGCAAACTAGAGGAAACTTTCTTAACTCTGATTTTGCCCATCCAGTCCACAGTGAAGAAACAACAGAGAGAAATTTCAGACAAATAGGTAGTTGGCTTTTTTTTAGGGGAGGGAAGAAAAACATTTAACACTCCCAGAGGTAGTTGCCTTTTCTGAATTTTCAAGTATATGATAGAATCCTTTCAAGATATCTATAGTCTACAATGCACAGAAAGATACTGAACCCTGGACATGTGCTTCTCAAGGCTGAAACTAGTACTACTTTCTAATTGCTGCAGGCCTTATGAGGGTTATGAAGGCCTCAGATACTAAGATATTTAGTAATTTTTTGTTTATAAAAATCTCAAAGTTGCAATGAATTCATTTTCAGACCAGCTAGCAATAATCAAGAACAAAGAGACAGCACATCCAGAGGCAGCCGATTCTAGAGTTGAAGAGCTTAGGTTGCAGGGGTGACACCCTTCACAGAGCATGGAGGGTGGAGCCTGTGAAAGGGGTCCCTTCTCATCTCATTAACATGGCTTCACTCAACATTTTTTCCTTATTATTGTTAATTCTCACCAGAGGATAATTTTTTTTCATTGATTTTTAGAGTAGAAAGGAGGGAGGGAGAAGGGGGAGAGAAACATCAATTGGCTGTCTGCCACACACACACTCCCAGAATCAAACCCACAACCCTTTGGTGGGTAGGCCGATGCTCTAACCATTGAGCAACACCTACCAGACCTCAATACTCATTGTTCACTGACCTGGCAGTTCCTTAAATCAGGGAATATGCTCTTCTGTCTATTTCAGTGCTTTTTCGACTTTTCCAGAAACGATCTAACACAAATAACCTATGCCCAAATAAAACTTCATTTGAGGACTTAGGAACTGGACCATGTGATAGTGTGCATTGATTCCATATCACCTTTCTTGGTATGGTTATGAATGCACAGATTGGAAGGTTTGGGATCTGGAGAGGGGACTTTGAGGGAAGGGAAGTTTGGGAGAGGTCCAGTGAATAGATACCCATTTTTAATTTTTCCTTAATTTAATCTCACAGAACCCTGCAAGGTAGGTGTGAGTTCTCTTATTCTGACAAAGGAGCTAAGCAAAGGTCAGAGGTTAGATAATTTATCAAAAGGCAGAAAACGTAACAGGGAGAAATGAGTTGCAATGGCCTGGGTATGAACCCTGGCTCTGTCCTAACTCTATGGGTGCCTGACTCATCACATGTTCTGACTAAAAAGTTGCTTCTGCGGAGTGGTGATATCACCACCTCCCTTAACCACAGCATCATTGCAATTGTTTTTTTTTTTTTTTTTTTTTTTTTTTAGCAGAGTCGTAATTTGCATCCAGACCATCTTATATCAAAGCACTTTCCCTTGCCTTAATAGAGTTCCTCAAACTGGATTATGGGAAGAAATGAATGGAAGGACAAACCTACCTGCATGTCTGCATTGTGTCACTGACAAGTGCCAGTGGAATACAAGTGCTAACCAGTCCTCAAGGGCTTTCTATCTGGCTGGGGAGAAAAAAACACACACGTAGGACTGATACATAAAATATGATATTGTGTCGTTAAGCAGAGGAATGAATGGCAAAGACAGAAAGCACTCTAGGAGTTGAGGGGTTTTCATTACTATATTTCTTCACCTTCTCCAGTCTCCTGAGCTTTTCTGGTTACCATGGTGGCTGGTGTCAACTTAGATTCTTTATAAAGACATTCAGGGTTGAGAGGTAATGCTGGAAGGCTTCTACTCCGGAATTCCCTTTTCCTAGTGATTTTCTGATTTCACAGTCTGAGTCTTTGTCTTTGGAATAGATTTAAAGGACCCACCTGATTGCTCATGGTTCTGTTCTAAGTAGCAACCTTAGTTTCTTTTGTGAACTGGAGCTGATAAAATTTGCAACTTCCTAACATCTTTGCTTCCCTTACACAAAAGAAGAAGATAAGCAAAGTAATTATTGGATTCTGCTCTGTGGTTTAAAAATCAAGGACTTAAAATTATGGGGTCATTTGCATCTTGGGAAGCAAAGAGGTTTTGATTGGGAATAGACTCTACTGTGTTATTATTAGTAATGCCAAGCTGAGAGTGTTTTCACCTCTAAAACAAATCTCCTTGTTGAAATCTGATTTTTTAATCTTTCTAGGAAGATTCTATGGTTTGATAAAAGTAAAAATGAGTCACGGTGTCCCTGGAGGAGTAGCAGAGCATGGTGGCTCAGAACAAAGACAGGAGCTAGTCTGTTTGGGTACGTGATCCACTACTTAGCACCTCTGTGTCCCTGAGTAAATTGCTTCATTTCTCTTTCCCTCAGCCTCTTCATCTGTATGGAAAGTAAGAACAACAGAGGTAACTAACTACCTCATGAGATTATGAGAGTTAAATGAGTTACTATCTATAAACTCCTTAGAACAACGCCTGGCACATTAGGTAAGCACACTTTAAATGTGTGATAAATTAGTCAAGGGAGTTGAGCCTGCTTGTTAATTTTCTTTAAGGCCTCTCTCCAGTCAGAGGAATGAGAAAAGGAAATATCTGAAGTGTGAAGCCCTCAGTTTTGAGGGTGGAAATTGGGACACTGGTTAATTGATATGTCATCTCTTAAAGTAGAATGAGTCTCAATAAGGGACCCCTTGCTTTAGCTGGCTTAGCTAAGTGGATAGAGCATCAGCCTGCAGACTGAAGAATCCCAGGTTCGATTGGGGGGCGGGGGCACATGCCTGGATTTCAGGCTTGATCCCCAGTAAGGGTACATGTTGGAGTCAACCAATCAATGATTCTCTCTTATCATTGATATTTATATCTCTCTGTCTCCCTTCCTCTCTAAAATAAAGATATATAAAAAAATAAGGGCCCCCAAGTCAGTTGACTCTTCATGCACAAGATAGGTCAAGTATTAATCTGTATATTTAATATTACTTACTGCTTGCAATGAGTCAGTCAGCTAGCCAGACATTCGGAGGCATAGCTCTTGTACAGGACTTTTGACAATAATATTTAAACATTCCTTTATATACCACTATTTGATTTAAGGCTGTGATTGGTTAACTGGGTCAACTGCAACACAGAGCCCTTCCTTTTTTTGGAAATACACCTGTTTCTGGAATTTGATTTGGCTCCTAATTCCAACAGACCTCCACGTTCTCTGAAACAAAATCAACCTAAAATTATACACTTTATCTAGAGTTACACTCAGGCCATATGGCTTAAGTTGTCCAAATGTCACAGAAGCAACAGCAGCAGCCATCATCAACTTTACACTTACCCAGCATCTTTTCTTAAAGTTTCATTAAGACAGAGGTGTCAACCCTAATTCCAAAAGGACGGTTACTTAACTGCTGTGTTTTGGTTAGCTGTTTCTGACAGAATGGCTCCGTAAAAGTTTCTCCAAGTCCACAATAGTGTCATTATTGTTGATATTGTTATAACTGACAGTCTAAACTGTAAACTCCTATGATATGGAAGGAGATGGAAGGCGTGTCGGACCAAGACCATTTTCTTGGTTTTCAGAGAAGACTCAACTAAATTATTAGACATATTGGGTCAGAGTCAGAACAATGACTGGTAAGTCATTTATAGAAACTTGTGTAAAATACATTGGAAAAGTCTGGGCAGTGAGTACACCTAAGGGCATCACCTTAGGTCCTTACCCATCTTAATTTTAAATTTGCTAATAAGATTACCAGGCCTGCTTCTAAGCATCCAGCAAAATGCCAGATAGATAGGAGGTGCTCAATAAATAAATGTTGAGGGGGACAAATAAATGCATGATTAACCTGCTGCAATTGTAACAACCGGAGAGTTTTACCATATATATTTGGAGCAGATGTGATGAATTTGGGGAGAGAAAAGACAATAAGGTGGTGCTGGACAGGAACATGAGGACAGGTTTCGTAAGGGTAAGGGCAGGTGTGGACTAGTTGGACTAAAGGGATCCTGAGAATTGTTAATGTTACATTCCCTAAGTAGTATAGTGTGACCCAAGACTAAAGTGTGATTCAAGATAAAATCTCATCAGTATTTTTCCTAGAATTAGTTCTATGGTATTGAATTTCTCTGGAATTATCTAGGCAGTAATACTGTGAAGATCTATGCTTGCCTGCGGACCAACCAACTAACCAATCAGCCAACTAACCAATCAAGTCATGTACTCCTCTCATGAATACTCCTCTCAGATGCCATCCCTACAGTCAGCAAGCACACAGTGAAATACAAGAGGTCAAATTTCAATCTTTTGAAACAAAACCCAGATTGTACCCAGTATTGGCACATGGCTATCAACTTCATGTTGAAGTCATCACAGCTGAATATCCAGAAAGTTTTATAATCAACTCTAACCATGCCTTTGGATAAATGCCCCTTTATTCTCAGATTCTACTTTACATGCTAACCTAGAAAAGGAGGACATTAAGACAATACATAGGCTGGGACCGGCTTGGCTCAGTGGATAGAGTGTCGGTCTGCGGACTGAAAGGTCCCAGGTTCGATTCCGGTCAAGGGAATGTACTTGGTTGCGGGCACATCCCCAGTAGGGGATGTGCAGGAGGCAGCTGATCGATGATTCTCGCTCATCGATGTTTCTGACTCTCTATCCCTCTCTCTTCCTCTCTGTAAAAAAAAATAATTTTTTTTTTCTAAAAAAGGCAATACATAGTATTTTCCTTGTAGTAAAGTTCTCTCACTGAAATACTAAAAATACCAACCAACCACCAAACAAACAAACAAAAAAAATCCTCCAGGGTTTACACAGCAGTTTGTTGAAGGTAAGCCAAAATACAACAAAGCAAGGTAGAAAACTTCTTTTTCTAATTGGCAGCAATTTAAAAAAAAAGAAATGAAAATGTTTCAGAATGGAATGGCTAATTCATATTTATTTCAAAGTATTATAAGAATTTTTAAAAAATGTCTTGTCACAATGGTCTCTCTCAGACAGGCCCAGTGAAGGCCTCCTTGGTTTGGGTGTCCACCTTGCATTATGGATGAGGTATTTGGAAAAAACTGAGATGCCAACCCAAACAATGGATTTGAAGCCTGGCTCTAGTACTTTCTAATTCTATGATCTCAGACAAATTTCTCTTTCAGAGCTTTGATTTCCTCTTCCATGAAAAGCTACAATAACAGCATTTTCCTTAAGAGATGATTATAAAGATCAGATGATGACACCTGCACACTGCCAGGCATATAATACATGCTCAATAAATATTCATTCTCCTTAATTGAAAGAAATTAATTCACACATCAAATTCTAGGACTTCCTATACCCTAGATGCAGTATTTAATTATGTCCTCTGGTAATAATTAGAGATCTAGAATAATGACCTCAGGCTAAGCACTAGAAATATGGCTGCATCTGACCACCGCCAGAGACACAAAGCCAAGTGTTTTGAATAAACCTGGAATCACTGAAAATGAATCGCATATGCTACAACTGGCTTGGGTTCAAAGTGATACCCACCTTGAACTCAAATAATGTAGCTAAGAAAACCCTCCTTTCCTCAACCCTCAGGGGGATTCTCGGAGCCATCCAAGTAAGTCTGATAGTGGAAAAAACAATGAGAATTATGTCTCATTTAAGAATGCCAAATGGTCTGAATAGGAAAACATAATATTAAGAAGCCTAGGATAGAAAGGAACAGATGACAAATCACATCCTCTTTTCTCCTTATTCCTGATTTGCAACACTAGGGGCCTGGGAAGGTGAGTGTGAGAGAAAAGCTATGCTTGGATCTCCCAAGAGAAGAGCTTATAAAGTGAGAAGATATTTTGGCCCTATTAGGGCCACTTGATTGGGGCTTTTAGTCTCGGGATGCTCTAGATTTTATAAGGCTCTCATCCTTTTCCTGTAACTCATTTTTTTCTCTTTATTTCTTATTTTGGATTCAGAGAGAGAAGATACCTGGATTGATCAGGGCTTACTAGCTATGTGCTATTGAGCAAATGATTTAAACTCACTGGACTTAGTTTCCATTTCTAAAATAGGAATACCATCACAAGCATAAGTATTCCTATTTTCAATATAATCTAGATCAGGGGTGGGCAAACTTTTTGACTCGAGGGCCACAATGGGTTCTTAAACTGGACTGGAGGGCCAGAACAAGAGCAACCTGACCATGCTGGCACTCTCATCTTGGGCTGCTGGTGAAGGAGTGGAGGGGAGAGCAAGAGAACCCTCTGCTTTTTTGACTCCGTGGGCTGGATAGAACAGCCGAATGGGCCGAATCTGGCACACGGGCTGTAGTTTGCCCACGGCTGATCTAGATAATAATACCTCTTAATTTCTAGAAAAGTAGTATTACCAATCAGAAAGATAGCTAGGTTTGTTTTGAAGTTGCATTTGAATATTAAGCTGTTTTAAAAAATATATTTTATTGATTTGAGAGAGGAAGGGAGAAGGAGAGATAGACACAACAATGATCAGAGAAAAATCATTGATCGGATGTATCCTGCATGTCCCCCACTGGGGATTAAGCTGGCAACCCAGATATGTGCCCTTACCAGGAACTGAACCACGAACACCTGGTTCAATGGTCGACACTCAACCATTTGAACCACACCAGCAGGGCAAACAAGCTCTTTTTAATGAGCATCTGTGTTCATTTGAGGTGGCTTCCCTCCTCTTTTTTGGGGTGGGGTGGGGAGGGTAAGCTGTTGATGGAAAGTAGCACCTTAGGTTTGGCCACTTCACATAAAATGTCTAAGTACTTGGCACAATGTTAGTGCTCAGTATGAGAAGCTCCTTTGAAGGTCGGGTGCTACAGGAGACAGAAGAGCAAAGCACAGAGCTGGCTCTCCAGCACGCATCCTAAGCTTAGAGGGTGGGTCCTTCCCTTGTCCCTCTAGGATGCCAGCCGAGTTCATTAGGGAATCAAGATGGAGATTCAAGGACACATCCCTGGGGTTGAAATTTTGACCTAAAAATAAAAACACTGGCATTTCAAAGGAAGCACTTCATAGACTGGCAAAATGTAAAAGCCCCAAATCTGTGGTCAATCACAGAGATTGGCATTTAGATGGGAAAAGCTCTAAGGGTGCAACATTTTTTCTATTAAAACAGCTGGAAAACAAAAGTGATTTTCTATGCCGTTGCTACTCCTCATTTCAGAGTGGCACAACTCCCACCCCAAATGTTGTGGAGCTGCACTCGGAATAGACTTGTTTATCGGTCCTTCCACCCTATCTGTTTTTCAGCAGCTGATTAGTCTCCCTGGGATGCAGACACATCTGATCAAGAGCTGCTTGACTCTTTCCCATCCTCACACATGCATCCCAATATCCACATTACCTGTAATAAATGTGCTTATATGTACATATATAAACACATTTGTATGTATATATGTTCCCAATGCCGTAGTCAAAGGCACGTTCCAAATGGATGTATATATGCACTCATATACATATAGGAATCCAACTGGATCCCCAGGGGGAAATGTGGAACACATTGTTAAAATGTCTGTCATCCATGTAAGAGAAACAGAAATGAGCCGGGCATTAAATTTGCATACAGCCCCGAGCACAGAGGTTCCTGTATGTGCACCGTTCTCCTGTTCTTGATGATGGGCATATCTAACAGAAAGATTCTGTCAGGATTAGCTCAAGAAAAACACCCCCAAGGAGATAATTTGAAGTCATACTGAGACTTTGCCTCAGTACATGAAAATAAACATGAAATCCTCAGCCCTCTCCGCACATTGAGAAGTTCCCACCAACACCCCGCCGCACACCGGGGGATAATCTACGGGAGCTAATTAACAGCAGTCATACACAGCGCTGTTAGAAGTGGTTGCCACTTAGGATTGATTTAGTTGCTGCAGCGCTTAAAAGAGACTTGAGAAGGTTTTTGTGTAAATGTGGGAGGGAAGACGAGGAAATAAAAGTGTAAAAACAGCTGCAAAACTAAAAGGTGCTAAGGTTCCCCCTCCCATCCCCAAAGACATTAGAGAAAGTTATGGAGAAACCATTAGTATTCCGGTAAAGAAAGCTTATTCCTTGATTTTATGTTTCCTTCCACATCAAAATACGCCCGCCCGCCCTTCCTCCCTCCCTCCCCCCACGCAGAGTCTATAGGTTGTGGCTAAGAAAAAGGGCATGTTTTACTTCATAAGCAAGCAAACTCTTCCTTAACTGCTGACATATGGATTGTCTCATCTAAAAAAAACACACAAAAAAACAGCCATCTTTTCTCTCCATGTCTGCTTCTCCCTTTATTTTATCTTCCTGATTTATGTACAGTTTCAGCAAAGTTATTAATTAGTACTGTCTTGGGGGAAATGATCAAGGAATAAGGGGCCACAAACAATTCCTTCTTATTCAACTTTGTGATAGGATCAGGACAGAACACATCTAACTACTTAAAAGTGTTCTTCCTCAAAGTGAATGTTATGGATGCTATCTTATGAATAAACAATGTCCTTAATAATAATGATAGTGAAATATCACAACCGAGTAAATAGAGAGGCTTTTGCAACTTGCTTTTTATTACTGAAACATGATGGAAATAATGTAGAAACAACCATTAGTGTAAATCCCATTAAATAAGGCTTTTTCACAAAAAAAGAGAGTTGCCATTGATTTCTTGCCCTGATAAAAGGTTTACTAAAGAAAATTATAACGACATAAAAAGAATTTCAGGGGAGAGAATGTTTACTTTGGATGTGAGAATCCACTTTTTATTTTAGCTGTATCATTTGTATCCAAAATAGCTAGAAATCTTTCTTGATTCAGGGTAATTCTATTTGGCTATATTTTGCTTTCCATTAAGTTGAGACACGGTTTATTAAGAATAAAACCTCCATGAAAAATATTCTATTAAATATATTTTCCCATCAGGTTAGACTAGCTTGCATAAAAACAACAACAACAACAAAAACCCTCAACAAAAATGCACTGACATTGAGTATCTGTTATGTACAAAGCCTTCTACCACATCCTGAGTAGGATAAAAAAACAAATACAACCTTTTCTCCATTCTTTATAAGCTCAAACCCAGGAGGGAAGACAGACACATTTGCAAAGAATTAGGGAACAGCAAACTAGATCATCTTGAGAACCAACTCTAAATAACGGGCAGTTCCCTAATGGGTTTGGCTCAGTGGATAGAGCGTCCGCCTGCGGACTGAGTGGTCCCAGGTTTGACTCCGGTCAAGGGCATGTACCTTGGTTGTGGGCACATCCCCAGTAGGGGGTGTGCAGGAGGCAGCTGATTGATGTTTCTCTCTCATCGATGTTTCTCACTATCTATCCCTCTCCCTCTCTGTAAACAATTAATAAAATATCTTAAAATAAATAACTGGCAGTGGTAATTTGGAGTGTTTTGTTGAGATTGATACCTGCATGTGCACAAACACATGTGCTGGGATTAATTTATAATGTCTGCCAAGAGAAAGTGGCATTGGAAGTGGGAGGACGTAGACGATGTCACTGCCAACTCTGGCCTAGAAAATAGACTTGAAGAATGAGCCGATACATAAGAAATAAGTTCAAGTGGTTTCTGAGGTTTTATTTTCAGTATCTTTTTTTAAACCAACAAATGATTTGGGGGCCATTAATTGTGCTCCCTTCTATGAATTAAAAGTGCTTTATATAAAAATAAAAGTATAAAATAAATGTTCAATACTAAATCTGAAGACACAAAACTTCTCAACTGTCATGTAAGTGCAAGTGAGAGATTGCTTTGAACTGGACACAATACTGGAGAAGAATTTGTGGGTTCTGGGACTTTTCTATGTGGGACCAGCATATCTGAACGAGGAAACCTTATTAAGTAGAGAGAAAGGTTGTGTTTTGGCAAAAATAAAGATTTTTTTTTCTTTTTTGCCATGTCTCCAAATGTTAAAAAAGATGAGCTGGAAGCAGCTGCTCAATCTCCTCTAAATAGAACAGATACCAAGTACCAAAAAGGACTAAGAAAGATCACCCTCTTCCTATATTTCGCCTCAATCTGCTTCTTGGACGTTACACTATTAACACTGTCATCAAGAGACACAGAACTGACAAAGCGTTCTTTCTTCATGTTTAAAAGGAGTTGGAGAGATAAGAACAATTTTTAAATATCTTGAGAAATGTGCGGACATTTCATTTTTTTTATTTCATTAATTGTCGTCTACAGCTACTCTCATCTGCTCCAAAGAACTAAAACCGGAAGGATGCCACTTCAAGAGGCTGCTTCCCCTTCTGGTCTAAGGCACAGAGCGGCACCGGGGGGAGGAAGATGGATGGAGGAGGGTCTGGATGTCAGTGTTGGTGAAATCCTGGCAGCTCCCCAAATGCTAGGCGTTAAGAACATTTTTCCGAACCTCCTTCAGTCACAGGTTTTACTTTGTACTGATGTTTAAAAGAAAGAAAAGAAGGATCTTTACCTTGTCTTTCTCCTCCAGCAATTTCTGGTTTCTTTCTTTGGCCTTTTGCAACTCTGCCTCCTCTCCTCTCTTGGTTGAGTTCTCCCTTTTTCCGAAGTGTTATATATCCTTTGGTGGAAGACACTCAGCTGGGTTTCCTATCCTGATTTCTCATTAAAATAACCTGAGGGTGGTTAGATTTTACTAATCATACTTGGTGATTCTAATGAGCGTCCAGGTGAGTAGACTATAGAAAACCAGTGGTTCTCAAAGTGTTGTCCCTGCACCATTATCGGCATCACCTGCAAACCTGTTAAAAATGCAAATGCCTGAGCCTCACCTCCACCCTACCACCTCAGAAACCTTGGGACTGGGGCCTAGATCTCTGTGTTTTTAAGAGCCTTCCTTTGATTCTAAAATATGCTGAAGTTTGATAAACTATGTGCTAGGTTGTTGACATTTTTTTTTTGTCTAAGTGAAGACTTTTTCTAAGCGTTTATTTAAGGTGTGGTACTCAGTCAGAAGCATCAGGATCACCTAAAGGATCTATCTACCTTTGGTCTACTGAGGTTTTCAATCTGGGTTTGAACACGAACCCCAGGTGATGTGCACGAAGGTCAAAGGCTGAGAAGCACTGTTTTAAGAACTTACCCAAAGTTCCATGCACTCTGCCAAGGAGCTGGCTGTTACAGTCTTATTAATAAATGTAATAATTACTCATTTCTCAAAACGGAACCCACTACTCTTGAGCTACTATAAGAGAAACAAAGTTGTTTTTCCAATATGGTGACAGGTCTACGTCTTTTTCTATATTTCTGTTTCTCTTCTGAGAAAAGGAAGAAGGAAAACGTCAACATTCCCGACGTGTTCCTCAGTTCTGAGACGTGTCCGTTTTATTACCCTGGAAATAGGATCTCCTGGGTTTGACAAAGCACACAGAGGTTGCTTTGCTCTGTGTCCTCTCTTATACATGGGGAGGGATCTCTGGGGATAAAACAAAAATCTGTACCGGCTGTATGAGGAGACAGCAGTGTGTGCATTGGTATGTATATTGGGGTAAATTAGAAAGAGAGATTGAAATGTAAGTCAAGTTCATCACCCCGTAAGGTCATGCCCTGGTGTGAGGATGCCCAGACTTCTCTGTAACAGAGGGGCCCTGTTGTTCCTGTGATTATCCTAAAACTATGAGAACCGGTGTGATGTCAAAAGATCACCAACCCACCTGCTCAGGCACCTGTTTTTCCACTCTCCTGTGTTCATCTGCAACTTTGGCCTCATTTAGTTCAGATAAGAACTGATCCCTTGAAACTGCAGGTCCTTCACGTATTTGGTATCCTAGCCTAAGCCTGGAGTTGGGAGGGGTGGAGAGAAGGACTGTAGGATGAACCTCATTGTTAGAAACACATTTTCAGGATTAAAAAGAACACACTAAAAAATAATGTTTACCCAGTATGCCTGAATCTGATGAAAACCAACATGTAAATCAACTACATCTAATAAAGGACTATGTCATTGGCTCTTATCATCAGAAAGCCTTGGGGAAATAAAGGATTCAAAAATAAAATGTGTCACATTAAGAAATGAATAAGCCTGCTTACCATATTAAAGTTATTTTTCTCATCCCGGTTTGAAACTTCTTAGTCATTCAAGTTACTTCTTTCTGAGTGGCTCCCCTACCCCCAGCCCTAGGGGTTGCCCCATGAGAAAATGACTTCTCTATCTAACCACTTAACATGTGAATATTTGCTGCAAACCAGCTGCAGCTCTAATAACCATTGATCCATGGAATCAAAGGCTGCTCCTCAGAAACAATACTCTCTTCTTGTTCCTGAAACTGCACTCTGTAACCTCTGAAAGTATAATAAAGAGTGGGCATGACAGGTCCAAAATGCAAGCCCAGCCACAAGGTTCTTATGATTGAGTTAATTTCAAACTCTAGAAAAGTAAGTAGTTGATGTTTTATCAGCAAAGATGATAATTGATGATATACGACTTTTAGGACTATGGGGCAATTTTTTTTGCAAAATAAGATGTATCACGCTACCAATTTGGTTAATAGCTGAAACTTGAAATGCTGATAGATATAGTGACATAGTGGTGATGATCCAAGGTTAGCTCCTTTCCCATTTAAATATAACATTCTATATTTAAGAAATACAAAGATTCAGAGACAGTTTGTTCAAAGGATCCCTGAAATAAACCAAGCTCCATTCTCTAACATTCAGTAAGTTCCTAGGTAGCAAAGAAACATACACAGGGACGAAGGTTTATAATTTTTTGAGCTCCACAAAAATAACATGGAATTAGACATTCATATGTATAAAATATTAACCTGAAAGTAAAATACACTGATAACATTTCCATGTAATTAAACTCTGTTTCCATTCTCAGTAAGATGTGACTTTAATTTAAAAAAAATGTTTTCACGGTCAGGTCCTAACCAATTTTGAATCCCTATACAGAAGAGAGCCTGGACACTTTGTGGGCACTTAGCTAATGAGAGGAAGGAACAAATGAAAGAAGACCTGAAGTGGACAAATAGCCCTGATAACAAAAGAGAACTATCTTTCTGAAAGAAATCTAAGTTATGCTTTTTAATATTTTTAATTTTTCAAGTTTGCAAACATCACGTCCCATTTTCAACTCATTAATTGGAAATAAAGGTACATTTTGGTATGTGCTCTGCAATTGTGTGAATTAATATACTTATCAGTTCTTAAAAAAACGTCTGATAAGAGATCAACCGAAGGACTTGTATGCATGCATATAAGTACAACCAATGGACACAAAACTCTGGGGAGGGAGGGCATGTATAGGAGGTGTGGGGGGACAATGGTAAGATATGTACAGAGATAATAATTTAATTTTTAAAAAGATTAAAAAAATAAAGGCAGAGCTGACAAGGAAAAAAGTCTGATAAGAAAGGAAATGATCCTCTGCATTATAATGTGCACTACACATTATAACTATATATGTATACACACACACACACACACACACACATATACATATACACACAATGGCACTTTGTAGTATTTGTTTAAAAGTAACAAACCACAATAATAATGTTCGTTTGTTGGGCTTTTAGCTATTCTTAATAATAAGAAAAAAGAGAAATAAGATTAAAGAGGTTTAACTGGTGAAAGCTCTGAAATGTTAACAGCAATTGCCACATTGCACAGGAGAGTCGCTGACTTCAGAAGCTCTTTTTCATCATCTTTGCTACATACGTACTAAATTATTATTCTATATTTTAGAAGACTAATGGGATTCTCTGTAATATGAAGGGATTCATGAGAAACAAAACATCGTGTTTCAGACAAGAAGCCTTATGATTTTCAAAATTCCAGGTTATGTACCCAGCCATTTGGCTGTCTCCCACCTACATGGGGTCACAATGCAAAGTAAAGTCACCTCTGAGCAAAACCGTGAACTTCAAGGCCAAACAACTGCATAAATATTCTGCAGGCCACAGACCATCATCAAAGTCTGGAATTTATGCAAATAACACTGCTTACATTTAACAGAGCTAATGGTGTAAGCTTTCTAGCCTAAATGAGAAAATGGAGAGCTTTTTATGGTGCAAGATTGCTACCTACAGGCCGAACTGCAGAATGACAAACAATATAATTGGGGTGGAGGGGAGAAAAAGGTAAACATTTTTTTTACAAGGGCACAAAAATTATTTGCTGATAAGTTGATAAGACAAGGAACATGTAAGATTGCATAATAAATGCTGGAATGAATGTTGATAGTTTTTTTTTAAAAAAAACTATAGTCCAGTTTTAGAGTTTTCTATTATTCCCCACTCTTTTCTTTTAGGGCATTTACCTTCTGAAAAATGTAAATTGCTTTTCCGGGAGGAAAAAAGTTCGCTTTCAATGATATATTCTAGTAGCTCTGAATGTCCACTGACTAAATATAGATCCTATGTAGAATCTAAGTTGATGGTTTGTTTGTTAGTGGCACAGTGATCAATCACAACATTTGGAATTAGTTTCCATGGTCCCCCCAACAAATCTCATCAGGAGGTGGTGATGACAAGAAGGAACTGTTTATACTACATATTCCCTGATCTTATATAATTTTTAAATTCATTTGTTCTTAATAACTATCTACTTCCAGTATTTAGAGTAATTTAAAGATTATGTATATTTTAAACTATACTACTGCTTTAAGAAAATATCCAAAACTGTAACAATGAAGTCAGATAACAGTTCATATTACAATAAAGGTATCTGACTTTTATTTGCGAAAAAATATAATTATGCTGAATTTTCAGTAATTTATATAGCAGATCACATATTCTAAAATACAAAGAATCATTTTTAAAATATAGATCTTGAAAGTGACGTTATTAGAATGCATTTTCCCTTCAACAATAAAGAAATTTCAACTCTAAAAAGAGTAGGTTTCAAAACAGAATAATATATTATGGTTAAAACACATCAACAATCTGACACACCATATGTACAAATAAAATATATTCCACTATTACTGCACATGCTATAAATGAGGCCAATGAAACATCTGAAAAGGTAGGACAAATTCTTTCTCATACTGTTTTAGATGCTAAGTACCATTGTCACCATTTTCTAAGTTATTCAAAAAGGAAAGTTACCATTCTTTAATACTGTTATTTTTATAGTTCAAACATTCTGCTTGTCCATCTGATAAGATGTCCTACACATCCTTAATTTTAAACACAATTTAGGATATATTCAGGTTGAATAAGGAAAGAATGCTATTCTTTATCAGTGGATTTTGGTTTTAGATAGTAAAATTTTACTTACAACATATCTTTTAAATATATCTAGATGTTATAAGTTTAGGTAAAATTCTATTAAAGTGCTCAAATACAAAGTAAGCAATGAAAAGTCATTGTATTAGGAATATATTTGTTAGTATATTCTGATTTATAGCAACTATATATGGTTCAGCATTTTCCCCAATTGAAGTATGAATTTTAAGCAATTACGTGATATAATAAATGAGTGTTATAGAATCTATAACTTTAAACGTGGGAGTGGTGAAGGTATCAACCTACAGGTGTCTCCCCCCTACTCTTAGTCTCCTGAAGAGAAAAAATTTTATATATTGTATTTAATTTTATATAATCATAATGCAATTATGTAGTGATTAAATGCTCTCAATTTTATCTTAATTAAATAGATGATCTTTTTATTAAAAACAGTTTGCTATAATTAAATTGTTCAGGAAAAATTTTAATAAAGATCAAAAATGAGCCATATAATTTCTAAAAGCAGTTAATAGTAAATTTTCTGTGAAATTAAATATTTGATTCATTTAACAATATTTTTCTCTTACATAGTTCTCATTAAATTGTCAGCTGATTTATACTTTGTCAGTCAGTATATCTGTGAACAAAATTAGTAAAAATGTTCAGGATGTGTGAGAAAATTATTACTTAAAGATAAGAAAAAAATTTTTAATATTGCCCTCTTAGACAAAATAGACTATAAAGGCTTTATTATTATTTACCTGGGGCAAATAAATTCATATGTAGCCCTAATTCTACTATAACATAATTATAAACCATAATAAAGGTTTTCCTATTTGCATTTAGGAAGGTTTGAGGAACAAAATATAAAGCTGAGTAATAAAAATTGTATTATGGTTGGTAAATACTTTTCCTAAAGCTATCACAATTACCTAAAATTATTAATCGTAAGATACAGTGTCATTATTCTTTGGCACAATTGTAATGCTCAGAGCAAGATAGCCTACTGTATTTATATATTGTTTTAATGTGGATTATGTATTGTGAAAATTGCCTATATATATATATATATATATATATATATATATATATACACACACACACACACACACACACACACAATATATATATATATAACTTTTTTTTCTTGGCTGGAAAACTGTATTTGACATTTTTTCCTATTTGTATTTTTCATTGTCCTCATGCTAGACATGAATGAATTCTAAAATTAAATTCACATTATCATTATGAATGCTAAGCCCATCAGGTCTCTTGCTAGAAAAGAATGTTACTTTTGTCTTTGTTACATTCTCTGAAAAACTTACTGGTAACATACTTTCAGAAAATGCCAGCCAATAAACTACACTAAAATAATTTTCTTTATAAAAGCACAGTGATCTTTGGCATCATTCACTATTTCCAAAGCCATAAAAGAACAGATAACAAATATATGACTCACAAATTATCAATTATGAAAAATAATCTGGTTCAGAAAGCTGCACTAATGTAAAAAGATGGATTACTTGTCAGAAACCAATAAAGGCTATTGTTTGTGAATCCAATATTTGCTTTTATCATTTATGTTGACCAACTTAAAATGATTTTAAAACCACATTACTTTTTGAAAAAAACATTGCTATAAAGATGAACACAGGTATTGGGGGGAGAAGAAACCAGATGTATAATCTGTCATCCTTGAAACAATTTATATTCTTACATTGAATCCAACCTACAAATCTAAGTTGCAAAGACCTGGTTAGCAAGGATAGATGCCTGAGAAAGGATCTACCTTGTTCCAAACAATGGACAGCAGCAGGAATGTTAGTATGACTTTGATTGTACCATTCCTTTTTTTGTTGTTGTTGTTGTTAATCTTCAGATGATAATATTTTTCTATTAATTTCTAGAGAGAGCGGAAGAGAGAGGGAACGACAGAGAAACATTGATGTGCGAGACACACATTGATTGGTTGCCTCCTGCACACACCCTGACAAGGGCCCTGCAACTGAGGTACATGCCCTTGACTGGAATGGAACCTGTGACCCTTCGTTCCCCAGGCCAACACTCTATCCACTGAGCCAAACCAGCCAGGGCTGCACCATTCCTTTTGATGTGCCATCCTGATGGCTGGAAACTTGCAGCTATCATGCTTTATTATGCAGGGAAACTTAACCCCTATGTTTTAAAAAGCTAAGGGTGGTTTGTTGCACTTCTTATGTGAGTAACTGCATCTGTTTATTTTGTATTACATAGAGAAAAGCACAATGAAGCTACCAACCTCAGAAAGCCTTAATGGACAACTATCGGCCATACTGTTGCAAAGAAAGCAGAGGTACAAGCCTCACCAACCAAGAAGAGCATTGGTGTGAGGGACTGGGTCCATTTTCATGCCCTATGTGCTTTCTGATATCCCAATTACAACCTTTTTGCATCTGCTTGTAAAGAAAGACTAGCCTGGCAAGGAAAATCAGAACTACTTTGCCTATAAGGCCGGTGATAAGATGTGCATGTGTTTTCTAGGGGTGGGCCTATTCCCACCAGTAGATAAACAGATTTTATCACCTGATGATACAGGTCACAGGTGAATTTCAGTGACATAAAATATGGCACACACAGGCCAAGGGCAGCAGAGACCATAATGAGTATAATGGGGAGTAATCCCAGGAAAATGAGGTGCTCAGATGGGTATCTGGTGGGGAGACTGGAGAACAGTGAAAGGAGGAATTGATTTAAGAGTAGAAAGGTGGTCACATCCCGAAGACACTATTGACAATGGCCTTTACCATTTAACACTTCTTTCCTCTTCTATCTCAATGAAGAAACACGAGAAATTCTTTAATAAACAGAAAGAGTGAAAGCCCAAGAGCCTAGTTGTCTATGCCAAAAACATAGCAAAACATTTTTGAGTATTAAACCCAGGTTCAACCTCTACTAGCTTGTTTGGAAAGGGGGGCTCATGAATTTTAGTGAAATAGGGCTAATGAAAGTTCCTGGATATTTCCCTACTTAGACTCTAAAAAGAAGTGGAAATGAGGTAGAGGAAGAACATAATTAACTATTCAATTATGGCAACTGCTAGCTAATGAAGACCTATTACAACTAAATTTTTTTTAATAGAAAATGTGCTAATAGACTATGTTGGAGATCAGAACAAGCATATGGCTAAGACGTTTGATTCCCTAGTCGGGTCCCCTGTCCGTGATCAACTACAACACTGTAAACATGAGTGTTTCTATGACAACTACTGAGCTTGCTAAGGAGTGGTGACCAACTCCAGGGATGAGTTTCTCCAAATAACATATGATCCATTAGTCCCCATTCTGTGTGGCCTGGAAGCTCATTAGGTGAGGTGTACATTTGTCTCTCACTCAAAACATTCATCTTGCTCTCAGCCTAGGCAAAGCTTGAATCATCTTCTTGGACAAATAATATTATATACTTTTTTTTATTTGAAAGGGTTCACAAACCTATGAATGTAACCTTCTTGTGTAAGGGAAACAAACCAACCTATTCTAACCAGCTCCAAGTCTAACATTCAACCTCATGAAGAGGTGATTAAAATGATTTCTGAAGGTTCTGGACAGGGCCAGTCTCAAAGTCAAAGACAACCTGTAGAGTAACTTTCAGGAGTTGGCCGTTTCATCATCCACAATGTCAGACAAAAAACTTTCTTTCCCAATGTCATTCTAAACTAAAATTCAAAACAGGTGCTTGATGCTAAGGCTGTAACCAAAATATTCCCCCTTATAACCTGCAACTCCGATAAGACTTCTCTCGGAAATATAATGGTTACATAGTCCTTTTACGGCTTTAACAAACCCCTATTTTCTTCTTTCTGCACCATACAATGTGCAGTCTATTTGCACCCATTCAGGACTAAATTACAGATAAAGTTACAGCAAATTTGTTTTCTCAAAAAAGCAGTCAGCCCTAATATCCCTTGAGTAATAAAAGCCTTGTCTTTCATTCAGAACTAGAACTGGCATAATTTTCTCCAAGAAACAAACTCTACTTCCTGCGACAATGGACCTGTTCTTAAAATTCTGAATGGGATACAGCTCAATTTGCAGGTGTTCAGGTATAAAGGTAAAAGGGCATTTGACCCCCCAACTGGCAATTGTTGCTGTGGTAGGTAACTCCAGTCTCCTCGTTATATCATTCTATTAGATAAGCTGCCAGCGTTTTCAGCTCTGAGTTACAGAGGTAAGCTCAAGTGAATCAATAATTTATACAGATATATCTCATTCATTCTGATAGTATAAAGATACATGCTAACAGCCTGCCGCAGCCACGGAACAAAGCCAGAAAGATATTATTTAAAAAGAAGGAGAGAAAAAAAGAAACCCATTTATCTATGTGAGCAAAGCCATTACGTAATAATGACCCAATGGCTTATTAATTTTATTTTTTGACTGTCTTAACGAATAACCCACGATGAGATAAATAAACCCTGTATGAATCTCAATGAGGTTGCTTTGCTGAATGTTAAGCTAACATTTAAAACTTTCAGATTCAGTTTCAACAAGGATGGTGTTTTACATAGCAATGTAATACAGATCTTTTTTTTTTTGGGGGGGGGGATGCATGCACCTAAGAACTCTACATTAATTAGCTTACTAAATCACTCAAATATTTTATTATTGAATTTCAGCACAAAATTACCTTCTAAAAGATGAGAATCAAATACATTTAGGGACTGTACACTAAAAGTATGGTTAATATAGCCTTATGCTGTTAATCATTACCTGGGGAAAATTACAGGTTTTTTTTTCCCCCCAGTAATACTCTGACACTTTTATTAACTCATAATCCCTGTGCTAACAGTGGTGCATTAAACAAGTTATAATTAAGAGGGCAGCAAATATTAAAAATGCCTACTTTAAAATTCTTCAATCACGTTAAAGTGGATCCTCCAACACATGAGTTCCTCTAAAGGAGCACAGACCAGAACCAGTGTGGTTACCAGGTAAATTAATAACAGCCTAGGTGGCTTAAATAATGTCACCGTAAGTTCCCACTGTCTTGTCCTTAAGGACAAAGGGGATTCGTGATCTAAAAACATGATAGAAATGTTTCCTAGCAGCTTTCATTATAAGCAGTGATGGTTTCTTGACAGAGCTGAACATCTGAGGATAAAACGCATTCGAAGCTGGCCCCTGGCCTATTTTACCTCTTTCAGTTCAAGGCCAGACGTGTGTCTGTCTTGGACACATGGACCGATTACATTCAGATCTGGTTTGAGAAGCCTGTACGCAAAATCAATTAGGGCCATAGATCCAATGAGAAGAAGGGGAGCGACTAGAAGTAATAGGCAGGCACCACATTTTCCTCCACATGGAAAAAAAATGTATTTCCCCTTCCTTCCAAGAAAATCCAGTGGGAAATAGGGCAGGTGGGGAAAATGTGGGAAAAATAAATAAAAGTGCACACATAAGAGAAAAACAGTGAGAAAGAGAGAGAGAGAAAGAGAGAGAGAGAGAGAGGAGAGAGATGCTATGGTCTCTACATAACGTCTTTAAGCCTATTTATGCGGTACTCTGGGGCTGCCTGCTGTAAATAGTTAACATTTCCGGCCTCCCAAGAAAATATTACAAGTCCCTTAAAAGTACAGGGAGGAAGGGGAAATAATGGAGTCTCCCATTTCTGACAGTCAAGATGGAGAGAAATGTTCCCACACTGATCTCATTAAGATGACGAAAATAATGAGTGTGGATCTCATGTATGAATCTCATCGTAGATAGAGGTGAGCACAAATGCACCCCATGTTTACCCTTCTGTGGTGCCTGATATACTACATTCACTCTCAGCTTCATCTGATACCACTGCTGGGGGTTTCTGTTACAGCGTTCACTTCAAGTGTTGCTGCCGAAGTCATCCGAGTCAGTCATTCAACGCAGTTTTATTGAGTGTGCATGGAAACGGGGAAGATCTGTTAATGGCAACGGAAGCACATCTCAGGCAGAACAGCCTGAATTTATTTCCTGTCGCTACTTCTGGTAATGGATTAAAAACACTGATAAACGACATTTTTAAGTTTACAATCTATTTTATTTCCTAGTTCCTTAAAGCTTAGGTTAAACAGTCTAGTCAATTAGAAAGAGAACTGAGGTTTTATCAAATATGTCTCCTGTATATTTCTGGAAGAAAAATCATGCATTTTCAGCAAACACTGGCGGGATGCTTTCCCTTGTGATTTATCTCTCTTTCTTGGGTCCAACGTGGACTTTTTTTTCTCCCCAAATAAGAATTTTAAGCAAAAGCATTTTTCAAGATTAGTGCATAGCCCTCAGAAACAAAAATTTGTGTGGTTGTGATTTTGTGCATTACTCAAGCCTGAGTGATCCCCTGGCCCTTGTGGTTAAGGACTTCAAAGCATTTCATACAGATGATTTAATTTAGCCTTCTTCACCCCAGTAACTCCAATTGCAATAAATTGCTGCACCAGGTTTATAGCAAACCATACCTCACATAATTTATATAATCAAGTGGGCAACACCCTACACATTCTAATAGTATCCCAAAAGGTGCCCAAATTAGAATTTAGGATAAGAGTAATAATATACTAAAGCTGGACCACCAGCTTTTCTAAATAATTCAGAATACACATACCCCTTCCCCCCACTGGCATTTATTTAGTCTAATGAAAATGTAGGCCATGTACAGGTTCATCTTAGCTACAATTAAATCAATATGGATCAATATAGATGGTTTAGACTGTTTAAGCAACTCAGTGATAATATATGTTGGAAACGTGGGAAATATGTTCTTAATAAGACTGCATTTACTTTTGGGAATAAGTAAACTTATACTTCTGAGAGGCCAAATGACATTTTTTTTACTTGTCTAAAATGTATTTCACTTAAACACACAGTGTACTCTAAGAGTTCTTTATTATCATACTCAGATCTTCAGTGTTTTGGGAGCTATAATGTGGTATGGCCTCAACTAGCAGAAAAATTTATCAAAACACAAGATACACACGTATTACTTAAACTGCAGGAATAATACTAAGCAAAGTAAACACAGATTTACTAATTCAAGGAGGTCATTCCAGCCCTCCCAAATCAAACAAGAAATACCAAGGATTGGTAAACCAATTTTACACTCTTAGAACTCTATAGAACAATGCCAGGCACTTGGGTTTTTTCTTAATTAAGGACAACCTGACTTATGAACTTCAGGATATAGAGATAGATCTCTCCTGTCTTTCTCTCTCCCACTTGGCCCTTCTTATCTTCTCAATGCTGCTGTGTTTGTGGCATCCATTACCAGCTAGCGGGGGAGAAGCAGAGTGAGCGTCTCAGTAAGTCCCTTTACCTTTTAGCACTTTAATTTCCTCTACTGTAAAATGATCTCCAAGCTCCCTTTCCCACTGTAGTATTCTGTGGCTTTATCTGCACCTCTCAAAGCTCCACAATCTCAGCTTTGTAGGCCCCAGCCTTTGCCACTGGAAAGGTGCTCTGCCTTGAAGCTGAGGTTGGACAGATGTGTCCCACTGGATCTGCTTCTTACATACTAGTATAATGCTCCTATTTTACTGCTAGTACTCTAGAAAGGGTTCAACAGGCCTTGTGAGTAGTTCTATGTCATCATCTAGGACATTCCTTCTCCATGGAAATGAGTTCCAAGGTCTAAGCAACTGTCTTACCAAACATACTTTTACATCTTATTTGGAGGTTGGGAGCCCATATGAAACATATAGGAGTTAGAAATAAAGCTGTGGTAGGAAGCTCAGATCCAGAGAATTTTAAGTATGAAGGAAACAGTACACACCCAGATAAACTAGTAGACCCCAGGTTAAAAAGGTCTTTCTTATAAATACCAACTTCCTGGTTGAGGGATACAATAGGCTTTTGCAATGGAAGAACCAAATTCCATTTAAAATAATTTAGACAAAACCTGGTAAGTTTGCATTATTGCTATCTATCTAGAAAAGGTGAACTCAGTTATCTGAGCTTCTATATTTGTGAATTAATTTTCTCTGAGTAGCAGCCATCACTTTACTAATATCACTTCAAAAATATAATACCTCTTTTACATAACCTCAGTATACTAATTTATGGATAATTAATGGACTGGATTTAAAAATGGTGACCTATTATTTTAAATTAAATAAAAATATTTCTCTAATTAACTAAGGGAAATAATATTTAATTAACCAATATTTCATGATAACATTGGATGCTCTATTCTTACTTGAAACATGTAAGCATTGCCTGAGTCTGTTTAGGAACTGTATAGATTACTATCCATGAAAAATGCAGTAGAATAATTTGTATTTGGTGAAGTGGGATATATCACATTGTATATTTACATAGTATTGTAATAGCAGTTTATTAATTCCTATGGGAAACTGGAGAACTGTCATGCAGAATAGCCAATAGAACAGGTATCTTTACTGTTTCAAATTACTTTACTACTTTTTTTTCCTGCCCTTCCAATGAAGACCTAATAGGTAATTGAGCCTAATGAAGTATGCTTTCATATCTCTGACATAATGATATGCATTTAAGAATATAAAGATTATCTGTTAGTCATAAATATAGTGCAAAGTATGGACAAAACCCATCAAATCCTCATAATGAGAGAGGTTATATTACTCAGGCCACAATTAATGTTCACCCCACTTCCTAATTTCAGTGAAGCACAACAATGCACCCATGGAACTGGTGAAAAGAAGAAAACTCTCATGTGGGTTTTCATAAGGGGAAGATTTACTTCTATATGAAGCCAAACCAAGTTTTTCTTTCAGTGTGACTCCAATGCCGTCAATGATTTTGTATAGAGATTACAAATTCTCTTTCTGCAGACTGAATATCTATGGGGATAATTTGTATTATATGCAAACTACACTAAATCCAAAGTAAACTTTATCATCAACAGCATAAAAGTAAACATAGTTAAATTCACATTAAACTTCATTTAGAGCATGCATTCTCAACAGAGGCTGTATGGCAACTAAGGGTGTAAAAATTGGGTCTTAGAAGAGAGAAAAAAAATTTTAATTTGATTTTTATTATTTTGCTCCCTCACCATTTATCTTCACTATACCCTTTTCCAACTCCAACTTCCTGTTCCTGCCACAATCACCTCACTGTTGTTCATGACCATGAGATCTTTCTCTCTTTTTTTTTATTGAGAAAAAGAATCTTAAAATATCACTATGATTTGTGGCCTTCTGAAACTTAATACTCCTGAAAAAAATCTTACTCCTTAGCAATTAGTTTCTCTCACTTAATTAAATATTTTTTTCTCCTTACATGGAGAATCTGAAGGGGAAAAAAAGAATTGAGAAACACTGATTTAAGATTTTAAAAAGCCAACTGTTATCTCTAAAATTTTATACTATCCTTAAAATCAGGGTTGACTTTCATTTTTATCCAATTACCTGTTTACACTTGATATGATTTCCATCTTTCCTTGTTTCTTAGCTTTCTCTAATTTGCTCTTCATTTCCCCCCTTTGAGCCTATAGCTGACAACTGGTGTGAACATGAGAAATGGCCACTCATCTTCCCTCTGTTACTGACCTCTAATGGACACTTACTGAGTGTTGGACCTCAGTCATCATAGCAAAGCAGATGCAATGCAGAGTCATAACACACCCTACTGTGGCAAGACTGACTTCTGAATGTTTATCCAATTCTGACTATCATGTTAAAATGTGGTAAGATGACTAGAAAAGGGATAATCAAAAATAAGATCAACTTCCTTAACAACATTTTAGGTTAGCTTTTCACTTGGTTAAATTAGCTCTAATACACTCATAATTCTAAGGAACATCTTCGTAACTGGTCAAAACAGAAAAACGGGACAAGAGAAAGCGTGATCTTCCTATTCACATGTAGCATAAAAATATGTGGGGAGTGAACTTACTATCTAAAGTATATTAATGACTATACTTCTAGTATAATCTACAATCTTTCAGAAGTGGTTACTCTTATTTTTCAAAATTTTACTAAAATAAATTATATACTTATCTCACTCATTTAAACATTTTTCTTTGCAAGTCACTTTATATGAAAATATTTTGCAATGGAATATGGCTTGCTAGTTTGTTCAGAATGTATGCCCCTGGAACTTTAAGTTAAACCTGGAAGGTAGATAATTCTTCACAGGACAAGAAGTTTGCTTTAGGAATCTGGGGACAGACAGTGTGACATCTCTGGTTTTATTATTTTATAATTTTTGATCCTTAATCAATTCTGTTATAAAATCTGGACAGTGTATTTTTTTAAAAGGGCCTCATAAGGATTCTGAGGCTGAAAATATCTGGTAAGTAATGCAAGGAGGCTGTGGAGGGAAGCGGGACTGCAGCCACACAGCAGGATGGGACTACACCCAGGCAATCGTCTAAGCATCGCCGGAGTCTGCTTGGTGGGAACTGTATAGAATATTAACTATTGAAAACCTTCATTGCAGATACCATAAAGCTTTATGAGAAGGCTAATTCCTAGATTCAGTACTGTGTCATAGTTATTTTGGTGATGTATGTGGTTCATGTTTGATTTTAATGTAGCACACCAGCGCTATACCTGAGAAAAAGTGCAATAGTTTTCTTTTTTCTCTAAGTCACCCATAGAAGAAAATGTCCCCAGATTATAGCATCTTCCTGCTTTAGAGGACAAAGGAGGCGAAGTAGAGATAGTAGAATGTGTATGTTGTGCTATAAGAATTAAATTCTTCTTTAAAAGGAGTAGCTTTTCAGAAAGTGGCCTATGTGATTATCTCCCTCCAAAGAGTGGGATACCCTTTTGCTGATAACTATTAAAATAAACAGCAAAAACAAACAAACAAATAAAAAAAACATGGATTGGCATCATTTAAAGAGAACTAAGCAGTCATTTGAGAAAGTGTTGTATCTGTATAACAGCTATAAAAGCAAAACAAAAAGATTTATACTCTTTTTTAAGACTACATTTAAATAGACCTCCAAACTGAACTAGAACATCATTCCTCAAAAAGGATTAGAGAAATCTAGTTAAGATGCTTTGTTCCTTTAATATCTAATTTGGTACATTTCCTAATTCAGGGTTGATTTTAGCTAATTGTGATCAACCCTAAAACTCAATTTGCTTCCAAATTGTGGTTTTAGATGCAATTGTAAGAATGTACATGCATTGCTTTGTGAGAGACACCAATTAAGCAAACCTAATTTTTCATAGACCAATATTTGAAAAAAATTATTCTAATCCACGTAAAATTTAAGGAAAATGTATATTTTGAGAATCAACTTGATATGCCAGCATATCCCTATGAATTGGACACACAATCTATTTACTCAAAAAATTGTAGTACTATAATCTTCTCTATGCCAATCATCTTTGACTTCTTAAAAGAAATTTTAGGTAACTTTGGAGGTATACTATCTTCTAAGTCAGTGAATTTCTATATAGGCTTTTTTCTTTCCTCACACATTGGTGACGCGATGTTTAAAGTACCTTTACAATTTGTATACGTGAAATTGAAAGTACTGTTTAATAAACTTAGTAATGTCAGTGGAAAACATAAAAGAAGAAGGGCTTGGAAGTTTAGATGTATATAACTTTAGGAAAAATCAACCATGCCGGGGTAGGACCAACAGTCATAGATAGCTTTGCTTTAGTACTTGTTTCTTTGATTCTCAGAGGTCCTTCTGTTTTGTAATTGCAGGGAAGTAACAAAAATGACATCTGAAATATTTCCAGTCTTTCTGCTAACCCTAAAATAAAATTGCAGCAACAGCCACCAGAAGCTTCCATTATAATCATTTGAAAATTTGCTATGGACTTGAAGCATAATTTTGTTAGTGTGGAATTACTGATGTCACTAAAATTTTTAAGATAGAAATTTCTATTGCAAGGCTAGGGTTGCCTTCCATAGGTAGCACCACACCCTGAAATGCTCAGTAATATTCATGGTAAGACCGGAACTACAGGTGACGTAGGCATGTCTGTGTTTTCAAACTGACATTGCTCCTTAAGCAATGCTCCCTTTTCAGTCCCTGAACAGGAAGGCCCTTTAAAATGTGCTTATCGTTTGTTAATAACTTTCAGAAAAATTCATGTTGCTTACTAACAGCAGGCTTTCCACGCAGGAAGTACTCGGTAAGGCAACCTTGGGCCCTGTTGTCTTCAGAGAGTTATATTACATCCCCTCGCCTCCGCAAGTCAGTTCCTCCTCCTCTGCTCGCGCTGCCTCCATTTTTAAAAAATCATCTGGCTACACAGAGCTGCCTCGTGTCATTCTTTGCATGCATCGTCTCTGTGTGTTCTCCCTTCCTGCATAATGGCCCAGCTTTTCAGCTGTCCTGAGTGCAATCCTTTACTCAAATGGGGATTGAATGAAGGTGGAACACAAATTATCGGGAGGCAAAGGAAAACCGGGCCTTTGAAAAAAAGGACCCAGAAAGGCACGAGTAATGAACCAGAGTGGTCTCGATGAATTGCTGGAGAGGGAATTCTCAGCTGTGACACAAAAGGAACACACCCATGGATACCAAGGAAAACCTAGCCGGGGTAGCTCGGGAGGAAGCCTGCCTGGTGGGTTCGTCGGGAGAGAGGGTTAAATAAAGCCAGCAGCCCTCCAGAAAGGAACAGAAAACAAATGTATTTTTATGAGTTACAGTAAAGCATTCAAACGCACCGCGTTGGAGCGCAAGGTACTTTGAGGAGTTGACATCCCTTCATAATTCATGTTCATTGTTTCCTCTAAGTAAAATATGTGTCTCCCTGTAGTTATTCTGTTAGGAACTGTACTTTAAAGGCGAGGGGACATTTTTTGATAATGCACATCTTAAACTTTTCATTAGAGTACCAAATTTAAATTCTACCTTTTTGTGCACTCTGACATTTTTGTCTGGCATTTTCATTAATTTTGCGACATACATAAATGTAGCTGAAATGTTAACTGATCAATACTGTGTCTCTCTCATGTAGCACTAGCACTCCGCTCCCTAAGGACCACACAGCAGAACAGAAATTAAATGTGTAAAATATCAAATGTTAATGTTAAACACAGCGGCACTTACTGTATAATGACAGAAAAGGCTAAAACAATTCCAAATGGACAGATGGCACCACAAATTATCTACAATCACATTTAAAGATTAAAGTTTGTCCTGTAAAATAATTCTTTGACGCACAGTGAAGTGTGTCCTTTTACTGATAGCTCAGTTGTCCAATTATTTTTGTGCTCATTACAGTGAGAAATGACAGTACTGGAAAAAGAGAAT
Source organism: Vespertilio murinus (assembly GCA_963924515.1). Classification (NCBI taxonomy): domain Eukaryota; kingdom Metazoa; phylum Chordata; class Mammalia; order Chiroptera; family Vespertilionidae; genus Vespertilio; species Vespertilio murinus. Next base: position 50,221,993 of record OZ004705.1, read on the forward strand.
GTGCACTCTCTTTTTTTTTTTTCCCCACCCCACGTTGCACCCACTGACATCCCTAAGAACACAAATGTCTGGTCAAGAGCCTGATGAAAATCGGGCCCAGTGTTTGAGACATTTCCCCGTCTAAGGTAGATGCTTCCAAAAGACAAGCAGGGCCTTCTGCGCCACATCCGTCCGTGTTGGCTCCCAGGCATATAGTATTCGTAGTAAAATTTAAAAGCCTAATTCGCAGCACAGAAACACGGACATTCCCAGGATCCTGTTTGCTTATATTTTACCCACCACCGTCCGGGCCGATTTCAGCTCCGAGGACCAGCAGCTGGCCGCGCATCTCCCCCCACATCACGTAGACACAGTGCTGGAGAGGCCAGAGCAGCTCTCACCCCGCGCTTCTCACTCTCTGCGCTTCGTTTGACATTCGGACAGAAAGTCATCGTTTTTCCATTTTGATTTCATTATTCTAGTTTTCTTTTTGGATAGTAAGTTAGAAAAGAAGACTAAGACAGAGTAGGGATAAAAAAGGTACTTAAATGTCACAAAGTTTACTGATCTGGGCCTAAAACCAAACCACATAAGGGTACAAATGCACAGGCTCCACGAGGCAGCTGCATTTATGAAAAAAGTGGGCCAAGTGGAACCAATATTATAATAATAGACCCATGATCCAGCCACAGGGGATGATGGGAACAATATGTGTGTAACAATGGGGCGCTGCTCACACTCTTCTCCTAATGGAAAGCAGCTCTTTGCAATAAACTGGGCTAAAAAAAAAAAGGCTCTGATTGTGCAATGGTATTCTTGGAACATTTCACTATTAAGTACTCACGGCATTAAATATCTATAAGGTGAATAAGATCCTACGAAAGTTTTTTTTTTTCTTCAATGGTTGTAACACTACGGTTACACGGCACATGCTTAAAAGTTCTTTTAGAAAGAAAATAATATCTGCTGTGCGAATTTGACCAATATTTTTAACCTTTCTGCGTCTCTGGTTTTTTTCTTCTTCTCTCTATTGGAAAATAATAGTATCTAACTCATAATAAGGAAATATTAGATTGATTAATGCATAGAAAGCACTTTCGCGTATTAGTGCTTGAAAAACAGTTCCCTGGCACCGAAATGCTTCATAAATATTAGTTGTTACTATTATATAAGGATCTTTTTGCAACAGAATTAGATCCGAGGTTAAAAATAGATGATTGATAGATTATATGATAGTGTAAAATATAAATGGAAGGTCTACGGAAAAATTGCTACAATACCATGAAGCTATCTGTGTCTTTCATCATTTAATAAGTAGTTTTATTAGAGCAAACCCTTATTTATCTGGCATCACTGGATAAAGCATTTCTCCACATAGGAAACATTTTCATACTGGATCATTGGTCGGTCGGTTGATTTAGACAGCCATTTATAATGGGAACCTACTGAATGCGAGATACTCCGTAGGCGACAGTGGAGTATGGGTGAAAAGGGCAGGGTGCCCATTTTCGTGGAACCCCCAGTTCAGATCTTGGTAAATGAAGTCTGGTTTCATTATTTGTTGTTTTCATCACATTCAACAGAATGTAATGCAGCGCTTTTTATTTTTTTAAAATGAAACAGTTAATATTATTGTTTCTTCTCAAAAGTACTCTCACTGTGCATTCACATATTAGTTTGGCCTTTTTGTTTTTATCATTGCCAGCAGTCCCATTTTCTACCTTTACTGTGCCCTCCCTCCCTTTTTTGCAAGCATCTTGCATTAGCTTGCTGCACAAGCTGACCACCGGCTAAAAGAGATATTACATTTCTTATGCAGTGAACTTTGACTCTCCTACAGTGAAATCACCCAAGTATTATCATGTGCATATGCCCAAGTTACTCAGAATTTTGGTGCCTGATTTCTTTTTTTAATCACAAAGAAGTTTTGAACAAAGTCTGCCATCTTGAATCACTGCACAAGAGTGGCATCTAGAAGCCAGGTGAATGCTTCTGATGACTTACAAAACACATTGTAATGCTGACGTGTTAAAAGGGAATGTTCCTCAACACATTATATATAATTACGCAGAGTTCTCTACCTTCCAATTTTGTAAACAGCTATGGGGGAATGACTTTGGAAGGAGAGAATCACAGATAGCAGCATAATATTTTGTTAGAATATTGTGTCTCTGATGGGGTGCCACGGAACTTGCACACAATAGCCTAACATACACAAAGAAACTCAGTGTCATTTTCCCTCATTTATGTCAAAGTACCTCTATGATAGGGAAAAATCATAATTAAGTTTGCTTAATGGTATCCCCCATGTACTTTACATGTGAAAGAACTAAATAAAAGATTATTGGAAGAGCGGTTTCCTTTCTAAAACTTAACGATGATGACGACCTCTTTCTTTAAAAAGACAGCAACGTGTCTATGGGAAGCAGGCTGCCTAACTTTCTGGTAACTTACAGCATAAAGGGACGTACACACCCTTTGTTCCATGTGCTCGGACATTAATGAAAGTCCCCTACAAGGCCTGAAAGGAGGACAGAGCTCAAAGTACTAAACAGATGTGCACACACTCATTTGAATGGTAATACTAAAATGTTGATCTGTTACCCTATAATTAAGGCTCTTCATGTAAATCCTATGATAAAGTCATATTCTGCTAACCTGGTATCCATAAGGAAGCATAAGGTCTTCATATTCTAACAAATACAACAATAAAGGATTTCAAAAGAAGGACTTCCCTTAAACGTCAGACTGAAATCCTGAACAAGCAAAAATAACATGAAAGCAGAAAACTCCAGCTAAAGCACAGAGGAAAATATTTTTTTGGATTTTCTAGTTTTGCAAGTTGGTCTCCTCAGCAGTTTTTAAATAACCAAAAGTAAAAGGCTACCAGATGAACATTGTTAGAGGACTATTTGGATTTATCAGATTCTCACTGGTGCCTTTATGAAAACCGGAAGTCTCAGAAATAATAAAATGCTGCCTACATAGGTCACATCCAGTTCCAGTCGATCCACATATTAAAGTATTACCAGCTAGCTTTCTACTGTCAATCATTTCCTATTTTGAGAAAAAAAACACCCACATATATCTATAGAAGGAATACAATTAAAAATGAGCATGGTCAAAATTATATTATTATTATATTTTTTAACACCAAGGACTTTTCTTGGCTCTGCTATTAGGATTTTGGATTATGCAATATATAAAATTTCACTTTTTAGCTGTCATGGAGAAAATTATACATTGGCAGCAGAGATGTCTTGTGTTCCGGAAGTCCGGGGAGGAAGGGGAGGGGGAAGGCTATATTCTTGGACTCAGACCTTGAACAATCCATCAGGTTCTGCCCACGGCAAATCTGTCCAGTCAAGTCTTAAAATAGGAGTTTTAAAATGGTCACATCAACATAACTGTTACTATAGCCACAGAAACATGCAGCTATGATTACTGAATTTAATGAATAACGATGTAAGTAATACAGTATGATCATACCACAAAAGCAGCAAGGCTCCTTGGGGGTGAGTCCCAATCAAAGCAACTATTAACGTAGTATGCAGCGTTTATAAGCACCATGACACAGCGCTTCGTCCTGATAAAGTTTCTTAGTAGCAGCTGTAATGAAGATGAGATATCATTAGAATTCACAGGACTAAAAACCATCAGAGATATTGCAAAGTCTTCAAGCTTACTGTGATTTTCAAAGGATTCAGAAAGTTAATAAAGTTGTAAGAATATACCAAGCAGTTTCACTCATGTGTAAAAGGAAAAGAAGTATCTCTGGAGGAAGTAGGGAAAAAACCTGAATTACAAGAGCAATTTCCTCAATATATTTCTTTAAATAATATTATCAGGTAGGATGGACTACCTTTGTTCAAATGAGAAAAAAAAATCTCCAAAGGATTCAAAATATTTTTTTGCTACTTACTGCAAACCTTAAATGTATTGTTAAGCTCTTAAATCTTACTGAGATTTAAAGATTCTTTAAGTGCTTTAATTTCAGGCTATTTCAAAGTGAAATGGATAATTTGGAATTTTTTATTTAGAGTCTTAGAGAAAAATCCTGCCAGATATCGCTTTATTATAGAAAACACTTTCCCCCCTACCATTTTAGTAGGATTCTCCCTTTCTTACTACTATATTCTTATTTTTCTCTCTTTCCCTTTCTCTTTCTTATCTCTTTCTCTTCCCTACAATATATTTAACCTATATGTTCTCATAATTTTGGAGTTAGGGAAAATTTTATGGTAATAAAGTGCTTTACAAAATCTTTTACGAAAATAGATATATAAGAATTGACATAATTAAAATTTTAAATTAAGGCATGACTATAATTATAAAAAGAACAGCCCATATACTAGATGTTGTTCAAAAATTTATCTACAGCTATGTTAATAATTAGAATAATAGGTATGTAGGTTGATATTTTGTTAGTTCCAAATATACTTCAATGCTGATCTGGTATTTCAAAGTAGCAATGTAAAGTTTACTGAGGCCATCTGGAAAAATATTTATGTGTAAACAGAGATGCAAGTACATGCTTATCAGCTTTAATAAGTTACTCAAATTCAAATTCCTTTCAGTCAGATTTAAGAGTCTCCCTACTTGTTTTCCTTCAGGGCCCCTGATCAGTTACCTTAACAGGCACTTTTATTAATTTTATCTATAATTATGGAAAAATATAATCTGTATTTCTATTTAGATAGATATTGAATTTGTTTCATACATTGTCTTTAAACAACCTAAAATCCCACTGTCTATGGTGATTGATTTCATCAAAAATAAAAATCTCTTTAGTCTTCTAATAGCACAAGAAATTATTAAATATTTTAACACACAAATAAGTTCTGCAGACTTTACAGACATATCACATTCATTTTATTTTAGCTGTGTTAATTAAAAGTAAACATTTTTTAAAGGGGTCGCTTAGTACTCTTTCTTAAATAGATTCAAACCTGATTTAAAACTGTAAGTCTAATTACAAGCTATCAAGCTTAATTTAAAATTTCCTCGTGACAGAAAAAATCAGAGTCCCTGATTTTCTATTTTCTTGGCTAAAAAATGTCAATAAAAGTTCACTTCAAAAAGATCATAGTCAAAATCTAATTAAGAAGCTTTCCCTTAAAAGATGGAGCCCCCTCTCTTGTGGATTAGAAGGAAGAGCTTTATGCTGGGCTCGCTTTACACACACCTGCGTTGTACCTGTGGGTGGTCTGGACATATATTTGAACCTTAGCTTTCGGTGTTCTCATTTACACATTCCATGGCCATCACATTCTATTTTATGTTCAAAATGATCACTCTTTTGCTAATGCATGAATACATATCCATTCTATGCAGTGTCTACAGTATCCCCTTTCCTTTTTGATCACCCCCATCCCACTTATTAGTTTGGTATTGCCCTTGTTTGATCATTTAAGGAAAGGAAGGGAAGAGAGAAAAAGAAGAAAAGGGGGGGAAAAAAGAAGAAAAAGAAAGAGCCATTTCACATAAGTAGATGTTAAAAAAAATTATATAGCCTTCCCCACCTCCACACCTCCAAAGTTTATGTGAATTTAGTTAGATGTTTGACAGATTAGTCAGGTCTTCCCAGAGGGATTAATCTTTTCTTTGCTTTTTTACCTGTTTAGAGAGTCTGTTTTCCTCTTCAATGTACTTCTGCTCTTTGGGTATTAATGTTCGTAAGCTGGCTTTCACCTATACATCAACATAATGTGTCTGTTATGGATGAATATAGTACAAATGTTTACAGGTTTCTCATGCAGTTCAATTTGCGATAGTTTCTGAAGTTTCAAAGGCCTGGCTGCCGTGCTCATAAAATATAAATGTATACAGTGGCACATGCATGCACATTGCTTACGCAGGAGGCAGCGGCCGGAGGCCAGCCGCAGCCGCCGCCGCCAACTATAACAGAGAGCGAGGGTGTACCAGTCTGTGGCAGAAGCGTATTCTCCAGGATACATCAAGGTTTAGAGAAAATGAGGAATGACAGAAATTCTCTACAAATCAGGAACAAAAGCTTTCATGAAACTGAACTCTTTAGCAGTACAAAAAAGCCAAAGTTAAGACTTACAGCATTAAAAATCACATCTATTTCAAGATAGATGACCCCCTTTGTTGGCCCTGTCAGCTGCTTGTTTTTCAAGACGTAGGCTTTCTGTTCACCATTTTGAATCTGCGGGAAAAGGACATGACAGCCGTCTGTCTCACGGTCTCCACTGAATACACTCCCTCGGTGACCTTTGACCCCCAGCTGCTGAAACTGACAGAGAACCCAAAACAACTGTGGCAATTCTGACAAGTACCTGTTCATTACCAGGATCAAGTCTGTCAGGAAAAATTAACTATCATGGGATTCAACATGGCCGTGAATTGAGTATGTTAAAATTTTTAGTGTTCTTATTACAGACCTTGGTTGAGAAATGACAGATATAGAGCTGACGGGTTTTTTTTTTTTTTCTCCTTGAGCAAAAGCAACACAGAGCAGTGTGTCAGGTGCATAAAACTTACAGACAGCAATGGTATAGCAACTTTGCCCAGGAAGTCAGCACTTCGATCCCGATCTTCGTCATAAACTGTCACTTCAAGAACTGAATGGATATCTTTAATGTTGCTGCATAATAAACATACATAAGGAAAAAAAAGTCTTCATCAGTGGAGAACAAGAATAAAAATGCTTTTGATAGCTCCAGCTGATTTTGTGTGTGTGTATGTTTTTATGTATGCTATTTGCATATACACATACACAAGGTAGTTTGGTATGTGATAGAATTTCCCACAATGCACCTTAGTAGACTACAATGATGGTCCTATTATCTGGAATTTTGAGCACCAGCATAATTTCAAGTTATAATTCTTTAATGAAATATACTTTTCTACCTGGATGGTCACAGAATAAATTATTATAAAAACAACAACAAACCACCAATAAGTGGCACTGATATTTTTAGACTTTTATTTCTTCTCATTATTACAATAATTTCTATCTTCCTATTACTCTACATAAAATACCACCAGGTTTGATATTAGCAAGAGTAATGGTATAGTTAATATAATTTTGTGTTCTTTTTAATTATAATAGGAAAGCTTTTTGTTTACAGCTCTCGTGAAAAAACATTGAGTTATTTCTGTTGGATTTATGGTAAAAATTAACTAACACAGAATAGAGAAAATGTAGCATTGATAGCCAGTGTACCACCCTAGGATTTAGAAATTAAGTAGTGTTCCATTATGTTCCAAAGACAACATTTGTTAATAAACAACTGTGCAAGCTCTTCATATTTTTGTTTCTGGAAAAATAAGCCCCCAATTGTTGACAGCATTTATTCTTTGATCAAACTGTTTACCAAGAAAACATGAATTAAGAGAAGACAAAAATGAATATATTCATTACTGAAAGACTGCAACCACATGTGAGAAAAGGCTTTATCAGGGCACAATCAATTAATGGCTTTGATAATCATCAAACCTATTCATTCAATTATGCATTCCAGAGAAAAACACTCTCCACAACCTTCTTAGGAGTACAAATCTCCTGACCAGGGCTTTCATCTTTTATAAAAATGAGGAATTCCTTAAAGATAAATTGGTCAGATAATTAAATTTGATTAGTTACTGGTTCTTAAGCAGAGACATTATAAGACATTAGTAAGAAATTTAGCAATTTTTCAAATACAAAAAAAAAAAAAAAACCCACACACCCAATGCTAGAAAACTTTTAAGAAGCACTTCTTTGGGAGTTTTCTTTTGTTCAGTTTAAAAGCCCAGTTTAGACACAACAACAGCAGCGAATTTAGGGGATACTATAGTGTAGCACTGGCAGCTCTCACAGCACATGATCAGAATGGCTTATAAACTCTTTGAAACAAAAGGAAAATTAACTCATAGGGTGTTCTGGTACCTAGACCAATACTTAATATTCTTATTGTGCTAAAATGCAACAAACCAAAACTAAAGCATCTGCCGCATTGGAGACGGGATTGTTTGGTGATTTGAGCAATGGAACAAATAGAGCTTTGTCCTCCTGGTGTCAGTGCAATCCAGGAGAATTTCAATAGAAAGTATATAAAAGGAAGAAGCAGTATGGCCATTCAGTTAAGGGGAGCCAAATCCTTAGTCAGATCATACAGCACACAGTTTTTTTTTTTTTTAAATATCTGTGAAAACAAAGAAAAATGGCGAACACTTCCCCCAGGTTTCACTATCAGGACAGTGATGCAGTTATGATATTCATTGTTGCTAGCAAAGGCAGCCCAGATGCACCGAGCTGTTAATCGGTTAAGAATAAAATGCACACGCAAAATCTCAAAAATAAATATCATTTGGCACCATTTTTGAAATGAGCTCAAAGCAATTACTACTTACAATGTGAAGACTTTGTTCCACTCAGGATTGAGATTTTTGTAGACAGTATGTGTTAGAAGCCTATCATTGTTCAGTTCCACTACACAGAATGGGTCACTTTTACCTACAAGAGGTATTGGGGGAACATTTTTAGTATAAATAGCACTCACAGCTCAGAGTGTCATAATCACGACTACACATCTCTTTAAAAAAATTTTTAATTGAAAACAAAAAGCACAATTAAAAAAAATGAAAACAACAGCAATATACAGTTAGTTGTAACTGGATGATGTTAACCACTGTGACTCAATGAGATTTAGAACCAGGAAAAAAAAAAGCAAATTGTACAACGGATAGTATTTTAATTTGTAATTTTTTTACAAAAATAATAAAATAATGGCTAATTATGATGCATGTTCATCCCTATGTCAGTTTTTATTTAATTCTATAGCAACCACTTGAAAGGTTCAGACCCTCTCTTTTGATCCATATATTTATTTTTCAACTCATCTGACTAACTTGTAAGTCATAACAGACATTCTAAACAAGTTGATTTGGGGAAAACTGTTATATTTCAGAATTATAACATTTTAATTTTAGTTAAGATTCTCTTCTAAAATATCCAAGGCATCACATGAAGGTAAATTATACACCTCTGAGGCAGAAAAAAATTGGTTATTTGAAACTTGACCTCAACAACCAATCCACATTGTAAAGAGCAGTATTTTTTTTCTCTTTTGTCCACTGAGAGTAAAGGATTTGGAAGTTATTTGTTTACAGCAAGTCTGATCTTCCATAGTCAAATTTCGTCCATTCAGCAATTATATTATGTGATGTCCTCAATATTTTGTAATGTCACGAGCTGTATTATAAGAACCCATAAAGTCAGAGGCTCTATGGGGGCAGCATTAATGATATTACTGCGGCATATAATTTGTTTGATAACTTATACAAATGACAATGAAATCAATATTTGGACAAAGCTGTTCAGAGGTCACAGTTCTTAAACTACAATATTGATTTAGACTACATAAGAGGTTAATGTGAATATTATTAACTTTAATGATAAAGAATAATTGTTTTAAATGAATTGTGAATTGTAGTCACAGTAGTTTACACTTCTGTGAAACCTTAAATATCAGTGAAGATTTTCAATTAAATTTTAATAGGAAAGAATTCATTAGCTATCAGTGACAGATAAGCTATGTATTCCCACACAGCAAGTTATTTACTTTTCATGTTATAATTCTTAAAATGAGCCATACGAACTTCGACTCACCTTTAATTTAATTTTATATTAAAAATATATTTAGTATGTGTGTGTTAGTTCAGTGGCCTCATATACCTCAGGATAACTGCATACTTTAACATTATGGTAGTCTTCTCAATTTTTGGTCTTGCGAATAATTTTCAATAAAGACTAGATGTCTGAAAGTCTTCAAGGTCTGGTGTGAATTTTACCTGTGGTTTAGCACGTTATCTTTTTCTCCCACCTTCATTCCTTTTGCCCTACCCGCAACCATAGTCACACACCATGGAGAATTGTATTAAAAAAGAATATTTTATTCATTAAAACATATTGTAGTAAGTTTTATTTGGCACATGAGCAACTTTATTTTTCTCATATACTTCATGTACAAGCATAAACATTCCATTCAAACAGTTCTCAAAGCCTCTCTTATTCTTAAGGCTCATACTAGGTATCTTCTTTCCACCCAGCTTTGTGAGTACTAACTATAGTATAAACAAAAGAGCAGAGAATATAAACTACAACCTCAAATAGTTTATAAAAGTGTTAAAAGGGGGGAAAAAGTGTTGGAAGGTTAAAACACATCTACTATAACAATGAGAGAGGAAGTTAAAGCCATGTTTATGATAGAATTCCTTGTCACAAGAGTAACTACTTCATTTTAGACAAGACTTGAGTTAAATAATTAGCTTGGGAAGCACACACTTAAAAGACAAGTATAATTCATACTCTTTCTTGGATCTCCTTTGAATTTTTCTCATACATTAATGTTAATCTTAATTCAGTAAAAAAAAAATTTTTATAAAAATAGCAGTTTGGGTTTTTTTTTGTTCCCCCATTTTCACTTGTTTTACTTCAATTACTCTTCTGAGTCATTTCACTCAGTTTTACTAGCCCTCAAGTGATCAACAACATGCAATATATTCAATCAAAGCTGCACCACCTCTCCAATAGCAAAACACAAGAACTAACTCCACAGACCAATATCTATAGAGAAAAAGGTACTTTAAACACAGACAAGTAGAGGTTGAAAATCTTCACTTGATTTTTTTTCACAGGAATTATATTCAGTTGTGTACCATGTTTTCTATTCTTTCAGTTTACCTCATGGAAATTCTTTTCAATCACTCCCTTCTTTGTTACTGTATCTTTGTTTGCTGACAAAAAGAGATCTGGAGATAGTGATTGGCTAAAAGATCTTTTTAAAAAACATATTTTATTGATTTTTTTACAGAGAGGAAGGTAGAGGGATAGAGAGTCAGAAACATCAATGAGAGAGAAACATTGATCAGCTGCCTCCTGCACACTCTCTACTGGGAATGTGCCCTCAACCAAGGTACATGCCCTTGATAGAAATCGAACCTGGAACTCTTCAGTCCGTAGGTGGATGTTCTATCCACTGAGCCAAACCAGTTAGGGCTAAACGATCTTAAAGAAACAAAATCTGTTCTTAATATTTAACATTTCCCACATCTTGTTCAGAAACAAATACATGTATCTAACCCTATCCCACAAGGCAGTGGCTATTCACATTTTCTTAGTTGATTATTTCTCAAAACTATTCCTAGAGAAAACCAATATTAGTCATCTATAATTACATTACTTAACTCTCTATCACTCTTTTCTATTAGAATAAAGGTGTTAAAGTAAAAGAGACCAAAATCGTAGTTTGAGTACCTACTGATGCCACTTCTCAGTCAGTTTGCTATCCTAATTTCCAGTGGCATGCTATCATTATAAAAAAAATATTGTCCTATCTGCACTTACCTTATAACTTGAAATGGGTAAGCAATAAAATTTTTAAGAAGACATGTCAGTAGACACTCTGTGGAATATAATGGTACTTACATCTTTTTAAGATTGTCTTTGGCTAAGATAGGCCAGATTCCTACTTAACATGGCTTTAATTTACACTGATTTTTCTCAGTCTAAAACCCATCATTCTTAAGGTGCTTACAGTCTTATGAAAGACTGAACTCTGGTCAGTGACATGGATAATCCTCAAAAATTCTGCCATTTTACTCTTCTCTGGAACTTTATTTTCAAGTTTAATACCTTTGATGTCTTTCCAGAGCTCACAGGTTAAAATCCACATTGTGTGGCATGGGAGATAGCCTTTCAGCCTTATTTCCAATCTCAAGATCTTCACAGCCCCTCCCTTGAGCTACGCACCACACATTCTTCAAATCCTCAAGCACTCCATGTACTCCCAAGAGCACTGGGCAAGGCAGTGAGGTTCAAAGTGAGAGGCCAGTGGTCTGGGGAGAGAGGCCTAAATTTCAGAAGCTGAACAAACTGGGGTTGAACACAATCCTGGGCCTGTTCCCTCATGTGAAGAGTAGTGACAGTCATGGCTCTTTGCAGGGATAATGCTTAGAATATAACTAGCAGAATGTCTGGCACATCAGCAGGGCATCAATAAATAAGATTGAGTAATTATCTTTTTAAGTAGAAATATTTAAAACATAAAAATGTGCCTTAAAGTGCAAAAAAAATTATAATAGGGAATAACTCACATTTTGAGTTAAATCTATTCAAAAGAGTAAACATTTGTAAAATACTTTATAAAAAAATAGCAAATAAAGAGCAATTATAATGCTTATTATCATAATAACTAGAGGCCCATTGCAGGAAGATTCCTGCAATAGGGATTCCTCCTGCGGTCACTGCCCTGCCTGCATTCCTTCCTTCTCCCTGCTCTGCCTGCTTCCTTCCCTTCTCCACAGCCCCACTTGATTGCTTCTCCACAGCTTCACTCCCTTCTGCAGCGCTTGATTTCTTTCTATGCTGTCTTCAGTCTTTGCTCCAGCCTGGATATACAAATTAACCACCATATTGGTTGGGTTAATTTGCATAGTTGCCCTGATTGGCTTGTGGGCGTGGCTTGTGAGTGTAGCGAAGGTGCGGCCAATGTGCATGTTTCTCTTTTATTAGGTAGGATTACAAACATTTTCTGGGTTTTATATTATTATAAGCCCAGCATTATGTTATGTTCATAAGCTTGAAGATTTTATGACTACTCCATAGGAAAGGAACTTTTACTGTTTCCATTTTACACATGAGGAAACTAAGGCAGGGAGATTATGTAACTCACCAGGTCATAGGTTGTAAGTAGTGGAGCTGTTTTTATTTTTTTTTTAATTTTTTTAAAAAATATATTTTATTGATTTTTTTACAGAGAGGAAGAGAGAGAGATAGAGAGCCAGAAACGTCGATGAGAGAGAAACATCGACCAGTGGGGATGTGCCCGTAACCAATGTACATGCCCTTGACCGGAATCGAACCCGGGACCTTTCAGTCCGCAGACCCACGTTCTACCACTGAGCCAAACCGGTTTCGGCAGTGAAGTTGTTTTTAAACCCGGGTCTATCTGCCCTTCAAAGCCCTTGCCCTAGCCCCATGTTCCATGTTTCCTAAAATGAAATATATTTAAATGCAAGCCACTAGGCAAGATTTTTCCCAATAGCCGTGTCATAACTTAGTAGTTAGTAGGCCACACACAGGAAGAACTGGCTGACACTTTTATCATAGATTCATTTATTCAACTAATACTTATTACTTATCATGTATCAGGCAGTGTTCTATGTGTCGAGGAGATATAAGTGCATAAAACAAATTAAAAAGCAACAGCCCTGGATTCAGGAAGTCTACCTTTGGGAAGAAGAGAGATAATGGATAACATTTTAGAGAATATTATAAGGTGATAAATACTATAGAAAAAAATAAAAATGGGAAGGATGATGAGAAGTGCTGGTATGCACGTGCAGTTTTTTTTTTTTTTAAAGGGACTGCCACAGAAGGTCTCATTGACAAAGTGACACGGGCAAAGAATGAAGGAGGCAGGAAGTGAGCCTCGGGCTTCCTAGAAGAACAGGTCATGGAAAGTGACTGTGTCTGATGGTTCTAGGAATGCCCAGGGTAACTGAAGGAATGTATTGTGACAGGGACAGCGACAGATGGCATGGTCATAGAGGTCTGAGGAGGAAGGCAGGCCTCTGTAGAATATGGCTATCACGCTAGGTGGAAGGGGAAGCTTTTGGAGGGCCCAAAGCTGATGCATGACATGATCACACGTCTGCTATTTGGAGAAGAGGTAAAGCGAGGGCGATGGGGGTGTTAGGGAGGAGTGTGAGGAGGCTACTGCATTAATATGTGATGGGTAGTAGTTAGATTCTGGGATATATTTTGAAGGCGAAACTAACAGGAGTTGCAAATGTCAATATTGAACAATCTATTATGCCTGATACTATTATTTGGAGATTAAAAAAAAATACACACACACACAATTCATTGACCTTAGCCAAACTCGTGTGTGTGTGTTTTCTTCCCCGTGGTCAAGATGTATTCGACAAAGTACATAGACTGGATATCTAAAATCTGACAAAGAGGAAAAGTAGGCAATTTAACATTGCCTTCTATTTATCTCTTCCATATAAAAAGTTATCTTTTTACAGGTATCAGCAATGAATGCCAAGATTAAGTCATTACACAGTGTATTATTTTTAACCAATTTAGAAACTATCCTTTTGCCACTACATGATTCAAAGGCAATAAAATTAACAGCTATTTCAACCAAAATAGTAGTAAACGTACAATACCGAATTCTATAAACTTACTACTAAAAAGTATACACTACAGTTTTATTTTTGAAAAGTGGCTCCACACAGTTAATGTGCTTATCTGGTTTGCTAAATGATGCTTTAAATGAGTGGCTTTTCAGTTCCTAAATTTTACAGCCCCGATTATGTGCCACTTAAACAAATGCAAACAATCACTGAAATACCAGTGATGGATTTAACCATTAATTATCTCCTTAATTATCCCTTCCTTTCATCCTTTTATCATTCCCGTTAGATCCTGCGCTATGCTGCATTGCTTGCTGATAGAGGGAGGTTGACTACGGGATGGAGTGCTGATGACTACAAAGTGCATTGTACTCTGTAAAGCTCTAGAGCAGAGGTGGGAAACTTTTTTGATGCCAGGGGCCATTTAGATATTTGTAACATTATTTGCAGGCCCCCATACAAGATTATCAACTTAAAAACTGGCCTGCTCTATTTGGTCAAACATTTGTTTCACTCACCCCTAATGCCTTGGCCAGGCCAGGCCAGGCCAAACGATTTCACGGGCCTTATGTGGCCCGAGGGCTGGACAGTCCCCATCCCTGCTCTGGAGAGTGATACAATGTCATGCTCTGTAATGTTTTTATTCAGAGCAATATGGCTAGGGGTGCAAAATAATAAAGGCAGCATCTAAAATTGGTATTTTGTTTGATAATTTTGGTTTTTTTTTATAGAGCCTAAATCTATGGGAACCCCAATTACGTAATCTCTGTTTTCCTCTTACTCATTCTTTTTTTTGAAACCTATTTTATTGATTTTTCACAGAGAGGAAGGTAGAGGGACAGAGTTAGAAACATCAATGAGAGAGAAACATCGACCAGCTGTCTCTTGCACACCCCCTACTGGGGATGTGCCCGCAACCAATGTACGTGCCCTTGACCGGAATCGAACTTGGGGCCTTTCAGTCCCCAGACAGACGCTCTATCTACTGAGCCAAACTGGTTTCGGACTCTTACTCATTCTTATCATAAGACGAAAGCAGACCCATGCGTAACGACTGGATCTTCCTTAATGTCCACCATTTTAGCCCCAGAGTGCCTATTCCTGCCCTTTGTGGTACATGAAACTGGGGATTTGGGTTTGGATGCAAGACAGGAGATGCAGCCGTGCTGGGTGAGGACGAGAGCAGTGGGGCTGGTTTCAGGAAGTGCTATGGCAGCTAGAACAGAATCTTAGCTTTCCTTGAGAACATGGCAATTTTCCACGTCGACACATTTCTGGGAAGAAACAGGAATACCTTGTGAAGCATTAACTACTTACTGTCTTCTCTTTATCCTACCCCAGAATTATAAGTATGATTAAGACATAGTCCAACCTTCCAGTCATGACAGACATACAAAGACACAATTATAAAGCCAGGTTGGAATCACTGTAATAAAGGTAGGTGAGGGGTTTAAGAGCACCAATGGAAGCATCCCAGGCTCCAATACTAGAACAGGAAAGGGAATGAGAGGGAAGACTTTTCCCCAAGGGAGATGACCCTGGCGATCTGTGGCGACTACACATCCCGAGCACTAGCAGTTTTAGAAGTGAAAGACAATTATACAAAAACAAGATTAATCATTTATAATCAGGGATATTTAGCTGAAATCTATTTGTGTGTCCTTTCAATTGGGTCTCTATAATTCAAATACACAAAACTATTTTTTTCTTTAGATTTTTTTATAGGTGAAAAAACTCCCAAGGGAATTGAAATTGGAAAGAGATTATTATTTTTTTTACCTTAATTCATAAAACTAAATCTATAACATATTTTAAAGCATATCCTCCATTATCTCAATTCTTCTGATGGTGAAAAGGCATTCCTACAACAATAAAGACAAATGTCAGAATTGTCTCCAATGGGCATCCTTTCTGGCACACTTCAAAATGGCCTTGACGATTAGATGAGGTGTATGGACTGGCTAATTCTCTCTCACTGCTTAGCCCTTGATCTTTGAGGTCGCAACACTGACATACTTGCAAAGAACTGTGGGAAAGTCTGTGCCTCCCCTGCTTGATTGCTACCTGTTTTATGGGCAAGTGAATGACTTCAGTTTGTGCAAACTACTGGTCTGAACATTAAAGTCACTCAACAGATACTGAACGATAGTCTTATTCCCAAAACAGAAAGTTAATCCTGACCCATCGGTGGTGGGCTTTGTCCAGGGTCACTTTGCTACTGAGAAGCAGCACAGGCTGCTGGGGGATGTGATGTATTATAAAAATGTGTGTGAGGGGTGGGGAACCCAGGGACCACCTCTGTGTTGCCATGTCTCTGTAAACACAGAAGGCTTTGAGCAGCTTGGAAAGCAATTCATACCCCTGGGGGCCTTTTATCTTGGGCCCACCTTGCACAAACTAAGCTCTGTGATTTATTTTCCTTAGTTGCCACCATTTGACGTAACTATACTTCAATTTTTTTAAAAAAAATTATAATCAAGGTTGCCATCCTTTCTACAAACTGGATTTTCCACCATAACACGCTCCAAAGTGATAGGTGAGGAAATTTCATAGGACCCACCAGAACAAAAAATAACGTATGGAGACATCTCCCAATCCTCCCCTTATCACAGGAGTAGAGGCTTTGACTTTGGCCATTTTAACTGTCTGACTTATACATATTTTAAATGTCTGATTGGTAGAAGTACATTAACTGATATTCTTCCCTAGGTTCCCAGGGGATCTGATTCAGAGACTGAATAATAATAATAGAGCTTCTTGCCCTAGCCAATTTAGCTCAGTGGATAGTGTTGGCCTGCAGACTGAAAGGTCCTGGGTTCAATTCTGGTCAAGGTTGCAGACTCAACTCCCAGTAGGGGGTGTGCAGCCCATCAATGACTCTCTCATTGATGTTTCTCTCTTTCTCTCTCCCTCTCAATTCCCCTCTGAAATCAATAAAAATATATTTAAACTAGAAAGCCGATGCACGAAGATTTTTGCAGAATGGGCCCTCCTTACCCTGGCTTGCTGGCACAGCCTTTACTCTGTCTGGCCTGGAGCCCCCTTTCTGCCTTTGCTCTGCCAGGAGCCGCCTTTCTGCCTTCCCATGTTGCCCAGAGGCCCTGAGCAGTGGGGACACAACATTGCCATGGTAACTAAAGAATCCCACCACCTGCAGCTGGGTGCCTGTGTATGCAAATTAACCTAACTTTGTTGGGTTAATTTGCATACTCACTCCTGATTGGCTGGTGGGCAAGGTACAGTCGATTTGCATCTTTGTCTTTTATTAGTGTAGATAATAATAATAATAATAATTATTATTATTATTATAACAATAGAGCTTCTCTTTTCTCACTAAATCATGAGCAGGTTTCACTGTGACAGGAAAATTGACCCCTAGAGTTGTGACTGTTGGCCCACTAGATCTAATCCATCTTTTTTCATATTCAAGATTTTGTAATGCCCTCCCTACTGTCATGAAATAAAATAAAACTATTCACATATGATTTCAATATTTAAAAAAAAAATATTTTCTTGACTTTTTACAGAGAGAAAGGGAGAGGGATAGAGAGTTAGAAACATCAATGAGAGAGAAACATCGATCAGCTGCCTCCTGCACACCCCCTATTGGGGATGTACCCGAAACCAAGGTACATGCCCCTGACCGGAATCGAACCTGGGACCCTTCAGTCCGGAAGCCGATGCTCTATCCACTGAGCCAAACTGGTCAGGGCTATGATTTCCATATTTAATAGAATGCCTTAATGCTATTTTAAAGGAGGACAAAATAAAAGGTTGACTATAATAAAACTATATATTGATTTATTTAACAAGTGTTTATGTTACTGCCACATGAACAAAAAAGGAAAAGTTTCTGGCATTAGCCAGATGGCTCAGTTGGTTGCGGTGTCATCCTATGAACCAACAGGTTACAGGTTAACTCCCAGGTCAGGGTAGGTACAGGCAGTAACCAAGTAATGTCTCTCCCTCACATCAATGTTTTTTTCTCTCTCTCTCCCTTTCTCACTCTCTAAATATCAATTTTTTAAAAAAGGAAAGGTTTCTGGTTTCTTGGAGTTTACTTGCAGTGGTGAGGGAAGAGAAAGAGAATAAATATTGTAAGTAGATTATATGTTAAAGAGAGATATTTGTTAATGCAAAACAGAAAAAAATAGAACAGGATAAGGGGTTTGAAGAATGTTGAGGAGGGGCACAGTTTATAAATTTAATTAGGGTGGTTGGAATAGGCCTCAATAATAAATTCATGACATGTTAACATCAGAGTGATCAAATATTATACAGCCTTTGAAAAACTCTACTGCACACCTATAAGAGAATGACAGTAGGGGGGAAAAAGCAAAGAACATCTTAGTCTTATTACAAAAGTAGTTGTGACTTCATAGAACTTTGGAAGAGTCTTGGGGATTGCCACACTTTGAGAACCATGGCAAAGAGCAATGGAAATAAAGCTTCATGTAATTGTGAGTTCATTTCCCCTGGAATCTAGAAAATAGCTGCAAAAGAATATTTATAGTATTGTATGTAACTAGACTCATGCTTGAGTCTTAGAACTGAATCATCTTGGTATATGTTTGGAAGCTTGAAATTTATGACAAAAGACTAAGACATACAATGAAATAGATAAGAAACTTGAAAAGTAAGAATAGGAGGACTATGGACTCTATAAAATTGAGGAGAGACTGTGAAGGAATTATGTCTAAGCTTTTAAGAGTCTAGATGAATTATGGTACAATGTTTGAAGACTTCATTTTCAATTAATATTTAATATAGAAATGATATTCAAGTATTTGTTCCAAGATTAGGAACACAAACACCGTTTGGTCTAAAATGATTATAAAACTATTTTACAAGCTCTTGTAGATACTTTAGGACCTACAGTAAATATATATTCAATTAGGTGCTCCACAGAAAAGTATGATGTTTCAGATAATCTTCCCTATAGGTAATGAGCTGAAGAGATCTCTTGCAGGGAAATAAAATTCTTTAAACTTAAAAAATTAAGTATTATATCAAGTTATTAAATCTTTATATTATTTGGGGGCAATAAAGCTGAAAATTGTCATCTGTCAAGCTTTGCCTTTAGAATGATATCTTTGTCGTTTTGAATTCTCTGCTACATAATAAGCACTCACTCAGTTGTCTGTTATTCATCTTGGCACCTAGTGCAAAAACTCAGGTTCTGAGGGCCAGGAGAGCAGCCTTCGAAGCCAAGTTCAAAAGGTCATCTAGGGTTTAAACTTCTCTGCAACCACGAGGTCATACAGGCTCTGCTTCAACAGTTCCAGTGACAAGGAAATCAACACCTCCGCAGGAGTATTTCTTCTAGTTTTTGGCAATTATAACTTTTGAGAAATGCTTCTTTACATTGTGCACAAAACTATGTCTTTGTAGCTTTTATTTAGCCTACGACTTTCCCACTGTAATAACTTTTAAGTTTAAGTAAAGTAATTGGTGTAAAGTGGGGCACAGCATCTGTTACTTAGTATTTGACTAATGGTCATTACCTACCCTCCTATACTAGTTAGTGTGGATGCCTTGCTGAGCGTCTATTCTAACTACCTTCTAGCATCTCTTCAGAACTAGAGAGGCCACAAAGGCCAAAGTGACATTTCCAGGCGTTCTTGCAGCTGGGGTTGCAGGTGTAACTTAGGCTGTACCCATCAGACATACCACCAAGACTGGACATTCGCCTCGGTTAACTGAGCATGTGGGGTAGCTGCAGACAGAAAGCAGGAATAATGTAAACAGTTTATTGGTGTCTTCCCAGCATGCTAATGTAAACAAGTTACTTAGCTTCTCCACATCTCAGTTTTCGAATTTGTAAAGGGGGAATAACAATAGTATCTTATTAGGTTATTATATTAATTGTGATAATCTTTTTACCAAGTTTGGGGTAGTGTCTGACGTGTGATAAGGGTTCAACAAATGTTAGTTGTTGTTACTATTATCATTATCATTTTCCTTGAACTATTCTCGATAGAGTTGGCTTTAAACACTAGATATCCCAATCAAGAATATATTCTGGTTAGTCTGTCACTATCCTTCTTTAAAGATGAAAAGCTTTCAAAACTAAATTCATACCACACTGTATCTGATGAGTCCAGAAGAGGGTATCATTATCAACATTGCCTTTTTATTCAATGTAAGAAAATTGATGCATATGTAATTCACTCTCATGGTGTTTAAACTTAATTCTCACTAGCCAGTTTGGCTCAGTGGATAGAGGGTCGGTCTGCAGACAGAAAGGTCCCAGGATCGATTCCAGACAAGGGCACATGCCGGAGTTGTGGCCTCAAACCCTAGTATGGGGAGTGTAGGAGGCAGCCAATCATTAAGTCTCTCTCATCATTGATGTTTCTCTTTCTCCCTCTACCTTCCTCTCTGAAATAAATAAAAATATATTCTTTAAAAAAACACCTTAATTCAAACCTTAAAATGTTTTCTATGCTTCCTACTGTTAAAACAAGACATCACTGTTTTCTACCTAGTTAAAACTTTGATTTGTGATTATGTTTGTTTGTGTATAGTTTATATACCATTTTATATTAGTTATATGAGTTTCAAGTATACAATATAGTGATTTTTATAACTTAAAATGTGATCACTCCACTAATTCTAGTAATAATTTGTTACCATGTAAACTTGACACATTATTATTGACTATGTTCATATGTACTTTTTAATAATCATCTTGTTGATCTAAGCCTATTTATTTTGGTCTGAAGTAAGCCTGTTATATAATTTTATATATATATATATATAGATATACAATACATATAATATACATATATAGATTGGTCTCATATCAAATGAATTAACTATCCTCTCAGCAAGTTCTATAAAGAAGCAGCCAATTACCTCCTCAAAGTCATTAGTAAATAGATTTAACAGGTTAGACCAGTGGTCGGCAAACTCATTAGTCAGCAGAACCAAATATCAACAGTACAACAATTGAAATTTCTTTTGAGAACCAAATTTTTAAAACTTAAACGTCGTCTGCCAAAACCGGTTTTGCTCAGTGGATAGAGCATCGGCCTGAAAGGTCGGGGGTTCGATTCCGGTCAAGGGCATGTACATTGGTTGTGGGCACATCCCCAATAGGGGGTGCGCAAGAGACAGCTGATCAATGATTCTCTCTCATCGATGTTTCTAACTCTCTATTCCTCTCTCTTTCTCTCTGTAAAAATAAATAAAATATATTTAAAACACACACACATACACACACACACACACACACACACAAACAACAAAAAACCCAAAAAACAAAGAAAAACTTAAACTTCTTCTAATGCCACTTCTAATGCCACAAAATAGACTCGCCCAGGCTGTGGTATTTTGTGGAAGAGCCACACTCAAGGGGCCAAAGAGTTGCATGTGGCTCATGAGCCACAGTTTGCTGACCATGGGGCTAGACTAAAGATAGGGCCCTGTATTCCTGTTTGGCATCTCCACTGACATCAACTGTTTCATATAACCACTCTTTGAGCTTGACTGTTTGTGTGTCTAACTATCCTATCTAATACAGTGGTAATATGCAAATTGATCTTACCTTCACTACACACACCAGCCAATCAGGAGCAAGTATGCAAATTAGCCCAACCAAGATGGCCGAGACCATGGAGAGATCAGGAGGCTTGGGTTTCCCTGGCAATGGAGGAAGCTAAGCTTTCTGCCTTCTTTGGCTGGCCTAGGTCTGTGCTCAAGGCTACAACATTTCAATTATAGAAGATAAATAAATCCCAGCAAAATGGCGGCAGCCATGTAGCTGGAGAGCAGGAGGCTTGAGTTGCACTGGTGATGGAGGAAGCCAGGCTTCTGCAGCCCTGGCCTGCCTTGGCCTCTGCTCCAGGCTAAAAAGTTTCAATTATAGAAGATAAATAAACCACAAATACCAGGGCCTCCACTTAGGTTGCTGGGGGGGGGGGGGGTTGGGGGCTGGGTGGCCTGCAAACCATCACAGGCCCCTCATCCAGGCCGCCTCACACCCCAAGAGAACCACCACCCTGATCTGGGACACTCTTCAGGGTAAACCAGCCAGTCCCCACCCATGCACCAGACCTCTATCCTACCTAATCCTATATAATAAAAGAATAATATGCACACAAGATGTCTGCCCCCATGTGGACACAAGATGACCACCACAATATGGTCAGCAGGGGAGGGCAGTTAGGAGGGACCAGGCCTGCAGGGGAGGACAGTTAGGGGTGATCAGGCCAGTAGAGGAGGGTAGTTGGGTGTGACTGGGCCTGCAGGGAAGGGCAGTTGGGGGTGGGGGGACCCAGGCCTGCAGGGGAGAGTAGTTGAGGGTGACCAGGCCCACAGGGGAGGGCAGTTAGGGGCAAACAGGCTGGCAGGGGATTGGTTAGGGGGTGATCAAGCCAGGCAGAAGCGGGTAGGGGCAATCAGGAAGGCAGGCAGGCAAGCAGTTGGGAGCCAGCAGTCCTGGATTGTGAGAGGTATGTCCAAATGCCCATTTATGCCTGACACTACCTAGATCGGTCCTAAACAGGCATTCAGATATCTCTCAAGGGGTCCCAGATTGGAGAGGATGCAGGCTGGGCTGAGGGACACCCTTCCCCCCCCCCACCCCATGCACGAATTTTGTGCACAGGGCCTCTAGTGTTATCCTATAATCCAAATGTTCTTGTAGTAAATATTTTTTTTAGATGCTCTCTGTAGCATTTTCCAAGTCCAACTGTCTAGGGTAGGCGTTGATTATTTATACAATTATATCATAATGTAACAAAATATAAATTATAGTTTAATTTTAAATCATGGTTCTAGCATCTGAAAGCATTTCTTGAAGCACTGAGTGAAATCCTGGCACTAGCCCTCTAAAGCAAATCAGCAATTCTCTATTTCTTTACTCAGAGGATCATTTTGCAATCTTAGTTCCACAGAACTCAATTAATTATTTTATAGTATTTCCCCTCCCCTCATTTCCCACTGATAGTGGGACCACCACACAGTCCTTCACCTCTAGGGCATATCAAATCCAATTATTAATCTCTTTTGTCATCCTACCTATTCTTCCAGAGCAGTATCCTTAAACCATGTGGCCTGCATTGGAGTCACACATGATTTCTGCAATTCCCTGTAGAACACTAGTTCATACGCAGGCCTCACCAGTCTTTGTGTTAAATTACCAACTTAATTCCTCTTTTCACAACTATTTTATATCAACTTTTAGGACATTTTTGCATTTCTATAATTCGATTTATGCTTCTATAAACACAATTATAAAATTGAAGCAACTTTTATATCTATGTGGTGACATAAAATAATGAAAACAATGATTTGCTTTTGTTTAATTCTTTGGTTAGTCTCATTCTTAGGAAAGAAATTTATATAGTATTAAGATATTTAACATATATGTGTGTGATATTATTGTCTTCTAAATTAGGTATATTATAATGATAAAAATGTCAGGTGTTGGATATTTTTGATGCATTATAAATTGGATGAGATTTCTTCTCAAATTACACTATGTGCTTTATAGTCTTCTCAATAAGCTTAACTATTAAAAAGAAATAAAGAAATCAGGATTAGGGGTAATATATATATATATATATATATATATATATATATATATATATGCTTAAGCAACTGTCATGAAGGAACGACCAGAATGACCAGACACTATGACGCACACTGACCACCAGGGTGCAGATGCTCAATGCAGGAGCTGCTCTTAGTCCACAGGCCCCGATCGCTGATGGCTGATGGGACCTGCCGGCCAACCTCCCATGGTCCCTCCCCAGTCAGCAACCTCCCATCGCCTGATTGGGGCCGGGCCCCAGGCTGGAACTAGGAACCGGGGTGGGTGGTGGCAGAAGTGGCTCCTTTCCTAGGGGGGCCCAAGGCCAGCTTCCTCCTCAGGGCCACTGGCTGGCAGGCTTCAATTGGCCCACTGCCCTCCCGCCATGGTTGTGGTTGGTCCCTCCCTCTGGCCAGCAGGCCCTGATCACCCAGTCAGGGCTGGGCCTCAGGCCGGGATGGGGAACTGGGGCTGGATGGTGGCAACCAACCTTCCGTGGCACCCAGGCAGGGGACTGTGACCTCTCACTGGCTACTTGGGGCCGGGGGTCACAGGGATGGAGGTGTGGTGAGAATGCAGGGTGTCCCCCGAGCTTGCTCTCACTCTCCCTGTTACCCTCTCCCAGGATGCCAGGGCTTGCATGCCTGGCCAGCCGCTATGCCCAGGGGCTGGGTGCCCATGAGGAGCCCGCCCTGCCCTCATGGCCTCAGCTCCGTCTGGCTCAGCCTCTGCTCCAACCCTGGGCTCTGGCTGAGGCCCCGGCCAGGGCGCAAAGCATGCTCACAGCCTCGGCCTCGGAGCGGGTGCCACGCCAGGTCCCTCACTTTCCCCCCACAGACCCTCTCCAGCTGCCGGGCCCCGCTCACTACTCCTTGGAGTAGAGCTGCAGCTGCCCTTCCTGCTGCTGCTTCCAGACAAACGCCATGGAGGGCAGCAGGCGTGGGCGCAGGATGCGGGACACCTGCCACCACCCGGGCAGGAGCTGGTCTG
This sequence comes from Vespertilio murinus, assembly GCA_963924515.1. Lineage (NCBI taxonomy): Eukaryota > Metazoa > Chordata > Mammalia > Chiroptera > Vespertilionidae > Vespertilio > Vespertilio murinus. The sequence continues at coordinate 50,246,651 of OZ004705.1, forward strand.
CGAGGCCAGCTGGGAGTGGGCGAGCTGCCTGCCCAGCTTCTGTGTGGTGCCACTGGGCGGCCCACACTGCACCCCAGCCCGCATCTCCATGGGGAGACTTGGGCACTGTGACTCAGGTGGAGGGAGGAGGGCGAGGGCCCAGGCAGCCCAGGTGCTGCCCAGAGGTCCGCGGGGACCTTCCCTTCCAAGCCAGACGCCGGTGCTTCGATCGCCAGACAGGCGTAGGGACTGCACTCGTGCATGGATTTCGTGCACCGGGCCTCTATTTGTTACATAACGGAAACAAAGCGTACTTTGCTTAGGCAATTTTCAATGCATTTCGTGTAAGATGTAGGTTTGTGGTTTCAAGCAGTATAATTTCCAGATTTTCAGACAGTAAACGTTTAAAAATTAAGAATGACATCCATACATAACCCCTTTCATTTGGTAAATGATTTTTATCCCTGTTAATTTACAAATACGATGGACTTCCCCTACATTTTATAGATTATACTACTTTCGATGGATCTAGGCAGCATTTAAAGGACATGTATTTTCTCCTCTCCTAACACAGATTTTAAATAATGATTATAAAACCCAAGGCTGCATTTATCAGACATGATCAATGTTATTGAATGTGATAATGGTAATTCAAGTAGCCAGCTATTAAAAATTCAAACTGCTACAATTCTGTAAAAGAAGCAACGGAGCTTCTTCTTCCAGTAAACCTATTGTAGTCTGAGGGCCACTCAAGCAACAATTGCATATGTCTTATACAATTTGCTGAAGCAAATCACAAAAATTAATTTTTAAAAGACCACATTATGTATATGTGCTTAGCATTTCCCCCAACTGCCTAGAAACTCTCAAAGAACAGACTTGCTTTTTTTTTCTTTTCTGTACAGATACCTTTTCACTTTCTTTCTCTGAATAGACCCATAATGTTCAGGGGGAAAAACACCAAGACTGATAAATCCAAATTTCTGTATAAAATACACCTTCCTGACACACTCAAGCTGGAAATCACAGGGACCAATAAAAAAAAAATGCAGGCAGCCGACTGATAATGAGGTCAGAAATACAAATAAATTTACTTTTAATGAAGACTGGAGGCACAGTAATCAAAGTGTTAAAATTCATTTCATGCATATCTCATTTGCTTCTTAGCTGATATTTACCACGCAATTCTGTGAGAAAGTAGGGGCCTAAGATGCTCCAGATAAATGGCTCAATTAATTGTACAGAGGTAGACCTCTTTGAGCTGAGCCGGAGCTGTGAGCTCTTTATTAAAAGCACTATTCTGTAGCCCATAACCTTGTTCCTTGACTCCTCTCTGGTTTCCAATTTAAACAAGTCCCCATGCGGCCTGCTCTAAAGGGCTTTGTCTCCCTGTCATTGTTAAGAGCGCTGAGGCATCCTGGAAGTGTGAAATCAGACCTCATGAGTTGAACGGTTCCCCAGGGAACGCTGGACTGCGCAGAAGGTCAAAGTCATGGGCCGGACCATCTGAAAGTGTCTGATCGCCCGTCTGTGACACAGCAAGTCGGGGAGGGGGGGAGTGGGCTAGACTTGAGAGGACTGAAATTGAACACATCTTAATTAAAGCCCACAGACAGCAAAACAAAATGTTTTCCAGGCAGCCTGTCAACTGGGGCTTAAATTTAGCTCCGCTAATGAATCTGAGCTGCTAACTGTTATTTCTTAAGATAATAAGACTCTCACGAAAGCTGGGGCGGGAGGTGGGGGGGGGGGGAGTGGGGAGGGTGGAAACTGTAGCATGTCTTTCTGCTGTTTTGCTACTTAAATATTTTCCAACAATGAGGATGGTTTTCCTAAAGGAAAAAAAAAAAACACACGAGAGAAGTCTGTGCAAATAAATGGGTAGTAAACATCTCACTTAATAACTACTAGGTTTCCAGGCTGTGGGGCTGGCGTGGTGAGCACGGTCTATATTGAAGAGCCTTGCTTTAGAAAAAGATATGTCATTTCAACAGGACCATTTCAGTGACAGGGTATGTTAACTGTAAAATTCTCTCTCTCTCTCTCTCTCTCTCTCTCTCTCTCTCTCTCTCTCTCTCTCTCTCTCTCTCTCTCCCCCTCTCTTCCTCCCTGAATGAGGTGGTTCATTCATTTGAGATATCAATTCCCCTGGGGTGCAGAAGCCTTAGAGTGGTGCGCCTTTTACCAGAGTGAAAAGGTAGGGCATCGTTTGAAAGGGTTTCACAGTGCTCCCATATCACTGTTTCTGAAACTGAGTGGCTGGTGTCCCCGGGGAGGCTGCGACCTCTTCCTCAGGAGCTCCGGGGAGGGGCCGGGGAGAAGAATTCTTTTCTCTTATTTCTCTTAGAACTTAAAAAAAAAGAACTAACTAAACAGCCAGGTCTAAATATCCTGCAAAGAAAGCCTCACTCGACATAGAAGACTTCATATGTCCCGCCGAAAGCAGAAATTAGGACCCGTCCAAGGAAAAAGAATAATTAGAAGCTAGAAGAGGCAAATCCCACCATGAACTATTCTCCAGCAGCAATAAATAAATGAACAAATGACCCCCACCCCATCCCTCCCTCTGCACAGTGGTCTCTCTCCTCTCACCCTCTATTCGGTGTTAAGGACACCGGATTTATGGGGAGAGGGGGTCTTCCCCAGTGAACCCAGGGCCAGACCGTCTCTAGGTTGTGCTTTGATGGCACAGAGAGACACTGACCTTCTCGCCGGTTGGCTGGAAGGTAAGTAAGCTGTACCACACAGTATTTTCCCGCTAATCGAACTTTTTCCCCCCCATCCCAAAGAGTTTAGCTGTACGACTTGGACTTGGAAACACCAGAGCGCCACTTTCTCAGGCTGTGAAAGGCAGCCCACCACTGGGCTGAAATTTCAATCCACTCTTGTGGCTCGCTCAATGCATGTGTATGTGTGGGAGTTGTAAATTGAGGCCCTAACTACCAGAGTTAATCTCTTTTTAAAAATCTGTGTTAACCTTAATGATGTGAAGTGCACTGTCCAACACTGGGCTATTGAGACGGGAGAGAAAAAAAACTACCCTCGACGATGCACAGTTTATTGGGGGCTTAGCTGAAGTGACCCGCTGTAGTGGTGCTCGGCGGAACAAGGCTACGGGCTTTCCGCGGCAAGGGGGAGAATTGAGGGCTTCATTAAAAAGTAATTTGTGCTTTACGCGCACTCATTCAAAGAGGCTCAATTGCTCTTTATTCCGCACAGAGTTAATACAGTATCACAATGTTTCTCAATGAATGTGTGGTAACAAAAGAAAAATTTCACATTTTGAAAGGGGGGACATTCTTTGGAAGTGCGGTAAGATGGATGGCTACTTAAAAGATTACTGGCCTCTCTCTTTCCCTGTACTCACGTTAAATGATGAAATACTGTAACTTAAAATCATTGTTTAAATTATGGGCGTTTAACTTCATCACTTTCGGATCATTGAAAGTATTTTTAAGAATTGCTCAAAGTTGCTCAAATCTAAGTGTGTCTTGTTCGACTTGTCTATATAAAAAAAGAAAGTTCTGAAGCCAGACGAGCATCTAATAGTAATATAGCTTTGTTTCAATCAGAAAAGGCCCTTCACTCAGCACAGAGAGTTATCAGTGATTTTAAATCGCCCCTCTCCATCCACAGTCCTCCTAAATGGATGCTAATTTGCGGATTTGAAGACAGCACCATTGATTGTGTTCCCTTTTTAAGAAAAGAAATGTTTCTGAATATCTTGGAGAGCCTGACTATGATTATCCATGGAGATATACAACACGTTTTTCAAGTACGTCTTTGAACACGTGAGAGATGGAGTATACGAGAAGCTTATGTGTGCCCCAACCTGGATGATAAAGGAACTGGAAGGATCAGTATATGCATATACATCTTTATCCTTTTCAGAAGGGTTATTTTAAAAATCGGTATGGCATTCAGACATTTCTGACGTAAATATATACTCCTCAGTTTCTGCCCCCATCACAAATGTCCTAAAGACCACAAAAGGCCCAAGAGTGAGCAAGGTCAAAGACTGAATTATCCTCGTGCCCCTGAATAGTTCAACATCTCTCTCGTTCAATTCAGAGCACATTAAATTATAAGGTCAGTGTGGAATGAGAAATCATGAGATTTATATCCCTAAAACTGGAGGGGGGAAAAAATGAAGCATCTGTTATTTAGTATTCCCCAAATTAACGTTTATTATTATCAGATAAAAATTATGTCTCACTGAATCCCTAGGAAGAAGGCTATTGTTATGCACATCCATTGACATATTAGGACATGACAACCATTAGAAAGAGATGTATCTATTTTTCTCAGCATTGAAAGAATATACTTTAATCTTCATAGTAGCATATAGGCCAACTGGGTTAGCACAGGGTGCCATATTTATGAGTTTTGAAAGTAATGACAGCTTCTCTCCAAGAAAACCAAACTACACAATTGCACGCAACCTGTGTCATGGGCAGGTTTCTAAGCATGTATAGTAAATGGAACCTGAATTTTTCTATAATAAATTATTGTGCCCGCTATAAATGTCCAATAATAGTTCAGATCACTTAGGTGCCCTCTGACATACTGATTACCTAGGCTTTTCTCTCTATCTTCAGATGGTCTCAGCCAACACCGAATGCTCCGCTCCCCTAAGAAAATCCTGAAGAAAAGTGAAGGTGTCTCCCAAGAGACAATGTCAGTGCCCTGAATTCCCGAATCTACCTGGACATCGCAGGCTAGGGAAACCTCCCTGGGATAAAAGCAATACTGTGCTCCTGTTCCAGTCATCAAGTTAATGTCCAAAGGGAACAGAAGAAGAAGAGTAGTTAGCCAATCATCTATCGTTGACTATTAGCTCTGGTAATATATGCAGCATAGTAATAACAAAAAGGAAATCATTGTGTCTAGATTAATTTGATTACAACCACATCAGAGACAAAAAAGAAAATGAATAAACTTAGCATTCACTAATTATTTAGCACCAGGAGCCAAGTCAGCATATATCCAGAAAGATGACAAAGTACCCTCTCTCTTGCTATTTTCAGGTAGGCCTATTTTGAAAGAATATTTGATAACTGTTATTATCTTCTGGCTTATAAATAAGTTGGCAATTACCTCTTAAAGAAACTGTGAACTCCCAACATTTTAATTTTTATCACACATTAGTCACTTGAAAATATGCAGTATGAAGTTGTTTAAATATTGCTGTTTTTGAGCAGAAATCTGCTATTTTAGTTTTAAGGCATGTGATCTTTTAATTAGGTTTTGATTTGATGAATGAAAGAAGGGTTCCCGTCATCATATAATGGATTTCCAAGCCTTTAGATAGTAGGAGAGTCACTTCTCCCCTTCAAATGAGTCAGCTACTGTTTTAGGGTCAACTGGCTGAACATACAATGGTAAGCATATTTCCACAAATAAATGCATACTTTCTTTCAAAAACAGTTTAATTGGCACAAAAATTGGTCAAATCAGTCCTATTTATTATCTATTTTGAGATGGACCATTTAAGAAATGGTATAAACATCCCCAAATCCTGTGATAATTAAGCAATTAATGAATGATCATATACTTGCAAATCCAAAACAATGATTTAATTCTGGAAATGATAAAATAATTATCATTAGCCAATTAATATTTTATAGAAACAGCAATACCCAAATCAGGAAGCTTTAAGAGATAAAACTAATTTTGGCTTTTTCACAGTAGTATTTCTTGTTTCAAAGTATCTACTATAGAAAAATGTAGATGCTTAGCTTAGCTCCAAAATTATCTCTGGAATGTGCTAAGGAATTTGGGCAACTAAGAAATTTGATCTGCAACCCAAATACCAAGAGTTCATACCAAGTAATTGAGTATTATGCATCTAAACTTGTCAATGAACTATTCAACGACTATCATCATGTTTGTGTTGATGGTATGCTACCATCTTAGGCGATACCCCCTGAGAGAAGATACTGCATTACTCCAAAACGACAAAACCTGGAAGAAAAATCCAGCTGACTGAACTTTGGAGAAGACAACAATTCAAAAGTTGTTTTATTGTTTATATTTTAACATATCACCCTTATTTCAAAAAGCACTGGCAATATAAAAATTGGTGGCTGGCAACTCTTTGTAAGATCAACCCTGAAACCTTACATTATCTACTTTGATACCCCAACCAGGCACACTGGAGAGTTCAGTCATTAAATGCCACAAACTCTACATGTTGCTTGATGACTATATCTATGGTTATATCACCTATATTTGTATATACACACACACAACAGGGTAATCACATCCTTTCTTACCTGTCACATCAGCAGCCATTAAGCCTTCTGCTCTGATTACTTTCACCTGGAGAAACCCCACATCTTTCAGGTTGTGAAATATCCGCAAAGGGCTCTGAAAAAACCCCAACATCAGTGTTAGAAGAGAAAGGTGTGTTCTGAGAACATAGTAAGTTTTATGGTTGATTTCAGGATGCCCCTTAAGTGACTCAAAGGATATTGGTGTTTCTTCAATACAGACTACCCTTCTACCATTATGAATGTGTACATACATATGCACGCACACCCACGCACACGCACACGCACACGCACGCACACACATTTAAAACCCACAACATTTCTTCCTCACAAATAATTATCAGTAGATGGTGAACAATAAATTATAAAGTAGGATATGACTGCTTTTTCCCCTTTGATCTCCTTTACCAAAGCTTCTTATGAGTATGATGGTTTGGAGACTCACACTTCTTCATACTGAATCTCAAATTGTTGGTTATATACTACTTCAGACTTTGGGAGTAAGAAAGTCAACATTAATTATATTTTCTACTATTTTCTTCTTAATGAGCATTGGAAATTGCATGTGCTAAATGAAGGTTAAATTATTGAAAGACTTTTCTATATTTAATTTAAAAGACTTAGTTAGGTATTCTGTAAAAGGTTTTAGATAGAAGACATATAATCTTCAAAAATAAATCAAATTGGACCTGACTTATGTGGCTCTGTTGGTTGAGTATTGTCCTGTGCACTGATGGATCGCCAGTGATTCCATTCCCTATCAGGCCGTGTATCTGGGGTTTGCTATCTTTACCGGAGGCAGCCATTGATGCTTCTCTCTCACATTGATGTTTCTCTCTTTCCCTCCTCTATCCTGACTCTCTAAAATCAATTTAAAAACACACATTTATAAAAAATAAATAAAATTGACCAATAAAAAGTGATGAGTAATTTTTCTTAAATTTGCAATTTTATTTATGTTTGTAGTACGCACGGAGGTAGAAGTAGAGAAGGTGTGATAGAATCAGACCCAGATGATAAAACCTATTTATTTTCATAAATTAATAATGGCAGTGTTTTAATAAGTATAGTGCTGGAAGGAATTAAAAGAAGGATACTAAAGCAATCATTCAAAACTCTAATGGGCACAAATACTTAGAGAGTAAAATAAACCTATTGAACTTTATATGCATTTGTTTATTTACAAATTATGGCATGTTTCTTATGCCAAGATCAGCATTTCTACTCAGTAAATCAAAGGTATTTCTTTATCATAAACTTTAAAATGCTTTATGACCAGGGAACATGGCATACTTTTGCATTCAGTTTAGCTATTCAAATGCTACCAAAGAACATTTGCATCCTGTAGTAAGCATGTGAGAATACTGAGGAGCAAAGCTTACTGGGACTTTAACTTTATCAGTCCCATTTGACTAGTCATTGTTTACAGGGAGCTGTGACCTTGGCACGTTGAGAGGAGGAAATGCAGATATGTGTGCAATCTCATAACCCAACTTTTTTTTTTTTTTTTTAAAGGTGTTTAGCCCAAGGATTAGCTCTTAATCTTTTATTGTTTTTAAACGGCTGTTTATCTCCCAAAACTGTTTGAGCTACCGGATAATAGGGTTCAATAAAAAGGTGTTTCCCTCCCCATTTAAATCACTGTAAACCAAGGCTCTAAAGGGGGAACGGCAGACAGCAGTACTAGGATATTCAGAGGTCTGTAGGCTTGTGGTAACAATCGGGTTTGGGAAGCTTCTTATCTGGGAGCTGACTGAGTGCTCTAAGCCTCCTGTCCTAACAACAAGGAAGAGTTTTCTGAGAAGGTTCCTGTTCTTTAATTTTCAGAAGCAATTTGAACCCACCTTCCCTGTGACTAAAACAAACCTCAGTCCTCACGTCTGAGGATCGCTTCGCACCGCTAACCTCACCGCACAGACACACACGGCTGTGGGTGCTCCTGCTCGGTGTTCTGCTTCCCTTTTGGAGAGGTAATTACTGTTTGCGGGTTTCCTTCCCTTGAACCAGCTGACGCTAAGTCATTTATTGTGAACTTCGGCTGCTTAGGCTAGTGACATATCCATTATGATAAGAATTCCAAAAAAAAAAAAAAAAAAAAAAAGCCAAAGACCTAAATATTCCAGCTAAAAAAAAATATAACAACTTTAAGTAATGCTTCATTCAAGAGGTATTCCTGCCTTGTTATTTATGGTTATTTTAGAAGGCTTCAAACCCGGGATGGCTTCTGAAGCCAGAAATTTCCATAGCAGAGGAATGTATGATTTGCTGCGAATCCTTTCAGCCCTCAATAGATGGGAGAAGATTGAAATGCTCAGGAGAGGAGTCCTCTTTATTTTTTTAATGAAAGGCTGTATAATATATTTTCTCTATGGCTGCCGCAGCTGTCAGGGAGAGCATCTCGGTTCAGCTCTATTACGGGAGAGGCAATGCCCCATCCTATGGCACCGCGGCGCTCCGAGGGGCCGGGGCTGATTGACAGCTTGTCACCGTGACGTCTTATTCCATCTCTGTTATGGAGAAAATTAATGTCACACCACCAGCCTTATGACTCGCTGTCATCTTAGAACCGCTCACCTTTTATCAATGCTCTAAATAACATTTCAAGCCCATCGTCTCACGGTGGACAATCTGGTCAAGGGACATTAAATCAGATGACTGTGAAATGTCATAATAAAAATGGAATGCTAACAACTTCTTCTCTAAACTAGCTCCTCTGGTTTTTAAACGGTGACAAGGGGGAGCAAGGGTTCAGCATCCCCGTCCTGAAAAGGTCAGGCAATCGCTCTTGGTCTACCACCCATTACGACTCGCCCCCTATTGACCTTCCCTGCTTTCCTCCCCACAAAAGGGGGGGGGAGGGGAGGGTTAGAAAAAAAAATGGAATTAGCTATCTTTTCAGAATGTGGTGATCAAATAATGGCTCACACAGTAATGTCTGTTTAATTTGTGGGGCTCCAGTGCTCCGCAGTGAGCTGCTGACTGACAGCGATGGAAAGCTTCTGCGGGGACTTTCATAGGAGAGGGGGCCAGTTCACATACTTTCCTCTCCTTACCACGACCGGATTCTTAGGTCTAAACTTTCCAAAATGCACAGAAAACACCTCGATAATTTTCCAAATAACCTTCTGTGTATGTTGCTCTAAAACAAGGGATAGTTCAGATATGAAACAACGTTCATGCATCCATCTCATAATCTCTATTAAAAAAGGAAACACATTGAAGCCTCACAATATAGGGCTTTGCCCTTGTATTGCTATGACTAATTATAACACATGAGCTATTGCATACAGTGGCTTTTTGGCAAGTGTAACTGTAGAGGCAGATACAGGCCTATGCTTGAAATTCAGGGCCAAAAAAAAAGTATGTATAAATGTGGTTCACCTTTTAATATAATCTGAGAATTAGCTGGAACATCCTCATAATATTTTACATCTTATTGAAATAGTAACATTTTTTTAAAAAGGCGTGGAAACAAATATTCAGATTCTGAATGGAAACAGCCAATTTGAGGAAACCCATCCAGCAAAATGAAAGAAAAAAAATCAATAATAGTTGGATTATTTCTAATGCTCTAGCCTGCAGTATTATTCTAAAATGTGGCACAGTACCAAATATTAATTTGAGAAATATAGTATTATAATACCTAGAATAATTTTATATTAGCACATACATGAATTAATTATCTTAAATTGTTTTTAATCCATGAGGCTCTCTTCTGCTGACAGCAAGACTATGTTTTGGTAGGTGCCAAAATGTGAAACAATTTTCGTAATTGCAATTACGTATCGGAAGATGCTTCACAATACCTTAGGCTCTTAGGTAGTTGAGAAATATATACTATTTAGCCTTGCTAAGTCACCTCCATTAAACTGTTTATGAGGACACCGCTGGAGGATGAGTTGTACAAGCATTAGCAGACAGCTGATTCAGGGGAGATAGCCAGAATAAATTTGCTGAAGTGCACAGCCTGCTAATCTGTTTGAAGAATATTGTAGAGCATTAGTACCAGCACTTCATGTTATCTGCACAGCCTGATAAGGTACATCTTTATTAAATTCAGTTATTGAAAGGATGTCAGTCAGCAAATAGGAATATTTTAAAAATCTAAAAAAAAAAATATTAAGAGGTCCTTTGTTAGTCGGAGCTTGGTTTCATGGCTGAGTGTGGAGAGGAGTCTTCTAAACACCTGGCAGCACCGCACAATACTAGCTTTGTCATTTTAAGTGGGAAAGCCTTTCCCCCAGTTCCATGGGTTCGGAGGTATTCACTGTCCAGACTCCATTGAGAGAATGGTGGAGTAAGAGCTCCCCTCCGTGTTGATTCAAGAAAACTACACGCGAAGTGGGAAACGCAGTATGTGAGGATGCTGGGAAAGGGAGGCAGATTTGGTTGTGAATATTTCGGTTTGGTAAAAATTGAGAAGGGTACTTATTTTAGTGACTCACTCTTCCAACCTATCTCTATACACCTGATTAAAAGGTAAGGCGGCTTCCTTTTTATTATATTTCATATTCAGTTAAAAAAAGTAAAGGAACCAGCGAGGCTTTGCTCAACAGTTGAAGATAAAAATGATTTTTCTGAATACCCTCTACTGACCAAGCTGCTCATAAATGTGAGTGCCGTTGACTCCATTTCAAAGTTGGAAAGACAAAGAAATGTGGGTTGCAGTGACAAAAAGTCAATGAATTAATTTTAAATTAACGTTGTGTAAGCTTACCTTTCCTTTGTGGGGAGTTCCCTGCGTGGTAATTGTACTGTCTGATAAAATCACTGAGGAGACTCAGAATCATTCTAGACCTTGCTCTGCAAGAGGCTCCAGAAAAGACCTGGTGTCTAGACACCAGTGGGGAATGCAAAGAGAAGCGTGGCATTTGCATTTGCCCAGTTTTCTGCACCTGCCGATTGACCTGTCAGACAGCTTTTCAGATGTACTTATGTCACTCCAGGTAAATTATTTATAACCTCACTAGTCACACGTGACTCGAGGGGGGAGGGTTGCATACGTACATATCTTTTTAATATTTCATCCCGTTCTTTCTGGTCCTCCAGGGAGTTGACAGAGAGGTCAGAGATGCTGACTGTGGCCGAGGCCGTCAGGGTGACCAGCAGCACCAGGTGTCCCTCGCCCTCTTCCAGCTGCAGTTCCAGCTTGTGCGTCTGTTCCCTACTGAGGGCCGACAGGTCGACCTGGCACCTGGAGACAAATGTTTTGAATTAGCAAGTGGCTTTCAACCACCCTCCTCTCCCATCCCCCTCTCCCTGACCCCTTTCCCCCATCAAACAGTGGAAGTTCAGGCTGCTCACAGCAATGTGAAAAGTAAATCAGTAGAAACAGTATTTGGACCATGGGAAGAATACATCCCTCATGTCTGCTGACTTTCTTCACAAAATTCAGGCCCTGATTATCTTAGTGTCTAATTGCTGATTTCCTGGTAGATACAAAAAACGGGCTTATCCGATTCACTTACTGCCCCTGGTCACCATGCTCATAAATGGGCAGGGACTTCCAATTCCTGATGGCCTCGGTCAGTGGGACTTTGCTTACAAAAAGGCTACTGTGAGTCTGAATTTTTGTATCACCTTTAAACCAATGGGTGTTTTTTCCCCTCATTTATAAATGTAATATATAAAGCAATGATTAGAAAATGCACTCTGGTGATGTCATAAGTTTTACATTTTTAAAACCATGCCAATTTATTCATAGAGTGTTTATAAATCTAAATAAAAAGCATACAAATCCGCTGAAAAAAATCAAGAATTATGTAGCAGAACTGTCCTGGGAGGTTTCATAATGTGGCAGATCGCGGACCACAAGCCACTCTTGGAGATGAACACCCTGCAAGCTCTTTTCATAAAAAGGAAAATTGATGTGAAAGAGAAAGATACTGTGGTGACTACAAGGCCAGTAAGCGGAGAGAAAGGGGGCAGATATGAATAAAAGGCATTTAAAACAGGAAATAGCCAGTTACAAGAATCAATGTGGTAACATATAAACAGGATGGTCAGCTCTCAGGGTCAAATTGAATTTTTGCTCATTTTCTTCACTTTATTTATTGTTCATTGTTTTGCTTTTAAATAAAACTATTATGGATAGGGCCTCCAAGCTTATAGTTGTGCTCAAACATCTTTTTAAGCATGACTGATTTTACGAATTGAATCCAAAGTTTGACATTTACCCTTTCTTTTTGCCTATCAAAAGTGACAGCAGAGATCATCAGGACTAGAAACAATTGAGAGGAAGAGGAATATGGATGCAAGAAATGGAAAAAAAGAAAGGAGAAAAGAAACACCCTGGTCAGTGACAAAAAAATGTGTGTGTGCTAAATGCTAACTATAGAGAAAGAAGAAAATTAGAGTCTGTGGCAAGTCTGAAAAATATCTTCTTAAAGTAAGAATATATATAAAATAACCTCATTGTTTCTGTAAATACAACATCCATTTCAATATATTCTCATGCTGTCTCTTAAACTCTAAAGGATGAAAGGACATATCAAATGCTATATAATATTCTAATTTAATTTTTTTATTATTGACTTGAGAGAGAAGGAGGAAGAGAAAGAAACACACACACAGAGAAATATCAATTTGTAGTTCCACTTATTTATGCATTCACTGGTTGATTCTTGTACGTGCCCTGACCAGGGATCAAACTCACAACCCTGGTGTATCAGGACGATGCTCTGCCAACTGAGCTACCCAGCCAGGACTCTAATAGTCTCATTTTAATTGCAATTAAGTTCTGGTCAATGACACCTGAAACAAATTGAGTATAAAAGAAATGCAATGGAAAAAACATCCAGTCAAATGTATTCTCTACTGAAAGAAAAACATCAATATAATTTTCTATAAATCTTTCCAGTATCTAGTACAGTGCCTAGCCTGTAATTTGTTGAATGTGAATAAATCTTTGGACAAGATTAGGAATATGATGTTAAAGAATTGAACAGAGATTACAATTCAGATAGTATTTTTGGTTGGATAAAGTTGGTTGGATAAAGTTGGTTGGATCAAGAAGGGTCTCTCACTCACTTTGATCACGCATTTCCCAGTCCCGTCCTTGCCTTATTCTTTGGTGAGACCCTGTATCCCTCTTAAAGCACAAAACACATTGAAGCTTTCTGGGGATTTCCTTCTAGGCCTCTTCCCATTTCACATTAGTCCTATAGATGCTGGGCACTCCTCGTTTCTGCTAGAGTTTTTGCATTTAATACTTTAGAGGTAGGGAAGATGTTCTAAAGGTAATCTGGTCTAGCCATCACACATTGGCAACTTTCAAACCAAATCTGGTCCAGGGATTTGTTGGGTTTTCCTTGTAGTATTAAACTTTTGAAGTTAAATAATTTCTAAGACAGAGTAAATGTCCTCTGACTTAGTTACTGTTCTCAAAACTGTCATTATTTATAACTGGCCTACTTCACCTGGTTCAAATAGATGTAAGGATTTGTGGTCCTTGAAATCTCCTGAATTTACCAATGAAAAAAACCAAGGGCCAGACAAGTCATAGTCAGTGATTAGCAGAGCCAAGACCTGAACTTGGGACTCTAGAATCCAAGATCTAGGCTTTTTTCTTTTCTTTTCTTTTTTCTTGACCAGTCTGACATTAAGCAGCCATGCACCTTTAGGAGGAAGTGTGTGCTGCTTGCCGTGGTTCTTAAATTGGGTAAAACCTGGATTCATTTGAGACAGACCAATTATCTCCATTTTAAAGTACGGAACTATGTAATTTTTATGCTTTAAATATATATAAGCTAGGAAAACAAGCTGTAAGTTATTGCTCTTATAAGATAATAAAGTAAGAAAAATTTACAAATGGAATTTTTAAAACCAATAATATTTAAATTAGCATTATAATTTATAAGGATTATGCTTTTCTGCTACAACTACATTTTCTAGATTGAGTATACTCATAGAAATAGTCTCAGGTCCTGTCCAATATTTAATGTTTCAGAATTTTGGCTTTAATCCTTCTGATACAGAAAATATCTATTTTATACAAATACATTGGACAAAAGAGTATTAATGACTTCAAGGTATTTTTTGCTATTTGAGGTTATGCATATCTCCTATTCATCTTTAAAAAAAATGTGCTCAGGAGAAATCCTCTGTTGGAATTCTAAGTGAAATTCTCTCCACAGCCTGTCCACAGGTGGCCAGTAGGCGCCCTTGCTGAGCAATCAGCTGTGTCTCTGAAACCCAGGAAACAGTGGCCGGCCCAGTAACCTATCACCCTGCATTGCTTCCTATCTTCCTGCCTCACGGTTTCTCCTCTCACTCTGTGGCTGGACTGTACCTCCCAGTTCAGTATCAGTACTTAATCACTGCCTCAAACCCTGTTCATAGGGAACATGGGCCAGACAAAACCATTGGTACCGTTCAGTCCCCTTAGCTACAGATGTCCGACATGCAAACCTGCCCCTGCCCCTCCCCTGACCCCCTTTCTCTTGGGAAATATCCTGAGCAAGGTGACAGCGCCCTCCACAACCTTGCTGACTTGCTCCTTAAACCATTCCAGGCAGCTTGTAATTCTTTCACCATCCATGCTAGGGCTCAACAGTTTCTTTGTGTTTGAACAAGACAACCATTCTAGCTATCTTGGCTTCACAAATATTTACTAATTCTCATTTCAATAACCTGCAGTTGTCTTTTCCTGTCAATATTGTAAGACACCTTGAGTGTAGGCACCTAGCACAGCACCTGGAACATAGCTGGTGCTCTGTTAGTATTAAAGTACTTTTACACAAGAAAGTGAAACTGTAGAGGCTAAAATTTACCCAGGGCAGAGTGGCATAGTAGAACTGGCATTTAATGCACTTACTTTACCACTCCTATATTGTCTTCCTAGAAAGATTTCTTTCCAACACTTATTTCACTCACTTATTCATTCACTCACTAGTTATTAAGTACTTGAGATGTCAGGTCTCTGTTCATTTCAGGGAGTCAGTTTTTTTGTAAACCTTCTAGTTTCTCACATCCTAATTTTCAGAACTTTTTCAGAACTACCACAGAGTGTGTTGTAGTTTTATCATGTATGCCTTATTAGTTTTTTATTGAAAAATTACAAAACTTACTATCTGTACTGAACCCTACTTATTAATTAATCAATCAGAAGAATTGAAACAAAGTCAACACTGAAGATCCCAGAGCTACTATAATCTGTAATCATTAATGGGGAAATTGAAACTCAGAGAGATTAAGTGATAGCAAGAAATTAAACTACATTTCCTTTCTCCCATAGGAAAGCTTAAAGTTCTTTGCACTTAAAAAAAAAACAAAAAACAACACTATGCACTTATTTAACCACATGAATATTTATTTGGTGACATACTTCCCTATGAGTCCAAGGAGAGAAATTTCAGTATTTCTATCACCTTTTCCCTCCCTTGTCATTTTATCTGCCATGCCTGAGCTAGTGGCCGATGATGTTCTTATCAGATACAATAGTCTTGTGCAACCTGGATGCTAATTACATGTGTGAAACCACTGGGGTGCAGGTGATATCACTGTAATTAGCTAGTTATTAATAACTAGAGGCCCGGTGCACAAAATTTATGCACTTGGGGATTGGGTGGGGATCTCTCAGCCTGGCCTATGCCCTCTTGCAGTCTGGGAGCCCTTGGGGAGTGTCTGACTGCCAGCCTAGGCTCAGGAGCAGGCTTAAGCTGTCAGTCAGACATCCTTAGTGCTGCTGCAGAGGCGGGAGAGGCTGCCGGGATGCAGCTGTGCTCACCAGCCGTGAGCCCAGCTTCTGGCTGAGCTGCGCTCCCCCTGTGGGAGCACACTGACCACCAGGGGGCAGCTCCTGCATTGAGCGTCTGCCCCCTAGTGGCCAGTGCGCATCTCAGCGACCGGTCATTTTGCCATTTGGTGGATTTGCATATTAGGGTTTTATTATATAGGATAGGAAAGGAGCAGAGGGGGCAGACAAACATTATACACATATCCTTTGGGCTGCGTCCTCAGGAAGCTGCAACTTTGCACTCCTCAGGGAACCACTGGCCTATTCCCAGCAGTAAAACACTGGGAGAAGGGATCCAATGAAAGGAAGACGGACACATGCCCAGTAAAGTTAGAGTGACATAGGGAAGCTACTTTTCTGTCAGCCACACCTGGGAACAAAGATCATTGGCCAGAATGGGCATGGCCACTGCAAGCACATGGAAAGTTAGGATTACATAATCTCCTAAACAAAGAAATTATTGCTTATTGCTCTCTTGTTGCACTTGTGGCTCATGACTCTTGTGCTCTTGGCTCGCTTTTGGCTTCCTTGCATTCGCCCATGCTCCCTCCATAGCCGTGGGAACTTGCAGACCCCACATGCAATGGACTGATGGACTGCAGCGAGCAAACACAAAGTAAGCTGGCCTGATGCGGTACTGGACTGTGCAAACATGGTCTAGAAACTGTGGGCACTGGCTCTGTTTCTAGCCCTGCTCAAGGCAAAATGGGACTTCTTCCTAGTTGAGCTGATGGAAACGAAACCTTGGAAACTCAGCAGTTTGATCCACAGACTTAAGCTTTATATTATATCGCATCCTCCTGTGTGAGTCTCAGAAAAATTATCTTTCTTAGGATATCGCAAGAAATTCATCCCCGCTGGCAACCTCTCTCCTCTGTTAACAGAGGATGTAAATGTTAGGCCTATTTAGATTTTTAAATAATTTAAAAATAGGAGAGGAATCAAATTTTATAAATATTTTATACATGCATTGACACAGGTGGCCCACACATCTGTATGTGGCATATGGCCTGCAAGTATTTTGAGGGGAAAGTAGGAGCTGCACCACCTAGAGGGGTTGACAGTGGCCCTGTATTTGCTGACTTGCTTTCGCTAAATTGCAGTTCACATAGTATGCCCTGGTAAGTGAACTTACAGATTATGTAACCTAAAGGTAACTGAACTAATCTTAAAAAAAAATGGACACCCCTTGTTTGAAAGGATCCCAGTAAATAAACTGTGGGGAGAAGAGAGTGCTAACTGAACAAGCACAAGTGAACAGAATGATAAATTAGAATATGCAGGCCTGCCGAAACCGGTTTGGCTCAGTGGATAGAGCGTCAGCCTGCAGACTAAAAGGTCCCAGGTTCGCTTCAGCTCAAGGGCATGTATCTTGGTTGCATGCACATCCCCAGTAGGAGGTGTGCAGGAAGCGGCTCATCCATGTTTCTCTCTCATCGATGTTTCTAGCTCTCTATCCCTCTCTCTTCCTCTCTGTAAAAAACTCAATTATATATATATAAAGAATATGCAGAGCTGATGCTTCCGCTTCCAGCAGAGCTCCCTGTCAGCCACCTTCCGACTCACATTCCAAAGGTGCTGCAATCGGGTCTAACAGAAATTCAGCCAAGACAAGTCAAAATTATCCAGAAGAATATTAGCAATAGAAATGTTCATCTACCCTCGTTGACAATGAACTGCTATGGGTATGTTGTGCCTAGAACTATTCGATAATGATATTATGAAGCCATCATGATTAGCAAGACATTTAAAAACAAAGCCTTCAGAATAAAAACACAAGCCTTTATATAATTTCTTTAGTGGGAGTTATTTTTAAGAACACATTTTATATAAATTTGACTTCATAAAACTATGAAGCTTTTTTTTAGATTTCTTAACATATGGGGACCATGTGGTGTCCCCCAGGATGTATACACATAGTTTGAATAATTATTAAGGCAGTGGTTATTAAAATACATTTCATTTTCAAAATTGAGCTATCAGATGTCAATGTGTAAATAAATTTTTTTGGGACACCCTGTATTTTATATTAGTAAAAACAATAATACATGATGATATGCTATAAAATCTTAGAAATCAATACAATACCTAATTCCTTGGAATTTTGCAGTATAAAATATTCAATATGTAACTGTGAAAAGTGTTTCCAAGTTTCACAGTTATGCAGTTTTTATGCCATCTCTGACACTATAAAAGGCTAATGCTGTTGTTACCTTCCTCCTGTCAGAGGTTGTCACTGTTCAATCATCTTTTAGGCGCATTGCTTTATCAGAGCATTCTCCTGTAAGCTTGTGAAATTTCCCATTCAGTGACTCAAAGATAAACTATTTAATATACACTTTGGAAACTTTGCCTTTTGTGCAAGAAATATGGCAGCGAGTATAAACTTTCTAAGAAAATCTTGAAGGAAAAATGGTAACCCACAAAAGCAAATAGATTAAAATCTTCATATATGTGGTTTAGGTTGAGTTTTTGAAAAACGAAGAGGAACATCAATGACATACTCCATTCTTAACTTAAATATTGTCTATCTTCCTAATGAAATATTTTACTCAATCCCCAGTAAGAAAAATGGTGAAATATCATGATTTTGTAAAAGGACTCCCTTCAGTATGGAACTCTCTGATGATCTATCTATGTGCTTTCAAATTAATAATGCATCAGGACTGTTCCTGCCCCTTTTTACATGGGAAGTAGAAGAATTATTGTAGTACTGCTATCACAAGTAAGAGACATTGCAAATCAGAATCTATAGAATGTTTAAGGTTCAAATGCATTGACCTTCAACTTCTGGAAAACATTAATTTGGTTAATATCCAATATCAAATGCTGTTTTCCCCATTTGCCGCACTGCACAGTGAGTGCACCTGCACACCCCACATTTCTCTCTTTCAGCATTAAGTACGCAGGTACAGATTTAGTTTTATGATTGTAGAATTTTAAAGCATTTGTTTTTCAGCCACAAGTTGCCCATTTAGAAGAAGTGTTTCTTATCCTATATCATTAATAAAATTTTTGTTGACGTAGAGCTCTCTCCTCAAGCTTATATCTTTGATGTCCTGGGCAGCCTCAGCCATGATAACAATGCAACAAATAAAGTCAGTAGCAATTCACTAACCTAAAATATATGTACCCCAAATCAATGCCAGTTTACAGATAAACAAATATTTTGCACACTAATAAATAATGCTATAAATCTTGCTATATTGGACCGCAAATAGCTCCAACTGGATAAGATTGCTTGGCACGGGATTTCTTATTCTGCATGTTCATAAAAACAACTTGTTTCTGACAGCACTCATTCTTGGCAATTTACCACAGCTGTCAGCAGCCAATTTGTTCAGATTACTGCTCTGCATAAAAGTGCAACAATCGTGAGGATTTATTAGCTGATTATCGGAAAGGTGGCAGTCCGTCTTGCCTGCCAAAATGCAGGTGATCAGAAAGTTAAATAATTACCTGCAGATTAGCATTATTTCACCTTCACTTGACATCTGTAGTTCAGTGACAGGCAGGATTTGCTGTGTAAACTTGCGGTATGATGTATACAACGCAAGCTGGCTTACTGACTACTCGGCATTTTATTGAGCACTTAAGTATTTCGGAACATTCTGAGTGTAAAACCAAGGCGAAAGCAGCATGGGCTTTAGAGTCAGGAGTCCTGGACTTGAGTCTCAGAACATCCGGTTTCAAAAAACTAGGCAACCTTTAAACCTCTAGCTGCCTCACTTTGTGCATCTGGAAAATTGTTGTGTGAACCACCCTCATTATTGCCTGATGTTGAGCTAATGGATGTAAGTGTGCCCTTTTTATTTATTTATTATTTTTTAAATATATTTTATTGATATTTTACAGAGAGGAAGGGAGAGAGCTAGAGAGCTAGAAACATCAATAAAAGAGAAACAGTGACCAGCTGCCTCTTGCACACCCCCTACCAGGGATGTGCCCGCAACCAATGTACATGCCCTTGACCAGAATCGAACCCAGGACCTTTCAGTCCGCAGATTGACGCTCTACCACTGAGCCAAACCGGTTTAGGCAAGTGCTCCCTTAAAAAAAAAAAAAAAATATATATATATATATATATATATATATATATATATATATATAATTGATTTTTCTTACAGAGAAGAAGGGAGAGGAATAGAGAGCTAGAAACATCGATGAGAGAGAAACATTGGTCAGCTGCCTCCTGCACACCCCCTACTGGGGATGTGCCCGCAACCAAGGTACATGTCCTTGACCAGAATCGAACCCAGGACCCTTCAGTCCGCAGGCCAATGCTCTATCCACTGAGCCAAACCGGTTTTGGCAATTCAGTAATTTTTAAGTATAAAAGTTACTCGGGCACTTTCACATTTTAACTCATCAAATCAAACCGTAACCTCCTGGTTCAGAGATCAATGTTCAACAATTGAGCCACACCCACTTCACTTTAATTACCATTTGGTCACTAAATATAGCTAAGGTTGCTACAAATTATGATTTCAAATATCTTTCCTCAATTATACTGAACTTTGTACCTTCCACTAAGGCATGTTGTTCCAACTTCCTTTTCATTAATATCAGGTATTATATTGTCTACTTATTTAGAGGAGGAAGAATCAGAATTTTGAGTATTAAATCAAGCTTCAGATATTTACCTTAAAGTCCAACAGTTGTTTATTGAGCACCTATTATGTGCCAAATACTTTTCTAGGCATCAGAGATGCCACATTGGACAAAACACTCAAAAGCCTCATGGAACAAAACCCACATAGAGCATACATGCTGGTGATGGGAAATAAAAGATAACATAAATAAATAAGATGCACAGTATGTCAAGTGGTGCTTCTTCAATTGAGAAAACAAAGCAGGATAGGGGAGAGGGAATATCTAGAAAAGGGGGCTTCAATTTTAAATAGATTTGGTATGGATGCCTCCCTGACATGACGTTTGTGCACAGACCTAATGGCCGGTGGACACATGAAGCATCTTACAGACACAGGGAAGAGTCCTGAGGTGAGAGAGTGCTCAGTATAAGCTTGAGAAATAGCAAAGATGCTAGCACAGCCCAAAGAGAGCAAGGAACAGGATAGCAGAAGTCCAGGGTAGAGGGGTCACAGAGCCAGACCATGAAGAGCATTATGAACTACCGGGAAGAGGAGTTAAACTAATGTGATGTGGAATCAAAGTAATAAGATTAAGATAGCAAATTGCATGTGACAGTCATTCTAATTATCTTTATTTTTAAAATATATATTTTAATTGATTTCAGAGAAGAAAGGAGAGGGAGAGAGAAACATCAATGAAAGATAATCATTGATTGGCTGCCTCTTACATGCCCCACACTGGAGACTGGCCCACAACCTGGGCATGTGCCCTGGCTGGGAATCAAACCTTAACCTCCTGGTTCATAGGTCAATGCTCAACAACTGCGTCACACCCACTGCACTCTAATTACCTTTTGGTCACTAAATATAGCTAAGGTGGTTAGAAATTATGAAAATGAATTAATTATTCAGCAAAGGCTAGGTAGTATCTACTTGAAAAAGATCATGGATTTAAGGAGACAAATATAGACATATAATTATAATAAAACGTATTCAATATTAACAATTGCATATGGTTACTTAAACTGGTGGTTATCTAGAGAACTAGATAAACTTTAAGAAAAAAATCTAAAAATAGTATTTCACTAGAGCAAAAATATATGCAACGAAGGCTTGCCCTTTTAAAAGGACTGAAATGTAACACACTATTCGGTTACAGTGGTGGTTTTCTCATTTCATCTTATAAGCTAAATATGAAAGGTTAATGAAAGCTAATCTTTGACCCCTCACTTTAAAATCCTGTGAAGGAAAGCATATAGATCAGAATCACACACACACACACACACACACACACACACACACACACACAGAGATAGATATGTTGGGTTGGATAATACTGTTTTTTGCTTTTCTAGCATAAAATTCAGTTCATTCGTATGGATGCAGATCTTCAGGCTGTATGTTTACAGACTTGGAATCATGTGAACTACAATGAGGAAAGAATTTACTGAACTAACAGATTCTTCTGTACAGCCTCCTGTATTTCAGTATCGGCAGGTTTCAATGTTTTGCTATAAAGACACATATAAAACTATCAAGAAATATAAAATATGCTTTTAAGGTGAGAAAACAATTCATGTAACTGAGTAGGCATTCAAAGTGACTCTGTCTTTGTGCAGAAATGTCATGTAAGCCTCAAAACAGTCCTTTCTTCATTGCGTTATCAGATTAACATGGATCTGCACCACTTAACGCTTCCTTCACTAAAACTTGAGAACTCTACCAATTTATGAACTCATAGGAGATTATAAAGACTCTTTGCCTTGTAAGGACTTTTAGGAAACAATGCATTTTATGGTCACAATATGCTTTATGAAAAGTAATATAATCTCAGATCACTTTACAGACTATGAATATGCCTTTTGTTTCTTTAGGTATCTTATATCAAGTGAGATTCCTCTTTCTCAACTCCCATAACTTTTAAGCACAATGTTTCTGACATCTGGAGAAAATTTCTGGATATCAAATTTGGATCGCCTGTCCATCAACTGGTCAAAACTGCCACCTACTGGTCAGTTTTCAAACCTGGTTTTCAGTTCACCCACGCACAGCCTGATCATAAGATCCCTTCTTTCAAAAACAGTCAGGATCATTTACAATAACCAGAATTAAAGCAAATATAATTTTAACAAAATTCTCCCCCCCTTAGGGTGAACGAAAAATATCAAATTGCACAAACCTGCCAATAAAATCATCTCTTTTCCCAGCATCTTTGTCCCATGCAGTGATATCGATGATCCCCCCTCTTTCTTCATAGAGATGAAAATCAAATTGTTCTCTCCACTGAGGATTCAAAGTTTTGGGCATAATCTGCAAAACCAAAAAAGAAGGCATTATTGGTTCACCCATATCAGTCTTTAATACACTGTAACTTGAGACATTAAATCAAACTTTAGGCACTGTCTAGAAAAGCATGTAAGTGTGAGGTTTGAGCAAAAGCTTCCAGAAACACTGAAAACGAGTCATTAATGATCACTAGCATCTTTATTGCACATTGTCTGGCAGGACCTTGAAGGATGTGTCCTAAAAACCAAAGTAACCCTCTCATCTTCATGAATAACAGCTGAGAGATATGTAGCACATAGAAAATTCAAAGACATAGTCTCTAAGTGAAATGGCTCACTCTGACACTAGCATTTATTTTACATTGCAAGCTAATGCACACAAATATAACTGATAGTCTGTTGTCCTATATAATAAAAGGCCAGCCACCATAAGTGTAATGACCAGAATGACCAGAGACCAGAACCACCATGATCCTTTGCTGGGCTGGCCCCACCCCCAACCAAGCAGTTAGGGGTGATCAGGAAGGTAGGCAGAGTGGTTAGGGGTGATCAGGTAGGCAGGCAGAGTAGTGGTTAGGGGTGATCAGGAAGGTAGGCAAAGTGGTTAGGGGTTATCAGATAGGCAGACCAGCAGTTAGGGGTGATCAGGAAGGTAGGCAGAGTGGTTAGGGGTGACCAGGTAGGCAGACCAGCAGTTAGGGGTGACCAGGGAGGTAGAAGGCCCCTTGCAGGGCTGGCCCCACCTCCCAGAAAGCAGTTAGGGGTTATCAAGTAAGCAGAGGGTCTCTCACAGGGCTGGCCTCACCCCCCAGAAAAGAAAGAGGGAGGCCCAGGCCACCAGAGATGACTCTGTGGCAGGTGTGTGGCTGGCCAGCGATCACCCTGCAGAGGGAGGCCCAGGCCAGGCCCAGGCCAGGCAAGCCATTGCACCCATATCTGTCCCCGGTGGGAGGCCACCGGTGCAAGGGCAGCACTGCACAGATGGTAACCCATGGCAGTGGCGGGGGTGAGTGAGGTCAGCTGCCTGCAGCTGGGTGAAGGAAAGCCCTGAGAGACCCTGGTCTCAGGCCAGGCCTAGAGATCCTACCCAAGGGGTTCCGTATTGTGAGAGGGTGCAGGCTGGGCTGAGGGACCCTCCCAAGTGCACGAATTTTCATGCATCGGGCCTCTAGTCTTACAATAAAGGTAGATGACAATTCCCAGGGTTTCTTTTATTTTCTTACTCTCCTATACATGGGAATTCTTGAGCATGAAAAAATAATAAAGTTCTATGGGAACAGGAGGAAAAACAAGTAGCTCTGGGGTGGCCAGGTAAACATATCTTCGAATTAGAGCATTGATGTATCATCTCCATTTTATATATGGAAAAACTGAGACCTGGAGATCAAGTGACCCATCCTAGGTCATTACGTTTTAGTATCCAGACTCTAGGTCAAGTCTTTGATTAGAGCTTCAGACCTCTTTCCCCAAAACAATATGCCGGAAATGTTTGTGAGTTAATATGAATATTTGTGTACTATACATAATCTCCACGTTGCACATGCTAGAAAGATATCTGAAGTTCAATTTTGTAACTTCAAGTATTCAGATAAGACAATGGGTGGAATCAATGAATCAAGTGTGACCCATACTGATTTTCTTTAAAATTCCATTCCCCATTGAGTCAAACAACATTCATATTTGTTTCCCTATTCTTTCATTTTAGCAGGAGGGCATGTGGTGGCCTTTTTTCTTTTTAATGTATGGGAGACAGATCTTCTGATGTGAGGACTTTGAAAGCAATGAAGTATGTTATGTGCAAAGGTAATGCAAATGAATCACAAGTTTTAAAGTTCATCATCTGAAATTAACCAGCAATAGATCATGGGAAGAAAGAGCAAAGAGTGACACATGTCCATAGCTGGTTTCATATTTCATACTTAAAGAGCAGAACTATAAAAATAAGTAATGTTTTAAGCCCACCAGAACATGAAAATGATGGTAATTGATAAAGGACAATAAAGATGTGGCCATAGGTACCTATTTTTGGAATCAGTCATTTCTTTAAAACATGTGATTAAGCCCATGGCAGGAAAAAAGATGGCACTGGGTGGCTGCTATGATAATTCAAGTGACTCATAACTGGGCTCGGATGAATGCCTGTGATATTTTGGGGAGTGGTCTAGCTTACTGATTTGGCCACAAAGTGCCTAAATTTTCAGTTTTCTTTTTAAGGATTGTCCTTCCTATCTGGCTTCCTTCAGGTCAGAAATGGTGCACTTGGTAAAGTAACTAACTGACCAGCACGCTGGCAGTTTTCACTACCGCAGACTAGTGAGCTCTGTGATATCTCTAATGACTGACAAAACTTCCCGGGCCAGAAGGAACCTCGTTAGGCTGTTTATCAAAACTTCCTGAAAATAGTGATGTCAAGGCCAAGATATTCCCATGGAGGAAGGATGCGATTTCTAATACGAGGTGGATGTGATCATTTGTCCCAAGCTGTCCATGAAGCTGATGTCTATGAAGCTGGTCATTAAAGAGGTTGAAATTGAATACAACAACAGATAAGACATGTGCCCCAAACATAACTATGACCTTTGCTAATTATTTATTACTTCTCTCATTAATATAACAATATTATTATTTAACATTTTATCATTACTAATATAATTGGTATTACACAATATACGCATGATGCTATTCTTCGCCTTCCTTCTGCTACTTCCACTTACTATTTATTATGGGTAAGGCAGTGTTCCAAGCCCTTTGCATGTATAACATATTTGTTCATTCTTCTCAATAATTTGATTAAGTAGGCACTATTTTAATTCTCATGTTTATAGATGGGGAAATCAGGGCATGAAGAGGTAAAGGGGCTTGCTCATTTCTCACTGCTAGTAGTCGCAGAGGGAATTCTGACTCTTTGTTTTCTAAATAAATTTTAAAACAACTTTCAGTCTGCACTGGTGTAAATCAGTTTGAATAAAGTAACTCAAAGTACTCTGCACAGGTTTTTATGGCATGTGCCATGATGCCTTTGTAGGGCTGATGCTAGTCCTCGTTGCAATAATGAGAGCAGTCCGTACTCTTTGAACACTTTATGTGCCGGGCATTGGCTTAAGTTTGTTGCAGCCTTCTTTTTTGGCAAGGTGGCTCCTACGTTTATTCCAGTGTTATAAATGAAGAAATTCAGACACAGTGAAGTTAAGAAGCTTACCCAAGGTCACACAGCACATAAAGTAAGAGATGCAATATAATTACTGATCCTGTTGGCTGACATGATGTTCAAAGAAGTTCTGTAAAGCATTTTTTTAAAACAGTTTTCATCTTCCATAGCATAGCTATTCACTAACCACTGCTTTCCAAATACCACCAGGAACACAGAGAGACATGTCACCTTGCTCTTGTACTTCTGATGCCCAAGCCGGAACTTCACGTAGGGGTCACTCAACCCATTGGAATCCATGGCCTTGAGGTCTCGCCCCTCAATCAACGTGATACTGACTATTCCTCGCCAAAGATGTGATTTTCTGTGTACATCTGACAGGCGCAAACTTTGGGTCTGAAACTTTTGGCAAAAGAAAAGAGAGTTAGCTTATTGTGTTTTATATCAAAACACCTCACTTGGCATTATCGTTTTCAAAGAGTTAGCTTATTATGTTTTATATCAGAACACCTCACTTGGCATTATCATTTCCAATGTTGTAACTATTTTTCAAAACTAAAAATGAGGCAGTTATAAATTTTAAATAAAAATAACTTATGGATTATTTATTAATTTTGCAATTATTAATAATATATTATATTTCATGATAAATTTAAGATTATGTAAAAATGATGGGTACTCAAAATAAAGTCTAATTTTTCAACTCCTTATAGTACAAGCTATAGGTACTTCAGAATATCAGAGAACGTTTACATGTATCAAATACGCCTGTGTCAAAATTAACGTAAAATAAACATAAATATGAAGGCCCTCATCCACATTGTGATATTAATTTTTAATAATTTATAAATTTTAATATCTTTTTTAATGTTACAAATGGATTTTGCGGGTAGTTTTAAGTTGTAAGATTAGTAGTAAGTTTTAGTCACTTTAAAAATATATATTTTATTGATTTTTTAAAGAGAAGAAGAGAGAGGGATAAAGAGTTAGAAACATCAATGAGAGAGAATCATTCATAAGCTGCCTCTTGCACACCCCCTACTGGGTATGTGCCAGCAACCAAGGTACATGCCATTGACTGGTCCGCAGGCTGATTCACTGAGCCAAACCGGTTTTCGGCAGTTTTAGTCACTTTTAAAAGTCTTTATGGCCATATTGAGAGTTTCAGCTCACTAAAGAAGTATTTAAGGTACCATAAAAGACAAAATCAGTATGTCCACCCAAAATGTCTTGCCTATGTTAGAAACTTGCAATACAAATTTTAAAAATTACATATGTGACTTATATTTTCAGGTGTAATAATGTGTATTTCTCATTCTAGTATTTAAATGTTTTCTTTAATGATTTTTATTATCATCAATTCCGATTCGCGATATGTAAGTCAGTGAGCCAAGTCTGAAGCTTTGAAAACCAACAAGCCCAACTGAAGACGGCTGTCTGTCCTCCTTGAGGTGAGCAGCACATGGAACAAGCCGGAGGAGGCGGCTATATGTTAACATATTCGGCAGCACAGAAACTGCTATGTCCTTCTTATTGTCATGTCTTCTTCACTCATAATCATTTCATGGGGAAAAAATTCAACTTTTCTCTCAACTTCAAATTATTCCACTTCTAAATTATGAATTAGCTCCATTTTTGTCCTCATTCCTTCTATGTTAACATTATAATGTTATAGCTTATTTTGTAAAACGCCCCCTCCCACTTTAAATTCCTATTTATTTTATTTTATTTTAAATATATTTTATTGATTTTTTACAGAGAGGAAGAGAGAGGGATAGAGAGTTAGAAACATTGATGAGAGAGAATCATTGATCAGCTGCCTCTTGCACACCCCCTACTGGAGATGTGCTTGCAACCAAGGTACATGCCCTTGACCGGAATCAAACCCGGGACCTTTCAGTCTGCAGGCCGACGCTCTATCCATTGAGCCAAACTGGTTTGGGCTAAATTCTTATTTTTATTCTACATTATAGTAATGCCAGACATTTTTATCTGACATCATCAAAATTCATGAACTTCAAGGGGCTTTAATTAGGAAAATAAAAACCACATTCTTTAAAAGATAACATTTTTTAATATTTGAACATTTCAATGGAGAGCTTTCTAAAGCACATTATATACTTCCCTACCTTGGGACATTTTGAACAACATTGGTTCTGCCTTATTGATAGCAATGTGGAGCTGGCCTCTACATCCCTCACCTCTGTGAGCAGTGTTCCACTGCATTCCAAAGTGCAACGCCGGTTTAATGAGGCACCTGTAGCTTCCACAGGACCCCCATGCCCGTTTCACCTATAGCCTCACTGCTCCCACCTGTTTACACACTGCATTGTCTTTGAGTCAAGGATTTCTCAGATTAATACAATTGTTTAGAATTAATTGCACCTAGCCATCTTCAAGGTTGTTGTTTGTTTGTTTTTTTTAGTTCTAAGATTTCATACTCATTATTATTATATAATGAAGCAATAGATTTCAGCGTCTGTCTCTCTGTCTATTCACACATTCACTTCTACTACAGCTGAGACTGCCTCTGACAGTGGACTTTAAAGATCAGATTCTAAATGCTGGGTATGACATGTTAAAAAAATAAGAGTGGCAAAGAAGGAAAGAAGAAAAACCATTTTTTTTTTTTTGGCAAGCAAGAAGAAATAATTGCCTTAGCGAAGACCAAGGAATTGATAGCTACCCATTTATAGAGAGTTTTAGAATTTAAAAGTGCATATTGTATACATTGTATCCTGTGGTTTCCACTAAAACCCTATGAAGCAGGAAGGCAAGGACTGCTATTCCCATTTACTGACAAGGAATCAGATGTACAAGAAGTTGACTTATGGTATGGAGAGGACAAATGGTGCTTTCCATGGGATCCTCCATGCTTTCCTAGAAATAAGCGGTTTGGCGGATAAATAGGGGTTTTGTGACTCCAGCATTTCTGACCTTTACTCCTGAGCCTCTCCCAATATTGGTCTTTAGGACAAAGACTCTCTCCTAGGTTTAAAAGTAGTCATTTAAGTGTACGGTTGCTAAAAGATCACTCCGCAGTTTAATGAGTTGAATATATTTGAAATTCCGGCTAGATTCTTCTACATGGTTAATACATGAAATCACCTTCGACAGCATTATTATAGAAGCACATGTATTCATACTTACAATGTTCCAGCTGATGAGTATATTTAATAACATTTCCTATGCACTCTAGAAGCAGAAGCCATACATAGCACTCAGTAAGACAACAGTGGGTACAGTCTAGGTTACAAGCATCTTCAGTCAGAAAGGCCAAGTTAGGTTCTTGAATGGTACCATGGCTGACACCCTAATTTGCATGCTCCTCCTCCTGTTGCATGAACTCCTCCTCCTGACCAGTTTTCACGTGAGAACTGGAACTTGACATGGAGTGGGAAGGACAAAGAATGCTTTCCATGGGATTCTTCATGTTTCCACAGAAATAAGATGAACTGAATGAAGGCTTTACCTACTGTCATTCATTGTTACAAATGCTGTTCTGTGACCTGGGAGCACATTTCCACAACAACTTGGAGAGCTAGGAGGGAGGAGTAGAGAGACTATTTCTGTACAAAAACAGGGCTACTGAACATGGCGGTTAACTTGATCTGAAAAAAAGGTTTAAAGAACAAAAAGGGGCTCCAAAGACACACTAATCAGATGTCATTTTAAAAGTGATTTTTCCTTCTTCAAATCTCTTTGTTTAAATGGTACTCTTTTAAAAAGAAACTCCATTAATGTAGCCATGTTTTGATGAGCCGCATAGCCATGAAACAGAAAAGTAGTTAGTCGAAGTGGAGGAACTTGAAATAAAATTATAAGGTAAAGGGGGAAAAGATAAAGTTGGACTACCAACAGTAAAAAAGACAAGTGCTTAAAATACACATGCACATGCATCTTTCTAGCAATTTCTGACTATGTAACTTGGCATGCTTTCTTATCTATGATTTTCCAGACTGTACTCCATGGCCCCGAGTGTACTAAGAGAGCAATTCTGTGTGTATTAGGGGTAATGGCGGTTGGGAAGGTATGTGTATGTCTTGAGGGGCCTGCATAGAAAAAAAAATATTCCATAAACAAAGATTTAACCTGCTTAAGATAGCCATTTACTACTTTTACTTTTTTTCCTTTTAGTTGAACTTTTAGAGAGCTCATCAAAGGGGTGGGGACAAGTAGAATTCCAAAACGAAAGGGAAAAAAAGCCTTTGAGAACTGCTAGGTCTCCAAGGTACCTTTGAGTTGCTTGCTGCTCTGTTTAGGTTCCTTCCCCTGTACAGTAGTTCTCCGACTGCAGTCCACTGACCAATAGCATCAGTGTCACTGGGAAACTTGTTAGAAATTCAGATTCTTTAGTCCTGTCTCAGACCAACTGGATCCAAAGCTCTGGGAGTGGGGCTCACATTTTGGCTGCACCTGCCCTCACTCAGGAGGTTCTGACCCATGTTCAGTGTGAGGTCCTGACCCATGTTCAGTGTGAGGTTCTGATCCATGTTCAGTGTGAGAACTGCTGCGTCAGAAGTTCCAAGGTGTATGTTCACTGGCCTTGTCTATTTTCTCATAACTATAATTAATCACTTTGATTATAAAGTTGTCCACTCACTGGCATGGATATGATGCATGCTAATTAAAGACCTTCTTTAATCCTGCTTCTGAATTTACTGGTTAGGAAAGCATATTGATCTGGATACGTGGAGGGTTTACAGAGAGAAGTAGGGACCTACTGAAAAACTAGGTGAAATTTGTTTATTATTTCCTTCCTTTGTTAATGTTTTCTCTCTCTCATAAAATACATCGGTATAACACATATTAATTGAAATATTGACCAGTCAACCAAAAATTACTTATTGAGCAGCTTAGGAACGTTAAACAAATATAACATGTCCCTCGATAAAATTAACATATTACTGCTAATACTTACTGGTAGTTACTTAAGATACTGTTTTCAACTGTGCCCTGTTGACATAGAGTTCTATTTGAGGAGGGGAAGAAAAGAATAAAATAGAAGACCAACCTAGCTTCAAAGCAAAGAACCAGCTCTGCAAAAGGAGGAAAAAAATCTTTAGATTTTTAAAGCGGTAGTCCCCAAGTTTTAAGTAGGCCATTTGTTGAAATCACGGGGTCTAACCCTCCCAGAGGAGAATCGGTTTCTGTGGAGCAGGGTCACGTGTGTATTTCCAACACGTGGCCCATGTGACTCCCACACACAGCAGGGAGACATCCCCTCTCACAGGGAATATTCATCCCCGTTCAGACTTCATAAAGGAGATCAGGATGCCAGGCAGCAAAACACATTTCAAAATCTGAGCCAATGAGTGAATGACATGTACCTTTCATAGGATTTTAGAATTAGTAAGCTGGCACTTTAAAGAGAGTATTCGTTTATGTGTATTATTCCTTGAAAAGAAATACATGATTTCAATTCCTAATTATATGCGGAGAAGAGGTGAGGATAGGGAGTGGGTTTTCAGAATAGTAAGCTGAGCGTGAGGATTCACAGCTCACGCCAGCTCAGAAAGTAAATAAGTAAGTAAACGGAATGGTGGAACTTACTTGTGCGTTTTGGTAATACACACTCTGAAGCTCTGCTCTGCAAAAGCCCAGCCCGGGGAAAGCAGGCCTGCCGCACGTCTGGATGGAAATGAACGATCAGAGCTGTGGGGGAAAGCTTTGTGCCCCTAGCAACACCTCATTTCAATCGGAGGTTAGCATTACTCGTCCAGAAAAAAACATTATTTGAAAACAATATTTATTTGCTTCTTACATCACTGTCAGAAAATGTCTTCTAGCGAAATGAAGATAAATGCCAATGCAACGATATGGTTTCCAGCCACTGTTTTCTTTAGTAGCAAAACGCTGCAGTGGTCAAGAACGTAAAGGGCAGAGATGATATGGTGATGCATCCCGCTTGGGTGGTTTCTGGTGTTCGTTAATAGGTGTAGCAGAAAAAGAAGCAGCAAAATAAATCATGGAAAAAATCATTTTCACAAGCCCGCCACTTCAAAGAAGTTTTGGGGACTGTTTCCAATGATATCTTTTGTTTCCAATGTCAAAAATGTGATAAGGAGGGGGGGGGGCATGAATGATGATGGAGAAAAAAAACAATATATGTAATATACACACACATATATACTTATATATGTAACACACATATACACTTATATATGTATGTGTATATATTTTAATAAAGTGATAAAGCTCTAGAAGAATTGTTACGTGAACAGAAAAAAGCTATGACAATGTTAACTGTTCCCACATGCTAATATTTTGTAATGATTAAAGAGATATCTCTAAAGTAACAGAAATTTTGCTCCATATAACACTTGCCTTTGCTACTAAAAAAACAACCAAAAAGTCCCTTCACTGCTATAACCAAGAGCAGCAAGAGATGGATTATGATACAGCTGAACATCAAGGAATAGTGAGTTAAAAGTTTGTATTAAATGACTTCTAGAACAGCTAGACATTTCAAAAACAATAGTATGATGAGAGTTATCAGGTTTAAAAACATCAAAAGAAAGGGTTAGATTAGACCAGTCTGAAAGATAGGTTAGACAATACAGAAAGAAATAAACTTGTGCTGAGCAGCTATTATGTGCTGGAGTTTTCATGCTCCAGTATTTTTTATGACAAGTATTTTTAGGGTAAATACAAAACAAAACAAAACAAAACAAAAAACAAAAAACGGAAGCACAGAGAAGATACCCTACTCAAAGCCAAATGGCTACCGATTGGCAAAGCTGAAATTTGAATCTGTGGTTGCTGATACTTAATTGGTTCTTTCCCCCCACTATATCTTATTTTTTTAGACAGAGCCTACGTTCATGAAACAAAAGAAAGAAACTAATTTGTACAGGAACTGTTGAGATATTTTGACTTACATTTGAAGGAAATACATTCTTGGGTATTAATTATTGAGAAAGGCTAATCAGAGGCTTAGAAGAAGTAAAAGTCAGCAGGTGGTAATGACTGTAGCATATAATGTTTAGTAAAGCTTTTGAGCATTAACTGTATTCCATAAGAAATTATAGCCCAATGTCTATTAATAAGATGGTGAAGCTTTAGAATCTTGCATATAAATTGAGAACGCATATATTCCAGTTCTAGTTAATAAAGTTTATTAATTCCATTTATTGAAAACTGAATCACTAGCATCAGGAGGCATCCTATTGTTCTAGATCCTGATTTAAAAAAGACAGATTAAAACAAAAAACATCTATTTAGACTTAACATGTGGCTAAGGGAACACTCAACCATCCTAATCTCCAGAGATGTGGAAATCATCTTTGGCTTTTGTCATTCTGGAGTTTATTACCTGCACACAAACCTAATCCTTCCAAAGGAGACCCAGACCCTGTGAGTCCGGAATGAAAGACCTTGCTTGCGTCTTTACAATAGCTGTGTGCGGAGTCAGCCCTTTCCTCTATTTTTAGCACAGAGGGTGCACATGCTTTTATTTAATTAAATGATTCGCTGAGACGCTACAAAGAAAAGATAATGACAGCCTAGAAGGACTGTTTTGTGCTGCAACGCCCGGAGTGAGGAGCAATTATTAGCTCAATACCAAGGCGCAGGCGTGTCCTATCTTTTCCTTTTCCTGCTGAGTTTATTCCCGTGAATTGCACCTGGATGATGAAGTTCAACAAGTAGATTTACTCTACAGCCATCCGCCCTCTCAAAGCACGATTGCCTTTTCAGAAATCCCTCCCAGTGCTTTGTGCGGCCTAGTTTGAAGTGTCTCCTCTAATAATAGAGCTTCAATCCCCCCTTTTTTTTCTTAGAAGATGATTCCCTGACACTATAATCCTTAGAGAAATTCTCCTGGTTTTTATCCTTAGAGTTTATTTCCTATTTCTACTGCTTCTTGATAACAATTTACAGTGTCAGGAAGGTATTTATGTTTACTTCAAATGTTTCAACTACCCTCCCTAAAGTTGATTGTGGCCAAATAAAAGCTCTTAATCTTTTATTACATTTGCCCCAAATATACACTAATAAAAATCATCATATATGTTATAATATTGTTGGTTTGCAAAAGTAACCTATCAGTTTCCACTAATAATATGGTATAAAACAATAAATTCTAGGTTTGACTTATGGAGTCTTGATCATTGATTTGGTAAAATGAGACCTCAAACATTAGCTACATCATAGCCCTCAAACACATCCATCCATTGGGGGCTTAAGAAACATGGAGAAGGCTCATATAATGCAAGAAGAATTTGAAAGGGTGTCAGTAAAGTCGAACGAAGAGGCAACTCAACTTATACATCACATATCTCTTCATCATCGACCCCAAAAGGAACTCTTCTGCTTTAAATCTTCACCAAAACATTTATTTCTATGACATTTAGAGAGAAAAACATTGGTCCTGATCATACCATCTAGGTACTTCAGGGCAATGGACTCACTTCTCTGGCCTTAGTTTCCTCATTGATAAAATAAATGACTCCTAAAGGTTCAGCCTTTATGATTCAGTTTGTCACTTATTTTCAGAGAAAAAGGACATTGGATTGTTATACCTAAGATTTAAAAAAAAACACCCTACCTTCTAAATGTGCATATTTCTTATTCTAAAATAAGATAGTTCAAAAGATTGAGAAAAGTTAATAAAGAATACTTAAGGATGAATACAACCAAATGGGAAGAACTGATATGTAGAAGGCTCCTTTGGAAGTAGCAAAGTGGAAAGAAGATGTTGAAAGGGAAATCCTTGAAAAGTATCAATTATGGGGTTGGTCCTGATGACAAGTCTTCATTCACAATAATCAGTCTGCACATTTGATGCATAAAGACCTACTCCATGCAGAACACCCCTGAATTCTGCTCTCTTGGCAAAGGAGCATGCCATATGAATTCACCATATTTATGGGTCTTAAGGAAACAAAAACAAATGTTTGAAAAAATTCATTTTCTATTAAAGGTAATGGAACGATTCAAAAGGAATTATTATGATGTTAGTAAAGATACAGAATTACATCAGTGAAGTCTGCCAGCAGTAGACTGAAAGGAAATGAGGAGGCTGAAATAATTAAAATAAGCTCACAACAATAAAATGTTGTAAAGAAAACATGTGTGGAAGGCACAGATAATGAATAGATGTGGCTTATTCTTGCTCACTGGTCGAGTCAGTGCATGACTTAATCTAGTACCTGCCAGTCATCCTAAGGGACACCACAACAAATCTTACTATTCTAAAAGAGAAAGGTAGTTCTCAGCCATGAGCAGTGAAAGAGCCAAAAAAATAAAAATAAAAAAATGTCAAAGCCCTACCAGGGTAGCATTTTCACTGCAATATCTATTGCTAAGAGAGTCATGTACCAAGTGTGAATTTTCAAAGAGAAAAACTCTTGCAAGCAAAATCATAAGTGCATTAGTAATAAATCATACTGTGCACAATGCAGAATTATAGTAGAGGGGGAAAAAGATGAGAGTTCATTATGTTTCAGTCATGAAAGAGTAAATAATGTTAAATTGCAATGGCATTTAAAACAAATTCTCTGTGGAAGTTTCATTCTGTTTTCTTTAAATCAAAAGCAGAGTTGGTGTTTTCTAATTCATAAGATTTTTTTTTCAAAGAAAGAATACCAATTATCTAATTTGCATACAATATAAAATAATTGTAATAGAAGAAAATTTTCTCAAACAGGTGAAACAGATTTTAAAAGAAGGGTTAAGACCCTCAATGGACTGTTTAGATCGCACCATCATATTCCTGTAAGGTCCGGGGCCACAAGCAGTTAAGAATTTGGGATAAACTTGGCCCCACAAGGAAATGACTTCAAGCAATAAATTAAACATATGAAGTTCTTTTACAAGTGAATAAATAAATCAGTCATATGAATGACTTAAAATCAAAGTTAATAAAGAAGGCAAATGAATACATTTGAGAGCCTATTTTAAAAAGTAAATTTCTTAGTTTATATGTAACCTTTGAAATTACTATTTAGAACCAAAAATCAAGATTTTTAATAAAAAGATTCAGACATTACCCTCCAAAAGAAAGACTTCACAGAGAAATAAGATCCAACCACTTCATTGTTTGAGAGTTCCTAAAAATAAACAAATATTTAGCTAAATTTTAAGCTGCTTCTGAGAATACGTTATTAGCTCAACAAAATAAAAACAAATAAAAACCCCAAAATTAATAACAAAACAATATAAAAACAAAATTATATATTCTAAGTACACTTTGGGTCTTTATAAACTGTAAATTTTCTTCCCTTGAATAAATTAAAGCTTTTCTTATTCATGTTTGATATCATAGTATTTAAGTAGAAGATTATTTCTGTAATTTTAAAAAAAAGTCTACTTACCTCTTAAGTCTCAATTATTGATTAATGTATCTGAAAGCCTAACATTTTATTTAAAAAGAACTGTTTAAAGATATTTTAAGAATTTGAAATAAGCCAGATAACATCTGTTCCTGTTTACAAAACAATGTAACACTATAGACATTCAGAGTGTTTTTAAAGAATAATAGCAGAAATTTTACTTATAAGCACACACCTAGTCAAATTTGGTTTAATTTTTTTTACTAAATCTTTCTAATTTTATTATATATATATATAATAAATGATTTAGTTAACTTGAACATTCCAAAAATAAATTTAAAAAGAAATGAATGTTGAGAAAGGTGGTTATTGAGTTGTAAACAAAGCAGTGCATTCATGTTGGGCATTTTATTACTTAATCCTAAGATTTTATAATGTGAAACCAATTCAACTCTAAAAAATAAAAAAAATACATAGTTAACTTACTTTTAAACACAAAATTTAAATTATATGTATACTTTAAACTTTAATGCTGTTTCTGGATGCCAATTACAGTAAAATTAAGGGGAAATTGTGATAGTTATGGGAAAGTATGGACCTTTACATAGTGATGGAGAGGAAGCAGTTTTGTAACGTATTTGATTATTCCATGATTTTGTGTAAACAACTAAGATTGTAGTGGCCCAGCCCCTCAAATGATGCCTCATGCATAATAGATGCTCAATAAGTATTTGGTTGACTATTAATCATTTGGAGTTTCATTTGGGTGAGGATATATATTCCTTCCAAATGCAATACCAAAACTTATATCCTATATAATAAAAGCCTAATATGCTAAGTGTCCAGTCATGCAATTGGCCATTCAACCAATCAAAGCGTAATATGCTAATGATATGCTAAGGCACTCAACTGCTTGCTATGACATGCGCTGACCACCAGGGGACAGACAGTCGACCAGTTGACCAGCCATTATGATGTGCATTGACCACCAGGAGGCAGACTTTCCAACTGGCAGGTTAGTTTGCTGCTGGTATCCAACTGATCGGGACTGAGCAAGATGGGCCAGATATGCCTTGGAGCTCTCCTGTGGTCCCTCCCCAGCCCTGAATGTGCACTGGTGGGATCCCTTGGTCTGGCCTGCACCCTCTTGCAATTTGGAACCCCTCAGGGGATTCAGAGAGTTGGTTTCAGCCAGATCCCACAGGCCAGGCCAAGGGACCCCACTGGTGCACAAATTCATGCACTGGATTAGACTATGTTAGAATGTGCATCAATTTAAATAATTTAAGTTTAAAAGTAGAATGATATCAGAGATAATCTATACAATCTACCTGTGCTTTTTACATGAAATATATTTCTTGAAACTAATTACTTGCATTGGGTTTGGTCAGTAGGATTAATGTCGGTCATAAGGAAAAAAAATCTTAAGATTAAGACATTGTTTAACTATCACTACAGAGTTATAATTTACATTTTACATTTACATTTATAAGCATGGTTCTCCTTTGTCACACTTAGCACATTGTCACAACGGTTTCTAAAAAAAAAAATCCTTAAGGAATACACTTATATTTGGACATTGGAACATAAACCTTAGGTGGAATGGCTGCTGTCTTTTTCGATGCTATACTATTGTTTAACTCAAAAACCTTATTCTGATTTTTAGAAAAGATGCATGTTTTCTTTTTTATTGCCAATTCTTTTCTTACTTTGATTCCCAGTTCTTTTCAAAGAAAGCAGCATGGTTAGCAACATGTGGGAAAAATTTTCAAGTATCACATTCAAGAAATTATTGCTTGAAGTCTCCTTACCCGAATACTTTCCTCAGAACCAATAACACAGGCTGTGAAACTAACAGTAACTTTTATCTTAATGTAAAATATGTTAAGGTTCCTTAAATGGATGTGAAAGTCTTGGCTCTAGACTCAAAATATTTACAACAAATAAGGCAACGGCTTAGCATCTATAATTACTGTAAATTCATTTAAGTGTCAGGTGTTCTAAGGTAACTAATGTTGAAACTTCACCAATTCCATACTTTTCATTCTTCCTCAAATCGGCACAGAGGATAACAGCCTAATTATGTAACTGATATGAAAACATCAAAATGAGATTGATGAATTTGGTGGAGAGGGGGCAGTTTAATGATCAGAATTATTTAAAATTTTAGGAGTTTAATTAATTGAGGTAAAAATACATTATTTTATAACAGAAATGTTCACGCTATTTGCCCTTTGTTCACTGCTGCATTTTATAATCTGAATCTCAGAAGCCTTCATTATGAGATTGACTTTACATCATTTTTAAGTGACATAAATCTAAGAGCATAAATACTGACAAAGTAAGGATTTAAAAGAGAATTTTATACTACCTTCAAAAATATATAAGCATCTCATTTTTTTCAAATATGTATACATAATACTTTGAAATGAGGCACCAAAGGAAAGTCATTTTGGTCACTCACAGTTGAAAGAGTCAATGACTAAGAAAGTTTCTATTTTTTTTAGTTTTTAAAATATTACTTATTTATTGTAAGTATATGAGGTTTTTGTAGAAAGGGACTGATAATTGTTAAAAAAATGTCTTTTTCTTTTTTTCTTTCTTTTTTTTTTTTTTTTAGTATGGCTGACTGTGTGAGATACTTAAAAATGTGTTAATTTGTTTCTCTACCATTTCTTAAATTAAACCACTTAGAGGTTTTCACTGATGCATTTTTAATGTGTCATCCAAGGTGTCAGGTTTAACTATGCCCTGCAGACTTACAGAGTTGAAAGTATTCTCTAGTTTAAATTAAAACAATATTCTTGCCAAAAGTCTTATTAAAAATTGCTTTATTCAACCAGTGAATAAAGTGTTTTAGAGTTCATTAAAATTATGCTAAGTGATTATAATAAAATCTTTATAAAAAGATATATTACTTGAAAAACAAGCCATTAAATAACAGAAGATATGCTAATGAGACATCATCACATAGTCTATATTATATTATTCAAAAGATGAAATCTCCTTAAAACAATTCTAAACTGCTTTTGTTGAGAATAAATTGCAACATGTGTATATATTATCCCAATGGTTATTTCTCATACAATTAAAGTGATTTGTTGAAAGCACATATGTTTATTACTATCACATCCACTGATAAACTCATTCTTCTACATAAACACACACATACACACACACACAACAGAGTGCAAAAATAATTCCTGCTTACCGTCTGATAGAGGCAATTATTTCATATTTTTTCCATTTATTTGACCCCATAAAATTTATTCACAAAATACATATGCATCTTCTCTTCTGAGCTCATGGAATCTTTTTATTGAATAATTTAACCTTAGAATAAATTATCAATGATAAGCTTCTTCTAAAGAATAAAATTTTGCACTAACTCAAAGTGTTACCATTTCTCCGCCAAATGCGTTTGTCACATAAGTAAAACTCTTTGACCAGGATAATTATCCAGTTGCCTACGTTTAGAGATACATTGATCCCTATCTTATTAAAATAATGCTTTTCTATAATAACTGAATATGGGAAGAATAAAAAAATATATGCTGAAAAGCATGCTAATATAAAACCAGAATAAGTGTTTTAAAGGATGTTACCATCTCTAGGAGAGAGATGTTATGAAATTCATAATTATTCAC
Organism: Vespertilio murinus; assembly: GCA_963924515.1. Taxonomy (NCBI): domain Eukaryota; kingdom Metazoa; phylum Chordata; class Mammalia; order Chiroptera; family Vespertilionidae; genus Vespertilio; species Vespertilio murinus. The sequence goes on from OZ004705.1 coordinate 50,286,584, forward strand.
TAGTTAACATACCATTCAAAGATAGCACATATTTTATATAGAGCTAAGTCTAGGTATACTTTTTTTCCTATTCATTATTAGGTGGTAGCACATTTTGTCCAAATAATACATGTCAGTCCTGAACAGCAATTATAATTTCCTTGCCATCAAGTTGGCTATTCATCTCATTTCCAACAGCAAATACGACCCCATGTTATGTGAGTGCCACAAATAATAAGATTTCCATAGAAAGGATCCATTATTGGCAAGACGAAGAAAATGACAAGCGGATATTTAACTAATGGGATAGTCCACGGGCTGATTCACTTGTACAGGGGAGATGCGCATATTACAGACATAACAATGTCAATTTAGCTTTCCCCTCTCCAAGGTTACATCTGAGGAAAATACAAGGAAATGAAAAAAAAAGCTCCATTGTGGAGAGAATATATAATGCCATTATCTGATGATATATAAGTCTTTGTCAGAAATTTTGTAATTCTCAGATTTATATTCACCATTGGTGCTCAAAGACAGGATGCATATCACAGTCCTGATATAAAAAAGCAAAAGAGCTCATTCTACACATCAAGATTCCAAAGAATAATATAACCTACTTGTATGAAAAAGTCACCTTTCACTTTGACCATAGTGATGTAAAAAATAAGATACCTGTATTTAAATGTAATGCCAAAAAAGTATATCCTCTTTCCAAAAATAAAAGAGTAAACCCTTATGCAGGGACCTTTAGAGAAGATTAAAATAATTAGAAAAGAGATGCATTTGCACAAAACAGTAACATAATAAACAGTAATGTAACTATACAGTATAGTTACTTATCTCTTAGTTTCTCAGGAAGCACAATTTATAGCAGTGCTCCCTTATCTGTGGTGGATAAATTCCAAGACCCCAAGGTGATGATAGAAACCACAGATAATGCCAACCCCTACATATACTATGTTATTTTCCTCTACATACAGACCTATGATAAACATTAATTTATAAATTAGCAAGCGATTAACAATAATAACTAATAATAAAATGCAGCACTTATAACAACATAGTATAATAAAAGTTATATGAATGTGGTCTCTCTCTCACTGCTCTTGTAACACTAATATAAACAAATGTGGCAAATATTTTAAGGAACAGTGACAATTTGAATGAATTATCAAGTGTTCAGTATATTCTCATAGGAAAAAACATACAAATGAGTGAACTAATTTTCCTTTATTCAGAATTCTATATTCCCATTAAATTATAAAAGTTGGAAATCCCTTAGGCTAAAAACCCAAAAGCCATGTTATAATATACACTAAAAATAATCTGCTACATAACCCAATGAGTGCAGAGTTAGACACAAGAAATTCTGTATCTTTAATGACAAGCTAAATAAAATATCAGTTGAATGTACAAATGGGATTATTAATAATAATAAATAAAACTAAAAAATTAGATATAAAAATAGTGGGGATTAGACATTTATTATTACTTTTAAGTTGTTTTTGTAGAGCAAAGGAAAAGTAGATTTATGTTTACTTAATTTATCATTAAAATTAAATTTAAATATAGATTAAATAAGTTATTTAAATACTTTATATTTATTATTTTTATACTACAATAAATGGATCATTGTTACCAATTAATACTAACTACTACATAATATCTTCCTCTAGCATTATATCTTAATTACATCTGGAAAAATAATATTGCTACATATTAATGGATTACATATATATCATAAATAGAAAATACATGAGGAAAGCCAAATGCATGAATTTTTAAAATATTTATACTTTTAATACAACATTAATTTTGAAATACAAAGAAAAAATTATAATATAAATATGAACAGTTCAAACACTTCCATAAAACTTTTTGAAATTTTATTTTGGTGAATATATAAACACAGTGAACACTAAATCATAAATATTTAGCAACTTTCCTTAAAATGTTTTGCATTTTTTACTTTTTTTGTGAACCAAATTATCTTTTAGTTATTAACTCTACAAAAAGTAGGAAGAAAATGTATAAATGTATAAGAAGAAATATTTATTGAAGCAAATTAAGAACATTACCATAAGTGCAAAGACATTTTGATATGTGTTTTCTTTATTCACGATAATAAAAATGACAAAAATCAAAGAAAAATTTAATAGCATGATTCAGTCAGAATGGAAGAGAAAAAGATTGTCACATTCCAGGGTCTAAGAAAATTAGTCACTAGTAAAAACAAATACTGACTTCTTAAATAGAAATTTGAGCAAACAAGATTTTTACAAATACAATCTCTTATTTCTTTTAAGGAGTATTCACATAAAAGTCCATTTCATTTTGATGCTTATTTGTGTTCCAGAGTGATACCACCACTGAACAAATCAGAAGCTTAGTTTATATATTTTTTACAAGTTATAAGAGCCAAGGCTTGGTAAGTTACAGGAGCCATAAAACTCCTCTCACTCCCAAGAGTGTTTATTTCTTGAAGTGAGAAGAGGCAATGATGAAAAGTTGTTCTCATTATACACTCTAAAGATGTAGCAATTCAGGGATTTCTGAGTTTAGAAAACCTTAGGCTGAATTTTCGGTAAACAGAAACAGTAAGTTACATGGTTTTCCTTCTCTCTAAAGTTGTTCCTACCCTTGCCTCATCATTTTATTACTGATCTGGAGCAGACATTTTCTAGACCCTGTGGTACATGTAACAGAAACCAGATGCTGAGAATGATGCCGAGAAGTGACCAGAGATTAGCAAGAGGATGATTTGGGTGCAATTGATCAGTGTGATTTCTATTTACTCAAAAAGCAATACATGATTTGCTGAAAGTTTATGGGAAAAAATGAATAATTGAAGAGTGATGAAATCCCGTGTATAATTTGAAGAGGTATGAGAGAGATTTGGGAAAGCAGCTTGACTGATAGTTCTCAACAAGAAAAGCTGAAAGATCACATGCTTAAGCATTACCTTACTTGATCTTTTCCAACTCTTCCTCATTAGCATTGTCTGCAAATGAAATAAAGCATTTTAATTATGTTATCACTCAGGTACAGAATAGGGCAGCCAACTGGTTTCAAGAGGAAGCTTAACATTTAAAGAGCAAACAGTTTCCAGCAACAAACTATAAAACACAAAAAAATTGTTTCTCACATACTCACAGCTAGAGAAGCACCTTTAACATTCAAGCAGTCTTTCTGGTAAGAGTTTTGTTTGTTTGTTTGTTTGTTTGTTTGTTTGTTTTGTGGGGAGAGGGACAGTACTTTTAAAATAGAACATTTTAAATATCTTAACTGTTGACTGGAAAAAAACACACATCTAGTCTCGTGATTGGCGATTGGTTCCTTCGGTGTTGCAGGCTGAGGATGTACCATGGCTTGACTTGGTCTGTGATAATTTTTCTCTTCAAACACGTGCAAATCTGTTGCTTTAATGGCATCTTAGACTTGCCTCGGCCTAATCTTTTACATCAGGATCTGTAAGTGCGTTCAATGGAGAAACATGCTGCACACTAATGGCTACTAGAAGATCTAAATGTTTAGTCATAACATATACCTTAAGACTAGTTTTTGTGTCTCTGTGTGTGTTTTAGTAAGATGTATTTATGGATACAAGTTTTAATTAAGGTTATGGAGGTTTGTGATGAGTGCCTAAGATCATTGGTCTTTTGCATAAAGTAAGTCATAAAAATTCGAATAATATTTTATTTCCTCTCCAGCTTTAATTTTTTTTTCAATAAATACTGAGGTATTAACTTTCTGATTAACCTCTGTACCCTATCTTAGCTTATTATTATCTCTAAGGCAGACGAAGTAGATAATAGGGAATATTTGGAGCAAAGAATATGGGTTATAGAAATGCTTGCCATATTTGTGTAGCAAGGACAGGTACTGATACCTTTAAGAACTATATATCTTTCAGCAGGATTCACGATAAAATAGGACCATTTCAGAAACCATTCATAAGTTACAAAAAGAAAGAAAGAAAAGGTTTTAATACAAGATTTAGTTATATAAGAAGGGCACCTTTGATCTAAACCAAGATAAGGAAATTATGTTGCATTTCTAGAGTAGGAAGTGAGAAAAGCATAAACTTGTCAAAGATAAGGATAAATCCCTACATTTTTATAAATACTGGTAAAAAACCCCAGTATTTATAAAAACATATATATGCTGTGTTAAATATTGGTAAAATATGGAAGAATAATAGATTTCCTAAGGTTATAATAATTCCCCATTTTCCTCCAAGATGAGCCAGGAAACTGCAAAGCAATGCTATTAAATACTACTATAAAACAATTTTATATGTTTTCTGAGTACTAATGTCCAATTCATTTTATAGCAACAAAACCCACCACTGGGTGGTGGAGATGCGCATGTAATGGAACATGTGGTAGATGTTTGTGGTTGATGTAAAATAAGTTATTGCAATCATCATCATCACCACCACCCACCACTTTCTCCATCATCTCTAAAAGATTATTGGAAATCATACATTTTTGTAGTATGACATAGTCACAAGAACTGTCCTAGTAGGAGTCAGAAAATAAATGTTCAACTTTCACAGAAAGCAGAGTTTCCAGGAACAAAGTATAGTAATTCTTAAGAGACAATGCTTTGAGTCAAATAAACAGAGCAATTAAGATAAATAAATTGAAAAGTAAAATCTCTTAACTCATGGCCATTTATCATCATCATCTAGTACCCAAGAATCTTATAAAATTCCATTCTGTAAGAAATGTTATACTATAAAAAGAAAAGAAGCTAAGAACATGAGAGAAAGTTGAATTTCAGGGTACTGCTACTCAATAGTATACAGATTCACCACTACTGGAAAAGTCATATCTCCTGACACTATTAAAATGTAAAACAAACTATAGGGTTGGTATTTTTCCTGCCTCTCAAAATTGGCTTTACAAATAGGCAGTGTCTTAATCTGTAAAATAAAATATTTTGATTCAAACAAAAAAGTCAGTAGTAATTTTCTTAAGTGTAAATATGAAAGATCTGGCATTTATGGGAACCAATTCATTATTTTCTTGATTATCTTTATTTTTTATTAGATCCAGGGACTCTCAGAATGGCCCTAGATCTTATAACAATATTTCTGCTCCTTTAGCCAAACAACTAGCTGAATAATGGCTCTGAGTATCCCTCCCCCAAGTCCCCTTTTCATTTTAGATGGTTGGGTTAATGTAAGTTCAATTAAACTGAAAGCAGTAGAAAAGTTTTTAAAAAGTGAATTTAACAGACATACTATTATGGCTACCTTTGCTATCTGTGAAACATGTTAGAAAAGAAAGATTGTTAGGGGAATGTTAAAGATAGGCGATGAAGCAAATAATAGAAAAAGAAGATTTTGGTTTTTGCTCTATCATCTTCAGCTGAGAAACATATGAATTTGTTTTCGAAAGTGTCATTATCTAATATCATTATAGTACTGAGATCCGATGCACCAAATTCATGCAAAGGGCTCAGCCCACCAACCAAGGCTTTGTCCGGAAGGAAGGACATCCAGAAAGACAGCTGGTCCAATTACCATACCACACTTTTATTAATATAAATAATAATACAAAAATTTTATTAGCAGCTCAATTTTCTTTGAAGCCAATAAAAGAAATAAGTAGCATAAAAATAGATAGATCTATAAAACCAATTACTTTTTTTTAAAAGATTCCACAATCTCAATCTACTTTGTGCTTTTATATTTTGTTGTGATTTTTTAGGCACTTACATGGCTCTATAGAAATAAAAGAAATTACAGAATGGGTAGATATTATTGTATATACATAACAAAAAATATATGTATCACATTTTATAGGTGGATATATTTTCAAATGTTAGCTATAAAAAATTCAGGAAAAAATAAAAAATAAACCAACATGGAAAAAACTTTAATTTATTAAAAGCCATTTAGGGTCAATTCATATGTTTCTTAGATTTTTTTTTTTTTTGCTTTAGCCAAGCAATTTGTAGGTCTAGGTTATCTAAGAGAGTGTATAACACAAATTAACTCACTTTTATTTCACAAATTCTCCAATGAAGAAAGTTGTAGATTGAACTCTGCTAGAAAAAGAGCCAGAAAGAACTCAAACATACCATCAGACCAAAATACCATACAAAAGACACATATGTATTCACGACACACTTTTTTAAGAGGTCAAAAACAGGACGTGCAGAAATGACGTTTATACAGAAATGACAGTTATGTCATGCAACTCATCAGAATGCCCCCAGGAAGATTTTGGGTTCTCCTACACATAATGCTGGAAACTTTACACCACACACACACACACACACACACACACACACACACACACAAATATATGTAGTAGATACACATCTGGGATTTTTTAAAAAGACTCATTAACTCAATGAAGAAGATTTTAATATAAGCAACTATGAAATACATTGGCTGCTACTTATACTGTATTTCTTAAATTGCTGTGATTAGACAGTGCATATTTTAGAGGCCTTAGAGGGGATTCAGCAGGCTGATAGGTTTTTCAATTCATTCTTCAGTTTTACTGATTTCCAGAACTGGCATCTACACAAGGAGAAGTCACCCCAACTGCATTATTCATGACATTTATTGTCAGTATTGACAGTGTACATAAAACTCATAAGATGGCTGATTTAGAAATCTTAGCACTTTCGGATGCTAAATACTCTGTGTCTCCAGTTACTCATTTCTTCCTACTTTTGTTAGCATTTTCTTAACATTAATGCTCTATTTCCTATTTGATTGTTCGGATTTATTTGTGAATGGCTCTTGAAACTCATACTCCATTTTTCATTTTAATACACATAAATGTATATTTAATTAAGCTCTGTAAACACAGGCATAAGAATAAACATGTGGTTTTTAAAATAAAATCTTAAGTCCCAAAAGCTTAAATAATTTGTGAGCTAACAAAGCAAACAGAATTCTTCCAATTTTGCTGTGTAAGAGTCAATAAAAAAAATCACCTTCTATGTCATCCCCATATATCATTCTAAATATTAAATGTAATTGTGATCATTTACTAAGTGATTTTTGGTTTGCTGCATTTTGAGTTGATGTTTCTCTAAACAAGATTTGTTTCTTGATAATGTGTGAAAGTTCAGTGTGTCATTTTTACTACAGCAATGTGTTATGTATCCAGAAATACAAAAATTAAATTTGAAGACATATTGGATTTCTGACTGGTTTTAACCAAGGAAATTCAAATTCAAATGTATTCCAGAGAAATGTATTTAGCTAATACAAACATGTTACAAAATGAAAAAAATACAATTATCTGCTTCTAATTCATTGTCATCTTTAGAAATCTTGAGACAAGCAATACAGACTGATTTTAAGCACACTATCATTAACATACCAAAATTTAAAAAAAAACATTTTATTGATTTTTTTACAGAGAGGAAGAGAGAGGGCTAGAGAGTTAGAAACATCGATGGGAGAGAAACATCAACCAGCTGCCTCTTGCACACCTGCTACTGGGGATATGCCCAAAACCAAGGTACATGTCCTTGACCAGAATCGGACCCAGTACCTTTAAGTCCGCACGTCGATGCTCTATTCACTGAGCCAAACTGGTTTGGGCAACGTACCAATTTTAAGAACTCAAAAAGAAACTTAAATCATTCTTTAATATTGTTTGTGACAACCTCAGGGATTTAAATAAGAAAAAAAATAGTATCTTTTCCTGCACCTTTGAAGCATCCATTCCTTCAAATCCTCATAGATATTCATCAACAACCCATTGAACAACCATTAGGTACAGAAAGCTGGGCTAGGTTTTGAGAGAATTTATTGTAAGGAAATCAAAAGCAGTAATTTACATGTACTTTTTAAAAATAAAACTGGAGCAATAGAATATAGGATGGAGGTAAGCAGAAGTATAGTATAAGGTATATTTGGGGAATTATAAGTGACATAAGAAAGCTTTGATTTAAGAGAAGGAGAGTTTTGCAAGAGTTTGCATGGCTGGGACAGAAGTTGTGAGTGAGAGAACATTGTTGGTGATTGAAGAATCTTAAAATACCTCATCAGGAGTTTCTGTTTAACCAGAGAAGTAACCACAGGTTACTGAACATTTAGGGGGAAAAAAGAGGAAGGTACAGAATCTAGCACCCTGCTTAGAAGATAATTAGTAAGAGGATTTTTTTTTCAAAATAGAAAAAAAAATGGTCCTTGTTCATAGTTTTAAAATCTCATAACTCGCCGGAACCGGTTTGGCTCAGTGGTAGAGCGTCGGCCTGCGGACTGAAAGGTCCCGGGTTCGATTCCGGTCAAGGGTATGTACCTTGGTTGCGGGCACATCCCCAGTAGGGGGTGTGCAAGAGGCAGCTGATCAATGATTCTCTCTCATCGATGTTTCTAACTCTCTATCCCTCTCCCTTCCTCTCTATAAAAAATCAATAAAATATATTTTAAAAAAAATCTCATAACTAGTGTTACTTAACAATTTAGGCATAATAATAAAATATCCAAATAATTGCTACATGGACCAAAGAAAAGGATTAAAAAAGGAAATTATTATGTACTTGTTAGAAATGTTGAATAAAACATGTACTTAGGAACCCAGATCCAAATCTAGAACATCAGACTCACCAGGATATTGGGGAACTCAATAGAATTTCCTATGAGGGACATTTTAATCTTCCTCCCCACCTCTTGACTCACTTCTCTACAGCCAACCCCATGTTCCCAGCTATTAATCACATGATCACACCCAGGAGGAAGAGCCAACACAGCCACACCTGTCACCCTCCTCTCTGCTCCTCAGAAGTGGCCAAAGTCAGGATGGTTCACCAACCAGAGGTAAGCCTGGTATGGGCCTTTTCTGAGGCACTGAGTCCTGGCTAAGCCACTTGCTTCCCTGACGGAGAAGAGAGAAGACAGGTGAGAATCCCCATTAATACAGGAGGCAAAAAAGACAATTTTTCAGTTGGCACAGAATAAATCCAGTGCTATTTAGGACTTTGAAGGGGAAATATATGAAGTAAGGCAGTGGATGAAAAATACTTGACAGTAAAATATTTCTTCCAAAAAGCTAGGATTAAAGTAAAGAAAATGACATGAGGATTTCAGAAAGAACTATTTGTGCTGGAGAGATATGATAAAGAGAAAGGAAAGGAAGAAAAGAAGATAGACAATGCCAGAATTTTGATGTGTAGCTGTTTTATGTAACCCACCTGTTTCTTCCCTATTCATGTTTGAGAAATCACTGATGATCAACAACCAGGCACTAAATTGTTTCAAATTATTTTTTTCAAACCAGGAAGACATTGTGCCTACATCAGTCTGAGCAGCTATGAGGATTGAAGGACTTTTGCAAGAATTGCTGAAGACGAAATAGAGTTGGGAACTACTTTGTCTGAGCTGACATGTATTTCTATGAATTTAGAACAAGTAGCAGCTCCATCATAAGATCACCTGATGCTTATTTGATCCCTCAAGCTTTCAGTTTGATGTGAGAGTACTTAATAAATATCTCTTTAATATAAAATTTAGTAGACTTTCCATCATCAAATCACCCAAATAGCTACATGGTTCTGGAATTTACAAGACCTCAAGCACTTAGGTATTTTCACGTATGAAGTGCTGTCCTTCATTAAAATACCAAAGAATCCCAAAGCAAAAACATTCTATCACCAAGTTTTGTTGATTTCACCTCCTTTAGGTAAACCTAAATATTTCCTTCCATTTCTATCTCTGACAGGTCTGACCTAAACTTCCATTATCTTCCACCTGGATTTTTGCAGTAGCCTTCTAATTGGTTTCCAAGCACCCATTCTTGCTCTTCCATCTATTTTCCATTGTGCAGATGCAGAGCTATTTTCAAAAAGCAAATATGATTATGCCACTTCCCAGTTATAGACTTTTCAATGGCTCCCATTGCTCTCCGAGGAAAGCCCACAAAACTTAACATGGCCAATGGTCCCTACACAATCTGAGCATCCCTTTCCACCCCAATTGTCATCATGTACCATATTCTTCCACACACTCTTTGCTTTCATCTTCTCTAAGCTCCAATACTTTTTAAATTCTTCAAATGCAACATGGTTCCTCTAGCCATAAGGTCTTTGCACAGGCTGTGTTACTCTGCTTAAAATATTGCCTCTTTTCCTCATTTTTGCCTTACTAATTTCTATTTATACTTTAGACTTCAGCTGCGACTTGACTTCTTAGAGAATCACCATCTCCCAGACTGAAACAATTTCTCCTATATTTGCTATTATAGCAACACGTACCTCTCTTTCATGACACATAAAACAGTTGTCAGCATACATGTTCTTCAGTGATTTTTTTGATTCCCAAGTTCTCCACTGGGTATAAGTTCTCCTATATCCTTAGGGTCTAGCACAAGCCCTGGTGTATAGTAGGTTCTTATTGAGTACCAGGTCCTCACCCACTCTTCTGTCTGCACACACAGGGCCTGTGCACACGTAAATGCATTCTTCCATCGCACTAAGTTCTCACAGAAGGTATTATTTGCTAATACTTGCTTGAAAATAGAAATTTCTTCCTCGCTGAATAGTTATAGATACTTAAATCACACTTAAGTATTACCTATGAATATGTATATTTATTGTTTAATTCTTAAGAAGATAGAGAAAAATACTTATCGAGAAGGGTGAAATTTTCAATGATTTTAAACCACTAATTTGAATATGGAATTCATTATTTTCATCTACAATTTAGAGAAAATATTAATAATAACTTTCATAAAATGATATATATCAACTCTAATCATGCCTTATTTTAAAACAGCAACACACACATTGCTGAAAGAACATTTAAATTTGCCCGAAAGATCATGTCTACTCCTAAAATGTGTTACAATCAAACCTGGTGAGAGTAGCTTCTAGTACACAAAAGCACCTGGAGTCTAATAAATAATCTCTGATAAATTGTGGCAGAAAGTGCACTGGCCAGCCTACCAATGTGGGTCAAACCTGACATTTTTAATATCCCTTCCGCAGCGATATAGTAATTGGCTCCTCTGTATCCCTTGTCACCTTTTCACAGCAGCATGAAGAGCAAAGAAGTAGAGACAGCCAGTGCTGGAAAATGGGTAGCACTGATATGATCAAAAAGATGAAAATTGCTCACGTATCATCCAGCAAATAAATACCAGAAAGTAAAAACACTGTTATCATTTCACTTCACTTTCTTTGTTATGGCACACCTGACAATATAGTCAACATGGTTAGTCCTGGATATCTCCAGGAAGAACTCCAAATATATGTAATTCATTAATAAATGTATTCCCTGAGTGAACAATATCATTTGTCTACAACACAACGTGTCTGAAGCTGGGTAAATCAAATGATAAAAGATGCCAATGTGTCTCTTATTTACAACAAGAGGTTCTGATCTGGAACACAGGACAGGAAATTTGAATTCAAGAGATACAACATACAAGGACTAGTGATACCAGGATACTCACAGAAACAAAGGACAGCCAGATTTTCATACGCCAGTTCTCTTTATTATTACCTCTGGGCTCAGAGAATGCTCACACATTCAAACAATGTTCGCGTGAACATCAGAGCACAAGTTTGAGAGCATGAAAATAGCCCTTCAAGGCTGTGGGGAGACTTACCACATCCCTGTGTTCTCCTTCCTTAGGTGTAAGGGTGACTGACAGCAAAATGATTCCAAGGTCATGGTCAGGATAGTGGGGATCTTTCAATGGCAGAGTCACATCTGTGGGCCTGTGACAGAGAATATTAAGATTCTGAACAGTTATTCAATGAATAAACCAAAAATATATTTTATATCAATATTTTTGTCTTCATTTACACATTTGTTACAGTTTCAGTTGTTGTGAACATTTCATCAATGAATTAGGTTGTCCAATCAGTATTGAGCTAACAGGGTATTCCTGGATTCGCTAGATAAGTTTATGGGTTCTAGAAAGGCTATGGGGTCACTAGGAAGGCCATAAAAAACACAACGGTATTGAGAACATACAACGCTCCTGCTCTATGATCTCTAAGCACACAGAATGCAATGGCGGGTATTTTCTATAAATTTGAGTTCAAGAACCAAATGGGGCCATTTATTGACCACTATTTTCCTTTCCCATCTTTAAGATTTTTTTTAAATCAGGAGTATGATATTGAGTAATAAATGAGTGAGAGAAGAGGTAAATATAAACTATACTTTTCCTGCTATACATTACAGGCATACTTTAAAACAATGTATAATTACTTGAAAGAAATTATAATATTTTAAAAAGTGCTTCTATTTTGTGGTTTTTTTTTAAACTTATGCCTGAATAATTTTTAGGTTCAGAAATACAAGGTAATCAATAATTTGATCAATACTTAGAAGACTTTAAAATGTCCTTAAATCTTTATCATGCAATCATTATAGTTAGGTATCTGAGAAAGAGATTATGAATTGCTCAGTATTTATTACCCACAATCACTTTTAGAAAATACACAAAATATACATTCAATAAGCAGTGCATAGATGATATCTTATTTCCATATTTTAATTTATATTTGACAAATTAGGGTTCATGCCCTTCAATAACCTCAGTGACTGTGTAACATTTGGCGCTAAACTTGAATCTTGAAATGTTGGCAAATTAGGAATGTTCCTTTGCTCATTTAGTCACTTGCTCATTCATTTCATTCACAAAAAATGTATTAAGCACATATTAAATGCCACACACTATGCTAGATTATGGGTAAAAACCAGAGCTCAGGACCAAAGATAAAATCCTTATCTACATTGAGCTTAACTTTTAGGAAATGATGCAGTTGGAGTCTAATACTGGGAAGAGGATTTGGGATTGAGAACCTTATGTAGTTTCTAGCACTCAGTAATCATAATACTAGGAAACTCTTTCAAATAATGCTTAATTTACCAAGTCAAAGAATAATATTATTAAAAAGATAAACAGGTTTCTAATATCAGGGGCTTTAACTGAAACACAAGTAACCTGTTAGAAAGATAATATATATATATGTTATAATCATTGTGCTGAAAATTGTTCCAATATGATTTTAGTTATAGCTAATTATGGTCAGATAATAAGATAAAAACTTGTTCTTTTTATTTTAACAAATATATATTAAATATTATATTATGCATGTGTGTATATATGTGTGTGTGTTTGCACATGTGTGTGTATGGGTTTACAACTTGGTTTGACTTGTTTTCCTATAATGATTACATATATAAATTAATAGGAAAAACTTCATTACATTTTTTAAATTTCTTTATTGATTAAGGTATTACATATGTGTCCTTATTCCCCCATTACTCTCCACCCACTTCATTAAATTTTTACAATGATTGTATGATAGATTTAAGGACATTTGCAATTGCTTTATGACACATCTATTATTTTCTTTCAAAGAGATACCTTAATGCATTATATAGTAGCATAAGCATTTATATGCTACTATTATTACCCATTTTTCTACACCCAGAGGCTGCTGATTTATACATGGAATTCAATGGCATAATTATAAATATGCAATTTTAAAAAGTAGTATGTGATTTTCAAAAGTGGTTGGGGAAAATGGAATGGTTAGTTAATATGTAAAATAAGTAATGTGTCAACATAAACACCAAAGGGTTACATATCTTTTTATTTTCTTAATCATCCCATAGTTTTCTACTTAAGGTTATTTTTCACAATAATTTTATCTTTAGTAGAGAAATTTATGCTCTGTGATTAAGTCCAATAGTTTGCATATCCTTCTGTAGGGGTCTACAGATAAAATCATACGGTCTTTATAGAACAGCACAGCCATCCCAGCTGGAGCTCAGTTTTTCCGATAATGGACTACATACAACACCATGTAGGTCACGTCCTTCAAGTGTTGTGAGGTGGGGAACCAGTGATCATCTGGGTTCTATTCTTAAGTCAAGCCTGCACTTTAGGTTAAAATGAAGGACATGTAGGAATTATAGAAAAGCCCCTCTTTTGTCAAGTTTGAGGCAAAACTATCTTTGGAAGACCAATAGGCTGTGATCAAACTCAGCTGACTATAACACTTAAGGAGTTTTCATAATTTATATTTCTCCACTCATCTACATTTATAGAAAAATAGAGTAGTAATCTAGCCCATTATGTTGCTTTCCACATTATATTTCTGCCACATGATGGAGCATGATAATCTAAAACAGAATCCCTTCTCCATAAAACCGTCAAAGAAGATTTTACAGCTTCCTTTGCAACCCATTTCAGCACCACGTAAGCCTGTTTTTACTTCCATAGTACTAATCAATGCTTAACTCCTATGTTGAAATGAATTTTTTAAAAAATATAAGGCCATAACTAGGTACAAGGAATAATTAATATTAGTAGTAATACTATAATTTCACAACTGGTCAAGCAATGGTAAACTGATCTAACTGAGCAACTACAACCACTCTGCCTCCACTTTTGGGACATTCCTTGGTTACCTAGGTTTACTGGTGATTTACTTTGGCTCAGGTGACAAATTGCAGTTTTTGGAGAAAAGTGTATGCATTTTATTTCCCATATGGTGGCCTGATTCTTAATAAATATGATTAGCAAGCATAATCTCCTTTATGCCCCATTACAACCATACAAGCAATGCAGGACCAATGAATGTGTCATTTATCTCTAGATTCCTGGTATTTAGCCCTGTGCTGGGGAACAAAGCAGGCATCCAAGAATTTTTCTGTTGAATGGTTGTTGTTGAGTAAGATAGTCAGGGAAAGTGTTTTTATTTCCATTGGATTGATGAGAAATATGTGCTTAAGAAAGTCTGCCTAGCATGAGGGCTCACAACCACACATGACTGAACGGTGACTAGAACCCAGATCTGCTGACATTGTTTATTACATTAGCCCAGCTTCCTAAAGTGATATAATGACAGTTCAAAGATCACCTGTTCAACTCCAACTGTGTGAGATCCAGAAAGGCTGAGCCCATAAAATCATCCTGTAGTCCAAAATCATAGTCAAATACCTAAGAAGCCAAAAAGAAGACATTATTATAAAAATTCCAAAATAGGCTTTAAATGAAAGCATCTTGATTATAAAATATTGGATTTTGTCAATGTTACCAAAACAATGTCATTGCCTAATATCTATTTTTTAAAATTTATTTCTGTGCTGTGTAATAGTAGGATCTCAGAAAGCATTCAAATAAAATGGTATTTAATTTCCTACTTAAAGTAATTAATTGATATCAATACAAAAAATACAATAAGTCATCAATATACAATAAATCATTAAAAATGTGGGAAACACAGACTTTGAATACTTTCTCCATATTATAGAAGGGCATTAACATTACTAGAAGGCAGAGTGAGTTTGTAAGAAATTCAATAAAGATGTCTTTCAAACTGAGGCAAAGATGATGAGAATATGATTCCAACTTCTTCATAAGCCTCAGGGCATTGTAGATAAATTCTATGATATTATCGTACAGTATCATTTAAGCATACAAATAGGTTAAAATTTAGATATTATGAGCACATTTGTTGTAGAAAGCAAGCATTTTGTAATGTTATATTAATGTTAAGTTAAATTAAGTTGATCGTCACAAGCAATAATTGGGGGATAATGTTAACATGACTAACAACATAAAGGACAAGAAAAGAGAAAACATTTCTTCCTTCTGTCAAAACAACTTATCCAGTATCTTGTCTGTGTTTTTCATGGTTCTTATTCCCTACAGTTAATGAGTCAGGCACTGTCCCTGACTTCCCTATGTTTAAAGGTGAAGCAGTCAATAAATACCCAATAGACGTGTACAGTTTAGTGATGGGCACTATGGAGGAAAAAAAATCTAAGGGGCGTGTTGGGAGCTGTCATTTTATTTTTTATTTTTTTTAAATATATATTTTTTATTGATATTTTACAGAGAGGAAGGGAGAGAGATAGAGAGCCGGAAATGTCGATGAGAGAAACATCAACCAGCTGCCTCTTGCACACCCCCTACCGGGGATGTGCTCGCAACCAATGTACATGCCCTTGGCCGGAATCGAACCCGGGACCCTTCAGTCCGCAGACCGACGCTCTACCACTGAGCCAAACCGACCTCGGCGGGAGCTGTCATTTTAGATAGGGAGTTCAGGAAGGCTCCTTGGAGGAAGTGTGTTCCTATGGAAACCCAATGCTAAGAAAGATTAACCTTTTTAGTAAGGCCAGAGCACTCTAGGTGGAGGAAACAGTAAGGAATTAGCATATCCAAGGATAATTATTAAGAAACCATTGGGGTTGAAGCAGATTGAGAAAGATGAAGAGTGGAAGGAGATTGGAGAGAGCTCAGAGCTAGACCAGTTAGGGCCCTTTTTCTAAAACACTCTCTAAGTAAATGGGACTTGGCTAATTCCTATCTATTTATTGAGTTTTTCTTATTCATCCCATCAGTCAAGATAGATTAAGTACTTATCATGTGTTAGACTATGCTAGGCATTGAAAAAAAACAGTGGTGAACAAAACTGACATTGTCAGTGTTTACAGTTTGGTGAAGGGGAAACTCATTAAATAAGGAAGTGCACAGGTAATTACACATTTTGATAAGTGTTGTAAAGAAAAGAACAGGTACTGAACAGGAAAAAAAATAACAGTGGAGGTCAAGGAAATTTTTAAGACGAAAAAAATTGCTACTAGATGAAGTTTGAGCTGTTTCTTGACCTATTGAAACAGAAAACCATATCCTCATCTACTGGGGTATCTGACCGTAAACAGCTAAGTTCTCTCCTGAGAGGACAACCCAGGCCACGAGTCTCTCCAGGATGTGAGAATCCATAGCCCAGTGCTCCTATGCCCGATTCTTGGTACAGGTTTGAACGCCGGAAGCAGAGGTAACAGTATCCACAGCAGCCTGAACCACTTACTGCTTTTCTCTAGTGCAGGTGTACTTCCGTGTAAACAAACTTAACGTGAAAAAAAAATCAATATTAAAGCAATAAGATAAACACTTTGCATTATAAAAGGATTCTTAAATTTGAGGAGTCATAAGGGGATTTATTTAAGTAGTAAGTTCCCCTAATGCCTCTTAAATTACTCAATTACAGTCATTTGCTTTACCTACAGTCTTTCAGGAATACATTTGTTGTAGAAAGCACAGCACCCCTGCAATAAATACTCTCCTTGATCAATTACACATCTGAGCTTTTTAGTCATCACTCAGTGGCATATCACATGAATATGTTGCATATCTATGCAACTGCCACCTCGGTATTTGCAAGTGACTGCAGTACTGTACTTTACAACATAAAATTTAAATTAAAAAATTAGAGAAATTTCTCTAGTACAATCTCTTTTCATTGTATTATCCTAAGGTTTAAAATCTTGGGGAGACTACAGTGAAATATATAATCAATGAGAACACCTGGGGGTACGTACACCCGTTCATGTGAAGTGAAGAGCTGTGAAGCCAGTGAATAGACTAAGGCCTTTCTTTTAATCTATTGGGTGATTCAACATTTAAACTCTGTTTACTCGTGATGAGAATCTTTCCTACTGTCTTAATGCTAGATGTTTACTAGTTCTCAATTCCTATTAATCAGCAAAAGCACAAACCCAGGAACAAATGGAAACATCAGCATTCATTCATCATGAAATTATTAGCTAGGCTACTTGGTTTGAGTTCTATAAACTATAGTTGTCATCACGTTAGGTGGAGCTTCAGAAATACAGAACATAGAAAAGAGATAAAAGGAAAAGATTTTCCCACCACACAACATGCACAGTTAACTCTGATGGATTTTTATTCTATATATACTATATGTTAGGCACTGTGTTAAATGCATTACATAGATTTTTAAATTTAATTCTTACACAACTCAGTAAACAAGGTGCTGTTACCGTTTTGCAGATAATGAATCCAAAACTTAAAAAGAATATGTTACTGTCTCCTAAATCCCAGGATCGAAAGGAGTCAGATTCAAATATTGTTATACTGAATTTCAGAAATTTAACAAACATAATTTGGGCACTGACTCTGGGTGAAGTTCTGGGAATTCAAATGTGAACAATTAAATGGGATCTTGGCTTTCATGAACCCTCCAATCCATTGTGTTGGAAATACTAGGTAAACTTAGGTAGAAATTACTTGGTGGCTCAGTAAAACCTCTCTACATTTTCAAATGAGTTTAAAACAACAAATATTCTAATAAATGCATTTGTTTAGCTTCTGATTCAATTGTCTCCCAATAAAAAATGAATTAGGTTGTGGATCAGTTAAAATGCTTTTTATTAATGCAAATAACAGAAAACAACACCCACTGGCATCAGCCTGAATGGGGACTTGTTAGCTCAAATGGCTGAAATATTCCTGGGTAATTATGGCTTTGGGGAGTTTTAATTTGATAGTGTGAATGACTCAGACTTTTATTCGTTCATTTATGTGAAAAAATATTTGGTGAGCACTTACCATTTGCCAAGTACTGTTCTAGGCACTGAAAATATAGCAGTTAAACCAAGTCTTTGATTTTTTTTTGGGTCTTCCGTATAAGGGAAAGATGTAGGCAATAAAAAATGCATGTTAGGTAGTCAGAAGGGCCATGGAAAAAAATATCCCAGCATTGGGGAACAATGGGGACTGCTATTTGTATAAGAGACGCTGGCAGTAGAATGAAGTAAGAAGGTTTAATGGGAATAGAAAGTGGGAAGGTATCCAGATCATACAGTATGGCCGCAGATATAAGATTCTTCTCAGAAAATATATCCATGACTCATGTTCATACCTAGGCAGCTTCAAAATAATCATTTCACTATAAAAGAATAATTAATAATTCTCTAAAGACCAGAACTGACATTGCAAAACAGAGAAATGAAACAAAATGAAACCTAAGTATGGCCATTGCAGCAAATCATTTTTAGTGAAAAAATAGAAGCTATGTTGCTTTATTGCTGAGTGGACATAGCAATCTTCATCCCTCTGGGTCTTATTTGCCTATAACAGGAAAATGAGACAGACAGACCACAGTATGGTGGTTACCAGAGACAAAGGGGGGAAGGGAAGGAGAAGGAAAGTATAAAAGAATAAAGGGGGTCAAATATATGGTGACAGAAGTGTAAGGCCTTTCTTTTTCTTTGCTGTGGCCCCCCACAATTTATGAGAAGCACCTGGTAATTAAACCCCAAGATTGTTAGCTCCTCTGATTCAAACAGCCCCTCCATTCAAACTGCAAGACAAGATAAGCTACTCTCAAGGCTACCTTCTTGCATACCCCTCCTCCCTGCTGTGTTTGCAACTCAGAGATAATTTGCACCAAGGAGTCTCTAGCTGTAGAAAATTCCCTTACTCCCTCCCTTCAAACAGGCCTCTTTGGAACTCTTCCTAACTTGCTCTAAGCATGTTTTCTGGTTTGGGAAAAATACTGATAAGACACCTTCCTAGGACATCTGTCCAGACTTTCTCCTAAAAAACAAACTTCACTTCAGCCCAAATCCTCCTCCTCCTGCTTGTCACCTAGCAACAGCAGCCATTACCCTTTAGAAGGGGAAGCTGCTTTTTGTTTCTTGTCCTGTATTGATTAGCATTGCACCAGCCTTTTCCTCAGTGGAAAGTAAAATAAACTTCCTCTCTGTATCTCTTCTTTTAGTTGTGAATTCTTTCACAGCCCCACAGCCCCTGTCACCTGCCTGACCCTAACAGGAAGGAGATTTGACTTTGGGTGGTGAACACACAAACGCAATATATGGATGTGTATTATAAAATTGTTCACTTGAAATCTATGTAATTTTATTAACCAATATCACTCCAATAAACTTAATGAAAATTTAAAAAATAATAAAAAGAAGGTGATAGTTATTTCCTTGTAGGGTTATTAACAGGATACATGAGATACAATAGCTCAGGCAGTTAACATCATGCTTAGTAAATGACAGCTATGACGTGATTCTAGATTCTGTCCCAAGACTCAATAACCTCACATGTTCTTTGCCCATAACGCAAAAGCAAGTACAATCGTGTTTTTTGTTTGTTTCTTTGTTTTGTTTTCCTATTGATTTTAAAAATCTAAAATAGTGGAGATTATTGATTTATGCATTTAGGAAAGGTTTTTGAATCATGCAAAACAACAACAAACAAACAAAGAAAAACATGCATCTAAGATAATACCAACATTGTCTAACTTCAGAATAATTTCTTCTGGGTTCTCTGTGGTTTATGGCTGCAAACATATTTCCATTCCAAGTATTCAATTGTTTCCATTTAAATGTCTAGAAATGTGACTCCCTACATAAGCAGTGCATCAGAATAAATTATTTAAAAAAACAACAACACAGAAATATAGACTCTATCTCCTAGGCCCTGAATCAGAACCTTTAGAAAAGAGACTGGAACACCTAGATTCTTTAAAGCTTTCTGGATAATCTTATGTACAGGTAGGGTGGGAGATTATTGGTATATGACATCCTTTAAGGGCCCTTAAGAGCTATTGAGGAATAATTTTACATAAGACAGTAAGGTGGTCCTTTAATTGAGCCAAGCATATAGTACCTTTTCAATCTTATATGTTAAGCTTAAACAGACATGCATTATTTAAGGAACTACCACTTTTGTTAAAATGACAACCTAAGAAACAGTCATATAGCCCCCGATGGAACTGTTTTCCTAAGTATCAAAAATTTTCTATTATTCCAGAGAGCACTCCAATTTAATACCCGGGTTTCAAGCTCATGATTAGGCCAAACAAACAACAATTTACACAAACATTTCCCCCTTTATAGTATTTCTGTCTCTTCCATTAAAACTCTGGGTTTTCATTGTGTACCTTACATAACAGAGTCAGGGAAATGACAAGGGAGAATTTTAATTCAATTCAGTGGAAGTGGATGCTGACTTTATCCCATTGTTTAAGACGTGCCAGAGCATCGCTGAGGATACAGAGCAGGCTCCAGAGGCTCCCGTCTCAGTCAGAAGTACCACATTTTATCTCCCTCCTTCTACTCCTACCTTATTATAAATTATTTTTCAGTCCCTTTCGCCAAACTAGTTTTCACCTCCTGCCCTTACTGTGAAGGTATTCAGAATGGAAGGAACATTTTTCCTTCCATTCAAACTAAAAGCTATACTAATTTCAACCGATTGCAAAGTATAATCTTATTTATTTTGTGCAGAAATCCAGTACCAGATTTTTTGAAAGAAAAAAAAATCTGTTTTTACTAGGAAGTTTCAGA
The DNA here is from genome assembly GCA_963924515.1 of Vespertilio murinus. Classification (NCBI taxonomy): domain Eukaryota; kingdom Metazoa; phylum Chordata; class Mammalia; order Chiroptera; family Vespertilionidae; genus Vespertilio; species Vespertilio murinus. The sequence goes on from OZ004705.1 coordinate 50,307,678, forward strand.
ACAAGCACTGAAACTTTAATGTGATTTTGTAACCTGTGTTACTAGGATTTCCCTTGGCGAGCTTTCCATCAACAGAAATCAGACCCCAGGGTAGACATGGACGCTTTTTCCTCTGACTAGATATGGGGAAGTAGTGCACTTAATATTTTATAACCATCCAGTTCATGGGTACATTTTCATATTCCCTGTCACCACAGAATTGGTTGGTCCCTAAGAAATCTTTCAGGCAAGATTCATCTCCCCTCATGGAGGCTGTGGGCATCATATTAAAATCAAGCCAGTCAAAAAAAAATAAAATAAAATAAAGCCAGTCAACAGCACAAGGCTGTGTGGAGACCTTGAAAATGATGCAATTTTCATGAAATTCTACTGACTCCAAATATCATTTCTACCAATGTATTTTATTTAGATCCTTGTGTGTCCAAGGTTAGGCAAAAAATGAATGAAGTGAAACAAAAAGATAAAGCAAAAATTTAGAGTTTTTTCCCAAAAGAAGCCCTATGCAATTAACAGAAAATGAAAATCAAATAAAAAATACCAAAGCATATTAAAAAGCATAAGATAATACATAAAATAAAAAATGATATTTTTGTGTGTGTACTAGTATTTGAGAGGCCAGTGTGATTCCTGTTTAACTTAAAAAGTTTTACTATTCACTGTGTATCTTCTCCACGGATGAAGTGAAGCCGTGGCTACTTAACGTTGTACACCGAGAACTCCAAGTAGTAGACAAAGAAAAGCAACCTCAGGTGCTCTCTCCCAGCCCCTGTGCTCAGTGTGCCGTTCACCTGCACCCAGTGTCACTGTCTCCATTGACAGGACAAGTGTATCTGTGTGGTACATTCTTGCTCTCTCACACCTAGACAATTTTTTCCCATCATTTTTTTGTTTTTAATTTCTTTTTGACCCAATTAGGAGATTTCTTTTGAAATTAGCATTTTGACATTTGAATTTTTACATAGATTAATACTCGTTGTTTTTTTTTTAAAAAATTTCTTTATTGATTAAGGTGTTACATATGTGTCCTTATTCCCTTATTGCCCTCCCTATTCCCCTCCTTCCCCCTTCTACCCCCCACTAATGCCCTCATCCTCCTGTTGTCTGTGTCCATTGGTTAGGCTTATATGCATGCATACAAGTCCTTTGGTTGATCTCTTTCCCTTACCCCCAGCCTCCCCTACCTTCCCTCTGAGGTTTGAAAAAAGTGAAAGAACTCAACCAATACCTACTGTAATTTTGGTAAGCTCATCTGTAACGCTTGTAAAGACTGGTGATCTGCCTATCATAGTGTAGTATCCCATTAAAGAAACAGATCCACAACAAAGGTAAAGAAAAGTTACTCCTTTTCTCATCGTGACATTAAATGAGACCCAACTGTCTCAGCGCTGTCCTTGTTCACCCCTGATTTCTTTTTCAACCCACTTTCTTCATGATTATAGCTGTTCTAACTCATCTCTTCTAAACCTCCATAGAAAGAAAATTTCCTCTACATCCCACTTGTCTCTCTTAAATTATTTTTTCATCTCTGATCTCAGTACTTTATTATGAAGGTATTTCCTTTCCTTTTTTTTCTTTCTCATGTAGACATTTCTTTCTTTGTAGAAGTGTGGGGCAAGGGAGAAACATCTCTGACCCTGAAGGGGATCTATTTGGTGGGAGGAGTTGGTGATGAATACTCTTGCAATAATTTTTATGCCACCACATAGTATATATTAAAGTAGAACTCACTAATTCTGTTTGATTTTCTTATGTGAAATAGGTCTATTCTCCCCATAATGAATTCTAGAAACTTATCAACAGTAGACTTGGAAAATTATCTATTCATTTATCTTAAAAGTTGTCATGCTATGAGTTTAATAAAACCTTGACTACTTTTTTCTTTATGTGAAGAAGAGAAAAAACTGGAAGCAATCCAAATGAAGAGCTGAGGGAAAGGAAGATGTCCAGAACTGCTGAAAGAGTGATGAAATGAGATTTCTGGTTCATGTACCAGTTGTGACAATTTAGAGAAAAGGATGAGGTGTGTGGCAGAAAAGATAGAAAAAGGTTTAGTCACTGAACAGGTCCTCAGAACATAGGAGACAAAACAAATACATGTACCTAGAGATATGAATTAAAGGAAAGTCAAGCATGAAAATAAAGCAAGGAATTAGGGTTGTAACCCTTTCCTTAAATCCTCCTTTAAAAAACTATATTTAGCCGAAACTGGTTTGGCTCAGTGGTAGAGTGTTGGTCTGTGGACTGAAAGGTCCCAGGTTCGATTCGGGTCAAGGGCATGTAGTTGCGGGCACGTCCCCAGTAGGGGGTGTGCAGGAGGCAGCTGGTCGATGTTTCTCTCTCATCGATGTTTCTAGCTCTCTATCTCTCTCCCTTCCTCTCTGTAAAATATCAATAAAATAAAAAATTTTTTAAAATAAATAAAAAACTATATTCAGCTACACAACAGACTTTCCCCCCCCCCATTTTTGATAATATAATAGAGACAGGAATATTAGTATTTCTCCCCCTATTGTCTTTACCTTTCTTGTTTTCCAAGTGAAGTGTTTGATTTGTACTCAGGACTGGTAGATGCCCTGATATCATTCTTACTCAGAAAGGCTGGGTTCTGTGCAAGCTTTCCTTGTTGCTAGCTTACATGGACTCTTGTTTGCATATGTTCCCCAAGTGCACTAAACCAGTTGACCACACAAACTAGGAAGAAGTGGACTTCATAATCCTCCTCAATGACTGACTGGTAATAGTACTGTCCTGAAGAGACGTGCTTCCCCCTCTCCCCCTCCCTCTACCCTCGATCTCATTTTTATCACATCATTCACAGATTAGAATCGTGCACAGCAGACTATATCTCTGGTGAAAAATCTTGTCAGACAGAGAGACAGAACAAAAAGCCATTAAACAGGGATTTTTATGTCAAATTGCATTAGTGAAAAACAAAAAACAAAAATGGCTCACCTTCACATACAATGGCTCTCTGAGATGATCAACAAGAACGCACGCTTTCTCCTCCCACACAGGATTGAGGTTCTTGTGTATTATTTTACTTCTAAAAACTTCTTTTCCTCCAATTTTAAACTTCACATATGGGTCACTTGTCCCTGTTAAAGAAACGCAGATTGATTCAAATTAATTATGCCTTTCTATGGAGGCAAGAGAATAGCTCATCCACTCACCAGCAAGTATTTCAATGAATAAAAAACAAAGCTTAGCACTTAGAAAATAAGGGTTAAGAGTATTTTCCTAAAATTTTCCTGAAATATTAAAAGTGACAGTAAATTATTTATTATAATAATAAATATTATTATCAACCTCCTGTACTCAATACTGTAACCCTGTTCTGGTATTTTTTAAAAAATCTATTGCATGCTGCATATGTAAATGTAATTCATGTTATAAATGATAGTGATTTATCTGGTATTTCTCTTGGTATCATCTGGTTCACTCTAAAAAGGCTGACCCATAATCTTGGCTGATTTAAGTCGTTTTAGACTTACAGATGCTGCTAAAATTTTATACTAGTTTAATGGGCTTCATTAGGAAAAGATGAGTCTCAAATTGGACTTCAATTTCATCCATGGTTCCATATTCTCTTTTGCTCAGAAGTTTCAGTTTTAGAGTGCTAGGAAGGCATGAAGATCTTGGAGGAAGGAAGCAAGGGGAAGGGGACACATGTTTATGAAGTGCTCTGGAGATTATCCCTTAACATCTCCCCACATAATAAAGAAAATCAGAGCTGTCAAGTAAGTTGCTTATGGACACACAGCGAGCAAGAGACAGTTAGGATTGCAACCAAGACTATTTGACTTTAATGCGTGTGCCTTTTCCACTACACATGCAAGAGAGAAGGGCCTTTACATACTTACACAGGTATTATGCTAATTGCCATTTTGACTGATGAATGAGACCAATCTTGGCCTAATGAGTCTATGTCCTTATTAAGAATTCCAAGAGAAGGTGTATCGTTTATGACCCCAAGTAAATCATCCCAGTGTGTGACAGCCTTCATCTTCAGGAAATAACTCTATAAGAGGCCTTTATAATAAAATTTTGTTTGATTTTTCAGTTTTCTCCCCAAACTGAAGTTATAGTAGATAACTAAGTTTATATAATTTAAAGGGAAATATGAGTGGGCCTATGAAAACTGAAAAGCACCATATGAATATCGGCATTACAATTATGATACTGATCTCCTTAAACTCACCATCTATATCCCTCCTTTACACTCCACTAATCTCAATGGCATATAAATATCTATGGTTAACATAAGGTGCCTGATAGGATTTGGCTTTTCTTATTGAATCTCTCGGAGGCTCTCTCAAAACTCTCCACATTCCTCAAATAAATGTAATGCCTTAATTTTTATGCACCGATGAGTAGGCCTGAGCATAATCAAATAATGGCCCCCATGTCCCACGTGAAATTCCCATTTGGGTAGTTTAATTTTATCATTATGGTACAAACTTGAAAAAATACTTATAAATGTAAATGCAGGCTATATCACCGTAAGCTGTTTTAATGTATTCGTTAGGGAACTCAATGCAATAAAAATGTTCAGTACTTAAAATGGCTCCTATTAACAGCAGTTCCCAACTTAGGGCTGAGGACCTGTGAGTTGAGAGTGTTGTAAAACATATATTGAGGGCTATTAAAATCCATGTGCCCATTTGTATTTTCCCAGTCGTGGCCCAGATCATTTCTTGTCTTTCATTTTGAAGAGCATCGACATACTGCTACTACCTGCTAAAATATAACAAGCTCTCTAATACCAGAGCCTTTGGGGTCACTTTTATAAAATCTTCAGGACTTAGTACAGAACCAGAACTTCTCATCATACCCATGATGCCATTTGACCATTTGAGGCAGTAACTATCCCACAGCCTGAAGAAATAACAATCCAGCTAACAAAAGTAGGTGTAAGTGTTAAGGATTAGGGATAACCATTTCAGCCTGTGACAGGCACAAAGATCTTAAGGATTGGTATAACAGAAAGAGAAAGGATGTTTTTAGAACTCTGAAAACAAGTCATGATGGTAAAATATTTTTTTAACATGCAGATTTGGCCACAGGGTGACCTGGATTAGAAATAATAAATATGTTAGCAAATTTCATAGTCATAACCACAGGAGTGACAGAGTCATATGCACACTCATGGGCTCACGGGAACTAATCACCTGACTTTCCTCACTTTGTTTTGTCTCCATAGGATAAAATTTGCTACACTTCTCTTTGCAACCATTGTTTAGCCCTCTGGGACTATCATTAAAATTTAATATTTTAATAGTCACGTTTCTTTAAAACATTCCAATTGTTTTCAAGTTATTAACTTAGGGGACCATTAGTGACTTAGAGTCCTTAATATTCAAAACCTTCAGCTTATGATCACAGCTTACAGAATTGGAAGACATTGTTTAATTGAGAGTAACAATTTTGCATGTAATCTTCTATGCTTGAAAGTGATTTTCCAAACTTATATCAGCGATTTATTATCTGATAACATGAATAGGTATTATTAGCATTAAGAGGAATAAAAGAGTTCTGTGGTCAAGCGTATTTGGAAAATGCTGGTTTAAAACAAAATTAAATGGATTTGTTTTCTATAGCCTTAAAAAAATGTATTGTTGACACTATTGCTGATATCCCCCATTTCTCCCTCTTTACCCACCGACATCTAGTTCCTGCCTCTCCTTCCTCTGGCCTTCCCCACACTGTTGTCTGTGTCCATGGGCTATGCATATATTTTATTTGGCTAATCTCTTCACCTTCCTCCATCCAGTACCCTCATCCTCCCCCAACCTCTGTTACTTTGTTTCATGTATTCATACCTCTGGTTCTATTTTGTTTGTCAGTTTATTTTGTTCATTAGACTCCACCTATGAGTGAGATCATATGGTCTTTGTCTTTCTCCAGCTGGCTTATTTCACTCAGCATGATAATCTCCAGGTCCATCCTCGCTATCGCAAAAAGTAAGAGGTCCTTTCCTTTTTATGGCTGCATAGTATTCCACTGTGTAACGGTACCACCTCTTTTTTATCCACTCACCTACTGATGGGCGTTTGGGTTGTTTCCTGACCTTAGCCATTATAAACAACACTGCTCTGAACATAGGGGTGAATATATCCTTTCTGATTATTGTTTGGGGATTATTAGAATATATTCCCAGAAGTGGGACTAGTCAAAAGGCAGCTCCATTTTTAGTTTTTTTGAAGGAACTCCATACTGTTTTCCACAGTGGCTATACTAGCCTGCATTCCCACCAGCAGTGTTTGAGGGTTTCCTTTTCTCTATATCCTTACCAACACTTGTCATATGTTGATTTGTTGATAGTAGCCATTCTGACAGGTGTGACTGATAGCTCTTTGTGGTTTTAATTCACATCTCTCTGATGATTAGTGATGTTGAGCATTTTTTCATATAGCTCTTGGCCAGTTGCGTGTCCTCTTTGGAGAAGTGTCTATCCAGGTCCTCTGCCCATTTTAGTTTTATTTTAGCAGTTTTATTCCAGTGTGTATTATCTCTAAATCCATTTTTAATTGGGTTGTTTTCTTCCTGTGTATGTTCTTTTATATATTTTGGAAATTAATCCCTTATGGCCTTTAAATAAATAAATGGACTCTCCAAGATGGGGACATGACATGCAGTATCTACCAGACTTTTTTGATCACACGGCCTATTTTTCTTAAGCTCATATTACAAGAAATGCTGCCTTATTATCTTTTGTAGATAAGAAAGTTTCACATGTTTTTGGAGGTTCTTTTATTGTAATACACTTCCCAATGAAATCAAGGAATTTTATTACAATAACTCCCCCCAATAAATCCAAGCAATTAACAAGTGGTTAATCTCTAATAAATATATTATATCAACAATTTTAGTTTGTTGGTACAAAACCAAAACACAAATGAGCAAAATCCCTAAAATAATAAATTCATGTGCTTGTATTTATTTGATGCAATATTGCATTCAACCACAAGATGGCACTAACACTCATCAAATTCAAAGTTAAGGCATCACTACTGCACACTTGTTCTCAGGCATTTTCCTGTGCTTTATTGTCATTAACTGGAACATGACCCTCATAAAACATTTTTTATGGTAATAATGAAGTTAAAACAGGCAAGTAAATATGGGAGAAGAATATAAGAGGTGCTAGCTCTAAAGTAAAATTCAGCCTTTTGTTATTAATGTCATTTTCAAGAGCAATTTCTCAACATTCATTTTATCAGGTAGCATTAACTTCAGAATTTATTTGTAAACATTATTAATTATTTTATTATTGTTAATTTCATGCTTCAAAAAATTTAGAATATCAATTGTTTATTTCTGTACCCTAAAATCAAATTGCTTAAAAAGAATAATTAGGTGGTTTATATGTTTTCTCATGTAGGAAAAAATCACATGTCCCAAATGTTATATTTTATTTTTATATATATTTTTCAGAGCCAGGTCACTGATAAGCACTTCAATATTTTATGCGATTGGTTAGAATAACAGACATAGTTTAAGTCCAACAGGACTCAACTTTGAATGGGCTTCCTTTTGTGCTGCACTGCACACAGCAAACACAAGATGGCAGCCTCTCCTTCCTTAAAATAGTATTAGAGCTATTGAACATGTAAATAGCCATCGAATGCTGAGTCTCTTGGTTGCCATTCTCAGAATAAATAAGCCTCCTGATTAGCAAGTTTAAATCAATCTTATCCCAAGCCTAGCATTTCAGAGAATTGTAATTTTTCAATAATGCTAACTCTTAACAAAAACAATGCCAATTTGAAACTCAGTCCTAAATTAGAATGCAATAAAAGGAGAAGGAAGATGTATAGGTTATTGGTGTGAACAAACTGGCTCTGTTGTTGTAAGCTCTGCACTTTCTCTATCCTTGATTTAACTTTGGTTAAGACCCGTCCTGGCCAGCACACACAGGCTTATAATTAATGATTACAGGCTGTGTTCTGTAAGCCTACACAATGTAACCATAAAGATTCCTGTCAGTAATGGCCAGAAAGACCTAACAGCCGAGAGAATATCACACTGATGTTAACGTCAGTAAATGATCCACAACACCACCAGGAGGTACGGTCCCACTCATACCGTGTTCTCTGTCTTGTCAATCTTTAGTATGCAGTACTTCTAGAGAACATTTATTGTAACATATTTATTGTCTAGCATCACGAAACTGCTGGGGTCCTTTGTCCACTCTGATCCTACATCCCTGTAAGTAAGTAAATTACCCTATAATAAATTCCATTATATTCTATGGAGTTTTCTGTTTGTTTGGTTTTTGTCTTAAAACCTCATTAAGGTTAGGTGATCACTGTACTTCCACTCCACATTCAGACAGAGGAAAGAAAGAAAGAGAAAGAAGACAACAAAGAAGATAAGAGTATAATTAGATCCTTCATACTAGAAAGAGGCTTGTAAAAACAGTGATGCTCGGCACATACTCAGAGCAATAGATTGTCTTAGTAGAAGATAATTTTCAAATCTTCAAAACAGGTACCATATTTATGTGTTAAAATAATTTCCTAAAGTTCTTCCATTCCTTCTTACTTTTGTTAAAAATTTGTAATGCCCAACATTGGAAATATTACATGGGTCAAATGAGTAAATATATTAAAATTCAAATGCAAGAGATTGATAATCACATGTGTCTTAATATAATAAAATAATAAATTTATTATCCACTTATCCTATCTAATAAAGAGGGCATATGCTATTTGACCCTTACAGCATCACAAAGATGGCAGCACCCACAGCCAATAAGGAGGGAATATGCTAATTGGCTACCCCACCCCCAAAGATGGCAGCACCCACAGGCACAAGATGGCAGCACCTAATCCTCTCAGCCCTACTCGGGTGGCAGGTGCCCGACCACTTTATGTGCCTGCTTCCAGAGTCCCACAGTCCCCTACTGCCCAGGGCCAGCCCAAGGTATAGGCAAGCCTTGGATGGCGGCTGCCCAGCTGATGCCCAAGGCGCAGGCAAACCTCAGATGTCAGCTGCCCAGCGCCCCCAGGGCCACTTGAGGCTCAGGTAACCAAGGCCAGCCGAGGCTTGCGCTGCCAGCAGTGGAAGCAGCAGAGGTGTGATGGGGCGTCGCCTTCCCCTGATCACCAGGTCCCCTCCCACCCCTGAGGGTTCCCGGACAGTGAGAGGGAGCAGTTACCAATATTTCATGCACTGAGCCATTTGTTTTTCCACAATGAGTAATAGGACAATTTCAGTTATTTTTAAATTTCTTAAATGGCATTACTGTGATGTAGCACATAGATGAATTAAAAATAATGCTGTGGTAAAATGTAGTAGAGAACTAAACTAAGTAAGTTTCTTTCTTTGAGGAGAAGGCACATGGAATTGAAAAAAGTGTAAATGACAGAGATTATTGACATCTATGAGTAATTTTTTGGCATATTTTTAAAAAGTGCAAAGTTCAGTATTTGCAAGAAAAAATTATCTGTTCAATTTGTATGTTGTATAACTCATTTCAATTGAGAAAACATTTACTACTTAACTACTTTCTTTAATCATATAAGAATATATGAACATATAGCAGACAAATAATGACTATTTTCAGATTTCTCCTTCCTATTTGTGTAGAAGTTGCAATTCTATTAGATTTGTTAAATCAAGAAAAAAATTATCCCATAAATAACTAGAAACATTGCATGAATAAACAGTACTATACAGAAGTGTCATAAAATATAGATGAAAATGACTGGGTCCCCATGGAACACATCCATTAAAAAATGTCATTACAACCCCAAACAGAAAACAAAAATCTTCTTTGTCAATTAACTGGAAATCATTTTATGACTCTTGATTGATTACTATAATTAACTGAAAGAATTTTAAGATAACTTAAAGATAATTATTAAAAGGCATCATAAATGCATGGTAATTGAATAATACTTTCCTTAGCACATTCACATATTCAATTTGTGAGAGAAAAAATGTAATGGTCTCCTATCTGCCTCCCTGCTTTTGGTCTTCTCCATTCCATTTCATTCTCCAAAATCTTAGGCTTAAGATGTTTTTCTGACATAAAAATCTGATGTTACTCCCTTGCTCTAAAATTATTCATCCCTTTCTTACTGATTTCAGAATAAATTTAAATTTTTGAGTATGTCATACAAATTGTGGTCTGCTACTAATTTTTCAGATTTCTCTCTCACTCATCTGTAGAATACCTCACCTCGAATCCACAGCTTCTCCCCAATGCCTGTATCCCCTCCCCACCACTTTCCCTCTGTCCTCTCTCAGTACTACGAGTAAATTCAAGCCCCCTTGCTGTTTGGATATATTTCCTGACCCCTTGCTGTTTGGATATATTTCCTGACCCATCCCATGGACATTACTAGGCTCTTGTCTGATGCCCCCAAACATCCTCTATAATAGCAGTTATCACATTCAGGCCTCGCTGCTTATTTCTGATCCCTGGTGTCTGGCCACAACCCCTGAGTGATTATATGTGACCAAGAAAAGTGTTGGTTGACTGAAAACACTCATATATCCCTGAATAAATGAGTGCCTGTATCATCTCCTAATAGCAGAAGCTAATAAAGTAACTAGTACTTAGGTTGTACACTCATATATCCCACTCTTTTCCCTCCATTATTATTCAATATGAGTCTAAAATTCTCCTTACAATTTTATTGTCAAATACTGATTCTTAAATACATAAAACTCAATATCACAAAAGCATTATGCTATACTTTCTATAATAATAAGCATTTTGCCATTGGTACTTTCCCAAACTATGGTAATTGATAGTCATTGTAATTCCTAAAAAACAAAACAAAACAAAACAAAAGCGGTCAATCTACCCTAGTTTTACAAAATGCTTTTTAAAAAAATCTCAGTTCAGTAGCAATCTGCTTAGAGTTTTTACTTAATTTATTTATTGGATTTACTCAGAACAAAACTAGAAACCATATGATAAAAGTGAATGAATATGCTTATGACATCACTTCTATTATTATGTCTACTATGTAGATACACGCTATATACAGTAAAAACTGACATATTTTTGCACAAACTATTTGGAAGGAAAGTTAATTTTATGTGTACAGATAAATTATGGCTGAAACTGCTGCCCTTCACTGACAGCTCTGTTTTCCTCTTCTTCACAGGCAAGTAACTAAACCACATTTTTCTTTTTAAAAATATGTTTTTATTGATTTCAGAGAAAGGAAGAGGGAGGGAGAGATAGACACATCAATGATGAGAGAGAATCATTGATCGGCTGCCTCCTGTATGCCCTCTACTAGGGCTCAGGCATGTGCCCTGACCAGGAATAAAACTGTGACCTCCTAATTGATAGGTTGATGCTTAACCACTGAACAACACCAGCTGGGCTAACCTACATTTTGAAGACCTTTTACTTATGTGTGGCCATGTGACTGAGGACTGGCTTCTGGCCAATGGCATGTGAGCAGAAGTTAGTTATATTCCACTTTTAGGCTCAGCCCATGACATCTTTCCATATACAATCCTGTCTCCTTTTCCCTAACACTAGAAACCTAGATGAGGGTAGGGCCTGCAAGTCTGGACTCCCTGAATGGAATCACTATCTACATTACACTACAAAGTTTTAAATAAATAATATATTTTTATTTTGTTAAAGCCCTGAGATGTGGGTTTCTATTTTTGACAGATATTATTGCTACTTATCTTAAATAATACAAAAATTAATTCCAAGAATGTGAGCTGCTATTACAAGAAAATCCCTAAGATATATGACATTGACTTAGCAGTCAGGTAGTGGAAAGCAAGGTAACTCTGGGGGCCTCAAGAATCTTTTTAGGCAATAGTAAATGTTTGGTAATATTGTTCCTGTGGTAACTTGAAAGGCAGACCGCCTGCTCTTGAATCTAGGCTTCAGGGGACATGGATGAAAGGTGTGTAGTTTCTCAAATTGGCTGGCTTTAGTAAGTAATCATAAGAAAGCAATGAGTTCAGGTGAAAATAGGCTCGTTCACATGTAAAGAGTTGGAAAAACTGTATTTAGGCCCCAAATAATAGAAAATAAGATTGAAAAAGCTTTTAAACAACAAAATGTCATTAAAACAGCCTATCGGCCAACATCAGATTGGCTTTCCCACCCAAGCATGGGAAATAAATAAATAAATAAATAAATAAAGGAGCAAAGGAATAAATCATTCTTGAGGAGTATGCCTAAGAATGAATATTAGGTATGGCTATTGGCACATGGAAGCCTACTAAATTTTTTTTGAGAAAAGGAGCTTAGCTGGTTGAGTTATTTGATCCTGTGCCAGCAGGAAGCAGAATGTGAAAGCTATATATGCCCAAGGAGGGCAGACACTTTCGTACCCATTTCAGATATGGATACAGTGGATAATAATATGTAAGGAAGAATTTCTTAGATGGTAGAGCCAGTTGCCTCAGAGAACAGTGGGTAAGAGGATTCTCTCCAAATAGTAGAGTTCTAAGGAATTTCCTTATCCTCCAAGTAAGTGGCCTTACTTGGGATTTCAAAATTGCTACAGTTGTACAAGTACCTGCTATGAGTTGCCCATGCCTTCTTATGGTTATTATATATTAGATGTGTATGGCCAAGTGGCAGACAGATTAATAGTTCATTGGACTCCCAAGAACCACATTTGGACCTGATGAAGTTTCCTTTTACTCAGAGATCCTGCACGTAGAGCTGGACACAATGACCTCATGGGACTTTGGGCTGTTCCCCTTGGGAAAGGTGAATGTCTTCTATGTTCAGAAAAAAAGAGTGAACCAGATATTTGCTGACTAGGAAGGTCGAATGTTGCCAGGACTGCCATTTCTCATCAATAACTATGTTATCTTCTTCTTCCCAGGCACATAACTGGTCTATAGCTCCCAACTGAATATAAACCCAGAAGATGAAATGGGTCAATGATTATATAAGTTTTATAAGCAAGTGAAAATGATAAGCAAAGTAAAATATTAACACCTACAATGTAACTAAAATACTCGGGGAACGATGAAAAAAACCTTTGCCTCTTAGGCTGAAAACAGTTAATAAATGTTTAATGTGACAAGTGACTTCAAAACTTGCAATTATCCTTTTAAAGCATGTTGTCTCTGCTAGAAGAAAAGACAGTGTTAGGGATAGTAGTAGGTGTTTTTTGCTTTCATCCCCCCTTCAACTCTCTAGTGGGGTGTGGGGAAAGGCCAGATCTGCATGGTAAGTTGAAGAACAACTGTAGGACCAAACCAAACACTACATTTAATGACCCCCTCTTTCTTGCCTTCTGCCTTCATGCTACTTTTCCATTTCCATTAACATTTTGCTACTTTTTTTAAAGAAGACAAGGCGCTTTCTTAATGCAAGTTTTGTGTTATGAATTCTCTAGCTATATATATATATATATTCTTTTCTGAAGTACATTCGTGCTCTCAACAACATTTACCAGATGTTTGTTGTGTGCTAGGCATCGGGGATTCAGCAGAGCATAAAACCAAGTCCCTATTCCCAAGGCACTTTCCTTCTAGTAGAGGGGAACACACAAGGAGCCACAGAAGAGGTAGATAACATGCCATGTGGTGATGGGTGCACGAAGGAACATAGAACCATGGGGAAAGGTCAGAGGTACCTGCTATTTTAGACAGGGTATGGAGGGAAAGCCTCACCCACAGACACATAAAGGGGCCTGGAGCCCATTTCAGGCAGAAGAAGCAGAAGTGCAGAGGCCCTGAAGATTTCTAGTGTGGATGGGAGTGAGTGACCCAGAAAATAGGTGGAAGGAGAAGTCAGAGCTTTGTGAGAGAACAGATCATGTGGGAACCTATAGATCTCTGGTTAGGACTTGGAATTTTTCTTCAAGTCAAAATAGAACAGTAAGTGATTAAATAGATAAAAATATTTTAAGACTGCATTATCTAATGTCAAATGATCTGTCTTTGATTAGAGAATATACCAGCACCTGAAAAGGAACCAATTATAAAAGGGTAAGTCTATTGTGTTCTTAAATTATTCAAAGTAATTTCTAAATTTAAGAATAGCTGGTCTAAAATTATTTGACAAAGCCAACCTAAAGGTTAATAATGCATATAAAATGAATGTGAATTTTTACAGTTCTCATATTTACATCTACACTGCATCCTTTAAAATTTAGTTTTATAAGCTATATATGATACAATATAACCAAATACAAATTATTTTCAGAACCTGTGATGACTCCTGTTGATGTCAGTTATCATTATAATATTATATTTAACCAATGAGAATTTACTGAATGTTAATGGCTTGCCACAAACATAATGAGATAGACATTACTGGAAGTTGGTGGTAAATGTCTTCCCTATTGTGCATTCTAAAATGCACCCCAAGATTTCTCCTTCCAATCCCTGGACTGAGAAGGATGAGATATCATGTCTGTGAGTGTGCTACCTACATGACAAAAGATACTTTGCAGATGCAATTAAGGTTACTAATGAGTTAACTTTGAGTTTATCAAAAGGGAGATTGTTAGAGCAGACCTAAATCAATCAACTTTCCTTTGAAAACACAGGTTTTCTCTATATGGCAGCAAAAAGGAAAGCCAGATTTTAAACATGAGGGGGGTCTGACATGTTCTTGCTGCTTGGGAAATGGAAGAGGCCACATGGAAAGGACTTGAAACTGAATTGTAGGAGCCAAAAGAAACCCTGGTGGCAGGCAGCAAGAAAACACGGACCGCAGACTTACAACCGCAATCAATTGAATTCTAACAATACCACAACCATGCAGAAACCTTATTTTCTTTCATCTAGCCATTTATTGATTTATTTATTCAAATTAGCCTGACCTGGGGCCCTGACTTACCCACCTCACTATCCCTTGCTTAATCATCAAGCCTCTCTAGGACAATGAGATCTGGTCAGCATCCAGAACCCTGGTCTTAGAAACAAGGACCTGGGTCTACTGACAATTAAGACAAAGTTTTCAATCAAACTCAACATAATACCTTGGCCTTGGTTGTGTTTTAGCTCTGGAGCCTGGAAAGCAAAACGAACGCACAGACCATCCTTGAAAAATTGGACACAGCAACTCCATGGCAGATGTCGGGACCAAATGCAATGATCAATTACCCCCATCCTAGCATCAACCAGCCAGTAGAGACCATGATCTTAACTCTACTAGTGACCATGACCAATTGATTTTTCCCTACATAATCCATCCCCTGGACGCCATGAGGAAGCCAGGTCTTTAAGCATGAACTACCTGTGACTCCGGGCATGGTGCCATCTCCTTAATAAATCTTTACTTTCTTGGCTGCAAACTCCTGTTCATGCCTTATTAGACTTTGATGTGCCCAGGAAAATGGACCCCTTCAGTCCTTCAATCCCAAGAATGAACTTGGAAGAGGACCCTGAGCTCCAGATAAAAGTTCAGTCTGGATGACACCTTGATTTTGGCCTTATGAGGCTCTGAGCAGAGAACTCAGTCATGCTGTGTCCATATTCTGGACCTACAGAACCTGTGAACTGTTAGATAGATATTGTTTTAAGCTACTTAACTCATGGAGAGCAGTAGAAAATTAATGTGTCTACCCTGAAAAGCACATCTATAGTATAGATGCCCTTGACCGGAATCGAACCTGGGACCTTTCAGTCTGCAGGCCAATGATCTAACCACTGAGGCAAACCGGTTGGGGCTAGTGCAATTTTTTTTTTTTTGATAAATCAAATGTATGATTCCATGAAGGCGCAAAAGCTTTCACTGTTACACATAGAATCACTTGGCCAGCTTCCTAATGTTGAGTGCAGTTTTACACAGAAGAGTTTTATGGGCTTTCTCTGCTTGCTTTAGCCTTTCACATTTAATTACATTCTCATTATGAAACGATGTAAAAATTACAAAGTTCAAATAACTGATTTTCTCTTTGCCTTTGTCAGAAACATGTATCCTGTTTGCTAAAGATATTCTACACATTGCAACAAGGCAGAATTGTAATAAAATGTCAGCAGTTTTGTCCTCTTAGCCGAGGATATGTGTTTATTTTTATATTTCGAATTACTTGTATTCTTTGAAGTTGTTTCACTATAAATCGATTAAAGCAGTTTATTCTAATCTACTTTCCATGGATACTAAAAGCTCTGAAGGTTTACATTCATATTTATCCTTGAGTTAGAATTACCCTTTAAAAATACCTTTATCTCAACAGATATTGAGGTCTCCCCTTTTTGGGGGTTTGGGCTGATTTAAAGTCTTCACAGGATAACAGTGTATCCTTGTTGAATCATTTCAACCTTCACTAGCATCCTCATTTCCATTTAGAAATGTGACAATTGATGTCTATTGTATTCAAATAAATGATTGCTACCTTAAGAATTAATATTTTCCAAATGCTAATCTTTTAGTGAACCGAAAATGCTCTTTAGCAATTCTGTTCATTGGGTGTGGTAAAAATGATTTTTTAAAGCGACTTGTCATCTAATAATTCCATATTTTAATTTATTCTGGTCCTCTACCTTCTAGCCTTATTAAGGGAAACTACTTAATATTTGATTAATTTCAATAGTTCCGTGGTCGGCAAACCACAGCTCTCGAGCCACGTGCGGCTCTTTGGCCCCTTGAGTGTGGCTCTTCCACAAAATACCACCTCCTGGACTAGTCTATTTTGAAGAAGTGGCGTTAGAAGAAGTTTCAGTTTAAAAAATTTGGCTCTCAAAAGAAATTTCAATCGTTGTACTGACCACTGCAATGGTTCAACAAGTGTTTTTTGTTTGTTTGTTTGTTTGTTTGTTGTTTTTTAACAGTATTTTCTAGTATAATTGAAACAGGCTGGACCATATAGAAGGAAAGACAGTGAATGTCCCTTTTGTCTCTCTGCTTAACTTACTCATAGACTCTGTAGTAGTAGTTTTCTACTAGTGTACACTTTAGGTAGCTTAAAACTACACATATTTCTTATCTCCAGGTTTCTGCAGGTCAGGCTTGGCTTGACTGGGAGCTCCGCTTTCAGTCTCACAAGGCTGCAACCAAAGTGTCAGCTGGGCCGAGTTCTCACTGGTCCTTGGGATCTTTTCCCAAGGTCATTCAGTTGTTGTCAGAACTCAGATCCTTGCAGCTGTAGGATGGAAGCCCGTAGCTCCTAGAGGCCATCCCTCTCCGTTTTCAGTCCACACATGGCTGTTTGCTTCTTTAAGGCCATGAAGAGAAGCTCTCTCTCTCTCTCTCTCTCTCTCTCTCTCTCTCTCTCTCTCTCTCAAAGAGGGCACCAGGTCCTTTCAAAAGAGTCACCTGATTAGGTCAGGCCCACCAAGGATCATTTCCCTTTTAATTCAAAGTCAATGATTAGAGGCACTAAGTGCATTTGCAAAACATTCCCACCGTTTTGACATCTAACATAAAATAGCATAATTATAGGAGTGATAGCCATTGTATTCTCAGATTCCACCCAACTAAAGGGGGAGGGGCTAATAAATAAGGACAGGGGTCAATTTAGAATTCTGCATATACCACAGGTCCTAAATCCAACTTTACCTAACCAGTTTGCTACATCCTATTTTCTAGACCTCCCCACAAGCTCTTCAGCTACAGTCCCAAAGCTAAGATAAATCATAGAATTGCCAACACGGAGGTCCTCCTTGGGATAGCCAGGCCTCTCTCCCTAGGGATTCACCATATTACTTTCCCTACCTTTTCTCCTTACGCTGGACTTCTTAAAAATAGTGTGTGCACTGCTGCGTCTTTACAAGGCTATAAAAATTAGAAATCTATAATGTGGCATGTATCATTATTAAGCACTGCTAAGTCTAATATCCTCTTGTTACCTGGCCTTCCCCTGAAGACTTGTTGAGCTCAACCCGTGAATCAGAGTTGGATTCCTGGTCAGGGCAAATGCCTGGATTTCAGTCTCAGTCCCCAGTAAGGGGCATGCAGGAGGCAGCCCACGGACCATTCTCTCATTACTGATGTCTCTGTCTATCTCTCCCTTTCCCTTTCACTCTCTGAAATAAATAAACACGTATTTAAAACAATAGAATTCTTTTGTCTTTGCTAATGAAATTTTAAGGACAGTTCCTTATTTTCGTGTAAAAAGTTAAAATGTAATCTTGTTCCATTTTCTCCATTACGGATATGCTACATTTATGTGTTTCAAGAGCAATAATTACCCATTTAAGGTTTTTTTTGTCCTTTCACTGTATTGATTTCCTGGTGCCTGTGATAGAGTAGAAAGGAAAAACCCTATTGGCTTCCTGTAGTCTCGGATCTGGTTATGATATAATCAGTAGAATTTCTCAGTTAGCAATGTTTCATTAAACCATGAGGAAAATGAGGCTTGGCAGGGTATAACCTCCTAAGTCTTTTCCCAGCCCCCATAAGTCTTATTCCAACTTGAAAATTTTGTTCTCGGAAACACTTTCCTCTAACATTTGACACATCAGACTCACAGAGTAGACTGAGATTCCCTCACGCTACTCAATGCAGGGATTTCTCACATTGTTATTAATAGACGCACAATAGACTAGTTCACATGGATCACTTTTTTGATTGTTTAAATTTGCTTTGAGTATTTGAAGAGAAGCAACTGTCCTCTGTAGTGAACGGACATGGATTTTCCCCAAAGATGTGTCCCAGTTCTAAACCCCGGTACCTGTGACTGTGACCTTATTTGGAAATGGGGTTTTTGGAGATGCAATCTCAGGTGCTACTGGTCATTCTCCTTGAGATGAGATCATCCCGGCTTCAGGGTGAGCCTAAATACAATGACTACTGTCCTTCTGAGAGACAGAAGAGAAAGGTTTAAGACATGAAGACGCAGAGAGAAGTGCTATGCGAAGATGGAAGAAGAGATCAGAGTGAGGCTGCCACCATCCAAGGAATGCCTGGAGCCACCAGCAGCGAAAAGGCAAGGAAGAATTCTCCCCGTGAGCCTTTAACGGGAGTGTTTCCCTACCACATCTTGATTTTTTGCTCCTGAACCTCAGAACTGTAAAATAATAAATTTCTGTTGTTTTAAGCCACCAAATTTATAGTAATTTGTTAAGACAGCCCTAGGAAATGAAAATATCCTCCATGATACAAATTTTAAGTTCTATTATAGGGCATGGCTATCACCACCCATATCTACACAGGTGGTTCTTATTTTTCTAGCAATACAAATAACCATGACAAGACATTACATACAACATATGATAGATGATAATATAGTCCTGAAAGGCCCAATCCAATTAAAAACGAAATGGCATTTTTTCTAATAACTAGACATGACAATTGTCATAGGGCTGCCAGATAAAATATGGAATTCATTTAAAAAGGTAATGCACTATTTATCTGAAATTCAAATGTAATTAGGCATCTTGTATTTTTATTTGCTACATCTGGAACCCCACAATTTCAGCTGAGAAATTGCAGATCTCAAAGTCACACAGCTAATATAATACTGAGCTTGGCTTTGAAACTATGTGTGTCAGACTCCCCATATCATGTGCTTTCTAGTCCACCAGGCTTCTCAAAGCAGAGATAATAAAACAGGAAAAGGTAGAACCATTCCAAGAAGCCATCTGGTTATTGTTCTGAAAACCAGACTATAAAAAGGAACAATGGCCAGTTTTGACTGATAAGTCAAACTCAATGTCTATTACTTTTGAAGGAAGATTTTGGCTATACAAAGTTCAAGCAATGATGATGAGGATGGAAATGAATTTTTCTCTTCCATTATTTTGTGCAGAGGTTATATGGGACACAGGGGTCACGGGATTTTGGTTTTACTGGGCAGTAGGTGAAGGCATCAAAGTAATGAATGATAAAAAAGTATAATTTATGCTAATTATCATAGTAATAAAATATTTCTTCTTACATTCAACTTTTTCCAAAATCAACTTGGCTCCCAGGTACCATCAGCCTTAAAATTCTCAGTAGTTTCTTAATCTTCAGCAGAGGATATACTTTTTAAAATTGATTTTAGAGAGAGAGTGAGTGAGAGAGAAACATTGATCAGTTGCATCCCCTACAACGCAGACAGATACCATGGACCTGCTGATGGGATGTACTGAGATTAGGGATTAAACCTGCAACCTAGGTATATGCTCTGACCAGGAATCAAACTTGAAACCTTTTTGGTGTACAGGATGATGCTTCATCCAACTGAGCCACCTGGCCAGAGCATTATAGTTGTTGTTTTTAACTTCCTCATAAATGAATCTCAGATGCTACTGTTCATTCTCCTGAACCACCTATCATAGTCTCCTTCTCCACATCCATAATACTGGTTCAGACCCTCAAAACTATTCTCCTATACTACTTCTGGATGGTTTTATCACTTCAAACTATCCACCTACATCTAGTTATGTCATATACATATATATATATATATATATATATATATATATATATATATATATATGATGAAATAACTAGAGGCCTGCTCATGAAATTTGTGCACAGGTAGGGTCCCTAGGCCTGGCCAGTGATCAGGGTTGATTGGGGCCTTCCTTCCCTCAGCTGCTGGCCAGGCCTTTCCTTCATTCCGCACTGCCCCCTGGTGGTCACCCACACATCATAGCAATCGGTTGAACTCCCAGTCAGTTGAACTCCCAAGGGGACAATTTGCATATTAGCCTTTTATTATATAGGAGATATAGTATATATTCACAAATCTAAAGTGTTCCAATATTAAATACATAAGCATATGCTTAACACATTTGTTTTTCACAAATGGCTCTAAAATGAATTTTAATCAATCTCAAACTTAACTCAGGTTGTTTCCTGTGTTTAATTTCTCTTCTCATACCTAACCAATGAAAACTTCATGAATTCCAGACAAGTAAGTAAAATAGTGAACATGGATCAGAGTTTGCATTATAAACACTTTGGGATATTCTTCACTTCCACAAAAATAATATTTTTCTTAAGAACATGGCTCTCTCACTCTACCTTAACACAATGCCTATTTTTATCTCTACAGAATAATTTGCTCCTTTAAGAAAGAAAGTGGTGCATGCACAGTAGCATCCAAACTTAAAACTGTGGAACAAGATTGAGCAAACGGTAGCTGCTACTCAGTTCAGACAACTGGCATCATATCTTGCCAGAGCTGCCTGATGTTTTCTCATGATTACATTGGCGTTATGCATTATGACAGGATCACACAAGACATAATGTGCCTTTCTCAGTACATCCCATCAGCAGGTCCGTGGTATCTGTCTGCCTCATTACTGCTGATTTTAACTTTAACTGCTTGCTAACGGCGGTGTCTTCCAAGTTTTCTCCACTGTAAGTTATTATTTTCCTCTTATTAGTTCATATGTATTTAGTGTAAAAATACTTTTTAATGATTCAAATATCTGTACCTACAAATTTATCATCAATTGGTGATTTTTGCCTATAATTGTTACTGCATTGTTTGTTAAAAGGTAGTTTTCTATTTCTATTTTCCCTTCTACATTTATTCATTGCAATTCTAACATAAGTAAAAGTTGTGCCTTCTCACCCATTTATTTATTCAATTATTAATTTACTAGTAAGAAGTTATAGATATTTATATTATTCCATGATTTATAATCTATTGATGCCATTATTTATTTTGTTGCCAAAATTGTTCCAGATCTAGTCATTAAGAGCTCCTTTAATTTGGCTCCTATATCATTTTGACATTCTGCCATCAATTTTTGAGAACTTCCCTACTGTCTGGCTTTGCAAACTGTTCCAGGCGCATCTTGTACTTTTGCTGCCCCACATCTGCAATCAACCATTTCTCCAAGAGCCCTGCTTATTTTTATTGGGAAAAGTGTACTTAGAAACCAAGATTGGGCCAAACGTGTGTTGAATACACCTTTATAATTGCTCTGAGGGCCTCTCAGAGACAGATCTAGGAAAATATAATATACCACACACACACACACACACACACACACACACACACCCCTTTATTGTAATTATTTCCTATACCTCTATTAAAAACCATTAATTTATACCGATACCATTGAACACTGCAAACTTCATCCCAGCTTTGCCCTGTTTTATATTGCTTTTTTAAATATATTACTAGAGGCCTGGTGCACGAAATTCGTGTGGGGGGTGTGTGTCTCTCAGCCCAGCCTGCACCTTCTCCAATCTGGGACCCCTCAAGGGATATTCAATAGCCCATTTAAACGGGCAGTTGGAAATCCCTCTCACAATCTATGACCGCTGGCTCCCAACCCCTCACTTGTCTGCCTGCCTCATTGGCACCAATCGCTCTGCCTGTCAGCCTGATAACCCCTAACCATTCCCCTGCAGGCCTGATAAATGACTAACTGCTCTGCTACCAGCCCAATTGCTCCTAACTGCTTCCCCTGCAGGCTTGGTCCCCTTCAACTTCCCTCCCTACAGGTCTTGTTCCTCTCAACTGCCCTCATTTGCCAGCCTAGTGACCCCTAACTGCTCTTCCCTGCTGACCTTATTGCCCACAACTGCCCCCCCCCTGCCAGCCATCTCATGGTGGCCATCTTGTGTCCACATGGGGCAGCCATCTTTGACCACATAGGGGCAGCCATCTTGTGTGTTGGAGTGATGGTCAGTTTGCATAATACTATTTTATTAGATAGGATTTTTCAAGAGGAAGGGAAAAGGAGAGACAAAAACATCAGTGATGAGAGAAAGTCAATGGTCAGCTGCCTCCTGCATGTCCCACACAGGGGAAAGAGCCGCAACCTATGCATGCGCCCTGACCAGGAATTGAACCATGACCATTTTGATTCAAAAGTCAACGCTCAATCACTGAGCCATGCTGGCTGGGCACCCTGTTGTATATTGTAACTTCTTTCTCCAACAGTAAGAAACCTGGCACTCATCTACAATACATTTAATTATTTGCTCATTCTCAGCATACATAATAAGTAGCTTTAGAATTGACACTTATGCTCTAAAGTACATTATTTGTGCATATTTAGTTCTTTTTTCTTGAGTTTTACAATATATAATTAAAATACTGTTTTACATATTAACTTATATTAGTCATTTTATTCCCCATCCCCCTTGAGGTGTAGTTATAGTTATATAGTAGGTTACATCAGAGATCCATTCCTACCTGCCATGTAATGTGATTTTCACCATAAGTCGGAACCCACCTACATAAGCACCTACGTCACTCACATGGAGCACATATACAGCAGAAATGAAGTGAAACATTAAAAAAAAAAACTTTAAAAAAAGATAACAATTCCTGACCTTTACATAAAGCACGTATATACATACATCAAAATGATGGAACTTTTTTTATTATAAATACTGTAAATGGGAGAGGCCAACATAACCACGAAATGACATACACATCAAGTCCTACATAACCCATAACCCGAGGACTGCCTGTATTCCATTTTGAGTTCCTCCCACATCCTTGCTTGATTTCACTCATTCATTCATTCAGTGCTGAAATATTGCCATGATTAAAGAGAACTATATAATATTTTCTAAGAAAAATGTACCTTCCTCATTTTACCCCATTCCCATTTCTATTCTTGACACCAGTTCTTACCTATATTATATATGCTACCAATCTCATTAGTTTTTGGAGTTAACTTCTGATGTATCTTTTTGAACAAGTGAGCAGATAATGCATAATTTCTTACACTCCTTCTTACATGAAATATTCCAAAGTGTCAATACTCTTTTGCATTTACCTTTGCAATTAATAATATATCCTGTAACTATTTCCATATCAATTCTTAGAGGTCTTCCTTATTCTTTATTTTACAGATACATAGTATTTTATCATATGGGTACACCATGGTTTATTTAGTCATCTCACCTAGCTAGTGGGTATTTCATATATGCAAATAATCCTATATAATAAAAGTCTAATATGCTAAGTGTCCTGTTGTCTGGTCAGCCAATCGACCAATTAATCGCTCGCTATGACATGCACTGACCACCAGGGAGCAGATACTCTGACTGGTAGGTTAGCCTGCTGCTGGGGTCCAGCCAATCAGGACTGAGCAAGATGGGCCAGACATGCCCTGGAGCCTTCCTGTGGTCCCTCCCTGGATGGACAATCTTCTGTGTCCCTCCCTGACCCCTATCATGCACTGGTGGGGTCCCTAGGCCTGGTCTGTGCCCTCTTGCAATCCAAGACCCCTCAGGGGATGTCAGAGAGCCAGTTTGGCCTGATCCTGCAGGCCAGGCTGAGAGACCCCACTGGTGTACAAATTCATGCACTGGCCCTCTAGTGCTGTAATAAATAATTGTGTGCATATGTTTATTTACTAATGTTGGGAAGATAGATCTAGGATGAAAAGTTTGATCTCCTGATATTTGGTTCAATTCTGTTTTAGATGAAATGATGTTATATAATGGGATGAAGAATACTCTAAAAACTAAAAAAAAAAAAAAAAGGTTATATAAATATAGCAAAATAAAACCATGTTAATAGCATTATTTTCTTTCTCTGATATAATTATAACTTATTTTCAGACAAGACATTCAAGTCAATAGATATTTGTCCTCAGTTATTAAGGTAGATGGTTAATTTTCAAAATTTCCCCCATATGTTTAAATTTCTAATCACATCTTCATTCATTAAGAATGTTCTGATATTTACTAGTTTTTACTTAAAACTAAATCCATTATTTGTATAGTTTCTAGTGTAAAAACATTATTTTTTTCTATTTTATTCTTATAGAGTCAGGAGATAAAAGTACAAACAGTAGTCCTAATTTGGTCCCTTTCACTCCCTAGGTATGGATGTCAATAGGGTTGGAGGAGGAAAAGATTATATAATGCCAGAAGTGCTCCAGGTGCTTTGAAAATGAGTTGGAGGCTTAGGGAACTCTCCTCCATCCCAGTGAGAGGAGTTAGACCAGATTCAGTTTCCTCTGGGATTGCGGGCTCCTTGGAGACCTCAGTTCTCCACATTCTAAATAACTGACATTTGGAAACGTGCAAAGGATGCTATATGTCTGTTTAGGGTCTATCTCTGGTCCTGCCTCTAATTTGGGTGCAAGGAGAACAGGCTAGTTCATCAGGAGATTGCTCTGGGTTGTGGAATCCAGGAACTAAGGATTCCAAATGCCTTGTCTTTTCCTTCATTGTAGCCCACAAAGACCTGTTTAAACCACCATGAGACTACTGTCACGCACAACTAGTTAAGTCTCAGAAAATTGCTTGTTGGGAATCACCAAAGTTTTTGTGAGATGCTAGCTCTGGTTTTTGCAAGTGTAGCTGATTCAACTGAGCAAATCAATGCAACAAAAAGAATGTCAGGTCTGCCAAAAAGTAACTTCTGTATGGCTTCAAGTATGTGTCTCACCTATTTCACCAACTGGGTCACTAATTACACACAATTCAGTCTAATTTCTCAGCAGTTTTGTATGGACTTTGCTGTCTGGATTGGGTCCAGTTCAGAGTTGCAAACTTGCATCAAAACCTCTTCTTGTGGTCATGGGAGTCAGATAACATTTCAAACAACATCACTGGACTCAACCTTCTAAAAATTTGTAATATTATAGTTAATTTATTTGAACTTAAGCAACCTTTAAAAAAATTTTGTCAAAAACACACAGAGTAAACTTCCAAGTAATGTTCTTATGTCCTTACCTCCTCGATCTCGGGCAGCTAAACTTTGACCCTTTCTTAATGTGATATCCAATTGGTACATTCCGGGATCAGCCAGAGGGACATCTGCATTACTGGTTCCAGAAGTATTTATTTTCTGGAAAGCAAGAAATATACAAAATATTAAAATAATTATCTTCCTTCTATTTCCTCCAAATGGAGGCCATATAAAGTTTAACTCAAACTATAAAAATTAATCAGTAAAATTTTTGAATCCACGCAGCATCATAATCACCCAGTTCTCTGAAGGTTTTAAAATTCATGAAATTCTTCAGACTAAATAAAATCATGGCAGTTAGAGGAATCCCTTTATTAATTCAAATTAAAAATAACAAATGCGATAATGAAACACATTTCCCAGAGAAAGCCCCACATAATTCAACTAAGAAAGACTAAGGTAGAAATAGTTTCTGAAGTAAAAATACAATCAATGATGAATAGAGAATAAAGGTATGCAAGAGCAGTTAATTTCCACATAACTGAGCTGAAAATTAAAATGATTCATTCAGGTAAATGGGTTGACTACTTTATCTATGCAAAAGGGCTCAACTTGGTGAATTTCATACTTTTATTTGGGCCAACATAAAATATGATATAATTATACATAAATAAATTCACATGGCATTTTGATAGTATTTGCAAGCAAATAATATAAATCCAGAGAAAATATATAGTGCTGTTTTCTATGGAATAAAACTGCACACGCTATTTCTAGAACTAATTATCTTTGCAAGGCTACTTCTATAGAATATCAACAGCATACTCTGTTTATTTAATAGTCATTGAGTTACAAACACACTTGAAGAGGCATAACTACCTATAATAAGAAAAGCTAAATATGCTAAGTGTCCAGTCATCCGGTCAGCCATTCAACCAATCAAAGAGTAATATGCTAATAATATGCTAAGGCAGTGTTTCCCAAACTTTTGACATATGTGTACCCCTTCTATAATTTTTGTAATGCTGAGTACCCCTTGTCAAAAAAAATTGATAGACTTTAATAACAATCAAAAAATATTTATTTTTTTTATTTTTGGGTACATACACAAAATAATAATAAAAAATAAAATTAATTCATAATAAAACATAAGTTATATTATAAATAACATTTATTTGCACACCGGACCATCTCATGCCTCACAAGACTGTCTTGACTTGACTCATGAGAACATAGACTCAGGCACAGCTAAGCACGGTGCAGTGCATATCCCCACCAAACTTTGGTGCAACGTGTACCCCCATCAAACTCTTCCTGTACCCCTGGGGGTACGCATATCACACTTTGGGAAACACTGTGCTAAGACATCTCAACTGCTCGCTATGACATGCACTGACCACCAGGGGGCAGATACTCTGACTGGTAGGTTAGCTTGCTGCTGGGTTCTGGCCAATTGGCATTGAGTGAGACAGGCTGGACATGTCCTGGAGCCCTCCTGTGGTCCTTCCCCAGCTCGCCAATCTCCTGCATCATCTCCTACCCCAATTGTGCACCGGTGTGGTCCCTCGGCCTGGCCTGTACCCTCTTACAATCTGGGTCCCTTCAGGGGATGTCGGAGAGCCAGTTTCAGCCTGATCCTGCAGGCCAGGTTAAGGGACCCCACTGGTGCACGAATTCGTGCACCAGGCCTCTAGTATTAAAATAACACGAAAGAAAGATATAGTAAAAATTGTACAGGTCACAGTTTATACTTTCTGTCAATCTGATACAGCAGGAAAAGTTACTTTTTCACATGTTGAGATGATTTTAAATTATAATTTTTTTCCAATTAAAAAATAAATGTTCTTTTATTTTGGAATAGTATGCATGAATAAGGTAAAATATTAGAGAACCAGTTCGGTTCTTTCAGTTCCAAAATTGACATGAAATACAACTATAAAGCATCATTTTGTTTAAGGTTTCAAGACCAAGATAAAGAAGCTTTCCTATTAGGAGCAATTATCAATTAAAATTAGAAATAGTGCAACTCTGATAACCCAAATTCATCATTTTTCCTCTGGTAACAATAAAAAAAAAATTTACTCCTTCTCATGATACCTATGTTTCTATGAATGACAGCATTTTCCCTCAGCTACTCAGACTAAAAATTGATGAGCTAGCCTTGATTTCTTCATTTCCCTTCCCATCACATTCAAATAGCTGCCAAATTCCATCCACTCCATTTCCATATTACATCCTGCGGTTGCCTATGCCTTTTATTTCCTGTTCACACTAATTTGGATCAGATCTTCAAACAACAGAGGAACAAAAGGTAAAATGATTGCCTTGCTCTTCTGGAAAACATCTAATTGCCCCACTTCCTTGGGGTTTCCTAGGATAATAATTTAGGATATATCCTTCCACACTTTTATTTGTCTTCTTATATATGTTCTTATATAAACAAATACACATACATATGGGTTTATTTTTGTGTTTGAATCTTCAATTTTTGTTTGTTGTTAATAAAGAACATATTTGTCTATTATCTTATAATTTAATTTTAAAATATCATGGCAGTTTTCTGGTCCACATATAGATTTATCTATTTTCTTTTACACACATCATTTTTTTTTCACGGTGTAGGAATACCATAATTTCTTTAATTATCTCCCTACTGAAGAATTTGAGTTGGTTTCAATATATGCCACTACAAAGACTTGGGCTTTTATTTATTTTTTTTAGAACATAAATCTTCCCCAAAAGATTTAAATATTTCATACTCCTATTAAAAATTATAAGAGTGCCTATTTTCCACATCCTAGCCAGCATAGGATGTTACTAATTTTCAAGATTGGTGGGAAAAAAACTGTTATTTTCCTTTATATACATTTCCTAAACTATGGTAAGGTGTCTTGAAACTAGTGTAGACAGCAAGAGAGTAAGAGCTGTTCACTGGGCCACACAGAAGATGCTAACCAAGGGCTTCGGAACCACTTTCCAAAGAACAGTTTGTATGTGGGTCCAATTAATAAGCAAAATTAAAATCCAACAAACATTTGTTAGACTTCAAGTATGTTCTAAGGTTTTCATCAGGTTCTTTTATATATATATATATATATATATATATATATATATATATATATATAATTTCAAAATAAATAAATCCATTAATGTAGATAGATTTACTTCTTTCTAAAACCAGAATAAAATCTATAGAAAGGAGAAGTTTATTACCTACCCTGCATCCTCCTTTATTGTCTTGATAGGTATCTTAAAAGTAGAAAAAATTGAATGCTCAGATATCTGTATTTGTAGCTTTCATTGCTCTATTCAGTCTACAGTGAATAATTCATAGAGTACCTGGTTTTATATTATATATACCGTATTTGCCGGCGTATAAGACGATTTTTTGGCCCTGAAAAATACGTATTTGGCGGCGTATAAGAGACTGGGCGTATAAGACGACCCCCTAACATTTCCACTAAAAAATACAGAGTTTGTTATATACTCGCCGTATAAGACTACCCCCCACTTGGAGGCATATTTTTCAGGGCCAAAAAGTCGTCTTATATGCCAGCAAATACGGTATATATATATATATATATATATATATATATATATATATATATATATATAATTTCATTATATTTAGTGGGTGGCATGTGTTAATAAAATTATATAGGTGTCAAGTGTATAATTCTATAATATATCATCTGTATATTGTATTGTGTGTTCACCACCAAAATCAAGTCACCCTCCATCACCATATTTGACCTTCCCCCCCCCCCGCCCCCCCCCGTTATCTACCTTCTCACTTTATGGCCAAGTTAGGGAATTTCAAAGGTAATTCTAACTATACTAGATTTTTCACTTCTGAAAAATTTAGAATTTAACACTGTGCTAAGCAATAACTTCACTGAATTTACAAAAATTGGCTTTTTAAAGCCTGAGTAATATTCCATTTGTGGCCTAGCTGGCATGGCTCAATAGTTGAGTATTGACCTATAAACCAGGAGGTCATGGTTAGATTCCCAGTCAGGGCACATGCTCAGATTACAGGCTCAATCCCCAGTGTGGGGCATGCAGGAGGCAGCTGATCAATGATTCTCTCTCATCACTGATGTTTTCCTCTCTTTCTCCCTCTCCCTCACCCTCTCCTTTTCTCATTGAAATAAAAAAAATATTCCACTTGTGTGTGTATGTATGTGTGTATCACATTTTATTTGACTATTCATCTGATGACAGCCATTTACTAGTAGGTTGTTTCCATACTTTGGCTTTTGTGAATAATTCTGTAATGCAATGCAGATATCTCTTCAAGGTACTGATTTCATTTCCTTTGGATATATGCTACCTTGCCCTCTGGTTCTCCATGCCTTCCTACCTAATTTCAAGGGCCATTTCATCAGCACTTTACATGCTTTTTTTTTTTTATCCATTATCACATCCTATCACAAATTTATACTGGCCATGTTAGATTGTAAACTTTTAAAATCAGGGAATGGAGATTTTTTTGTTTTGTTTTAAAATATATTTTGATTTTTTACAGAGAGGAAGGAAGAGGGATAGAGAGTTAAAAACATAGATGAGAGAGAAACATGGATCAGCCGCCTCCTGCACCATCACCCCCAACCCCACACTCCCCACCCCGCCACTGGGGATGTGCCTGCAACCAAGGGACATGCCCTTAACCAGAATCCAACTGGGATCCTTCAGTCCGTAGGCTGATGCTCTATCCACTGAACCAAACCGGTTTCAGCAAGGAATATAGTTTTTAAGGGATCAACTCAACAGAAGTTGTGATAGAGGCTATAAGGACAGAACTATGTCTTTAAGGACAAACGATCTAGCTGATTAGACACATACATGGGGATCTGTAACAAAGTTAGCTACTCCATGGGTAGTGTGTTAACTCTCTTGTTCTGTGCTGAAGTATAGCATCTAATCTGTTTTAGCACCTTCTTTTGTGAGGAACCAAAGTATAACCTTAGAATCCTCCTCAATACAATGCTCTAGGCTGCCATTACCAATGGATCAAAATTGGTATTTCAAGTGGAACTTTGTCCACTCAAAAGCTACAAGGACAGACTGTGCTATAAGTTCACAGGAGAGATACAAAAACCAATTATTATGGGAAAAGAATCTGAGTAGCCCTCTAGAGATGACAACAGAGCAGGGTGTGAAAATATTAATTTTGACAAATGAAAACTTGAAATAAGAAAGGATGAGACAATCAGCAGGAGACAAATGGCGAGTAGTCACCAGCAGAGCATCACTGGCATGTGTGACAAATAAAGTGGGAAGGATAACTGATGCCCACTGATGCCAGGCTGAGGAGAGTTCTTGTGGGCAGCAGAAAAGCATCACAGGCTTTTGGAGAGATAAGCAATAAAACTAGCCATAAACCGTTTAACACACATATTGCCTATTTTTCATCTTTTCTTTTCTGGGCTAAGTGCTTAGATTACACAGATGAACAAAACCAGGCCTTGTCTCTGTAGGATGGAAGAGAACAGAGAAATCCTGTGGATATAGAAATTATTTGAAAAGTTTTATAACAGTCCAGTTTAAGTCATAAGAGCCTCATCTGGTCAGCGATAATGGAAATAAAAGATGAATTAGAGAGATATTGAGGCAATTCAATCAGCTGAACTTGTCAACTGACAGGATGTGAGAGAGAGGGGAGGTGGATATAAGAGTTACTCAGAAGTTTGAGCTGAGCTTCCGGGAGAATGGTAATGTCGGTAATAGAAAGCACCAATGTGTCCAGTTCCAAGAATATTGCCAACTCCATACAAGAAGGAAATCAAGAACTTAATGCAAATCTGGGGAGGCATCTCTTCTCAGGCTCACTGAACAGTTCCAGTAAGAAATCTGGTAGGCCAGTTATAGAGAGATACTAGAAATACATTTTTTAGTATAAAGTACCTGTTAATAAATGTTTAGCTTACCAAATGTAAGTATGCATTAAGAAAGATATATTTGAAATGCTAGGCACACTTGTAGCTCTAATATAAACATTGTCATTTCAAATCTTCTTTTTCCAAGTTAACATTTTTTGTGACACTACTGGAACTGCAAATATACCTTTCCTTTCCCTAAACTGCCATGTCCCACACTTAGATGTGTGTTGTTATTTTTTAACCACCTTATTTAGGTATGATTTATATGTAAAAAAAAACTGTGTATATATAACTCTATGAATTTGGGATGTTTATACACCTATGGAACTATCACTACCATCAAGGCCACAGGCATATACAGAACTTCTCAAAGTTTCTTCCTGCCCTCTTTATCATCATCATTATCATCATCATCATCATCATCATTTTTGTGTGTGTGGTAAAAACACTTAGCATGAGATCTAGCTCCAAAGAAAATTTTAAGTATATAATACAGTATTGTTAGCTGTTGGCACTGTGCTGTATAGATCTTCATAATTTATTCATCCCACATAACTGAATCATTGTACCCTTTCACCATTACCCCCATTTCCCTTCCCCCAGCCTCTGGCAACCCCCATTCTACTCTTTGCTTCTATGAGTTTAAGAATTTCAGATTCTACTTATAAGTGAGATCATTTAATGTTTGTCTTTCTGTGTCTGGTTTATTTACCTTAGCAAAATGTTTTCCAGGTCCATCAATTATTGCAAATAATAGATTTTCCTTCTTTATTTTTTAAGGCTGAATAACTTTCTATCACATGTATGTACCAAATGTCTTTATCCATTCATCCACCAATGAATGTTTAGGCTGTTTTCACATCTTGACTATTGTAAATAATGCTGTAATAAACTTGGGAGAGCAGGTGTCTCTTTAATATCCTAGTGCAAATCCTTTGTTTTTAAAAATATATATTTTATTGATATTTTACAGAGAGGAAGGGAGAGAGATAGAGAGCCAGAAACGTCGATGAGAGAGAAACATCAACCAGCCACCTCCTGCACAACTCCCACCGGGGATGTGCCCGCAACCAATGTACATGCCCCTGACCGGAATTGAACCCAGGACCCCTCAGTCCGCAGACCGACGCCCTACCACTGAGCCAAACCGGCTTCGGCACAAATCCTTTGTTTAAATACCCAGAAATGAAATTGCTGGATTATATGAAACCATAAAAGATTCTGAATAGCCAAAGCAATCTTTACAGAAGAACAATGCTGGAGGCATCACACTTCCTAATTTCAAACTATACACAAAGCTGTAGTGATTCAAAACAGTTATGGTACTGGCATAAAAACAGACATATAGGCCAAAAGAATAAAGAGCCCAGAATTAAACCCACATAAAGGGTCAACTAATCTTCTATAAGGACACTATGAATACAAACTAGGGTAAGAATAGCCTCTTAAACAAATAATGCTAATAAAACTGAACAGTCACATGAAAAATAATGAAATTAGACCCTTATGTAAAAAATAAATAAAAATGGATGAAAGACTTAAACATAAAACCTGAGATCATAAAATGCCTAGGAGAAAACAGAGGGGGTAAAGCTCCTGACATTGAACTTGGTAATAAAATTTTGGATATGACACCCAAAGTACAGGTAACAAAAGCAGAAATATATAAGTATGTCTACATAAAATTAAAAAGCTTCTACAAAGAAAATAAAATAATCAACAAAACAAAAATGCAACCTATGAAACAGGAGAAAATATTTGTAAACCAATATATACGATAAGGGGATAATATACAAAGTATATAAGGAAGTCATACAATTTAGTAGCAAAACAAATAAATCACTTAAAGTATGGCCAAAGGACCTGAATAGACATTTTCCCAAAGAATACATACAAATGGTCAACAAGTACATGAAAAGTTGCTCAGCATCACTTATCATCATGCTAATCAAAACCAAAATGAGAGATCATCTCATGCCTAATGCCTGTAAGGATGGCTATTACTTTTTAAAAAGATAAAATGCTAGTGAGGATATGGAAAAGAGAGAATCCTTATACATCTTTAATGGGAATGTAAAAAAAATAATCTCAAAAATTTAAGATCAAAATTCTAGGTATAATTAGAAGATCAGGAAGGTTTCTATGTCAACACTCAAAACTTTGGGACTGTTGAAGCCAAAAAACAGATGTAATGTATGAAGTTATAGAT
Source organism: Vespertilio murinus (assembly GCA_963924515.1). Lineage (NCBI taxonomy): Eukaryota > Metazoa > Chordata > Mammalia > Chiroptera > Vespertilionidae > Vespertilio > Vespertilio murinus. The sequence continues at coordinate 50,341,220 of OZ004705.1, forward strand.
TATTACATAAGTGAAATACACGATCTTATTAAGTCACCTAGGGGAAAGTCAGGAAAACAAACAAACACAAACAACTATGGAAGAGATGAAGTCTAAGACTTAGAAAGAGAGCATTTGGAAGGATTATTATGACCAGAGCACCCACCTCTTCTACTCCACCAAGCCACCATGTTTGTTTGTTTGTTAATCCTCACCCAGCGATATTTTTTCCATTGATTTTTTTTAGAGAGAGTGGAAGGGAGGGAGAGAGGAAGACAGAGAAAGGGAGAGACAGAGAGAGAGAGAAAGAGAGAGAGAGGCATAGATGTGAAAGAGACACAGTGATTAGTTGCTTCATACACAGGCTCCAACTGTGGCCCGGAATCAAACCCATGACCCTTCGGGTACGGGTACGTGGGCCAACATTCTAATCATTGAGCCACACCGGCCAGGGCAAGTCACCATTTTTGCAGAAGCCCTTTTTCTACAGTTCCTGACTTGCTTAAACTACAGCAGTTCCCATCCATGGTAATGTTACATTTCCTCGTGCCTAACTCTCTTTCCCTCATTTAATATATTGTAGTAGTACTCAAACTTGAGGGCTTTGGCTAGGGACCAGGGAACTGTGGGTTGGGACCCAGCTTTTAGTCATTTTCCTTACAGATTCTCAGGTAATTTTAATATGTAGCCGAGCTTGACCCATTGTTCCAGTTATAGAAACAAGACTTTGAGAAGGCTCATCCACAAAGAATTTCCAGACTTTTCTTATTTACACCATGAAACACTTAGAGAATATGTGTGGAAATCAATAGGAGGGTCCTTGTAACTTGGAGCTCTGCTGCTTAGAAGGTCTTTTTCCCTAAGTGAAGAAAGTGTTCCATAGAAGATACAATGGTGCTGATGAATTCAAACCTGAGAGTGCCACCTGGCCTTTTGTAGAGTTTCATTATGGGGAAAGATGAGGTTACTCTGTTAGTTGTGGTGGTCGATCCTTATTGTCAATAGGAAGTAGAGTTAGTGTAGCATTGTGCAAGAAAGGAAAAATATGTCTGTGTTACAGAAGATTTTCTTGGGTGCTCTATCTAGTATTGCCTTGCCCAGAGGATTATGCATTGCTCAAGTTATTCCATATGTGTTTCATACACTTGGGCCATACTCAATACAGCTTTAATCTTATCTGTCAATAAAATCTCCTTAAAATTAAAATTTTATGAAAGCTTTTACATTTTCAACTTCTAAAATGAAACAACCCTGTCAAGGATATCAAGAAGTATCTCTGAGGATTTTTACTTAGTCATTACTAGTTTCTACTTAGTCATCTCACGTCGTTTCAGTGACGTTGAAAATATTAGTACAGTGAAATCTCCATCAAATGGAAATGAAAGGTTTTCAAAACTTAATTTTCAAAAACAGAACTTAAAAGTCACTGAGATATTCAAAGCTCAATGAAGTGCAGAGATCCACTTGCTCAAGGAACATCATGATTATTTAGACCTCAAATGAATAAACAACTTTAAAAACTGAAACCAGCTGAAATGGGTTTGGCTCAGTGGATAGAGCGTCGGTCTGCAGACTGAAGGGTCCCAGGTTCGATTCCGATCAAGGGCATGTACATTGGTTGCGGACACATCTCCGGTAGGGGGTGTGCAGGAGGCAGCTGATCGATGTTTCTCTCTCATCAATGTTTCTAGCTCTCTATCCCTCTCCCTTCCTCTCTGTAAAAATTCAATAAGATATATTTTTTAAAAAACAAAAAACAAAACAAAACAAAACTGAAACCACATAGAATGGAGAAAATTCATGGCAACCAATGAGCACACACCTGATTGGTACCTCAGTCGTAGAGCCTGTGTAATCTACAGCCCCACCTGAAAGAACAGATTATTCCTGATTCTATGTAAATTTAATTTCCTGTCCCTTGTTCATACTGATTGGACTAGAGCTTGGTATCTGACCCTTAGACAACAGATAGGCTGGTTGGTGAGTTTCCTAGCAAAAGTGTTATCAGGCAAAAGTTATTTGGACCAAGTTCAGAGAGAATAAAAGTTAAAAGTGGCTCCTAAAGCCAAAGGGCCAATTAGAGACTGGAGAGGCCAGAATGGCTCTGGTATAGCCCCAAATCAGGAAACAGGTGCAGAAGTAGGGGGTGGAGAAATACATATAGCAAAGGGCAGAGTGTTCTTTATAGCAGGACATACAGACAGACCAACTAACCAAAGCAGAGCATGACAGGGCCTGAGCCAGAGGGTAAAAATGTATGAACTGCCACTTTAAGGCCAGAGGAGGCTCCGGGTCATGAGGGCCATCTCTCCAGGTTCTGTGCTATTGGATGTCTTTGTGATTCCCCATCCCCTCCTTCCCTCCTTTGACCTCGTATGAGAGAGTTGGAGGGAGTTTTTCATTCTTAGAATAGAGAAACAAAAAGAGCCACAAGAATAAGCAAAGAAAGCGTAGAAACAAGAAAGCAGCCAGGCACTCAGTAAATGCAGAAGCAGTCAGCTGACAGTGATGCTGGAGAAAGCCACACAGAGAGGCTTTGGACAGAAATTTCTCTGTGTCTTCAACCTCTTCCTCCACAGTACTGATGTCCACATACAGATGCCTGTGTGGTGCTCGCTCATCACCCAGAGGCCAAAGAAGGTCAATGCTCTGCAGCTACTATGTGAGGAAAAGTTTTTGTCTTTATGACTATTTTCAACAAGAACTTGGAAAAGAGGCTTGTGGTTAGGGTACCCATATAATTTATCATTCAAGCCTGGATAGTGTAAAGAGTGAAAGGGAGTGCTGTTATGAATTACATGGCAGAAAAAAGGCATAAGCAAAACGGTCTCTGGTACACGGGGGTGCGTGGTTGTGATACTTAGCAAGTTAGCCTTCAGTTCGCCAGAAGATAAACTAAGCAGAAAAGACGAATCCTCTGGTCACATCAAGCTTTGCAATGGCTTGTTTTGGGAACCAAACTACAATCTTGGGATTTTTATTTCGCAATAGCCAAGCCAAACAAAATGGGCCTAGAACATCTCAAGCCCACTGAAGGGCAGTGTTTAATGGCTGCGGCAAAGGAGTATGAAGTTCAGTGAAACCTGAGCGTCCTTTCTAGGACTCCCGCAGCTCGATTACTCACCCTCGGCTTGTCTGCTAAATTGACTGTTCTGTGCAGCATCATTTCATTGCTGCTGGCAACCCTGTCCGCCTACACACACAATGTGTACAATAACCCTCGCCAAAGGAAAGCAAACAAAACCCTCTGCTCTCCATCCTGGTGTACCCGGGTCACTCCTCTTCTGGAATTAGATCATGCAACCAGCCTTTGTGTTACAGTAAGAGGCAAATCCTGATGATAAAGGGAAAGCATTGTATCAACCGCTTAATTTCTGCCAAAAATACTTATTCCCCCTGTGCCTTTGTTTTCTAATCTTTAAAATGGGCTAATAGATACCTTACAAAGGACTGTTTTGATATAAAATATATAAAACTGCTTTGTAAGTATAAGAAATTATTTAATATAAGTACTTATTTGGGGGGCAGGTGATGAGGAAAACTATTGTAAAATAGAGGACAGATTATAGAAGTCAAAACACAAAGATCTGGCCCGGCAGGGATGGCTCAGTCGTTGAATATCGGCCTGTGAACCAGGAGGTCATGGTTTGATTCCAGATCAGGGCACATGCCTGGGTTTCGGGTTCATTCCCCAGTGTAAGGCAGGCAGGAAGCAGCCAATCAATGATTCCCTCTCATCATTGATGTTTCTATCTCTCTCTCCCTTCCTTTCTGAAATCAATAAAAATGGTGTTTTTTTTTTTTGTAAATCACAAAGACCTGTAAATAGGCCTACTTGGACTATGAAATTGGTCTGAGGCAGAGGAAAAAAAAATTTTTTTAGCTCCAACAGCCACATTTTCCTCTTATTTAAAAAATAGACTTGTCAAAATTAAAAGAAATAATGTAATTTATAGTGTTTTTATAAAGAGTCAAGTGAGGAGAACATCCAAGATGGCGGCCTAGGCAGTCTCCTAAGCTGCCGCCTCATCAACAATTTAATTAAAAAAACAACTAAAATCAAAAAGGACTTCACCAAAACCTCAGGAAAGCTGGCGGAGTGGAATAGCTACAACTAGAAAGAAAGAGAGAGGCTCACGGATCGGACTGGGAGCCGAAAAGCACTGAGGTAGGGAGACGCTCGCGCACGAGGCCACCGAATACCTGCCTGGCGGTGGGAGGGGAGGAATCCCCGATTGCACGGAGCCCTTTCGGACTGTACTGAACCCAACCCCGGCTGAAATTCCGTGGTCCCAGGCTCATACGGGTGGAGTCTGGACTGGAGAGAAAGGCACCCAGAGACTCAGAGACTGGGAGACCGGGGACAGGGAGCCGCAGTCGCAGTCTGCAGGGTCTACAGACTCGCGCGCGCCAGCAAGTACGCGCTGAGGTCTGACCGCCGCCTCTCCAGAGCGGAAGGAGTCAGAAGCTCCAGGTCTGACCACAGAGGCTGCCGCCATCTCTCTGTACAAGGTGGCGGCCTCTCTGTAGCGGAAGGAGTCAGAAGCTCCAGGTCTGACCGCGGAGGCTGCCGCCGCCTCTCTGTACAAGGTGGCGGCCTCTCTGTAGCGGAAGGAGTCAGAAGCTCCAGGTCTGACTGCGGAGGCTGCCGTTGCCTCTATGTACAAGATGGCGGCCTCTCTGTAGCGGAAGGAGTCAGAAGCTCCAGACTACAGAGACCAGCCCAAGTCCGGGCGAGCCCCTGGGGCACCCACGCTCTTGCTCGGGGAAACTGGGCCGGTCAGGCGGAAACTCAGGCGAGTGCACAAGGGCAGGGCAGAAGCCAAGACTGTCAGTTCAGCCCTGAGACTCCGCCCCATCCAAGCTGAGCAGAGGTTTCTGCAGTTTTTCAAGTCTGATCCTATAAGACTGTCTCCAATACAGAAGTTATCCCAGAGTAGACACAGCTGATACCCACATCCAATTGGCCTGAAGGTCAATTCACAACAATAGAGACTTAGCTACAACAAGGCTGTGCACGCAGTCCACAAAGGGGATCACCAAGAGTGTCTACCTCAGGTAACTGAGGAGGCTGACCCACTGGGCCATATAGGACACCAAACACACAAAGCCATCCTACCAACTCTGAAAAATAGTGATAATGCCGAGACAAGGAAATAGATCTCAAACAAAAGAGATGGAGGATATAGAATTCAGAACTACGGTTCTAAGGTTATGCAACAATATCCTAGAAAAGCTCGATAAACTTCATGAGACCCAACTAAAAAGTATAGATAAACTGACTAAATTGGAAAATATTATGCAGAGATCCAACAGCAGAATGGAAGAACACAAGAATCAGGTCAAAGAGCCAAAAGACACTCCTTTGGAGAAGGAAGAAGAAAAGAGGATCCAGAAAGTTGAAGATAGTGTAAGGAGCCTCTGGGACAACTGCAAGCGCACCAACATCAGAATTATGGGGGTGCCAGAAGAAGAGGGAGTGCAAAATACTGAAAACATATTTGAAGAAATAATATCAGAAAACTTCCCTCACCTGGTGAAAGAAATAGACTTACAAGTACAGGAAGCCTACAGAACCCCAAACAAGAGGAATCCAAAGAAAAATTCTTCTCGACACATCATCATCAATATGCCAAGGGTAAAAGACAAAAAGAGGATCTTACAAGCAGCAAGAGAAAAGCAGTTGGTTACCTATAAGGGAGCACCCATCCGACTATCAGCTGATTTCTCAACAGAAACCATGCAGGCCAGAAGGGAGTGGCAAGAAATATTCAAAGTGATGAATAGGGAGAACCTACAACCAAGATTACTGTATCCAGCAAAGTTATCATTCAGAATTGAAGGGCAGATAAAGAGCTTCACAGATAAGAAAAAGCTAAAGGAGTTCATCACCACCAAACCAGTATTATATGAAATGCTGAAAGGTATTACTTAAGAAGAGGAAGAAGGTCAAGTGAATTAAAAATCTCAGGAATAGAATAAACTGGTGAATATAATAGAATTAGGGGCAAAGAAAGGGAGTGGATAGATAATTATCAGGGTGAAGGGGTGTGGGGTGCAGAAAGAGACTGGATTAAAATTGTATAACCTATGGATGAGGACAATAGTGGGGGGAGGGGGTAAGGGCAGAGGGTGGGGTGGGAATCAGGTGGAAGGGAGCTATGGGGGAGAAAAAGGAGAAACAATTGTAATAATCTGAGCAATAAAGATTTATAAAAAAAAAAAAAAAAAGAGTCAAGTGATTTACAAATGCAAAGTAGACTCTTCCTGCTTTTGTCAAATTATATATTTTGTGTAGACTGCTGCTAGTGTTTACCTTTGGTTAATCGGACATTAGAAAGTAAATCACACTCGGGCTGTCTCTGCTCCTAGTACTATTATATTACTTAATAACTGTTATTCTTTCTATTTCACTACAATAATTGTCAGACCTGATAGATTTTGTTTGCTGTAACTCATCTGACCTTTCACCTTTTGGTGAGTTCCCAAGCATACTCTTACTGCCCCAAAGAAAACCAAACTGCATTAAAAAGTACAGAGCTACCAGCAAAACACAAAACCTCTGATACAAGGTGACTTGTCAGAAGAAGGCACATATACCATCTTTGCAAACCCTGGTAGAAAAGTGTAAGAGCTTTGAGCAACAAAATAAACAATGTATTGGATTACAACTCAAATTATAAATAAATATTCATGATTCCATACTGGTGCAAATTATTTGAATAAATAATTAAACAACTAACTAAATGGGGGAGAACAGGCGGGTCTACAGTGCAGAAGAATTTAATGTAGTTTATGTCACTTCTGCTCCTCAAGGAAGCTGGGGGTAGTAACTTCCTGCCTTTTAAGTGTGGGCTACACATAGTGACTTCCTTCCAAAGAGGACAATATGGAGAAACCTGACACAAATACTACCTCAACCAGGGGCTCAAGTTTAACCAATAATGATAGGTTGATAGTAGGGTTCCTTGACAGTTTGTGATGAGAATGGCACTTTACCTCTGTGGCCTTCCTTCCAAAACACAGAACCTCTGTCTAATCACAAGGGAAAATAAACAAGGAAAAGACAACTGAAGGACATTCTATAAAATATCTGACCAATGTTACTCAAAAGTGTCAATGTCATCAAAAAGAATGAAAATGTGTATAAACCTCATAGCCAGGAGGAGCCTAAGATGACATGAAAACTAAAAAAACTGTGGTATCCTGGATGATATTCTGGGGGGCGCGCGCGCGCGCACACACACACACACACACACACACACACAAAGGATCTTAACTGAAAACTGAAGATCTGAATAAAGTATGGACTTTACTTACTATTAATATATCAATATTGGTTCATTCGTTTTGACAAATGTACCATATAATGTAAGATGTTAACAATAGGGGAAATGGGATGTGGGATAAATGGAAATTCGCTGTTCTATCTTCATAACTTTTCTGTAAATCTAAAAATACTCAAGTGAAAAGTTTAACTTTCAAAAAGTTTCTGTTTAGTTAATTCTTTTGAGTGATAACCCAGTGTTTGGTAGGGCACAACTATTCTAATTTGGTCTTTGTTTAGTAAGTATGATAAACTCAATTATGTTTCATAAAAATAAATTTGCTAGTTCTGCTGCTGTAAACATTTAAACTGCAGGTAACTAACTGAGAAGGAGTATAGCAGTAATTATACATTAAGCTCTAAATCACAGGATTTGGGTGTACTTCCTTCTTCTCCATAAAACTAATAGACAATTAACTAACTGTCTTTGACTCTCCACATTGGTATAAAGAGGAGATAGATCTATATTCTCCAAAATTTGCTTTAATAAAAAAAGAAAGAGATTCCATTTAAATTTTTCTTCTTTAAATTTGGCTCCATCACTCAGTAGCTTAGATTCTCACCTTTTAAAAAAAATTGAGATAACTTCCTTCTGATTGGTGTTTGGGGATTCTTAGGATGTATTTCTAGAAGTAGGACTATTGTGTCAGATGGCAGTTTAATTTTTAATTTTGGGAGGAAGCCCCTATGTTCATAGCAGCACTATTTATAATAGCTAAGATCTGGAAACAGCCCAAGTGCCCATCAGTAGGATGAGTGGATAATAAATATGTGATATATTTATACCACAGGATACTATGCAGCAGTAAAGAAGAAGGACCTCTTACCTTTTGAGATAGTATTGAGGGACCTAGAGAGTACTGTGATAAGTGAAATAAGCCAATCAGAGAAAAATAAGTATCACATGATCTCATTTATATAAGGAATCTAATAAATTGATGAACAAAATAGATCCAGAGACATGGAAGTATTCAACAGACTGACAGATCTCAAAGGGAGGAAGAGTGGCGGGTGTGTGTGTGGGGAGTTCTGGAAGAGATTAACCAAAGAATTTATGTGCATATATTCATAACCCATGGACACAGACAATAGCCAGAGTTTGGTAGGAGGTGGATGGGGTAATGGGGGGTATGGGATATCTGTAATAGTTCCAATAATAAAGATACATTTTTTTAAAATGGAGATTAAATGGTACTGACCTGACTGAATTTTGAAGATTAAGTAAAATAAATATATGTGAAACATTTAGTATGCTATATTACATACCTAATATTTCTGTCCAGCCTTTGTACTCCCAAAATGCCTATAGATGAGGACATAAACTACATGGTGTGAAAGACAGATTAGTATCTAGTTGAGACTTAAAGACACATTCACAAAGGAAGTGCTTTGAAGGAGAAAAGTCCGAGTGGTTGTAGGAAGTCACTTGTCAGGGACAAGTATTGAGATCTCTCTGTTTTCAGAGATCCTTAGAGCCCTTCACCATAAACTGAAATGCTCTCACCTGAGTGTGATTTTGTGAGGAAAGTGTGGCATTTGCAATTATTCTCACAGTGGGTGCAAGGGCTATGGGCCGAGTCGAAAATAATAAAAAAATACTTTTATATTTCCTCTTGAAAATATGCTTTTACACTTGTTTACACTTGAGAGATTTGGGATTCTAAAATGTCAGACATACCACAGGAGGAGTGTTCATTGTATTTACTCAGTACAAAAGTTTGCCATAGAGAAAGGTATTTTATAAGGGTTTTCCAGACATAAATAAAACGGGTTCATAAATGTTAAAACAAAATCTACTAAGGATAAATTATAGATCCTATAATTGCCAAGAGTTAACTGTAGTAGCTAAGTAAATACAATGAAAACAAATGCGTGGCTTACATTGTTCAATTAATTGACACTTTTTAAGTGTTCCAGAAACCTTGCTAGAGCAAAGTGATCAACAGCTTAAGTTTTTTTCACTACCGCTTGCAAAAAAGAGATTTTCTAAACTGCCAAAACTTTTTTTGTTTTGTTTTTGTTTTGAAAAATGGTTTGAGAATTTACTGTACAGGTTTTTTTAAACAATTTATTTATATGTTTGTTTCTACATGCTCTACATTTGTGTAAAACATTTATACATATTCTTTACAATTTTAAACTGCCAAAACTTAAGTCCTATCTATTATATGAGTAAATGGTAGGTGTCACTTCTAATTTTTTAAGATTTTCTCACAGTTTAGCATTGAAATGTTAAACTAAAACCATAAAATGTTCCTCATTAATGGGTATTCAGCATAGGGAAGCTTTGACTTATTACAGAAATGTATACTATTCATGTTGGCAAACAAATTCTGTGCTTTCTTTCTGGGAAATTATTTCTAATAGAAATTTTAACAAGTTGTTTGTTTGTTTGTTTTTTGGGGGGGAGCTAAGTGTTCCGTGAGCTATGTAGGGATCCAGATAAAATCCTGCCTGGGCAGTTATGGTTAAGGTGCCTGGATAAGAGTGATCACAATGGTGACAAGAACTGATTATCTTCTAAGCAGGTTATTTCTACTTTTCCCCTTCCTGGGAGAGCTCTATTTCCTCTGGATAACCAGTGTGGTTGTGGGACGCTGGCTTGTTCCTTTGCTCAAAGGTGGAGAATATCACAAAGATTAAGCCAGTCCAACCCCCTGACTCCAATGACTGGTTCATGTTGGGAATGTGACCTCTGCTCCTCCAGTCAAGGTCAATCTTTGGACTTGACTGAGAATGCTGGGACAAGCAGGCTCAGTCATTCCTCCTGGAGGAGAATGAGGAAACACATAGCCTGTTGTGGGAGGGTGGGTAGCCACTTTGAGTTCATGAGAGAAACAAATCCGGGATAAAGCTAACAATGAGGAAGGCTGGCTGGAGAGACATAAATCCACTAGGTTGTTGTCATTTGATTGAACCACCAAATTAACCACTGGATTTTTCAGTAATATGGCCCAATAAATTATCTTTATAAATTTTAGTCAGTTTGAGTTGTGTTGTTACTTGCAACCAAACTGATTAAACAAACATCCCAATGATTAAACAGCTAACATTGATGGAGCACAAACACTGACTCCTTTATTTTGCACAAACACCTAAGAAATACTGTTATTATCCTAGAAACACGATGTGGAAAATGAAGGGCAGAAAGGATGAGTAACTTGCTTCAGTGAGGAATTAACTGAAGTAAAATTCAAACTGTTCTAATACCAGGAGCTCATACTGTAACCACTATGTTAGCACTTTCCTCCCAGATTAAAAAAAAATTCAGAAAGTGAACTAGACATCTGACATTACATGGCAATTTTAACTTCTCAGACTCCAATTATATAATTATCCTTAGCTAAAAGTTCACATCAAAAGGAAAGGATTGCTTGTGATTAAGGAAAAGGTACTTTACATTTTTAATATCAAGGGCTTTTAAATCATAGGAAAATATTGCTCATTTCTTTTATTAAAGCTCTTTTACATATTCATACCTACAGTTGAATCTGTCCCATTTCTGTTAGTTGCAAAGACAGAACACTATTCGTCAGATTGCTTCTTACTTTCTACAGAAGTTCTAGTTCAAATTGCAAAAGTCTGAGTTCTTATCTTGGGTTCTGAATCTCACTGCCTCATCAACTGAGATATTAAACATCTGCTTTTTATTGGTTTAGTGCAGTTCTTTAAGAAGTTCTCAATTATTGACAATTGGCATACCCACAAATATGTTCACAGTAAGTGGCCTATTTTCCAATACCAGTTAGGAACAGTTTGTTTATACAACCAAATCAAATAGGTATTAGCCCTAGTTGCTGGGCCAATAAATGCATCAAACTACTGTAAGTATCAGGTATGCACTGTACAAAGGATTATTATGTTTGGAAATTCAAGTGGCTCCATAGAAAACTGTCAGGACTGAGCAGTAAACAAATATAAATGATATGACATTATAAGAAAACAGTGGGAGAACCAGAAATTTGCTATCATGATTGGCGTCATGATTTATAGATAGTGATAGGTAAGAAAAAAAACACACAGTTAAAAAATAATAGACTGATCCGCCATGTTCTTATCAAAGCTATACTAGGCCTTACACATATAGTTGGGAGGACCATATGTAGAATTCACAATGTCTGTCTCAGAGTGTCGTGTTGTTGTTTTTAAAACATATGCACTGACTGTACACAAATGTAAAGGTGAAAGTAAAAATCTCCACCTCCCATCTAAACTCCAGTGATTCTCCTCAATGTTAACCACCATTAACATGCTCTTGAGTATCCTCCAGAAAAAGAAGTTAGCATATACCTTTAAAAATGTACATTATATAGAAATGAATATATTGTATGCTCGGTTGTACACTGTAGTTTTTTCATCTAGTAACATCTAGAGCACAGTCAGATCTGCCTCACCCTTTATAACAGGACCTTAGGATCCTATTAAATCTATACACCATAATTTATTTAATCAGGCTTTTGTTAATGGATACCAGCCTCCCCCCACACACCTACCCCTTTTCATGCTATTATAAACAATGCTTCAAAAAATGTCATCTTACACAGATTGGGGTGTACACTTTTGTATCTATCTGATGGGTGAATTCTTACTAAGATAATTTCTAGACCAAAGGGTTGTGTTTTTAACTTTGGAAGATGCTGTCAAATCACCAACCCTCTAAAAATATCCCACCAATTTACATTTCCACTAACAGTAATGAAGAGTTTCCCACATATTTCATACCAAAAATACAATAAGCTGATCTTCTGCAGAAGGTCACATTTAAAGATACACGGTTCCAAAGCCAAGCAACAAATCTCATTATTTGCTTGCATTCATCAGTGTTTTAATATGTTAATACAATTTATAATCAATTTGAACACTTCTCAAGATGGTCTTCCTCCCCCTAGATCTTCTCCGCCCCGCCCCTTAGTAGTACTTCCTGCTACCAATTCATCCTCCAGCCCAGCCTGCAAAGCTTCCTCTTTCTTGTGTCCTGGGTATCCCTTTTAGCTTCCTACCCTGACTCCTAATCCCTTAATTATATTGTCCCACTCACACTTTTCCTTCTTTTTTCCTCTGCCCAATAAGAGAGCTAGTGTAAGAGGGGAAGAAACCCCTCTGGATTCGGTGAAGTGTCCCAGGACTCAGTGACATGAAGCCCGAGTCATGTGTCAACCAGCATCACGAGTGAAGGGGGCTGTGCTAGAGGTCATGTGTGAGCCAAGCGGGATTCAAAGGCTATGCTGCCCTGTGATTAGATATGGACTTCGTTTTGAATATGCAAACACTTCTGATATATGGTTACATGGAAATGTCTAATATTTAAAGTTGTCGTGATAAGAGTCCTTAATCTGTACTTCAGAAACAGTATAATGAAGTGGTTAAAAACACAACTCTGTGGCCTGAGTTTGAATCTTGGGTCTAACATTTTCTTGCTATGGGACCATGAAAAAGTGGCTTAACCTCTTTATACCTCAGCTTTCCTTTGAACAGAGATAATAACAAACAGGTCACATTTCATTGGATTTCTAGAATCTGATGTGTTAATAATGGCAAAGTGCTTATAATTGTGTCAGGGACACAGTAAACCCCAAATAAATGTTAGTTATTTGTGTCATATTTCCTGAACTGGCAGGAAAGGTAGTGTTTGGCGAGGATGAACTCTGACAACATGTCTCCTAGCATACAGCATTCCATGGACCAAACCACATGCAGCAATCCATGAAAATCTGCATAGGTGGAGATGCTATAATTTCACTGCTATTATTACCTTGAAAAGAATTCATTTGAAAAGTTAATTTGCCATGCATGCACTTCTTTAGAAGATGCATAGAAACCTTGAATAAAGCTACAGTCATCTAAATAAATGTGAAATATATACCTAATTTCACAATTTGATTGCACCTCTATACCTCTAGAGATAGAGCTCTTAGAAACAAATGTACCTATTATATTACCTTTTATCGTGGATGTTACTTAATTATGCTAGTAGTCTCCCTGTATATCAACTCAATTCTTTATTTTTCACAGCCCCTCGAAAAAATTGCTAAAATATTCAAAGACTAAAGAATAAATGAATATAAGAACCAGTATAAATATTATCTCACCACCACTCTCACCTTAAAACATCAAGTTATGAGTGTTTTAAATGCTAATTAGAAGATCACCAGACAAGGTAACATCCTCAGAGAGGCCTTTCTGACCATTCCTACCCTACCAACCTCCCTCCCTGACCCCTCCTCTCCCTGCAGTTAGTCACCCTCCTCTTTGGGCTATGCCTGCTACTGTCTTACTGCATTTCAACTCTTGACCACAGTACACTCCTTATCCTGCTGGACTATAAATTCCTAGATGCCAGGGCCAGGACTGACTCATATTCTCAGGTACCCTAATGAGGGTTTATCAATTGATTTCCAGTTCATAAAAGACTATATTCTTATTTAGTAATTGACACTAATGCAGTATTTCAAACAGCATCCTGCTGGAAGGTAAGCTCTTTGAGAGCAATGATTTTTATCTATTTGGTTCACTCCAGTATTTATCCACAACAGTCTGACATGATGGGCACTTCACACACATTAAAGGAATGAATAGACAAGATACCTGTAACCTAAAGTGCAATGTATGGTTCCTATATCAGAACAGGCCTGAGAATTAACCAGAGGTTGCGACCACTATGGAAGAAGAGGATAAGACCATGTATTTTTCCTGTGTACTAGTCTCCATTTCACTTTGTAGAACATCTATGAGCATGCGTTCAGTCCCACCCTAATATGCAAAACGTACAAATATTCAAATTTACAGTGTTTCACTTAATATTCCTATGGTGACTTAATTTACACAGTGTGATTTATTTACATTTCCAAAAACTGGATTGGATTTCCAAAGCCTTGGAAACAGTGATGCACCAGCTTGGAACCAGGCTGCCAGGACATTGCTTTTGCATTTGTACAGGTGTCCCAGGTTGCATAAAGTTCTCCTTGCTAGAAACTCAAGATTTGCTTGAGAACAGTGATTAACTTGTGCATCGTTTCCCTTTTGTTGGAGACTGCTTCAACATTTTTACTTTCATATTAGTTGTGTGCAGTGCAGTGAAGAGAACTTTTAAAAAAATCAGTACCAACCCTAGCTGGTTTGGCCTGTGAACTGAAGGATCCCAGGCTCAATTCCGGTCAAGGGCATGTAGCTTGGTTGCAGCACATCCCCAGTAGGGGGTGTGATGGAGGTAGTTGATCAATGTTTCTCTCTCATCGATGTTTCTCTCTATCCCTCTCCCTTCCTCTCTGTAAAAAAAAAATCAGTACCAATAACTAACTAAAGAGATATTTTCATTCTTCAGGAAAAAATGCCTAATGTGGCTGCAAAGTGTCAGCTAAGACTACCACATAGCTCCTTGGACATCTTCTCTGAGTGGTGCCTCACCCAAGCCTGGTTAAATGGTCCTTGGGATGCTACACAGGCACAATCTCACAGACTCACATTTCTCCCAGTGAATGCTGCTCCTCAGCATGGACAATTAATCCTTTGAAAGTCAAGCCCTGGAAGGTTTCGGTCCCCTAAGCTCCTAACTGGTAGGATATGGTATTGTTATGGTTGACCACTACTACTGAAATATCATGTCGTTGTATTAATAAAATGAGAAAATTCAGTAATTTTGACCTTTTACTAAACAGTAGTACAGGCATACCTTGTTTTATTGTGCTTAGCTTTAGTGTGCTTCACAGATGCTGCATTTTTTACAAATTGAAGGCAAGATCCTCTACCAACAAAAAGATTATGACTTGCTTTATTGTAATACCGACTTTATTACAGTGGTCTGGAACAGAATCTGGAATATCTCCAAGGTATATCTGAAGTTTTTCTCCACTCAATAACAACTTAATGCAAGTTTTAAAGAATAAAGAAAGTAAAAGTCCATCACCATTATGTTCTCCTATGAAAACATTGTACCGCCTATGAAATGAACAGTGGTGGCATGTTAGTATTTAGACCCCAAGTCAAGGTATTCATATAATTATTTCTGAAGATTATGAATTCTAAACTGCCTGCCAGCCCTCTCTTCTTTATCCCATCCCCTCCTTCTTCCATCAATCCATCCATCCATCCACCCATCCATTCATTTATTCATTAAGGAATGGGTACATAAACATAGATTAAGCCATGTCTCCCACCCATTAGGGATCTCATACATTTGGTGTTGCACAAAATGTAATGAAATATTAAGCAGAAAAGTTATTAAATAAGATATGTATTCAAATGATCAGTTTTGCATTTAAAATATATTGAGCACAGAGAGCTTATTATATTTGTGCTTGAATAATACAAATCTACTAACATAACTGCAGCATAATTGCTTTTCCTCTCTAACATATCAGACAAAAGAATAAAATTTGTTGCTTTAAAATAATAGATTATCTAGGAGCCAGAGTATGAGTAATTTTCTGATGTACTTTTAATCTTTGTCTGCCATTAATTGTAATTGCTGTCATAAACTAAAGATGGCAAAAAAATCCATAACATATGGCTTATATAACATTTTTACAAAAAATATTACTTTGACTGACTTAATATTTACTAGAATTTGCACCTCATAGAAGAAAAGACACAAATCATTATAATGACAAGTCCTTTGTCACTGGGATAAATTTCATTAGGAATGTATGCCCACTGTTGTTTACTGAAAATGCCAAATAATCATGATAAATGTGGTTACAGAATCCAGTCAAAATGTCACTTCCCTATCCTGAGGGAAGATGAGAAGCTACTAAAATAGATAACTCATTGTCAGAAAAGTTCACCCTGGCCAAAACACATATTAATTTCCCAATTACTAAGCAACAAGATGACACCAAAGAAATACTTAGGAATAAGATGTTCAAGTTCTAGATTTCCTGCTATTGATTTGAAGAAACAAGTGTTCCGTGGCTTCTGGCTGAGTGACTAGAGGGTCCAACTCAGAGTTTCCCCATTTGAGAAGAACAATGGTGACATGTTAGTAGTTTGTTCATTATAGCAAGTTACAATAGGAATATAGTTCCACAATTTGGTTCACTAGCAGCAGAGGGCAGATTTGGGGAGAAGAAGAGAATGACACAGGATCAATGCTAAGATAGCAGGAAGGCTGGGGAGAGGGGAGGGAAGTAAGAGATAAATTGAAGGACTTGTGTGCAAGCATATAAGCATAAGCAATGGATGCAAGACACTGGGGGGGGGGTGAAGGCATGTATGGGAGTAGAGAGGGGGGGGCAATGGGAAATATGGACACATGTAATACCTTGATCAATTTAAAAAAAAGAAAGACGAATTCAAATATTAAATGGAAAAGCTCTCAATGTATGGTTGCTTGAATCCACTTCCAAATAATTTTATTTCAATGTTTGCAAAAGAGATATGGATAGCCAGGAAGTTGCACTAAGGAAAAACCTTTCATATACTGGGACAATCTGAATTCTAAAAGGCATTGATGGGAAAGCTTCCCAAGTTTGGGCATTAGCCATTGAGCTCTCACACCTCTAATTTCTTTAATGGAATCATCTTTAATTAAAGAATGATACATCGGAACCCCCAGAGTCTTACTCTCCTCACCAAACTCAAGTGTGAGGAGCTCACAATGCTGAGTATAAGCATTAGCTCATTTCTTGGCAAAACAAAATGCCAGCAAAGCACTCTGGGCTTAGCACTTCCCATTATATTTCATAACATTTGCTCCCAAAGGAACAACACTCTCATTCAAGGAAAATAACCAAAACTCTTTTGAGGATGTTTGAATGACTGCCCACTAATAAGAGCAAAGTTTGTTGAAGCAGAGACCTCAGAAGAACACATCAAAAACAAAAACATCATAAAGGCTAAATAATCATTCTAAAATAGTGTAAATAAATTAAATAATACCAAATGAGGAAGAGAAACATGGATGATAAATTATTTCATCCAGAGATGCAAAAAGGCAAAAATGTAGAATGGTCGTTATGAAAGGGTAGGTCTCCAATACTATCTCTACATATTTTCAAAAAAAGTACAAACAGATACAGAAGGTAACTTTACTGCAAGGCATTCATAACATTAAGTAAGTGTTATCTGAAATTTTGGGAAAATAAATAGGTTATTTTCTCAGTCAGTTCTATGAAGTTGTGAAATAAAATTAAACACTTTCTGAGTAAGCCTTACTATCAAGTTAGATTAATTCCAAATATTTTAACAGGAATTTCTCAAACTGTGGTCCACTAATCCTTCATTAGTGTGTTACCACCATACTCTTGGGGTTGGGACCCAGGAATATGCCCAGAGAGATAGTTATGCGTATTAAAAATTGATATTTGAAATTATTTAAAGTGTTTTGATTGTTTGAACATTCTCCTGACAATCCTTTACTACATGTTTATAATTAGATTCCTGTTCTCCAGTCCCCAATCAAATCACTACAATATCTTAAGATCTAAACCTACCATCCTAAGCCCTTGTAAGAGCCGTCTGCTTATAGCTGTAGCAGGGGGGCTGAGGGGACCCCAGATTAAATGACTGTGGCTCTTGTGGGTAGTGGTGTCTAGGAATCAAATGAATAATGAACAAAGGAAGCACTATCCAAAATGTTTGCTTAGGGGTCCCAGCTTAAATTTATGATATTGGGCCATGGGACTTAAAATATATATATATATATATATATATATATATATATATATATATATATATATATAAAGGGAGAGAGAGATAGAAACAAACATCAATGATAAGAGAGAGAATCATTGATCAGCTGCCTCCTGCATGCCCCCTACTGGGGACCGAGCCCACAACCCAGCATGTGTCCTAACCCAGAATCAACTCTGACTTCTTGGTTCATAGGTCAGTGCTCAACCACTGAGCCATGCTGGCCAGGCCATAGGACTTTTAAGGTGTAGTTTCTAAACACAAAATTTCATTAAGCTTGTTTTATAAAATTAGACTGCCAGTTGAACCCAAATTTTAGTACAAAGAGAAAATCTGGAGGTTTTCACTTAATTCTGGCCATGCAACAGTTAAATGAAAACAAACTAATATCACCACATTAAGAGCTAATATTACCACATTAAGGGAAAAACATTTAAGAGCTTTCTTTACCTCAGAAAGTTACTACAGCAAGTAAAATGTGTCAAAAAAATACTTACAATACTAAAACAATTCTACTTTTTAAAACAAGCAATAGATGTATCTTTAGACACAAAATAATATATTTGTGAATGTTCCATAGTCTTTTATTTAAATCAGAGAAATAAAACAATGCTTGGGGAGGTGCTGACGAAAATTGGAAGTGACAGAATTCTTTCCAGATTTTAAGAATTTTAAGAAGAGCATATGAAGCGTGAGTTCTTTCCATGGGTTTAAATAAGCATATCTCTACCACCTTAAATCAGAATGACAAGCTGCACAGTTCCTGTAAATTCTGCACTCTAAAGTAGACACAACCCAAGGTATGAATGTGCTTATGAATATGCTATTTTCACGTGAATATAAAACTGTGACTGAACATGGATCATGACCTTCAGAATTCCTTTGGGGGTAGCAGTGAGGACTGTGAGAATCCCCATGCATAGCCTCTAATTCCTACTTCTTCACTCTTTTTTTTTTTTTAAATTTTATTTATTTATTTATTTATTTATTTATTTATTTATTTAATAAATCTTTATTGTTCATATTATTACAAATGTTCCTCATTCCTCCCCCCATTGCTCCCCTCCACCAAGTTTCTATTCAATTCTCTGCCCTTTCCCCATCCCCCATTGTCCTCATCCATAGGTGCAGTTTATGTTCAGTCTCTTCCCGCCCCGCCCCACTCCCCATTTCCCCGAGAATCATCAGTCCACTCCCCTTCCATACCTCTGATTCTATTATATTCACCAGTTAATATTGTTCATCATGACTTTTACTTCCCTTGGTTTTTAGACTCACTTGTTGATAGTTACGTGTTTGTTCATAATTTTTATCTTTATTTTCTTCCTCTTCCTAAAGAACCCCTTTTAGCAATTCATATAATTCTGGCTTGGCAGTGATGAACTCCTTTAGCTTAAATTTATTTGTGAAGCTCTTTATCTGGCCTTCGATTCTGAGTGATAGCTTTGCTGGGTAGAGTATTTTTGGCTGTAGGTTCTTGTTATTCATCACCTTGAATATTTCTTGCCATTCCCGTCTGGCCTGCATGGTTTCTGTTGAGAAATCAGCTGACAGTCGTATGGGTGCCCCTTTATAGGTAACTACCTGCTTTTGTCTTGCTGCTTTTAATATTCTCTCTTTGTCTTTAGCTCTTGGAATTTTAATTATGATGTGTCTTGGTGTGGTTCTTTTTGGATTCCTTTTGTTTGGGGTTCTGTGTGCTTCCTGGACGTGTAAGTCTATTTCTTTCACCAGGTGGGGGAAGTTTTCTGTCACTATTTCTTTCAATATGTTTTCGGTATCTTGCTCTCTGTCATCTTCTGGGATGCCCATAATTCTGATGTTGGTTCGCTTGAAGTTGTCCCAGAGGTTTCTTACATTATCTTCAACTTTCTGGATTCTCTTGTCTTCTTGTTTCTGTGGAGGAGTGTCCTCTGGCTCTTTGTGTTCCAAATCTTGGACTTGATTCTTGCAATCTTCCAATCTGTTTTTAGGACTCTGTATAATATTATTTATTTCAGAGATTGTATTCTTTATTTCTAGTTGACCCTTCATTATTTCTTGTTGATCCCTTATCATATCCTCATAGGTCTCATTTATTTTATCGGCCTTTTCTAAGAGATTGTTGAACAACCTTATAAGCGTGGCTTTGAACTCTATATCCAGTCGCTTTTTGTCCTCCATTTCTTTCGTTTGTGATCTGTTTCCTCGTTTCGGCATTTTCGCTGCTTCCCTGAGTTGGTAGGTTGGGAGGATCAGCTGTGTCTATGCCAGGAGACAACCTTATTCCACTAGACTTGGAAACCAGCAAAAGCCTCTCTGAGTTCAGCTTGGATGGGGCAGAG
Organism: Vespertilio murinus; assembly: GCA_963924515.1. NCBI lineage: Eukaryota > Metazoa > Chordata > Mammalia > Chiroptera > Vespertilionidae > Vespertilio > Vespertilio murinus. Next base: position 50,361,476 of record OZ004705.1, read on the forward strand.
TTTCTGGGTGGAGCCTACAGCGTTGGCTTCCGGTTAGCCCCGCCCTCTGAGGTTCCTGAGTCTCAGTGTTCCTCAGAGTCCTTTGGTACTCGCTGCAAGCCCCTCTGAGAAAGGCACTCTAGAGTTTTGCCCGCTACCAGACAGTGTAGTCTCTCCCCCAACAAGCCCACAACTGGGGTTCAGAGCAGTTGGAAGTGGGGTTAAGCACAGTCCGGAGCTTTTGTCTCCTTCCCGCTAGGGCAATCTCGCGGCCCAAACAACAGTCTGTCCTCTGTGCGCGCAATGTGCGCGACTCAGGGGCTCTGCTTTTCGCTGTTCCCCTGAGCTTCTGTCTTACAGCCCAGATTCCCTCTGTATGAGGCTGGAGCCCGAGGGTCTTGCCCAGGACTGGGGTTCAGTGCAGTCAGAACTCGGGCTCAGCACAGTCCTGAGCTTTTGAGTCCTTCCCGCTGGGGCAATTCAGCAGCTCAGCGAACAGTCCGTCCTCTGCGCACATGTGCGCGACTCCGGGGCTCTGCCTTTCGCTGCCGCTCAGCTGAGCTTCCGCCTTACAGCCCAGATTCCCTCTGTATGAGCCTGGGACCCCCGGGGTCTCGCCCAGAACTGGGGTTCAGAGCAGTCGGAGTTGGAGTTCAGCACGGTCCGGAGCTTTTATCTCCTTCCCGCTGGGGAACGCCAGCCAGGCACTCAGCCGCCCCTCCTCTCCCGGCTCCGTCCTCTTCCCGCGTGCGCACCGTGTCTCTGTACCTTAGGCTTTTACAGCTCCTCTGGTTTTCCTTCTGGTTTTCTCTTTCCTTCTAGTTGTAGAATTCCCAGTCAGTCAACTTTCCTGTAGTTCTGGATAGTGTCCACTCTATATTTTAGTTGTATTTTTTGAAATTGTTGAGTGCGGCTGCAGTTAGGCTTTTACCTCTGCCGCCATCTTGTTGTCACTCCTACTTCTTCACTCTTAACGTGCAGAGGAGGCACCTGGAAACCTTGTCAAAATGCAGACTGGATTCTGTGATCTGGAGAGTGGCCTGAAGTCCCAGGCTGTCCACAGACCACACTTTGAAACGCAAGGCTCTATCTAACCAAGTTTCTTTGAATTGGAAAGGAAAGGAGAAGATGAGAAACTAAAGGAACACAAAATGGAGGAAAGCAACACTTATTGAGTACCTAGTAGGCACCAAGTAGGCAGTGATGGACTTCGATTCACAAATAGAAACACAATCATGCTGACTGATATTGTGCCCCTGTATGGCCTCCACAACTCAAAAGACTGAGGAGAATTCAAGGAGTCAGTCAACCATTCACAAAGGGTTCAAGATGAAAAGCAGAATATTGAAGCAGAAGGAATGCATTATGTAATACTAAGATTGAATTCACAAACTAAAAAAAAAAAAAACATTAGGCAGCCAATGAAAACCAATTGTCTTCTATGATTGAATGTTCCAAACTTGTGTGTCATAAGAATCATCTGGTCAGGCTCCACTGACCTGCTGAGTGAGCCCAGGCTGATTTTGATCATTCTTCTAATCTCTGAGTTTAGGAAATACTGGGTTTTTATTTTTTGCTTTTAGGAACATTGAATATTTAAAGCTTAAAGTGGCCTTAGCCTGCTCCAACATTTTAAAGACATAAGACACTATACAACAAAATGGATGAGAAGAGTAATGCGCCCACAGCTGCAGAGGCCTGCCCACAATCATCCAGTTAGTTTTAGTGGACATGTTTCCATGTCCCCAGAGGCCAAACTCAATACATCATTACCATAAACTTAAATAACATAATTTTAGAACAGTAACCAGGAAGATTAATTTCTTATGATTTTTAAAAGAATAAATCATGATTCAAGTTAGCAATCATTATTCTGTGTAGATACTGCAGAAGACATAAAAATGGATAAAATGAAAATTTCTCAAGTTCTTACTTAGACCTCTGAGGACTAGGTTTTACCCACTTGACATAAGTGACAGAGATCCTGTACCCACAACAGACCCCCACCCCTTGGTGTTTACCCTTCCCCACTTATAGAACAACTCCTGGGTAAGATCAATTTCTGATTTGACATGCTTTATCAAAGTGAAAATCTCCCCCACCCCCATGTCACTGACTGTCAAACCCCACTGTATGGAAGACAATTACTTGGTAGTAATTGGAACAAGTAATGAGAAATGTAGATCCTTAGAGAGATGACAGATATAAAGGAAAACATAAATCTGCAGTGTATTTTTATTGTCATCACTTAATACACACTCTGGAGCCATAATATTTACAAAAGTAACCCATAAATGTTCAATGGAATTCTTTTGTGTTGGTTTGGAAAATAAGGATTTCCAATGACTCTCCTATTTGGTAATATCTTTATTGACTGGCTCCTCCAGTTTTGTAGTTCCTCTTCTAGTGTTGTAGGTAAATATCAATACTTACTTTTTATAGCATATATACAGGCATTTGTATATTCAACTGAACATTCAACATGATAAAAAGTTTTTGGCAATTTTGGGAAATAATAGTAATAATAATGATGAGCATTTACTAAATATTTACTATGTGTCATGAACTTTTCTAAGCATTGTATAAATATTGACTCATTTAATCTTTACAAATGACTCTACAAAGAGAAAGAGACAAGGAGAGGTTAGGCAGCATGACCAAGCTCACATAACCAGTAAGTTAGGGCTTGGGCCCAGGCAATTTGACTGAAAGTGCATCTCAGAGACAGTAACAATCTTCAAGACTTTACCCCTTTGGGTAATTGAGTTAAAATCACTAGGCCTCAGTTTTTATCACAGAATGTTTACCCCTATAGTTCCCTAAAGGTTGTAACATAAGGCAATTGCAACAAGGCAATTAACTTCATAGCCAACCTACCCTATCTATTCCACTTTCCAGTGGGAGACTCAGATGAATGTTCAAGAAAGACTGAAAACAATGAAACATCAGAGTGGACCTAATTATGCAAAAATCAGCTTTAGCACTAAATGGATGAACAGTTTATATTCAAACTACAACACACTTTAAGATCTAATTACTGGAAACTTATAGGATTCCAACAACTCCTTATAAATATATTAGAAGCCCAGAGCATGAATTGGTGCATCAGTGGGGTCCCTTGGCCTGGCCTGTGGGATTGGGCTGAAACTGGCTCTCCGACATCCCCCGAGGGGTCCCAGATTACAAGAGGGCACAGGACAGGCTCAGTGCCCCACCGGTGCACAATCAGGGCCAGAGAGGGACACAGGAGGCTGGCCAGGAGGGAAGGGACCACGGAAGGGCTCCAAGGGCATGTCTGGCCTGTCTCACTCAGTCCTGATCAGCTGAACCCCAGCAGCAAGCTAACGTACCATCAGAGTGTCTGGTCCCTGTTGGTCAGTGCAAGTCATAGGGATCAGTTGAGAAGCTTTGGCATATCATTAGCAGATTTGATTGGTTGAAAGTCTGACCAGACGACCAGACACTTAGCATGTTAGGCTTTTATTATATAGAATGCACTATAGGGTTAACCAGATAACCTACTATAAATGAAATTGACATTGAAGTAAACTGATGGCAACAGATAAACATGATCAACCAAATATGACAACAATAATACACTAGTACCAATACTAAATCCAGGAATCCATCTCAAAAGATATAGGAAAAGCATCCGATAAATGTTAATATCTACTAATTTTTTAAAAATCCTAGCAAGCCAGTGATAAAGTGAACTCTCAAAATCTGATAAAAGTGGTTAACAAATATCATTGAAGTTTATGGTAAAATATTAAATCTTTGTCTTTGAAATAGAGAAACTATCATCAATTTAATTCAACATTTTACTAGAGATTCTGAATAGAGTAGTAAAGGTGAAAATTAAATTAAAAATTTAGATAACAAGAAATAAAATTGACATTATTCATAAATTATCTCTAACCTATATATCTTCTCCATTGTCTCTATAGAAAATTCAAAAGGATTTATAAATTATATATTAAAATTAATAACTTGCTAAAATAATTACACAAAAATAATCCAAAGTATGTTTACTATTAACCTACAAAATATATTTACATGTATTTTTTAATATTTTAAATATATACTTTCTGAGAATAAACTTTAAACATTTTTAACCTCAATTTAAAAAAACAAATAATTTCTTTTTGATAGGAAAAAGAGGCAATTATCATATTCTCAATTTGTTATTACTTTATTCAAATCAGATTACAATGAATTATATGTACAGCAAGAAGACTACAAAAGGAACTGAGCCACATTTGACTGTAACCTTTTCAAAGACAGGGATCAGGTCTTGTACAGGTTCTCTTAAGAAATATCCAATGAGGAAAAACTGGATTTAATTTACCACAAAGAAGAACAAGTGAGGGTGTGGTAATGGAAGAAGAAAATAAATATTTAATTCTTGGGGACAGTGAAAGTAGGAATTTGGCCACAATTATATTTTAAAAAGAAATGAAAATTATAGAAAAACAAACACAAGAGTAGACCCTCTTGTGTTTGTTTTTTTATAAACAAACTAGCATAGCCTAGTATGCTAGTCTTGGCGGCAGAGGGCAGTTGCACACACCCTGCAGCTTTCTGGACTAGTTTCCCATAAGCATCTGGGGATACTTGGTAAATGGTAAATATTTCAAAGCTTCAGCTGCCTGTTTATTCTAGTTAGGCTGCCCTCTCCAATCTTACATGCAGGGGCTGCAAAAGGAACTGTACAAATTTTACATTATATTTCACATTTACAGCCTGATTTAATATCAATAGTAGCATTTTATAGCTAAAAGTAAATCAGACTCAGGAGATCAAAAGACTAGCAGGTAACTTTTCTTTGATTTCTTTTTTTCTTAAACTGTGAAACAACAGAACAGTCTGTGCTACATAAAAACCAGTGTTCTCAATCTTAATTTTCATAACAAAATTTGACAGCCAAAGAACTGTGCTTGTTTTTGTAGTCACCTGCTTCCTCTAAATGTGTCCTATTTTTCTCATCGCCTACCATGGTTGCTCAGAGTGAAAGGAGTGATGTGATGAAGGGTATTAATGCTATGGCAAGAGCTCTGTAAAATTATTAGTAGGTCAGCGAATGGTAAGTGTAACATAAATTAACTAAAAAATCATTTTAGAGTTCATAGAATATAAGTATTCTGATGAACTCCTAACTTTGCAGATCAATTTTACTGGATTTGTGGGTCTTCCATGACAGAAGACAAGATAATCACATTAAACAATAAAGGAACCTTGCCAGCATGGCTCAGTGGTTGAGCCTGGTTCAATTCCCAGTCAGGATACATGCCCGTGTTGTGGGCTCTATCCCCAGTTTGGGTTGTGAAAGAGGCAGCCAATCAATGATTCTCTCTTATCATTGATGTTTCTATCTATCTATCTATCTATCTATCTATCTATCTATCTATCTATCTACCTATCTCCCTTCCTCTCTGAAATAAAAATATACTTTTTAAAATAAATTAAATAAACAATAAAGGAACTGCTGACAAGGACCATCCCCTACTCAGCTCAGCCTTTGAAATCACAGGCCTTAAAAACTACAACAACCTAATAACATGTGGAAATATGCCATATTATGATGACATAGGCCAGTGAACTATCCTGCAAGGGCAGAATCGGATGTGCTTGTCTATGTGTGAATCTGAAAATAGGAAGCACATGCGAGGAGCAGCACAGGCATCCTTTCTGAGAGCGTACTCTTCTGGCTGCTCCTCATCCTTTAGCTCCTCTCTACTGTGGGAGCTTCGGACAGACAAACAAAGACCACCCCTTCCCATCAGTGGTCCCAGTAGCCTTGAAACTACAAATGTTAGAAGCCACAGAGAGAAGAAAACTGCCTTCCTATTCTCTGAGGTGGGTTGTCACTTTCACACCATGTCAAAGCACTCTCTGATGGGCACCTAAGTTCTCTTTTCTCTTCTTACAAACAAACACCAAGTTCATGAAAGGCCTTCTAGTCTGTAGTCACAAGCCAGTTATGCCCTCTCAATACCCCAGATCCCAGCTCTGCTTCTCACCTTGAGTGGGGAAGAGCTGCTGGAGTCATGAGGCTAGAAGTGCACCTGCTTCATGCTGCCTGGAGTGCCCCCAGCCCTCTGATGACTCTTGAGGACAAGGCCTGCTCCATCTCCTCTTGTTCCCTCATCCTTTGTTAGGGGGAACTCCAGTCCTATAGTACAGACTGGGGAATAACTTTATGGAGCTCCAAACCTCCCTGCATCCACAATAGCTCTGGCTCCTTCATAATTACCCTTGAATCCTCTGACAACTCATTCAAACCCAGTCCATTTCTGACCCACTCGAGATGATAGCATCACTCTCCGCAGAGAAGTCCAGTGTGGTCTAAACCCAATACAAGCTCTGCTGCTGTCTCCTCTGCTTTGGGAGGTATCCTGTATTGCTATGCCCAGGGAGCAACATGTTGGGACCTCACCAGCTACCCTGCTCATATCTACAGGGAAATACTGAATAAAGCTGATATGTGCAGAAATGTATACACAGAGCATGCTCGGTGAGACCCCACTAGAAAGGTTGTGGGCCAGGTGGATCCACAGCTAAGCTGGGACTCACCTACAACTCACCAAACTGAGTGAAGGTGGCAGCTGCAGTCCATCAGCTGTCTCTAGAGAACTGCCTGGCTGGATAGTCATAGATTAGGAGGTAGAGTGGATCTGAATTTCCTGGATACCTTTGTGCTAAATACTGTGCTGTATACTTTACTTAAGTTTTCTCATACTCTTTCAAACAATGGGGATATCCAAAATTAACTCAACACATCTCTCATCTCAGTTTAAAGTCACTTCCTTTAAGCAGACTTTCCTGAGCCCATAATCTAAATGAACTTCCCCTATTATGTCCTACATTATGTAATGTCACTGAGTGTAACTTATAATTTGAAATTCATGAGAGTGATTGAAAATCCTTGCTAGCATACACTATGTACATTTCATCTGCTAAATGTCCCCCCATAGTATGTGACATGAAAGCTTTCAAAAATTAATTTTGCAATCTTTAATTCATGGAGAGAATGGACTGAAGCAATCAGTGAATTTTGGATGTGAGGTATAGAGGCCCTTGTACACTTAAAGTTTCACACAATTGTGGCCACTGAACAGACTAATGAACCTAAAAATCAGAACAACATCCATGATCAAATAAATAAACTGTCTTAAATAAATTTAACATCAACCAGATTTTTACTAAAATCTAGCCATTACATGAGAAGTGAGTTGTATAAGTTTTTTTTCTCTATTGGGCTCCCAAGCAAACATAATAAGTAAAAATATGTACATATGGAGGATAAACCAAGATGGTGGCATAGTTAAAAACCTGAAATTGCTGCTTCACACAACCACTTCAAAACTACAACTAAAAGTCAAAACAGACATCATCCAGAACAAGAAGGCTGGATAAGTGGAAATTCTACAACTAGAAGGAAAGAGAAAAGCATACTGATACTCAGAGGAGGTGCAGAGATAGGGAGGCATGCTCATAGAAAGGGCTGGCAACTGTGTATGCTGTTGTCTTTTTCAATTGGGAGGGAGACATAAGCTCCTGACTGCTCTGAACTCCAGTTCTGGGTGAGACTCTGGGGACCCAGACTCATACTAAGAGAAACTGGACTGTCTGGCTTTGGGCAGAACTCGAGGGCAGCTTTCTTTTAGAGGTGTTTTCAGTGATTACCATGGGACACTGAGACCCAGGGGCCTCTTAGGTTAGGGCTGAAGGTCAGCTATTGCTGTCTGTTTCACCCTGTTGATTCCCTGAGACCCTGCCCCTTTTGCATATGAATAGTCTAGCCATTTGCAATCTAAAATTACCAAACAAACTGCAGCTGGGTCAGAAAGTCCCAGAACTTCCAAAAGAAGTCCCAAGACCCCAAAGCAGTTTGCACTGACTTATTCATAGCTGGGCCTCATCTAGGCACCTCCAAACCCCAAACAAAGAAGAGGAATCTATAGATCTCTCCGTAGCTCCTGCCGGTTGGCCTCAGGCAGAGGCTAAATTTGTACCTTCTTGGAGATCCAAGAGCCAGTGTACCCAGTGGTCAGAGTGGGACTATCCATGTTATAACTCCTCAGATTCATAAGGGACACATTCAATGAGCAGACTCAATGAGAACCAGATCCCCACTGAAGCAAGTCTTGCCCCATAAGAGTGTCTCCATCACAGAAGTTCTCCCATCATAGACACAGCTGATTCTCACAGACAATTTGCCTGGAGGTCAATTCCTCCCAGTGATACCAACAATAATCAAGGCTTAACTACTGTGCACACAGCCCACAAAAGGGTGCACCAAGAGTGTCCACCTCAGGTAATTTAGGAGGCTGAGCCACTGGGCCCTATAGGATACCTAGCACACAAAGCCACTCTATCAACACAGGGAAACAGCCAAAATTCAGAGACAAAGAATAGATCACAAATGACAGAAATGGAGGAAAGCAAACTACTGTATATAGAGTTCAAAACCATGGTTATAAGATTTTTCAAGAATCTTATAGAAACCACCAATAAATTTAGTGAGACCCTTGAGGGTATGAAAAAGCACAAACTAGAAATTAAGCACGCACTGACTGAAATAAGAAATAATATACAGGGATCCAATAGCAGACTAGAGGATCCCAAGAATCAAGTCAAAGATTTGAAATATGAAGAAGCAAAAAACACTCAACTGGAAAAGACAAAAGATAAAAGAATCCAAAAATATGAAGACAGTGTAAGAAGCCTCTAGGACAACTTCAAGCATACCAACATCAGAATTATGTGGGTGCCAGAAGAAGAGAGAGAGCAAGATATTGAAAACCTATTTGAATAAATAATGACAGAAAACTTTCCCACATGGTAAAAGAAATAGACTTACAAGTCCAGGAAGTGTAGAGAACCCCGAACAAAAGGAATCCAAAGAGGACCACATCAAGACACATCATAATTAAAATGCCAAGAGCAAAAGACAAAGAGAGAATATTAAAAGCAGCAAGAGAAAAACAGTCACCTACAAGGGAGTACCCATAAGATTGTCAGCTGATTTCTCAACAGAAACTATGCAGGCCAGAAGGAAGTGGCAAGAAATAGTCAAAGTGATGAATAGCAAGAACCTATAACCAAGATTACTCTACCCAGCAAAGCTATCATTCAGAATTGAAGTCAGATAAAGAGCTTCACAGATAAGAAAAAGCTAAAGGAGCTCATCACTGCCAAACCAGTATTATATGAAATGCTGAAAGGTATTCTCTAAGAAGAGGAAGGAAAAAAAGGCAAAGATAAAAATTATGAACAACAAATACATATTTATCAACAAGTGAATCTAAAAATTAAGTGAATAAAAAATCTGATGAACAGAATAAACTGGTGAATATAATAGAATCAGGGGCATAGAAATGGAGTGGAGTGACAGTTCTCAGGGGTATAGGGGTGTGGGGGATATGGAGAGAGACTGGACAAAAATTGTATACCTATGGATGAGGACAGTGGGGGGGATTAAGGGCAGAGGATGGGGTGGGAACCTGGTGGAGGGGAGCTATGGGGAGAAAAAAAGAGGAACTGTAATAATCTAAAAAATAAAGATTTATTTAAAATAAATAAATAAAAATATGTATATATTAAAGTCCATCTATTTGTGCTCTTTCCTAGCATATCCATGCTAGAGAAATTATAATAGGTCAATGAGAAAAATAAGTCTTCCTTTAAAGTTTAACTGACACACAGATTCTTAACTATTGAACTTCTTAGACTCTAATATGAGACTATTCATTAAAAATATCATGAGCATGCATGTGTGTGTATGTGGTGTGTGTGTGTGTGTGTGTGTGTGTGTGTGTGTGTGTTGTGGTTGGAGGTCACTGGCATATTGATGCTAAGCATATTTAACTTTGGTTCTGGAGGCACAAATAAACCTCATTCCCCTCCTTTCTCTAGAGCAAAGTTTGAATAGTTGCCCTTGTGTTCCAGTAAAATCAGTATTAGGAAGAATTCTGTCAGTTCTGCAGTCCATGAAATTCTACCCTCCTAACCTTAGTTGTATAAATCCTGAACAAAACAAATTACATAAGACTGAGGAAATATAAACAAGAGCTTGAAAATGACAATCTAATCAATCTCTCTGCTGTCAAATTAATCCTGTATAAAACAGTCTGTTACAGTTTTCACCCAAGACTGTCTCACATGAACATATTGCTCCACAGACCACTGGTCTACTGTCTGCTTGAATTATTAATAATGTGAATGGGCTTGGGCATTGATAAGGTAGAAATACTGACAGCATAAAGGGACCCACATTGCACTCCACATTCAACATATATTGACTACTTTCAAAGAAGGTATTTTTTATAATCATTTTACAAGGAGGAAACTAGAGCCTGGTGATGTCAAATAATGTTCTCAAGTTCACACAATACGTGTTGGGGTCTGTATTTGATCCCAGGTCTTCTAGGTACAAATCTGGACCCATTACCTGTTTTTATCGAATGTATTGAGATATTTTTTCTCAAGCATTCTACCTCCTTGTTACATAGCTCACCACATTACCCTATGGCCACATTGCAGCTCATGGGGCCTTCCTTCACCAGTCTTGGTATAGATAAGCCATCCTCCTTTTCAGGGTATTCACCAAACCTCAGCACAGTTCTCTTTTATCATTGGCAAAAGGGTTCCAGCCCATACAACGACATTTGCCCAAGCTATTCAGCAGAATCTCAGCTTCCTCACTTCACTGGTTTTTCTCTTCACCCACACCCATGGCTCACCTTCTCTCTGCTGCTGAGACTTGCTTGGATAAAGAACTGAGAAAACCAAATCATTAAACATTTTGTGACTATTCTCCTCCACCCCCTTCCCCACCTCTTCAACCTCTAAGTATGGAATGGGAAAGTGACTAATCACATCCCTGACTAGGTTCACAGAGCAGGTTAGTCTATGAGTACTCCTACAAAGATTCTCATTAACCTGTTTTCCCAGATGGTTACTCCCATATTTCAAGTGCCCTCTTGGTCTTAGGGCAAGTCTACCACCATTCCATGGATTCTCTGTTGTCTTTTCCATAAGGAGGTCTGATGGCTGCAAAGTTATGAAAGAAGTAGTCAGTGCTCTGAGGCAGGGCCGTGCTACATATGTCACAGGTAGCAAAGTGGTAGGTGGGAAGGGAAGAGTGAAGAATGAACAAGAGCTGAGGTGCATCCCCTCCAGTGTTTCCTGCCCTGGTTATCAGCATAATCACCCAGAAATATGGACACTCCTCACTCACACCTACATTGGGTTAGCCACCAAATACTGTAAGTCAGATCTAAACCAGACCTGTGGCATCCAGCCCCTTCCCACTCCCACATTACTGCCTTTGTTTCCCTACCCACCTTTTGCTCTGACAGCTCTACAAGCCTCCAAATGGGTGGCCTTGCCTTTAGAATTATTCCCCTCAAACTTCCATCCTCAAAGCCTTCAAAATTCCAAGTGCAGCGTCCCCCTCCTTGAAACCCTTTGTTGATGCCTCAAGTTTTCATCAGACATGTTCATTAAAATTACCTCAGTGCTTTTCCCAAAGCTTACGTTCTTGAGCTTTACCTTTAACTTAATGAATCACATGGTGTTGTGTATAAGACCTGGGTATATATAGTTTGAAAAAGATTCACGATGAATCTGATGAGCCATCCAGTGATCTGAAGAACCACTGTCCTATAAGGGGAAGGCCGCCATCCTTAGCGCAGCACTGAAAGACCTTCATGAGCTGACCTGGGCCAACTTCCTCATCAGCCATTCTCTTTCCACCTTACACTCTGAAGATACTGCTGTTGATTTTTAAACCAGTTTCCAGGCTTGATATGCTAAGCCATGCATGCGTCCCTGCTTGTGCTCTCATCCACCTGGAAAATGCCAATACATTCCTCTAGAATAGATCCCCTTAAACGGCATTTCTGTGAAATCTCTGCCTCCCACTTCAGAGACTTATCACTCCGGCCCTGAGCTTCCTTTGTTTTGTGAGAAAACCAGTTCAGCAAAAACAGTATCTTAGGTGGTTCTGACATTAGCGAATGAGGTGAAAAATCCCAAAGTCAAAATTATCCTTGGTATTGAGCTCACATTATGAGACACTTACAGGGACAGAGACTGAGGGAACAGCACCTTCCACATCCACCCTCTTCCCAGAAAATACAGTTATGGGGAGGACGTTTAACCTGCTTTTCCCAAATGCGCTCCATGATGGGAATAGATAATATTTTGAAAATGGGTTTGTTTGGAAAATATTGGGTTAAAGAATATTAAACACACCTCTCCTTTTAAAGTGTTTGGCTTTTGCCTTCAGTGTGAATATTCAAAGGGGGAATCCAATATGCGATTTTCATAGAACTAGCATTCCGAAGGATACTCTGGAAAAAACAAAACAAAAAACTGTTTCCCTCACTTCCCACTGCAGTTGCAAATCAGAAGACAAATGAGACGCAATCTTTGCCCGTCCTTACCTAAAAGAAGGGGGTCAGACCACATTAGCTGGTGTGGTCTGCAACTGGGCCATCTCCCAAGGGACCTTCCCCTGGGGAGATAGAGAACTCTGCATCTCGAAGGCTACTTCCTGAGTGTGTCCATCCAGCTCCCAAAGGAGATGCTGAGAGAAGCTCTGAGGCTGGGAGCTCCCAGTGCATTACTGCTGTGATTTCAAAGTACAGTTATTAGTAGAGAGCATTGTTTAGAAATAATTTCAACTTAGTTGGTTTTAAATGACTCCAATAAGTGTATGTATTGTTTACTAATACGATAAATTGCATTTATGGAGTTTTCTATCACTTTGATGTATGCATTTATTTTGAGGATCTGGAAATTTGGAGGGGGTTGGAAACTATAACCAGTCTTAGATATGCACAAGTGGTTAAATGTGAACTTTTCTCTGCAATTACAAGGGCATCTGCACTGCCAAGTGATTAAACTAAAGATAAATGTTTTAAGTATTCAGAAAGGCTTCTATGTAGCATCTGTGGATAAAATATGTCCTTCTTAAAAAAATATATGGTTAAAAATGTTTAGTGGCCAAAATAAAAGTAGGCCAAACTTAAAAACTGATTTACGATGTGCACAATTAACATTTAGTGAAAAATACAATGTACCATCTGAATACAAATCCAGATAATGATGCTCTCACTGACTCACATAGTTAAAATGTTTACAGAGTTGCATGTTAGGAACCCCATGTCCAGCTTGGCTTTGTAAGGTATACATATAACCTTAGAAAAGGCATTTAATTTGCCTGTGCCAGAATAATTTTCATGGCAAAAAAAATGTGAGAGTTGAGTTACTTGATCTCTAATGGACCTTCTAACTCCAAAGTTTTATTTTTATAAATTATATTCTACTTAGGTAAAGGAAGAATGACGGAACTTTTGCAGCAGGTACCATACTCTTAATTAATTCAACTTATTGAACTATACTTTTAAAATAAAAATTATGTTCAGTTATTAGTTAACTTATCTTTAATTTTTGTTTCAAAACTCCAATTAAAATAGTAAAATGTCATAGTCATCTTTCATGGAAATATAAAAATAGACACCATGAAGAAGAGGTCAGAATTGGAAAAGTATTTTAATGCAGCAAATAGTTTTCAGAACTTAGTTGATTTAAATATATATATATATATTTGATTTAAATATATATGTATATATTTGCATCTTATATATATAAATCACCCAAATTTGACTTTGCTCTTTGTTGTAAAGCAATGGCCTTGTAGGGTCCAGAAATAGTACAATTTCGCAATAGATTTATTTCTGTTATGTAAAATTTGCATATATTTTGACCCTATTTCGTTGTGTTCGACCAAATATTTTTATAGGAACATTTTCTGTTTATTCTTCCCTTAATACCACCTTAATATCTTCTCTTGAAAGTGACTATAGAAAGTCATTGATATCAGTGGCTTCTAAGTAATAATTTGTATACCTCTGGAATTGCAATGTACTTTCCAAAAAGTCTTAAATACTAATATACTGAGTAACTTATCAATTGTTTTAAACAGGTAATAAGATTACAAAGTCTCCTTTTGTCTGGTGTAATAGAGTCTATCTATCTATCTATCTATCTATCTATAATCTATCTATAATCTATTCAGCTATTGCATGAAGATTTCTCAAACTCCAGGTATGAGCTTAGTAAAAGTTTTCAGCCACTTGGCTAAACTTGGAAGTAATTGTTACAGAATTGATTTCCAGATTCACAGCAATCACTGAATTGAAAGTGAAAGTAATAATAATAATCCCACCTCAAAATAATTTATAGTCTTTGGAAAATATGAGAAGGGTAGAGGATGAATCCTTCATCTGAGGGACATTAAAAATGAGGCCTAGACTGTACAATGCAGAATCCAAGTGTGCTGGTGGCCAGAGGTAATAACTCTTTCCACTAACTGCCGACTTGGAAAATGCTATTTTCAAGTTAGAAAATCACCCTCAGAAAACAGTAAGCCACGGGAATCAAATGCATTTCTAATAACAAAGGCACCTGTATAAAAAGAAATAAAACATCCTCTACTAGTGAACATATCCTATTGTGTTTAGGACCAGAGAAAAGAAAACCCATCAAATGATTTTGTGCCAATTCAAGTTTTTTTCTTTTTTGTGTGTTTTGTTTTTAATGATTGCTTTGGGTCAAGGCCAGATGTGTAATTTTTCCAATAGAGTTTCTACCATTGTCTAAAACGTGGGTATATTTTGTGTTTGATTGAATGGAAAAATTTTTTACCCTTGGAAAACTTGAAACAATAACCATATTAATATTCCCTCTTGAAATCTGTTGCATTTCCTAACCTAAGCCCTTAGTCACTATCCCTGAACACATTTTGGAAACCATCCCTCACATTTGACAGATTATGACAAACAAATTTTGTTGCCCGAACTTCTGTTTGAACTCTCTAGTGAAATTGAGTGGAAAACACAATTATTCTGTTCAAAGACTGAAAAATGTATTTTTTACAAATACCCTTTTTTCCTTGGACACTACCTCAATTGGTTTTTCAGCATTTTTATTTTTTCACAAGAAATTCTAAAGTAGTTAAACTTGGACATACCCATTAAATTAGACATTCAAACTTATTTTGATCTTTTTGTTTTATTACCTAATCTATGAATGTGTATAATGCATGTAAATTACATATGTATATATCTGCATACATTTACCTTTTGACTCAAGGGAGTAAGGCAATTATGGTTCCTACGAGTATTAAAGAAACTCTAATATGAAATACTGGGAAAGGCGTGTGGCAATAAATGATTTAATATGTCAGTTCTATATTGAAAACCGTCACATGATAAAGTATGATATTATATGAGGTAATTTCTTCCCTATATCACCCACTTGTGCCCACATGCTCAGGGGCAGTCTGGTTCCAATCCATTCTCAGGTACATGAGCCATGACTCTGAGTAGTTCTGGACATGATCCAGTTTACCCCAGCAATCCTTCCATCCATCCATCCACCCACCCACCCATCCAGTCAACCTGCCAGGAAGCCAAACTGATAGTTTATTACATATTAGGCACTGTGGTAGCACTGAAAGTACACAGTATTGTAAAGCAAGTTATAAGTTTGTAAGACCTTAGGAAAAATGAAGGCTTGAAAACTATCCAAGAATTTCTAGCATAATTTGTATGGTCTCTGGAGAAAGCGGATCATAATGGATCTAAACTCCTCCTACCATTCTTTAATGTGCTCCTTCACCCAAATGACTTCCATCAGGAAATGTTTAGGAAGTGCATGTAGAAAGGAGACATGGCATTTAATCTTCCCTCTACACGCAAAAATTCCCATGAGCTTTCCTGGACTGTTGGCTATGTTTACATTGAAAGCTGTTTTTATCTCCCTTTCTCAAAAAAAAAAAAAAAAAAGGAAATCTTTTCACATTGCCAAAGGCTACGATCACCTAGTAAAACTCTGTTATATCTGCTCATTCCAGACAAATTTTGCATTATTACTGGCCTCACCTTCCACGCAATTCCAAATAATCTCAGTTTATTTTGGGTTCACAAAGGCCTGGGCTTCACCAAGAACGAGAATGTTTAAGTCACCAAAAATGAAGTCATAAAAATGATTAAATATGGTAGCATTACAAAGATTTCTTTTCCTGTCTATAGTTCTTCATAAACTACATGTCACTGTTATGAAGGATTCTAAAGTAAGAAAGCACAGAATGTAGTTAAAAACCCAGGCTCGGAAGCCTGGCTGCCTAGCTTCAGTTCCAGTCACTCTCCTGCCCTTTGTGTAATATCAGTGATAAGTCACTTAATTTCTCTTTATTTTAGTTTCTCCATCTGTAAAAGAGGACATAATAATAAAAGTGTCCAAATCTCATAAGGTAGTCTTAATAAATAAATTACATAGTTCATAAAAAGCCATTGTGTAGCCAGACTGAAATGTTAACTATTATTATTATTATTATTATTATTATTATTTTCATATTGGAGAGAAACTTGCAGAGTGAATGATCTGGAAGCTGATTAATTATATCTGAGTATGCTATGAATTGCCATGAATAAATTTTATTAATCTCATCTCACCAATACAATGACTCAAGGGAGACCAAGTGACTAATTTGAGTATCTCTACTAAATTAAGATAGAATTAGAACCCAAGAAACCATCTCCAAAGCTTTCTTACTTGGGCTTCCTCCGAAGGGATGCTCATCACAAACCTTGGCACTTATCAAATGGCATAACCATGGTCTCTGAGTGAATTCAAAGCACTTCACCCAACTTGGTGTTCACAGGATTACTACTCAATATCTATCAAGCACCTATGGGATGTGTGGGACTACTGTCTGGCATGAAAATGTTTTTTCAACTTTGTGGATAGAAAAACAGAATTTTTTAAAAAGACAGGAATTTTACTGTCACCTCCAAAACCACAGTTGGGCTCAATATTACAAAGAAATGTTGTTTCCTCCTACCATACTCTTACCGCAGGGCTCTGTGTCTTAGACCACACACTAACCTATTGCATTTGTATTTGGTAAAGTTTTTTAAGACCCTTATCTATTTATCACATCTGTTTTTCTTTATCTCTTAATGGTTACATAGCAGATTCTCCTTGGAACTGAAGGAAACAAACTTTATTACAAATCAGGGCCAGGATTTGGTATAAGAGAGCATGATAATAAATTCTACTTATTTACTGAAGATACAGGTTGAAGCACAGAATATGAAAATAGCATATACCTTCATAAGAGTTACATTTTAATTTAAATAGTGACCATGCTTTAAATTCTTAGGAATAAGAAATGATCCCCCCGAATAATATTACCAACACAAAAACAGAACATTGTAGTTAATCTGTCTTCTAATCTTAGTGTTAGGTTTAAAAACAAATGTTTCTATAATCCTATTGTGCTCATTAATACAGATATGTCATGAACATGTATGATTAAAAGTCATCTTTTTCCATCCCATCTCGCTGAAAAAAAGTAGTGTCCCATAAATATAAAATAGCCAAATCAATTCTAACAGAAATGGTTGTAAACTCATTGGTTGTTTAAATTTTCCTAATTTCTTCTTAAGGGTAAACTCTTGGGGAATCCCTTTTTGCCAACCACTTCAACAAACATAACAAAACAATCTACCATACTGCCTACAAATTTAAAAACTACAAAATCTACCCCTATCCATTGTGAATGTTTACTTTTATAATTCAATTCCTCAGAGTAAGGGCTAGGATGCTTCCAGTGTGGCAATAGCTAAGGGATTGCAAGTCAGATGTTCTAGTTTCATAAACATGCCACCAACCCTTGCTCCATTAAACTAGATTCAACAGATAACCCTTAGCCCATAAAATCTGTAGATGTGGGCATGTCTTTTATGATTCTTCAAGGATATACCTTTTTATAAGGATGTTCATCAATATCTGAAAACTATTATTTATCTTACTTAAAACCCTCAAGAAACCACTAGTCTTCTAATCAACTTCTAGCTAAGTGGGCAGACAGAAAGACCCAAGTTTAGGACTTGACTCAGATACTAGCTAAGTGAAGCAAGACACCTTACTTAAACCTTCTGGGCCTTGGTTTCTTTCATTGTGAAATGAGAAAATATATCATCCAAATTCCCTTCTAAATGCAAAATTATATATAGAGAGATATTTGTAAGCTCAGTGGAGTTCAAAAGCACTTTCGCACCAACTAACTCATTTGATCATCATAACTGATTTTCAGAGGTGGGTGGGTATGTTATCCTATTTATTTTTCCTAGCAAGTGTTCTGCCTAGTTATCTAGAATAAATTCTCTAGAGAGAGTAGGATCTAAAGCACCACCCAGAAAATTTCATTTTCAGGAGTCAGAACAAATGATCTATTTAAAAAGTTCCCTCCTACCCAGTGGTTCCTCGTCATGAATCTTTCAAAGTCATACTTAAAAGAAAAATATTTAAAGAGAAAGAAATATATAATCTATGTGCATCTGCCAATGCAGTCCCTAATGCAGGGAAATCATGTTGATTTGGGGTTGACAACAAAATTTAATTGCCACTTGATAAATATATTTTGCCTGAGGATGAGTTTCCTTGAGCTATTGGAAATTTTAAGACAGTACCAGGACTTAGGTCACATTGGGTTTTTATTTTTAGAGCTTATCTTTTTAAAATATATTTATATAAGGTGGAAAATCACAGGTAAAATCACTTACAACAAGGATGGAAAGAAAGCCCTCATTATTAAAAAGAAATATTCTGAATCCAGAGTGGAATTCTGAGTATCTTAGATGTCAGCTCCCTTACTTCAGGAAGACACAAAAACAATGCCTCAGAAAGATGTCTAATAGTTTACAGTTGATAAAATATAACAGATATGGTATTATTTCATCTTTGCTACAACCCTATAAGGTAGGTAAGATTGTCCCAACCAAGCACCGAATTCATCATTCTTCATTACAGAAGTCAGGCAATTTCCTAAACAATTGTAATGCACAGGTTTTATAAAAGACTCATTTTTGCCATGTATCTAGCCTCTTTCCTCATCAAAAGCATCATGAAAGTTGAGAAACAGCAAACATTATTCTCGTTGTGTTTGTTCCCTTTCCTTCTCTCTCCCTACCTATTACCTGCATCCCTTCTGGAAGAGTAAAGAAGCAGGAAAACAGCCAAAGGATGGGGAGACAGGAAGGAAGGAGCAGAAACAAGATGCCTTGCTAATCTAATCAGGTGATTACCAGTTGGCTGTACAATGTCACAAATAATTAAGTCAATATTAAAACAGCATACTATAAAAACTTAACTTTACAACATTTTATCAGTCTGAGTTGTCATTCATAACAACAGTTTATATAACCCATAATTAATGTGAAACAATCAAAGTACAATAACATAACTTTTTATCATCTACATGCTAATAAAGATGTATTCTATTATTTTATTGATGTTTAATAATTCACATATAACATGAAGAAAAATTCTCAAGCAGACTACTTAACTAACCACAATAGCTTCCCCCTTCCCTGGCCAAAAAAGTGGAGTTTGAAAATCTATTTACAATATTTGGTATCCTAATATTTTGGTACATGTGCCTTTTTACCCTGCAAGGTACCAAAGGCTCTCACAGTACTAAGTCATTTTCTTTAAAGTTTTTCTTTTCAAATTTTAAATACTGTCCTCAAATATATTTGGAAAATGAACAAATTTTAACTTTCCCTTCAAAGAGTAGAAAAACTATAGTTCATTATAACCCTACTACCTTGGCATGCAAAAAATTAGTTCTTGAATATATATCTAATAAAAAGTAATTTCCATGTTGTAGTTTGAATCTAGCAATTTTGTAATGGCTATAACTCTGAACAGAAATGAAACAATCTCTAAGCATGATAGTGAGGCAATTACTATCATGCCAATTGTCATTAAACATATAAAACCCTCTCAATTCATTAATATCTTTCAAATTAACCTTTTCTACTTCAAAACGACTAAAAATGATTAAACATGAATATCCAAAGTGATGTGACACCGCATACCACCTTTAGCTCTAATTTTATCTTATTTCCATAACCAATAATAATAAAGAAAAACTAAGGCAACATTCCTGTCTTTCTCATCAACCTCTTCACAGCTTAAAGAATTTGAAAAACATCTCATGCATTTCTCCATACACAGATGTCTGAAAGACACAATTTATATCTGAGCGTCTCTGACAACCAGTGAGGAAGTGGTCTTCTGATAAACTCATGCACATTTTAAAATAAACAGATCCATCATAAGTGTAGAATTGTAGTGGCCTTCCACTTAAATAAAAAGCCAAATATGAAGGGGCGAGAGATTTCCACTACTTTTCAACTTCGAATTTTCTAATGATTATAAGACCACCTTTTTTATTCAATGGAAATACATAGTTGTAGAGCTATAATTATTTATAATAAAACCCAAATATAGCCATATAAACTTTATGCATGTTTTACCTGTATGCAAGATCATAAGATGATAACAGTAGCACCAAAAAAATAATAATAAATTTAAAATATATATATTAAAATATATATATATATATATATATATATATATATATATATATATAGAGAGAGAGAGAGAGAGAGAGAGAGAGAGAGAGAGAGAGAGAGAGAGATGGATACTCTACTACATTTCTACATCCCAGGCACATATAAAAACCTATCATAAAAGGACTATCAATCTATTAAATTAAGTAGTTTGCGAGTGGATTGCACTGTAAATTCAAAATTACTTGCATTACAATCTCAACCATCCCCCTGTGAGAAGGCATTTTCCAAGTATAATCATGTCCTAAAACTGCACATTACTTCAAGACTGCCACAATACAGTGAGTAAACCAAAATGTGGAACTTACCTTATTATAAATAAGAGGCAAACTGCAGGCACTTTTCAGCTTGCAGCTGTCTAGCATAGTTGATTAGAAAGAAAAAAAACATATTTCACTCCAGCGAGAGAGCCGCATATCCAGGCTTTCCGTACTGCATCCCAGCACGGGAGGCCAGCCGCCTCCCAGACTAGTAGCTGCTTCTGCACAGAGAGCACTTGCTGCT
This sequence comes from Vespertilio murinus, assembly GCA_963924515.1. NCBI lineage: Eukaryota > Metazoa > Chordata > Mammalia > Chiroptera > Vespertilionidae > Vespertilio > Vespertilio murinus. The sequence continues at coordinate 50,382,457 of OZ004705.1, forward strand.
CTGAACTGCAGCGACTTAGAATGAAAGTAAGAGGAACCCGTCATGTTTAAATACCGTTGCTTCACGTTCACAGGATATGACTCAACTCTCTCTCAAACCAGTAGGGGTAGAGTTTCCCTTCAAAAAAACTGTTAGATTACATAACAAACATCACACTGGAGGGGTCCTAAAGTGTGGACAAATAAACACTTAAAATTTCACCTGGCAAACACACATTATTTTTAGTATTTAACCTCTTCTCTGTGGCACGATGCCACAAACAGAAATGAGAATAATAAATGGCACAAAGGAGAATTATTCTGCTCGACAACTGCAGTGGGTACATTTAATGTTATTAAATGTGTGTGAATTTACTGACATCTCCCGCACAGAGATTTTTTTTTAAAAAGCACTTAAAGTCACTCACATTCTGTTGTGTGAAAAGGCAACGTGTAGAATAAAACTATATTTTAATGTGCAAGCGGTAGCAATTCTATACAACACAAGAGCACCTCCTTGACTAAGTAGAGAATTGGAAATAAACCTTCATGGCTTGCTGTTGCTGATCCCCACAGAAATCTTGTCCCACCCTGTCATTACCTTGTGATGCTCCCTCTGCCTACCTCCTCAACTCCCAGTTCTCCTGCATCTGTTTCGTGAAAATTTTTGAAGGAATATGACTAATGCCACAACTCTACTAGTAAATGTAGCAATTTTCTGTGCTTTCTCTCAGCTCTTGAATCTGAGCCATACGAAGCTTGATCACACATTGAATCATTATATTTGGACACCTCAGTCAATAAATATGACGGACTTACAGCCTTCCAGAAAAATCTACTACATAAATTTGTCAACATCATCATCAAGGACAAAAAGATAAAAGAATATATACATGTCAATAATAGCAAATAGACTGAAACTATCTACACCAGACTGTTCAATATAAAGTGAACCACATATATAACGTTAAAAATTTTAGTGATCATATTAAAAGAGCAAAAAGAAACAATAAAAATTAATTTTAATGTGTACCTCAATATATTTAAAATATTACAATTTCAACATGTAATCAATATAAAAATTAAATATTTCACAATTTTTGTACTAGTCTTAGAGATCTGAAATGGACTTTACATTTATGATACATTTTAATTGGAACTACCTACATCTGACTGCTCCATAGCCATACATGGCTAGTAGCAACCATCTTAAAAGCATAAGTCTAGAGCTTAAGGTTCATTCTTAGTCCTCAGTTTGCAGTTCAGATAGTCTCTATTCAGGAAAGTCTTCCCTCCCCATCTTACCTGAATTGACCTCGCCCAATTACTGTCTCATGATCCTCTTAATTCCCTTCACAGGCACCACAGTCTGGAATTTTCTTCTTTATTCATTTGTTTACTTATTTATAACTAGAGGCCCAGTGCACAAAATTCGTGCATGGGTAGGGACCCTAGCAGCTGCCAGCTGCTGGCCAGAACCTTCCTTCATTCTGCACCACCCTCTGGTGGTCAGCACACGTCATAGCAAGCGATCAAACTCCCAGTCTGTGGAACTCCTGTCAGTCCAACTCCCAAGGGGACACTTTGCATATTAGGCATTTATATATAGAGATAGGTGCCCCTTAATAATAATGTAAGAAGCTAATGTAAAATATTGATACAGACAAAATTTTATCCCCAGCCTCTGGCATGGTGACCAGTACATAGCAGAATTTAATAAGTACTGTTTTATAAATGAATAAGTAAAATATAGAATTTGTGCTATAGTTGGCCAAATGATCTATCATATCACCTCAATTTTTAGCAAAATATTATATAATATTCTTCTGCATTGAAAAATTACCTCTTTTTTATAATGTTAATGATTCTCCACCTATAACATGCTTTAATTTCATGTACAACATTACATATAAGTATGCTTGTTTTATTTCTCTAGAAAAGATTTGGAAAGATACTTATAAGCATACATTGGTCCTTATGACATAAGTCTGGGTACCAAAAGGATGTCTACTTTTCTCCTACTCACAAAAACATAACATATTACCTATAAGACATTTGTAGAGAACATTGATATATTTGCCTGACCAGCATATATGCTTCCTCCCCATGTAATCGTCACCTCATTTTTATCTGGCAAAGTACCCACTCTTTCCTCTTCGATTCACATGTTTTGGGCTATGTTGAGTTGACCGCAGGAGTGGATATGTGACCCATGTCTGATCAATCAGTGTATACTATCCACAGAGCCACAGTAATCAGGTCAAGAATGGGTATGTGACCCAGCTAATTCAGAGAGAGCCAACCCCTCCATTTTTGCTAATGTTTGGAAGGAAAAAGTTGTAAAGTTTGTAGAATATAAACTTGGAATTGCTGGTTGATATATTTGCTGTCACATGAAGTGAGGTTGTCTGAAAATGAAGCCAATCAAGAGAAAAACAAAGTCCAAGATGTGAAAGACATATTCCACACAACACAACTGTACTTCCTACAGCTGGCCATGTACTAAGTCACATCCATCCTCTACTCTAATGATGGATGTCCTAGCATGTGCACTACAGAATTTTATGTAATAGTGAGAAACTGAAACTGCAATAGGCCATGGGCAGTGGAAAGGCTAAATAAAAAAATGGATTAACCACACTGTGGAATATTATGCAGCTATTAAAAAAGAACCAGATGTACTGGTTCTTTTTTAATAGCTGCAGTTATCTAGATGCACTGACATGCAAAGCTTCCTGAAAAAATTTACCCATTAAATAGGAATAACACACATGTTGCAGAAAAATACATCATCCCAGTTATGGGTACATACATTTTTATATGTAAATTCATAGAAAAGGACCTGGATGACCGCACACCAACTATGGACACGTGGTTATGTCTGGGAAAGAAATTTGAAATAAGACAGTGGTGGAGACAAATATTGTTCAATGTATTACCTATTATACAAATCTTGTAAAATTAAATGAATTCATGTATTCTCCAAGTAGCTTGAAAAAATATATTACTCTTTAAAATAAAATAACTAATATTTTATACCTCCAAATTGTACTACATTATTCATACTCTAAATGGACTACAATTTCAGTGTTGTTTTTTTTTAAAAAAAGAATGTAACAAATAAAAATGCTATTCTCTGCCCCATTGTCTCCATTTACCAGTCCAAATTTATGTATTCTTTGGTCTTTTTCTGACTAAAGGATTTGCCAAGATAGAGACAAAGACAGGACAGAGAGAGACAGGAACAGACAGCAAGCTACATTAAAATCTCCAATGTACCTTCTAACATTGGCCAAGGTCTTTGATTTTTTTTATTGGCCTTCTGAAAGTTCTTCTATTGATTTCAATAAAGTAAAGCTTGGATTTATTCAACTGTCAACATAACAGCCAAATGTTTATAAAATATGTCTTATATTAATTGTTAGTCTTGAATCAGAGTAAATAAACTTGCTTATTATCAATTCACTGAAAAACTTTTCTCTAAATTGGGCACAATTGCCTTCCTAATTAACATAAAATCTAAACCTTTGCTGCTTTTTTGGCTTGCACTAGTCCTCCAAAATTTTCACATTATCTTAGATATGTGCATACCACCTCATGCTTCTGTATTTCCCTTGATTTCTACAGAATTTCCTCTTTAAAAATTACACAGCCAAAGATGCTTACATCTGAGGTGAAAATCGGGGTCCTTTTGATTTTCAGTAGAGCTAACCAGATTTTGGATTTACACAGTAATGACAAACTGATGAGTTTGTCTAGCAGTACCTGCTCTACTTTATTTTTAAAGCCCACTTATCCTAATATATTAAACCTCCTGTCTTTTTAAAAAATATACTTTTGTTGATTTCAGTGAGGAAGGGAGTGGGAGAGTGAGACAGAAACATCAAGGATGAGAGGATCATAGATGGGCTGCCTCCTGCACGCCCCTTTACTGGAGATGGAGTCTGAATCATGAGCATGTTCCCTGACTTGGAATCGAAGTGTGACCTCCTGGTTCAGAGGTTGCCGCTCATCCAGTGAGCCACATCAGCCTGGCTTAAACATCCTGTCCTAAGCATCCTGATATCTTAAAACTCCCGAGTCTGTTGAATTTCTCCTTTCATTCTTCTTGCCTCCACTTAAAACATTAACGTCATGCCAAGTTTACTTCAGATTTTCTGAGGAAATGAAATATTACAGACACAATTGAAGCCCCCAAATTCCCCTCTCTATTCCGTCTCTTTCCTTCCTCTCCAGAGGTAAACACTCCCATGGTTTAAAAATAAAAAACAAAACTCTCCAGGGTTATAAAGTATGAGATACAGTAAGACCTACAACTGACATTCCTATTTTTTCAAGCAGATCTCTTTTCTCAAATAGATCACTCATAAATTAATCCTAATTTATTTAGAAGATTAATAAAAATTAAGGGACTAATTGTGCATTTGGAAAAAAATGCTTCCTTGAGAAACAAGTTCATTTTTACAGTCAGTAATCCAATTACATAATGACATTGTCTCCACTCATTAGAGACAAAGTTTAAAAAAATAGTCTGAAGTTCTTAGGATTCATAACAAATGGAATATATTCCTGTGTTAATTATTATTTATAACACTGCCATTAAAAATGAGCTCTTGTTCCTGAAAAAATTCCATGGTAAAACATTTGTAAACCAAGCATCCAAGTTTAATAAATATGATGGTCACATAATGTTCTGTCAGTGTAGGAAATATCTATAGCCTTTTTAAAATTATAGACGATTGGGGTACTTAATATTCTTCACCCAAGAACAGAGAAGGGTGGCCAGCAGCATCACATATTTTCTGAGGAAAGATTTAAGGTATCCCATTTCTTCCAAGCTATGAGCTTTCCACTTCAGCTTCCTATCCTGTAACCCTTTGGACATACAAACTAAAATGTGTTCTCAATACTTGGGGGTGACAGTGAAACGAACCTGGAAGTGAGAAGATAAAACTGCCATCTAAGAATTACACTTTGAAATGATAGTACAGTAGGTCAGAGCATATCAATAAATGAAGGCAACTTTAATTGTCAGATTGATGCAAACTCAAAAGCCTAGACCTGTATGCTCTGTGTGGACCGCAAGAATTTTTAAGACATGCAGTACATGTCTATTTAATCAGAAGCACTGACCTCTTTTCCCTTAGATTGTCAAATTAAAAAATGACAACAGCCAACACAGCAATAGTCATTCAGTGTGAATGTATCAAATATATATCTTTTTTTTTTGTCAGATCAGCAAAAACAAAATATTTTCTTGATGTGCCATAGAACTTTAGTAATTAGTTTATGTGCGCCATGAGATAGAAAGGCTGAAAATTGCTGGCCTAGGGGCATGTACGTCGCCAGGAAGCAGATCAATGTCTTGGACCTGGTGGGAACCACAGTGAAGTGAAAGAAAAGCAGAACTCAAGCCTCATGTAAAGGGGACAGCCTCTATCCAGCCAAAGAGAAGTGACCTGGACGGCCCAGGAAGGTCAGCTCTCTGCATTTCTCAAAAGAGACTAGAGATCTGGGTTGTTATGTGAATACTCAGAATTCTTAAATCTTAGTCTTTATACAGTGTAAGAGACAAGCAAAAGCTTTTGAAGGCCATATGTGCCCTGTGGACAGCCAGTCTTGGACTCAGGCTGAAATAACACAACCTCTATATGGAAAGAATCTGATAGAAAGACATAGTCCAGATAAGAAAATAGGTACAAAGCACTCACTCTCTGAAGCAAACATAGGCAGTGGTCATTGAAACACTGGAAGACATGCTCTGGGCTGGTGGCAGTTAGATCTGCCTCTGATACCATTAAACCTGTGAATCTAAGAACAAACTGCCCTTCTGATTCTACACTCGCCAAGCTATTTTCTGATTAGAATTTGGTATCTCGTCTAAATGCTTTCAGAAAGAACTTTCTGGAAACTTAAGGAACTTGAGGTGCAACTGAGCAGCTATGCCTCATTATCTATCTATCTATCTATCTATCTATCTATCTATCTATCTATCTATCTATAAAAGTCTAAGCAACCTAAAGACTGAACAACCAGTCTACCGGTTGCTATTATGCACACTGACCACCAGGGGGCAGATGCTCAATGCAGAAGCTACCCACTGGTGGTCAGTGCACTCCTACAGTGGGAACGCTGCTCAGCTGACCAACAGGTGCCAGGCGCCATCCCCTGAGGGGTCCCGGATTGTGAGAGGGCAGAGGCCAGGCTGAGGGACCCCACTGGTGCACAGTAAGTTAATAAACTGACAGCCTGGTTAGAGAGGTGGCCTGCTTACTGGCAAAATGGGTAGGGTGGGAGCATGAGCTGTCAGGCCAGAGAAGCTTCACTTTTCTTTTTCTTTATTAAGGTATTACATATGTATCCTTACCTCCCTCCCCTCTCCCAAATTGCGCCTTCACTGCCTAGTGCCTGTGTCTATTGGTTATGCTTATATGGATGCATACAAGTCCTTTGGTTGATCTGTCCCCCTTACCTCCCACCTTTCTCTGCCTTCCCTCTGAGGTTTAATGGTCTAAGCAATGCTTCTTTGTCTCTGGATCTGTTTATGTTCACCAGTTTATGTTGTTCATTATAGTCTACAAATGAGTGAGATCATGTGATATTTATCTTTCTCTGATTTACTCATTTTGCTTAGCATAATGCTCTTCAGATTCATCCATGCTGCTACAAATGAGAGGAGTTTCTTCCTTTTTATAGCAGCATAGTATTTTATTGTGTAGATGTACCACAGTTTTCTAATCCACTCATCTGCTGATGGGCACTTAGGCTGTTTCCAAATTGTAGCTATTGTAAATTGTGCTGCTATGAACGTACGGATGCATATATCCTTTCTGATTGGTGTCTCTAGTTTCTTGGGATATATTCCTAGAAGTGGGATCACTGGGTCAAATGGGAGTTCCATTTTTAGTTTTTTGAGGAAATTCCATACTATTCTCCACAGTGGCTGCAACAGTATGCATTTCTACCAGCAGTGCTCGAGGGTTCTTTTTTCTCCACATCCTTGCCAGCACTTGTAATGTGTTGATGATAACCATTCTGACAGGTGTGAGATGGTACCTCATTGTCATTTTGATTTGCATCTCTTGAATGATTAGTGACTTTGAGCATATTTTCATGTGTCTCTTGGCCTTCTGTATGTCCTCTTTCAAAAAGTATCTATTTAGGTCCCTTTCCCATTTTTTGATTGGGCTGTTTATCTTCCTTTTGTTAAGTTCTATGAGTTCCCTGTAAATGCTGGAGATAAAACCCTTATCGGAGATAACATTGACAAATATGTTCTCTCATGAAATGGACTTTCTTGTTGTTTTGTTGATGGTTTCTTTTGTTGTACAGAAGCTTTTTATTTTGGTGTAGTTCCATTTGTTTATTTTCTCTTTAGTTTCCATTGTCCTATGAGCTGTACTGGTGAAGATATTTCTTCGGCATATGTCTGAGATTTTGCTGCCCATGGATTCCTCTAAAATTTTTGCAAAATCATTTCTTGTTGTAAATGGAAACATTGGCATTCTGATCCTGTACATTAGTCGTACGAATTTTGTTAATATGAGCCCAGTTCTGGGGGATGGAACTGCTGACAAGTAAGGTTTCTGGGCCCACATGATTTTGGGGCCAGACCATGGATAGTGACAAAGTCCCTTATATAGGTCCACCCTGCAAGGCCACTCGGGAGCTTCAGTAATTTCTCTTAGAGCCTCACTTACCTTCACTCTGCCCCCATGGCCATCCCTTTCAAAGGACCCCTATCTAGTTCTCTGAAGGTCCAAAATAGACTTAGAAATATAAAGTATTCCCATGTGGGAAGTATAAAAATATATATAAAAGCCTAAGCTACCGAACGACTGGTAGACCAATCACTATGATGCACACTAACCATACCAGGGGACAGACACTCAACACACAGGATTGGGCTTCCTCTTGTCTGGATTGAGCCTGCAGGGATCAGGCCAAAACCAGCTCTCCAACATCCCCCAAGAGGTACTGGATTGTGAGAGGATGCAGGCCAGGCCAAGAGACACCACCAGTGCACGAATTTGTGCACTGGGCCGCTAGTTAAAGATGAAACCCAATGAACAGGAACAGAAAGCTCATGAAATATATTTGTAATAATCAGCCTTAGGAAGCAAGCACTGTGCTATGTGTTTGCCATAGGCCATCCTGTGTAATCCTCAGAAACTGTGAAGCAGGTATTACTTGTGGTAATTATTCTATTTAAAAAAGGAGGAAACTAAGGGTTAAGGAGATTAATGTGGCCATTAATGAGTTGGTATGATATCCTGCACATCAAACACCACACTGTTTCTGTACATTTTATTTCACTAAAAAAACACACACACACATTAAACATGCATCATGCACTTATTATATGCCAGGCATTGTTTTAAATACATTATAAATATTAACTAACTTCTTCCTTATAATATGAAATGGGCATTAAAACATTCCTATTCTGATAATGAAACTTGGGCAAAGATAAGTTACTCAATTTGCCTACAATTATACAGCTAGCAGGTGGCAGAGCCAGGATTCAAACATAGACAGTCTGACTTCAGAGTCCTTGCTCCTCGTCTGTGCTGCCCTCACAATGCTCCCTTAGAAGAACTGATGAAAACTCAAATTTTCAATTTTAACTTCAGTTCCACTGTAAGTACAATTTTTCAGGAGGATGGATAGAGACAAAGGAAAAGAAATCTTTTAGGTCAAGTCGTTTTTCTTTATTTTATAAACCAATTAGAGAAAATGAAATTCTTATGTATTTGAGAAATACAGAGCAAGTAATAACCATAAAATTCTACAGTCCTGTATATAAACATCCTTAGAAGACATATCCAAGGAGGGAGTCATATTTAAACCTCTATTTTTTTTTCACCATTACCACAAAGGAAATGAAAGGAATGCTTTTTATTGCTACATTTATAAATCCTGGGAGGTAAAGACTGGAAAACTTTTGAGACATCTAGGGTGAAGCAAATATTCTAGAGTTTAATATAAAGGTCATTTTGTCTTAGAAACTGAGGAAGTTTAATTTCAGAATAAAAGTACATTGAACTTAAAAAAATCGATGTGGCTACTGCCTACTTTGAGCCAAACTTTTTGTTAAACTTAAAATGGAACTTTCAGATCCATAAATTGCCCTACTTTGGAATTGATTTTGGTAAAAGTAACAACTGACTCATATTGTAAATGTGAAGAAACTTTTCTACTTAAATGGTGAGAATAGACCTTCATTGGTTCCTGTGCCACTTAAACCAATTTACACCCTTTCATCCAGGACCTAAATAGGTAACCCCATCCTGAATTCAGAAAGTCCCATTAAGTCCTGGATCCCTTTTGTTCCCCTACAGTCTCTGCTTTTTGACTTAGCCCATGAACTCCTTCAGGAAACCGCCATCTGAGAGAATGCTACCAAACCAGCACATAAGTTGGCATTGAACACAAAGGGACCATATCTACAATCCTCTCCTTCTCTCAGGCCTCTGTTCTCCAAAACAGTCCAGCCATTTTGTCTAACATGTTTTTATATAGACTGGTCATCAAAACATAGCTTACTCCCCCTGGTAAGACTTCTTCCTAGCCTTATACTTCACAGAATTCTCAACTTAGCCCACAAAGTATTTAAGAGAATTGTCCTGGAATAGAAACCACTAATCTGTACTAAAAGAAATAAGAACAGTTCCAAAAAAGTGGACTTTGGCCATTATGGACACTAAGAATTTAGCAGATAGGCCGAGAATGCTATATAGTTGCAAATGCAATTATGTTTTGTTTTGTTTTTGTTGCTGTTGTTTAATGAAAGGTAAGGGCTGGCTCAGAGAGCAAAACCAAGAGCCTATGGAGTGGAAACAAGATCTAGAAGTGACAATCCCCACAGTAACACCACACATTAACGAGGAAACTGGCAGGATGAGCCTGCCTGGATTTCATGATTGCGATGGGCCATTGATTGCTGTCTGCCTTCTGCTTTCCCAGTCCTTTTAAATGAGTGGGTCTACAGCAGTTGACCTATGCCTATCCAGACATTAAACGCTGGGTACTGTGGAGGTTGGGGGAAACGGAGAGATATTAATTAAATGGTCAAAGTTTTGTTTATGCAGGAGAAATAAGACCTGGAGATCCAATGTGCACCATTATGACTATAGTTCATAACACTATGTCGTACTTAAAATTTGCCAAGATTTTAAATCTTAAATGTTCTCATCACATGCAAAAAAGTATAGCTACGTGAGAGGATGTGTATGTTAACTAGTTTGATTGTGGTATTCATTTTACAATGTATACATATATCAAAATAGCATATTGCATACGATATATATATATATATATATATATATATATATATATATATATATATATATATATATATAAAATTTCTATTTGCCAATTATACCTTAATAAAGCTGGGAGGGGGGAGGAAAGTTGGTTGAGGGAGTTAGTGGGGCAGATAAATTTTCTCTTTCAGTCACAATTCCTTCATTTAGGGGCTGCACTGAAGGAGCCTCATCTTGCCCTGGACCAGAGATGATAAAATACTGGACTTCAAGCAGATATTCACATTTGAGGGTCTTGGGAAAGAGGGTGAGTATATTTTGCATGTGGTGAGGTTTAGCTGCATGATAGACTATGGGACATTGCATATTCCAAAGAAAGCCACACACAAATCTCTCCCATTACACATGCTCTTCTCACTCTGTGACTTTGACACTCCACCCATCAAGAGGTGATGAGAGGTTCCTTCTCCTTAACACAGACAGGGTTTTGACTATGCAGAAGTGATACTGTATGACTGCTGAGAATTGCTCATAAAATCTGGCACAACCTAAACCGGTTTGGCTCAGTGGATAGCGCATCAGCCTGTGGACTGAAGGGCCCCAGGTTTGATTCCCGTCAAAGGCATGTACCTTGGTTGCGGGCACATCCCCAGTAGGGGGTGTGCAAGAGACAGCTGATCAATGATTCTCTCTCATCAATGTTTCTAACTCTCTATTCCTCTCTCTTCCTCTCTGCGAAAAATCAATAAAATAATATATTTTAAAAATAAATAAATAAATAAAATCTGGCACAGCGTCTATTTGGTTCTCTTGAGGGCTTGCTCTTGGCATCTAATTACCATACCACAAGGAAGCCCAAGCTGAGCTCCTGGCCAAAGACCAGCAGCAACTTCCCAGGTGTTTGATAAGCCTTGAAAGTAGATCCTCTAGCTCCCAATTGAATGATGTTTCATGGAGCAGAGATAATTTACCTTTGCCAAGCCCTACTAAAATTGCATATTGATGAACAAAATAAATAATCTTTGCTACCGTAAGCTTTGGGGTAGCAAGTTATACATGATGCATAATAGTATTTCATGCTTGTCTTACCTGCTCTCTTCTATCTCTCCTTATTCCCCATTCCTTTTCTAGAATATAAAGCTGGTCAAGTCATGTCCCAAGCCTTTCTTAGTATTTTTCCACTTGGACTTCTGCCACTAAACTGTATTCACCTTGAGGCCATAAATGAATGATTTCTTAGCATTTAAATAGCGTTAAAATTTCACTTAATAAATCAGTTATCGAAATGTTTTGTTCCTGGAACTTTATTAGGATCTTTAATAGAGTCTTGACACATAACATGTAAATCTGTGAAACTGACTACCAAATTAACAATACTGCTAATTTCCCTTTAATGAATCTAAGAAAAACATTTACAAAAGTTAAGTCACTTGCCAATGTTAAAGTAATTTGTACTAATAGCTTGAGAGATATCCTTGATGAAAACACATTATGACTAAGAACATATGGTGGGGGAAATCACCACACATTTCTTCATCAAGAGATGTTATGCTGTTTTGCCTAAACCTTAATAATCTGACTTTGATAAATACCGAACTGTAAATGCAAACATAGTTCCGCTTCATTATATAAAAGCACTAGAGGCCCAGTGCATGAAATTTGTACATGGGGGCTGGGGGGGGGCATCCCTCAGCCGTCCTGCATCCTCTCCTGAGGGATCTTCCCACAGGCTTTGCCAGAAACAGCTCGGGGAGGGTACCTCAGGGACAGTGGGACTGAGGGAAGTGGGGTGTGGCATGGAGGTGGTGCCTGCACTTCTGTTAACTTACACAATGTGTTTTATACCACAGCCTGTGGCAGCGGCTGTGAGTGGTGCCAAGCATAGCCTGCAGGCCGAGCTGAAGCAGCGTCTGCAGGGCCATCAGGAGTGCTCACAGCGCCGCTGCTACCATGTGGGAAGTATAGGCCGCCCTCCCCTGCCCCTATTCCCATTGCTGCTTGCACAGAGCCGGCCCTGGGTAAGTGGCAGCGGCCATCAGGAGCACTCACAGCCACCTCGCCATGTGGGGAGTATAGGCCGGCCTGGCTTCCCTGCCCCCCAACCTCGCTGCCACAAGTCCCTACTCACCCGAGCCTGCTGCGCGTGCAGCCTGCTGAACAGCCATTACATGATTGCGTCCTGGACAATTTGCATATTCCTCTATTATTAGTACAGATAACATTGTAAGCATTTCTCGGTTTTCAAGTATAATACTTGCTATTACCAATTCTGAGAATTTCACACTTCTTATTATATACTATATTTTTTTCTAAATATATACTATATATTTTTTCTAAATATTTCTTTATTCCTTGTGTAACACACAACAACAACCAAATTTCCACTGTAACAAATTTTTGGTATTTTCACATTCTTTTCAGTTTTGCTTCTTAGTAATTATTTCTTCCCAAAACAGACTATTCTGTCTTTTATTATTTACAATAGATTTTTATAAAACTCATTTCGTTCAGAGGTTTAGGTGCTTAGCACACAGAGATTTTGCATGTGCGTGTGCACGTGTGCATGTGCACATGTGTGAATGTGTGTGTTGTTTGTTTTATTAGTGCTTGTGAAAGTCTTCCTAGCACTATAATAGCAAAGAACAACAAAATTAGAAGGAAAGATCACAAGTGAATGACAGAGTAGCAAGGTCAAAATGAACAGGGGTCAGTTTATTTGCAGACAGTGAGAACTCGGAGAATTGTGAAAATAACTACATCACAGTGCTTCCCTGGGGAAAAGAAGGTGTTCTGAGCTCTCATTTTCAAGTTGACTTCAGGATCCCTAACTCTAGGTTACTCTGCTTTTTCACGTCTCTTATATTTGTGTCAAGAACAAGAAATTCAATAGCAGTCCCTGCTCTCTGTATATCATGCTGGAATTAAGCAAGGCTAACTGGGAAAGCAGCCTGAAGTTAATGACTCTATTTGATTTCTGCCACATTTAAACTCATTAAAGCAATGAATTGCTATACCACATTGGGGGAAGGGGATGACTGAATTTGAAATAAAGGAAGGCACAGTGGGCAGTGAAGAGAGTTCTGGGGGTCCCTTGCCCTGAGGGGCGACGAGACCTCCAGGGGCAAGGCTGGTATATCCACTTACAGAAGTGGAACCTTAGACATTCCACATGGGGACTCAGGGTTAGGACCAAGCAGATTTAAAGACCGTGAAGAAATGTGGTCTTTATCACACACTGATTTTGTGGGCACATCTTTAGCAAAGTAAAATGGGAAAAGCACCCACCAGGGTTCCATCTGTGCCACACAAGAGTATTCATATTTACACTGTGAAGATTGTGACTTCTTGAGAGATATTTTTGGTAGGGGAAGAAAAGCTATATAACAAAATATGATAAAAAAACATTGTTTTTTAAGGGGAGGATGTTGAAGAGTTTGTTGAGGGTCTAATAGTGAAGGGTTTTAGAAAAAATGAAAATAAATTTAGACTCCATTTGGGGGATTTCTATTCTAGGACTCCTGTGATCTCTTTTAGACAGAATGCTCCTTCTGTTGTGTGCAGGTTAGATCCTGGGAAACAAAAGAGTAGCATGAGTGCACCTGCTGGAGGATGTTGTAGAAATCCAGTCAGGTTAGATGACCGTGAGAAGATTTAGGATGCATTTTGGATGAAGGTGGTATGAATTGCTAATAGAATAGATCAGAGTGTAGAAAGGATATATGCACCCCTATGTTCATAGCAGCACAATTTACAATAGCTAGGATTTGGAAACAGCTTAGGTGCCCATCAGCAGATGATGGATCAGAAAACTATGGTACATCTACACAATGGAATACTATGCTGCCATAAGAAAGAAGGAATTCTCATCATTTGCAGTAATCTGGATGGAATTGGAGAACATCATGCTGAGTTAAATAAGCCAGTCAATGAAAGAGAAATACCACATGTCCTCACTCATTTATGGATAATAAAGAACATTATAAACCAATGAACAGAAAGATAGATATAGTGACAGTAAAACAACAAGCAGACTATCAAATGACAGTGGGGAGGTTAGGGAGATCTGGGGAGATAAGAGATCAACCTAAGGACTGGTATGCATGCATATAAGTACAACCAATGGACACAAAACTCTGGGGAGGGAGGGCATGTATGGGTGGTGGTGGGGGCAATGGTAAGCTATATACACATATAATACCTTAATAATTTTTTTAAAAAAAGAATAGATCAGAGTGTAAAAAATAAAAAAGAAGGAGTTAAATATGATTCTTAGAGGTTTTTAGTCTAAGCAACTGGATGCCTGGTGGTTCTATTTACCAAGTGGCAAAAATTTATAAGTAATGGTCCTTGCATCACACAGTAAAAAACACATCGTCAAAGCTGTGCCCATTTTTCAGTTAGCTGCTAAGGAGCCCAAGACACAATTAGCTTCACAGGATAGTGACTGGCATTTGAGATTTCTCACTTTTTTATCTACCTAAATAATGTATGATATTTTTGTTGTTATTCATTTAAGATCCTATTTTATAGGTCAGTGGAAGGTTTGCTTTTTAAAATAGTGGATACTTGCCGAAGCCGGTTTGGCTCAGTGGATAGAGTGTCAGCCTGCGGACTGAGGGGTCCCAGGTTCGATTCCGGTCAGGGGCATGTACCTTGGTTGCAGGCACATCCTCAGTGGGGGGTGTGCAAGAGGCAGCTGATCGATGATTCTCTCTCACCGATGTCTCTAACTCTATCCCTCTCTCTTCCTCTCTGTGAAAAATCAATAAAATATATATTTTTAAAAATAATAAAATAAAATAGTGGATACTTAATTTTTTATATCCTTCCGGACTAATTGAGACTAAATCAATCATTTATGAAACGGGTTTTTTTGTGGCCTTGGGTCCTAAGGACTTGATCTCATTATTTCATGAAATAACCACATCATTCCAGCATTACTTTTGAGTGCTCTGTCCCCCCAGGATTTTCACTGCCAACTTAGTTGACAGATCATAACACCCCAGCCAACTAGTGATGTTTCCATTTTATCACCACATATATCGGAAATAAAATGATCAAATCAGTTCAGAACATCAAGTCAATTTATTAGGGGCAAAAGCAAGAAACACCCAAACAAGGGATGAAATCGAGCAGGAACTAAAATTGAATATGGATAGAAACAAAAGAACAGCTTATCAAACAGAGCATGGCAGCCATATTGAGCGAACATTTATTCCAAATATTCCCACCAAAAGGAACTAGAGATTTCTAACTAAATAACTGACTCCAGGTCTGAGGCAGGGAAAGCACCAGGTGAATTTGGGATATTTGATGCCAGAAAACAACAATGCAATAAAAAAAAAACAGCTTGTGCATAAGAATAAAAGATTCCCAAACTATGAGTCCACAGAGGTATTTTGAGAGAGAGAACAGGGAGGAAGAAGGCAGCTCTCCTTTGCAAAGTATTCCAGCTGATAAACACAGGAAGAGGATGTAAGAAGCTTGGAAGTTATCACACCATCCCAACAAGTAAAAAGCTGAACAATCTAAAGCAACTCTTCTCATATGACAGTGAAGTAAGAGTCACACGGCAAAGCAATGCCTCAAAAATTAGAGAGACAGGCGGATCCAGAGAATCTACTGGAGCAAAAACCTACCAGCAGGAACCAGTGCAGGGATAGAAAACCTGTGACTGACAAAAGGCTGGAGGCTCCTGTGAACTGAACTCCACTGGCCTAGTCATGAGCGATCTTGGGGGAAGGCTTTTGTGAGCTTTTCCTCCATGAGCTTTCCACAGACTATCAAAGAAAAATCCCCTGTGCTTCCAGCAGGGGGCGGGGAGAGGGTGGGGAGCTACTACTTTGAAATAAACAGGAACATTCTGTTCTTAACGAGGCCTGTACTCAAGGGAAATCAGTTAATCAGAGCCGGTCTGACTGACCCAGAGGAAGGGAAATACCCAGGTCCAGCCACTATAACCATCCTGCCCATCTACAGGGGGGTGTGGGGAGAAAAGTGAGAAGCACTAGGGAAGTTCGTAGCCCAGGGGCATGGGCTCCCTAAAAGACTGAACCAAGTCCTCCATGGCTTGGCTCAGTGGATAAAGCATCGGCCTGTGGACTGAATGGTCCCGGGTTAGATTCTGGATGTGCAAGGGCACATGACAGGTTGTAGGCTTGGTCCCCAATAAGGGGTGTGCAGGAGGCAATGGATCAATGATTCTGTCTCATCATTGATGTTTCTATCTCTCTCCCCTTCTCCCTTCCTCTCTGAAATCAATAAAAATATATTTAAAAATATATATTTATTTTAACAGACTGAACCTGAATAATAGGGTTGTAGAGCACTTCCGGTCACACCTTGCCACCACTTACTTATTAGAGATTCTTTTACTCCACATATCATGTCCACCTTTAAACAACATTTAAAAGGCGTACTACGAGGCAAAAATCATAGTCTACAGAAACAGAGCAAGTATCAGAATAAGATCCAGGCATGGAAGGATGTTGAAATTCTCAGAAATTTAATATGCTAAGGGATTTAATGGAAAAAGTAGAAAACCTACAAGAAAAGATGAGTAATGTAAGCAGAGAGATAGCGATTCTAAAAAAAGAATAAAAAAGAAATGCCAGAGATAAAAACAAAACAAACACCACTGCAGAAATAAAGAATGCCTTTGACCGTCCCAGTACTAGACAAGACGTGGCTGAAGATCTCTGAGCGTGAGGCTCTGGCAGCAAAAACTTCCAAAACTGAAAGACAAAGAGGGGGAAAAAAAAGACTGAAAAACAAACAAAAAGATTCAGAACAGATTATCCAAGGACTGTGGGACAACTACATAAAATGTAGCCTGGTGGTATTGAAAAATGCAAACCCCCCTGCCTCCACCTAGCAGTGAGGAAGCTGGAATTTCTTCTCATTGGCATGTGGCCTGTGGCTACCCTGAGCTATTAAAAGAATAAACATCTTTTTAAGAAGGCTGTCTGTCTTATCTCAACTCCCAAGGTCCCCCGTTAGTGATGGGAATATAGCTCTTAAAACTGCTCAAGGAAATAGCCCCAATTAGTGCTCTGAGAGTTATAGCCCCTGAACAGTGCTCTGATAGATAAGAAAAACAGGATATAAGATTATCAGGTGGGACTGTTGACTAAGTGTAGACCCTCTCATAAAACAAGTAATTAATGAGCCCAGCTCCCCTTTTTGGAATTCCTTTGTTCCCTTCTTCCCATTCCATGTGTAACCCCTCCTATGCGTGACTTTTGCCTATATATGCTTATAAAATTTTCTGCTCAGGGCTCGACTCCTCTGCTCCTGCATGAGTTACGAGTTGAGCCCCAGCGCGCTGGAATAAAGCCTCTTGCTGTTTGCATCAAGTGACGCCTCCTGCGGTTGATTGGGTCGCCGTCGATCCTTGGGACAGAGTGAGGGCCTCCTTCTAGAGGTCTTACAGTATAATTAGAATACCAAAAGGAGAAGAGAAAAAAGAATAGAAGAAATACTTGAAGCAGTCCTGACTGAGAATTTACACAAGTTAATGTCAGACAGACAGAAAACCACAGGCTTAGGAAGCTCGGAGAATACAAAAAAAATAAATAAATAAAAATAAATAAATAAATCTAAAAACACAGAAGGAATAATAAATATGGAAGTTCTAAAAATTAAAATATAAAAAGTCCACACCTGATAAATTTATATTAAAAAAGATCTATATACTGAAACAAAAATCCTCTTATTTCAAAATAGGTATTTTGTCTGTCAGGAGACAAAATCACAAACAGAGAAGAGAAAATATCTTAATTTCTTTTGGTTCAATTGTGTGAAGAGCAATGCACATCGCAGTGTAGAGCCTGGCTCTTACCATTTCTCCTGTAGTTTGTTTTATGGTCAGTACAACAATCCTAATGGGGGTTCTGAGGCAGAACCACGTAAGTGAGTGATTCACTGCCCCCTCCACCAAGACCCCAGTCCATCCATCTGCCAGCTTGGTCCACACTGTGTGTGGTGGGCTGAGCGAGTGCCTAGAGCAGGGTGGATAGAGCCCTAAATCCACCTGGCAGAGAGAAATTACTTAGAGTCAGATCTAAGCTGTGTCAGAAGGTGATTCCACTATCCCTGCAGTTCCCAGGTCTCCGGTGGGGAATGCCTTCTGGTGGGTAGATGTGCAATGCAGAGTATGGACACAGAGAACCTGATTACACACAAACATGCAAAGAGTTAGCTCATCTAAGGAACCCACATCAGAGATTAAATAAATGCCAGTAATGGCTTCTAATTTTAGGTAGTATATAAGAGCATGCTTATTTATTTATTTTTTACCTTACAAATAATACTGTATTTCATCCACTAGATTGTATTCTCTCTTGGGCCAAGAATTACCATGTGTATGTTTCTTTTCACCACATGTGGTCAATTGTTAACGCGGTGACGATCTTTTATTCCTCCTTGCATTCACTTGTTAGGCGATGTGACTTTGCAGCTACTCCTGTAAGGAGGTGGAATTTTTCCTTCTTCTTAAATGAAACCTAGCCTGTGACTTACTTTGAATGACAGCATGCATCATAATTAATGCTCTGCTAGTTCCAAGTGAAGCAGGAATTTTAGGGTGATATAGGCAGGTCTAGGGATTTTTAGCATTGGGGTCCATGGAAAAGCACAGGGTTGCAGACTGGGAGAAGATACATCTCCATAACACAAGGAAGCCAGGTGCAGTTGCATTTCTATAAGATGAGGGAACTGGAAGTAGCCAAGAAAGGTCATTATTTACAAAATAAAGAGAAGGAAGCCCTTCATCCAGAAGGAGAAGAAAGCCCAAAGGAAATAGGAAAACAATAAGGAAGGAGGGGGGGGGAGGGAGAACCTCACGTGTCCCATGTGAGGTTTAACCTTTGAGCCCAGGAGTTACTATGGTAACCAGTCTAAGGGAATAGTGACCAATCAGAGGGGATATCAAGGCACCAGGATCTGCAGCCCTAATAAGCCAGAAGGAAAAGGAACTCAGTGGGACCTTTTCCCCCTCCCTACTTGGGAGTCCTTTCTGTGGGACTCTTCCCTCTCACCACGGGGGAGTCAGTACATGTTCTTCAATAAATTTCCATATCCCATAGAAATTAAAAGTAAAAAAGTGCTTTGCTATAGCACTTTCTGTCTGTGGATTCATTCTTCAATCTGGCGAACAAAGAATCTGGGTTCCAGTCCAAAAATTCGGTGTCACAAACATAGGCCTCAAGAGGCCGTTCGTGCTTTTACAAACTTGCTGATGTAAACAAGCCCAGGCTAGCTGTCCGGGGGGGTAAGACACAAGAAGTGGAGGCCACTCTAGTCTAGCCAGCCTCAGCTGACCCTACAGCTAACTGCCGATGCATGAGTGAGCCAAGCCCAGGCCAGAAGAAAAGCCAGCTCAGCCCAGCCAAAATGCCAACTTGCAGAATTAAGATTTAAATAAATAGCTGTTGTTCTAGGCACAAAGTTTAGGGGTGGTTTATTATGCAGCAAAAACTAGCTGGTACACTACGATCCTTAGTAACTGCTACAGAACCAGACATTTAGAAGGCACATATCACAATTTGGATAAATATGCTGTTGAATAATCTAATATGCCCGTGGCATGTTAAGTACGAAGGTACAGAGAGAACAGACAGGGTACTCTCATCAAGGAGCTTCTAGGATAGCAAGAGAGATAAGCAATTAGATTATATTTGCACAAGGTATGGTGGCAATCAAAGACAGTGGTATGTATAGCTGAAACCGGTTTGGCTCAGTGGATAGAGTGTCGGCCAGCAAACCAAAAGGTCCCGGGTTCAATCCAGGTCAAGGGCATGTACCTTGGTTGCAGGCACATCCCCGGTGGGGAATGTGCGGGGAGGGGGGGGAGGGGGGGCAGCTGATCGATGTTTCTAACTCTCTATCCCTCTCTTTTCCTCTCTATAAAAAATCAATAAAATATATATTTTTTTAAATTAAAAAAAAGAGAGTGGTATGTTCAGTACCCAGATTAGAGGAAGCTCCATGAGGAGGTAACTCATTCACTAAGTGTTAGATACAATTAGCAACAGTAACTAGCTGAAGTTGTGTGTGTGTGTGTGTGTGTGTGTGTGTGTGTGTGTGTGTTTGTGTACTATACAAACATAGAGAAAGATATAGAAGGCCACAAACATAACTGCCCATAAAAATGGGACTGGAGTAGGGGAAGGGAATATAAATAACTATTAGTGGTTGTTCTATTATCAGCTATGTGGACCTGAGCAAATTACTTCAGCTAAGTGTTCATTTCCTCATGAGAAAAATAGGATATGAATAGTACTGGGACATGAGATATTCTATGTGAAGTACTAGCATAGTGCCAGCATATAACATTTACTCAATAAAGCCTGTTTATTATTATTGGGGGTCTTTTGTTTTGTGGTCATAAGCACATATTTCTTTGGATTTAAAAGTATTCCAAAGGCAATGAGGAGCCATTGCTACATTTTATTTGGCATTGATGTATACAGCAGTCTTAGAAGACAATCAAAATATACACTTGCTATTTAAGTGGGGGTGAGACCATTTATTCAACTTCCTTCTTCAAGTTCTGAGTGCCTCCTGTATAGATCAGCACTTCTCCAACAAGACGCAGGTCCTGCTCTCAGACAGCGGCCAGGCTAGTAGATAAGATGGCCTTGGAAGCAAATGGCCACAACTCAATGCGCACTGTTGTTATAGGGAAATGGATCGCGTTCCATGAGTATCATGGGTTGGAAGTGCTATTTCTGGGAGATGGGGGGCTGCAGAGCTGCTAAGGACAAAGCTTTAAGCATTAAGATTTGAGTGATATACTGAATGAAATATGACCCCAGTCACTCTCCATCCCTGTGATCGTCAATGTCTCTACATGCCACACTCTCCTTCATATCAGAGTGCCACTTCTATTTCCGCATCTACTGCTTGAGACTGTCAACATGAATGCCTTAGACACCATTTATAAAAGGAGTGTGATTATGATGTAATATTATATAACCTGGGCCAAAAAGAATTAAATTACAAAGATTGCATACTTAGATTTACCCCACCCTCAAGTTTCAGAAGTGAAAGTTAGCAATGTTCTCTATTGTTAAAGGAACCCAAATGTACAATAGCTCTCTAAACTCAGTTAACCAACCACACAGTTTTTCAAAATTCTAACAATTATTTTGAACCCTGTGGCTTTGAATTTTATGCATTTGAAATGTGTTGAATGTCAGATCATACATTAAGAGCCATGTTATAATTTATCCCATAAAACTGATATGTTTGGGAAATTAAAAATCCCAGTGAAAACTTTAAAGAAGCAAAATCAAAAATCAAAAACTTGGGATAACTTTTGTGATTATATGGATTACTATATTCAGTTTAGCAAGAGCAACCGCCGGCCGCCTCTCTAATCTCCAGGCCTCAGCACCCCACAGCTGGTGACTCACAGGGTTCCTTTCACCAGGGACCCTCACCTGTGGGCCCATATTTTCAAGTTTCACCCGTCTTCAGTTTGTGTCCATTAACAGCACAATGTGCCCTTTTATCATGTTAGCTATTTTAAATTTATCTGCTACACCAAAATACACTGTGAGAACAACTATACACTACAGAATAGATACCATGCATTTTCTTATAAGAAAAATTCTCAGAAGTTATCAAATTTGTGACTAGGTTAGAAAAGCTAAGCCATCTTTTCTAAGATCTAGTGACCCTTTCCTGCTTTTTTAAACTGTCATCAACTGCACCCTTAAATAGGCAAGACTATAAGTGAGATTAATATAAAATAATGTTCTTTTGAGTAACTGAAATCCCTAAGCTTCTTCTTTACCATTATCTATTATGGAAAAATTATTTTTACCTATTCATGTGCTCCAATGAAAGCTAGCTTAAGTGGTATTGAAATGTTTCCTAAAATTAGACCTGTAACAATCCAATGGGCTATAAATATTCTGTGAAATTCTTATACCTGAGATATTCTCACTGGTGAGGGCTGTTTTAGCAGCTCTGGTTCAGATAGTAAACTGTAGGATTGATATTCGAACCCAGCCAGTCCATACCCAGAATCTTCACTCTTAACCCCCATGTTCTATCACTGAAGTTGAGGTTGGTATCCCATAGAAAGTCCTTAGCACATGTTAGCTATTATTATTTTTATTGTTCGATGTGAGATATATACATATATGTGTGTGTTCTTATATCTATATATATCTGTGATATATATCTTCATATATATGTGATATATATATATACACACACACACATATATACACCTGTGAGATATATATATATATATATATATATATATATATAATTTTTAAAAATCAATACAATGAAAAAAAACTAACCAAAGGAGAAATAATTAAAATATTATAAGTAAATTAAGAAATTTTAAGAAAGTAAAATATATGATCAGTATTTCTGCCATGTGTTTTCTTTGGTCTACTATGGCCATTTATTTTGTTTTGGTGAACTGCTTGTTTTGAACCTGATAACTGCAAAAATAGCACAAAAATGATAGTAATGAACCAGATCTTCCACAAATAAACAAAAGAAGAATATCATGCTGAATATTAAGATGAAATTTTGTGGAGGCTCAAGTAACCAGCTAGGAAATCTAGGACACAAAGTAATAACAATGATAATAATAATAATAACAATTATTATTATTATTAAAGAATGTTAGAATCTCTTATTTCTTAAAAGGTATGCAACAGCACTACATATTTAACAATCATATCCTCATGTGGATCCTGATGAACCCATGCATTTATGCATGATTAAAATGATAATATGAAGACTTATGGTTAGAATGTACTATCCCTGACTCTCCTGTTTGTACATGTTTTCTGAAATATATTGTTATACATTTCTTTCCCCATAGCTTGAAGCAAATGGCCCACACCTGCAGAAGATAGGATACACTCCCCAACTCACTCAGGTGCTCTCCTCTCCCCAACTGAGTTGTGTGCCCACAGACATCCTGCTATCTCCCAAGGGCATCCTGTAGTTCAGGCAGCTACCCCTGCTGGCTGGTGCAACCTGACCCAGGCCCTATATACTAGAACATAAACACTCCCTCGGTGCTGACACTGAAACACTGATCATAGTACATGGTGAGAGAATGTAATAAAATGTCTTAAGCTCTCACAACATCTCCTAGCCTGGCTCCTGTTTGTGTGGCCTTAACACTTACCATTTAAATTTTTATTTAAAGGTGTCTCTGTGTAAAATAGAAGGTCCTTGCACAGCATTTGAATTAATTTTCTAAAAGAAAATTTTCCCAATGTATTGCTACTTTATTGGTTTCATTATTTTTTTTATTTTTTATTATTTTAGAGAGCAAGAGAGAGGAAGGAAGAGAGTGAGGGAGAATGAAAGGGACAGAGAAAGAGAGAGAGAGAAACATCAATTGTTTCCCACTTACTTATGCATTTATTGGTTGATTCTTGTCTTTGCCTGACTGGGTATGGAACCCCCAACCTTGGCCTATCAGGAGGATGCTCTCACCAGCTGAGATACCCAGCCAGGGCTCAGTGTATTGCTACATTCATGTGGACATATTAACAAAATTAAATTTTTATAAAATAAATGAAATAATATTATTTTATCATAACTATATATTCCACCAGTTAGTAAAAGTTTTATTTTATTTTCATACAATAAGTTATATGAAATTCTTTAAAGGTCAATTAATCTTTTTAAAAATAAATAAAAATATTCATAACAAAATAAAAGTAGTATACTGATTTACTAGCATCTTGATATAATGAAAACACGTGTATTTGAGTACTGATTGAAATTTTATTATATTCTGCTACAGCAGAACCTTACTTTCCAATATTCTTAATTAGTATGATTTCTGCAGACATGTGCAAATACACAAGTTGCCAGGAAGTAATATTTCAGGAGTAATAGAGGGCCCAGACAACTTGAAAGTGCATCGTATATTTACAAACCAAGGGGAGAAAGAGGAAGGTATGCTGTTGTGGTTCAAATAGTTTTTGATATGACTCTACATTAGGTTCAGCTTCTGCTTGGCCTGACCTCATGAACCTAAGACAGTACCTGGTAAGGACAACGCAGCGTAGTGTTAACTCAAAAATGGATTTTCTCATGGAACTTAGGGTCATTATTAGATCCTCTTTTGTCTGTCTTGTCTGGGGAATGCTGGGGCCCTCAAAACTTTTCACAGGACTTAAATGCTTGCAAGCACTTGTAACCCAAAAAGGACACTTAACTAGAACTCCGGGAACTTCTGCCAAGTTCCCAAGAGACCTAGAGTCTCATCCTCACACTCCAGGAGAACCTCTTGAGAAGAATGGGGCATGCAGGAGCTCCTGGCACCAGCATCAAGCCTGGGAACACTGCGGAGAGGGAAGTCCAGGAAGTGTCCCTACAAGAGCTTCCATCAGGAATAGCAGGAACACATGTCAGACAAGCAGAACTTGTGCTGGTAGATGTTTATCCCAGCACGTTTCATCTTCAAGAGAACAATAATTTTGGTTCACAATGGGCACAAATATCCAGAACAAATGTGATGACTAGGCTTTCAATATTCTCCATCCCAAGAAGGGAGAATAGGTTTTCCCACCACATCTTGTAGGTTTCGAGGCCCAGCGACCCCAAGCAGAGGCTTCAGTCTATTACTGAGTCCCTAAAAACACCAAGTGTACCAGGACCATAGAGCTCATTGGAAGGAGATTAATCTAATTTCAAACTTAAAATCTGTTCTGTATTTGTGACCTGTTGCCAATTGCTGCCATTCCTTATTTGTAACAATTTCCCGGGGGTGGTGATCACCTGCAGGCATCTTTCCGGGAGCCACCATGCCCTATTCTTAGAACACACCATCTCAGTGGAGCTGACCACACGTGGGCAGCTCCTGACCCAGGTCTGGCCAGAATACTGTTCCCCTGCAAACAGTGATGGGTTCAGGGATGATGAGGCCACGTAAGGCCATTGAGACTCACAGGTTAGACCAGGACTTCAGCTAAAGATATCCACATAGATGGTTCTCCTGAGCAGGCTAGCTGTTGGGTCTACATAAGTCTGAAGCAGCGGAGGCGGGAGGAGAGGGGGATCCCCTTTGTCTCCGCATAGAGGGAGCCAGCCAATACAGAGGACAGCAGGATCCAGGGCAGAAAGAAAAAGGGAGAAGCACCTTGTGCTGATGACAATGAGGACACCCTTGGGTCCTGACAAGTCTGAAGTGTATCCCTGGATACCTGGATAGCTCAAATACTGGAGCCGATAAATTCCCATTTTGTTCAGGCTGGTTTTTCCATCACTTGAAAACCAGAGGATCCTGACTGACTTGCTTATATTTTTTCTATTCGCTTGAATTCAACAAGAATCGATGGAGGGCCCGCTGAGAGCCAGGACCTGTGCTAGGTGTGGGGACTACAACACAAGTGGAACATAGTAGCTGATCTCATGGGAGGTCTGTGTGTGGCAGTAAACCTAAGATTCAGAGGTTCCCTCCAGGTTAGCAGGCCACGTGCTGTTTTGAGAGCACAAATCATGGGTGTCGGTGCTGATCCCATCTCACTGGACCAGAACAGTCATTTTGAAGGGCAAGGGGAGGGAATAAACACTCTAGTGGAAAGCAGGCTTTAGGAAACATAAACCTGGCTATGCAGTTTTTCAGACTAATAATCAAAGAATAAAATTATCCTTGCGACACTCTTCTATCAGAAGCAAAATATTTACCATCTAAAAACAGTATTCTAAAACATAATAGAGAATACTGTATTCAGAGCTCACTGTACCAAATATAACCATGTAGAAAAATAAATTCATACTAAATTCAGTTGAATATTAATTATGAGGGAGATAAAAATAAACTCAGAGAGAGCATGAAACATGAGTACCCAATAATTTAGTTCATGTTCATGGTTTTGTATTTAAAATTATTTACTCTTAGAACCTCAAGCTTTGTCCAAAGAGACCCTGCCCAAAGATCCTGTATTAATATCACTTACCATTTATAAATAAATAGTAACACTTGATCACAAAAGTTTCTTAAATAGGTGAAATAAAAAAGATAAAAATAAGTATTAGCATATATTGCCCTAACCATTTTGGCTCAGTGGATAGAGCGTTGGCCTGCAGACTGAAAGGTCCCAGGTTCAATTCCAGTCAAGGGCATGTACCTGGTTTGCGGGCACATCCCCAGCAGGAGGTGTGCAGGAGGCAGATGATCAATATTTCTCTCTCATTGATGTTTCTAACTATCTATCCCTCTCCCTTTCTCGCTGAAAAAATAAATAAAATATATTTTTTTAGAAAGAATTAGTGTATAACTTTTATAGAAATAAATCTGCTAAAAAGACAAAGGTTATCCTGTATAGAAAACTCTAAGTAAAACTTAGAAGTTTGTAGCCCTAACTTTCCTTAGCTCTCAGCTTTATCTTATACTATTCAGCAGGTGCCATGTGCCCCTCTCTTCTATTAATTTGGGAAATTCTCCAAATTCCAAAGGTATGTGTCTCCTTTTGTCCAAGAATTGACCATCCACAATTCTTAAGCGAGGAAGAATGACACGCTGGTACGGAGCCTGAAAAGCAATTTTCCTCGGGCGGGTTACAGCTAGGCACGCTTCAACCAATTTCCTGTCCATTTAGTCTCAGCATCCAGAGGCACTATGACTGAACTACCAAAAGAGAATTTGGCAGTTCACTTTCCAATAACATGGTTACATCAAGGTAAAGGAACCAGACAAACCAATCTGAGTGTGCACTACAGTTCAGAAAACGAAGACACCTGCGCTCCACGTTCCTTTTTATTTCCATACATCGGGGTTTATTTTACTTTCTCCAGTAACCTAGTAATTTTTTAAAGACTGAGCCTTACCTGAGCTGCGCTTAGGAGAGGGGTGTTTCACTTTCTTCGTGTGCTCTCTGTTTCAGGTACAGTTATGGGAGCAGCCAGCCTGACTCTGGACCACACCTGGAGGACCAGATGGAAACCAAGACCCTTTGCTAACGGTCCGGACGGCTCCCTCCTTCCAGGTCTCAGGCACTGACACTCCTCACTAGCTGGTACAGAGCAAACTCACCAAATAATTCACAGCAAGGTGTTAATGATTAATAGTAAGTTTAATGTATTATGGCTCAAACACCAGCCAACGCTATATTTTAAACCAGCAAAGCAAGGGGGATGGAATATTACAACGGAACCTCAAAGACTGAGGCAGCTTGGAAAGCTTGTAGACCAATAGGCATCCCAACCGCCTTGAAGTAGAATCAATTTTATAAAAGTGATCCCGTCTATCATGAAGGAAAGTGGGCTTTGCTAACAACTGGGAAGTCACCCATGCCCACATACCTTACCCTTCTCTACCGTCCACCAGTACGTGTAAGAAGGTCCCTCACATCTAGTGAATGCTGATAAATATTTGTGAAGGAGCCTTGGCATGGGCCAAAGGAAATCCAAAACAATTAACATAGCCTTAAAAGGATGAAAATCCAGAAAAAGATATTAATTGGTAGAAACAATAAGTAGCTATGTATTGTTCAATATCTACTATAGGACTGATTTTAGTTTAACAAATGAAAACAATACATGGCATTTGAAGGAATCACAAAAGAAGTAAAATTATTTTTCATTGTAAAATTAGTGGATGCCTGGCACATGAGGGTTGCCTGTATATAAGGACATGTTCAGCATATTCATAAAGTTACCAAGAGTTTGAATTAATCAGCACACATACTAAGTAAGATCAATGACATTTTTCCATTAGGAGGCTCGGCTACTTTCATAGATTATCCATAATTCAGGGATTTGCATTCAACACATTCAGTCTTGACCACTTAGGTTTCCCCTAACACCAAAACAAACAAACAAACAAACAAACAATCAAACAAGCAAGCAAGCAAACAGAAAACAAAAAACAAAACCACCTGTATTTCCCAATATAGGAGGATGCACTCTCTGAGAGAAAGCAAGGCAGGCCCTAGCTGGTTTTGCTCAGTGGATAGAGCATCAGCCCTGGGGAATGAAGAGGCCTGGGTTCAGTTCTGGTCAAGGGCACATACCTTGGTGGCAGCCCAGGGCCCTGGTTGGGCTGTGCCTCGGGGGCAGGCCCTGACCCTGCTTGGGCCCATGGGGGAGGCAACCAATCTATCCATGTTTCTCTCTGTGTCTCTTCCCCTTCCTTCCATTCACTCTTAAAAAACAATAGAAAAATATCCTTGGATGAGGAGTAACCAAAAAAAAAAAGCAAGACAGATATCAGTGGAAATATAAGAATGATACAAACTAGAGTCAATTTACAATGCTGCGAGGCCCAATAAAATTCTAAAAGCCCTTCCCCCTCAAACTGGCAGATACTTATAAAATCATTATCAGAATAATTACATTTTAAGTATCTTTTATTCTGAATACAAATTCTCAGAAGATGGGGACATTTTTGCTCACCATGGGAGGTGCTTGCTATGCTAGCCATATTCTCTTTACTCTTACCCCTTCAGGCTATCCCTTTAAATTCCAAAGTCTTAAACTATAGATTGGGAGTGGGTGGGGGGAGATTTAGTACAGAGTCAGAGCTGGACCATCAATTTCAAGTCTACTATTTCAGTTGAGGATGGTGAGAATTTGCCTAGTTCACACAGAAGCAGAAAATAAGATCAGAAGATAAATCTACTGACTTCAATGAGGGAGCTTTTTTCTTCCTTTCTTTCTTTTTTATTGTTTAAAGTATAAAAATGTCTCCTGAGGGAGCATTTTCTTATGCACCTACCTTATATCTCATCCCAGCAGTTCTTGGTCATGACATTCTGCTGTAGGTTAATACATTTGTCAGGAGACAATTTCCTTATATCAATACTTCATCACTTCAGATGTTTGCAGACAAGCAAAACAAGTCAGAAGCACTTTTGCATAAATTCCCATTTCCTTTTAGAAAGAATATGCAAACTAAAAAAAAATAGGTAAGGTTTACTAGATTTAGAATTCTTACACTCAGCTAGTGGGCATGAAATATTCTCCCCAAAACAACACAGCTTTTCAAAACAAATTACCACTAGGCTTTCCACAGAATCTTCTCTAATCAGGTGGGATTAACTTGCACTGGGCAGAAACAGCTTACTCTGTAACAAAGTTTGAGGACCCTGTCACACTACCACCACCACCACCACCTTCACCACAATACAGATACTGTGAATCCAGCAAACTTACTCACTCTTGCTTCGTGTGTTTTCCTAGCCACTTACATTTCCTAGCAACCCCTGAATTCCCATATCTTACCAGAATGCAAGTGCAAGAGATATATGGCACTTAATAGCCAAAGTGAATAAAAAAGGCTGTGTCTTTTCTTCTCTGTCCTTTATCCTTCTTCTTCTGCCTGAACACTGAGGATTCCAAGACCCCCAGCAAACAACCCAGTCCAAACATGAAAGGAACCTGGATTCCAGGAAAGCTCAGAAACACACACACTAGGTGTTGTGTGAGTGAGAAATCAACTTCTATTGTGCTTAGCCACTGATATTTTTCATGACCTAAGTGACACATTGACTTTACTAGCTATATCTATGGGCAAAGCAGACATCCTAAGACTAGTAGCTGACAGTAAATAAGGAATAGAACATATGAATTTTATGATTAAACTAGAGGCATGGTACATAAATTCATGCACGGGTGAGGTCCCTCGGCTTGGCGGGAAATCTGGGCTAATGGGGGGCGGGGGGGGAGGCGGGCAGCCTGTCAGGGGCAAGGACCGCAGGACGTTGGCCCCAGCAGCAAGCTAACCAACAGCCAATTCTGTGAGGAATCAGGCTCTCTCCTCCCTCCTGTCTGGGTCCAGGGTGCAGGTGAACCAGA
Source organism: Vespertilio murinus (assembly GCA_963924515.1). NCBI lineage: Eukaryota > Metazoa > Chordata > Mammalia > Chiroptera > Vespertilionidae > Vespertilio > Vespertilio murinus. Next base: position 50,412,491 of record OZ004705.1, read on the forward strand.
TTTGGGGTTGTCAGGGCCCCAGAGACAAGATCTAGATCAGTGTGTGTCATAACTACCTGCCAGTCATCCAATCGTTCCGGTCATTCTGGCTGTGCGATCATAACGGTCTCTTAAGCTTTTATACATTATAGACTTCTCCCCTGTCTAGCTTGCTTCCAAGATCACAGTCACTGGCTAGGCTAAACTAAGTTCAGCCAAAATCCAGAAGTTCTTAGAGTCAAGCCAAGCATTTAAAACGACATTTTTATTCTGTCATTATGGTGAGTGATAAGATTTATTGCGAAATAGCACCTGACTTCAGGGTTCTGCTGTCATTTATGTCTCGGTAAGTTTCTGAAAACCATGTGAGAGAGTGTATTATTTTGAAGGGGGGAAAAGCATTAATTCCAGGTGCTAAGGTGCAAGAGTCTTTTGGAAACACTTTACAAATCTGGAATAAATGAGGTCCTAAAACCTGTTCATATGTTCCAAGTTCTAAAATTATATCTGTGCCTTTTTATTTAAAAAAATTACACAAAGTAAAAATCTCCTGTGGCAAATACATTTTTGTTCAAATGATCATTTAAATACCGATGGAAATGTTTATTGTCTATTTTGCATGCTTTTATAAGTACCAGTGATGGTGATTCCCTCTTTAGAAAGAATAAGGAAAAAACACAGAGGGCACTAGTTTGTGATATGGACTGAAATAGGGAAACGTGACCAGGAAGGCGCCTTCCCGTGGGGCATGTTGAAAAGCAAAGGCTTGAGATAAAGGAAAAAGTCCCATAGTTTTGTCACAACTGTGGCAGACAGGATGACCAATTCTGAGAACCTCTACTTCCTACCAAACCCAAAATATATTTTCAGCTTAACTTATAGTTAGTTAATATCAGATGTTGCTTGCATTCTCACACTCTCAAATTCTTAAGCAATTTCACCCATTTTAACTATGTGTCATACTTCTGAAAAATCAAGGTGAGATTACCCAGAAAGAGTTTTGATGTAGAAAGAACTTTTTACCTAAAACTATACATACAAAAAAAATTATCTTGCAAAAGGGTCTACTTCACCTAATGAACATTAAAAATCATTAAGCCCTGGCTGGTTTGGCTCCATGGTTAGGGCATTGGCCCAAGGATGGAAGGATTGCGAGGTTTGATTCCTGGTCAAGGGCATGTACCTCGGTTGAGGGTTCAATCTCAGGCTGGGGCAGGAGCAGGAAGCAACCAATCCATGTGTCTCTCTCACATCAAGCTCTTTCCCCCTCCCTCTCCCTCTCCTTCTCCCCTCTCCTTTCCACTCCCTCTAAAAATCAATGGAGAAAAAAATATCCTCACTCCTTGGGTGAGGATTATTAAAAAAATCAATAAAATAGTTTTTCCAATAATTGAGACAAAATAACCAATTTAATTCATGTGCTAATTTTTATCAGTTTTGAAAAAAATACTTCCTTCATGATGCTTTCCTTATCTTTTTTCTGATGGATGTCATGTCTTTCTTTTTATTGGTGTACCTTTTATGGCACTGTTTACCTCTTTAATTCATTTTTTCTAGCTATTTGCACACAGCTTATCTATACCAAACAGACCCAAGCTCTGAGGAAGCACATCTAATTTACCTTGGTCTTTTCTGTACATCTCTACCTCATATGATGCCAAGTCAAACATTTTTAAAACAAATGTTTTGAAAGAAGCACACAAATTGTAGAACACTATCAACTGGATCCCATTAGTAATGTCTTACAGAAAAAAATCTCCTTCCGTGTGTCAATACAGGTGAGGACACTATTTCTGTGCCTTGCATAACAAGGAGGTGCTGCTAGACATTTTCCTAATAACTGAACTTTGTTCTGAATAATGCCAAACAGCAGTTCTCAAGTTAACATCAGTAGATCTGTATCTAGAATAAATGCCCAAACACTAGCATTTTAAAAAGACATTGATTTAATCACCTTATTAGGTGTTGTGTTGGAATTATTCCATAGTATTTCTTCATCTACAACTTTAGGTGACATTTGAAAATCAGAATATTATATACAGTTACATGACATCACAATGTAGCCTAAAGTAATTAAAGATTGGGAGTAATTTTTTAAATGTTTTTAATTTTTGTTTGGGGGTCTAAAGAGAAGCCTAGCAAACCCTCCTCATTTATTTCTACCAAAATTCTAATTTTGCCTTTTTTCCCCCAAGAAGTAATAAGAAGTCAAATTATACTTTATCCAGTCTAAGATATATATATTTATTGTTCCATTAAGAAATAAAAGCATTGCCAACTAATTGTAAGATGTCAACAATTATAAGAAACATTTTAATTTCAGAATCAATGAAATTAGACACTTAGCAGAGAACATGTAAGATGAAATAAACATTATGGAAATATAAAAAGAATGAGAGAAATACTTATTAAGAGTTAACTATTTTCTTTTATGATGTCCACTATTGTCCTCAATTAATATCATTATTTATATAATTATAGTGTCTAAACTTTTTAAAAGTATAAAATATAGTCAGCCAAAGCCGGTTTGGCTCAGTGGTAGAGCATGGGTCTGCGGACTGAAAGGTCCCAGGTTCAATTCCGGTCGGGGGCATATACATTGGTTGCGGGCACATTCCCCGGTTGGGGGTGTGCAAGAGGCGGCTGGTCGGTGTTTCTCTCTCATCGACGTTTCTAGCTCTCTATCTCTCTCCCTTCCTCTCTGTAAAGTATCAATAAAAAATATATTTTAAAATTAAAAAAAAGTATAAAATATAGTCAGATTTTTAGTGATATATATTAACTATTGTTAGTGTAACCTCAAATGTCAAGAGTAGAGTGTTGTATACACTTAGATATTGGTAAACTTGATTCCCTCCAAAGAGAACTAGGTAATAAAATACACTATAGAAGAGAGAATTTTCATTGTGCCTTTAAGTACCTTTTGAGCTAACTGCCATGTGCATATATTAAGATGCAAGTTAAAAAATAAAACTAAAATAGCTTCTCTTATTTATTTATTTATTTATTAAAAATCTATTTTATTGATTTTTTACAGAGAAGAAGGAGAGAAATAGAGAGTTAGAAACATCGATGATAGAGTCATCTATCAGCTGCTTCTTGCATGCCCCCTACTGGGGATGTGCCCGCAACCAAGGCACATGCCCTTGATCTGAATCGAACCCGGAACCTTTCAGTCCGCAGGCTGACTCTCTATCCACTGAGCCAAACCAGTTTTGGCAACTTCTCTTTTTTAAAAAAAAATTTGGGAAAAGAGACTATAATATGTAAAATGTTTGATTTTCTAATTACCAGTTTAGGGAAAAACAACAACAACAATTATAAACAGAGTTTATGAGCTTCCTTAGACTCATTGCAGGGTTTACCCAAAGTTTAGATGTCACTGAGGATCCATTAAGTATATTTCAGAAGAGAAAACAGTTTTCCTTTAAGAGATGACATCCATCCTGAGGTTTGTAAGAAACACACCCACCTCTTTGCATGGTAAATGTCTGTCTGCCTTTTCACTGAAGACATCCATCAGTGGGCTTCAAGAGAGGGAGAATTTACCATTCAGAACAAGATGATACTTTTAGTTTACAGAAATAATTTGGATTATAACAAGACCTGAGCGTTTGGAGTAAAGTCAAGTAGCATTGTACAACTAAGGGTTTTCTGTGACATTCTTTGATGTCTAAATGCATAAAGGAGAAAAGAATTTTAAGGGTTATACACACAAATTGGAAAGTACTATCCTCTGTACCCAACCTGTGGCCTCAGAGGGGCCATAGAAGTCCTGCATTTCTCCACCCAGCAGCGACCTGCTGTGGTGTAGATTAGGACTCCAGATAAATGAAGGTTTAAGACGAATTTTTACTTTTGAGTTTTCACCAGGCTACCTCCAGGTGACTAGAATTCTCTGCTTCAGAAAGTTTTCAAATTCGAACCATAGGAGGGGGTGGTGGATGAAGATGACTGAACTGACAGATTTGTGTGGGAACGCACATACTATCTGTCAGACTGTCTTTATAAAATGGAAAAATATAAAATGGGAAAAGTCACTTTATAAAAATGGGAGAACTGACTCAGAATGTATGGATTAAACAAAGGACTCAAAATGATGCTTCAAAGCGTTCCTGACATCTTAGAAACTACTCTCAGCTTTTGATTCCCAATCATTCTCAGCTGCGGTGCTGTGTCCAAGTATACATTTCAAAGTATCTGCAGCATGTATCTAGCTGAAACATGTGCCATACAAAACCACTTCTTGCATTATAGGCATCCCTCCCCCCTTACCAGAACACTCCTATAGGCTTTCAGCACCAGCACCGACCCCAGGAATCCCCAGGAGCACTCCAGAGAGAAACTGGTTCAATTTTTACCGGATATAGTCATGCGTGTTCCATGGCCTTTCTGTGGGTGAGACTTGAAAGACTGAGAGAAGGGGATTTTTTTTGCAGGAGTGAGTAGAGAGAGGAATTAATCGTTTTGCCCTGGCCAATGTGAAGTTAGCGATGCCTAACAGACATCAGAGCACAGAAGTCATATAGGCTTTCGACTCTGTAAAGTCTTGATGGAGCTCATGGGGGAAAATAGCATTTGAGAGTCAGCAGTGTGGAGTTGGGCCCCTACACCAAGAGGCCAGGGTGCAAAGTGAAGAAGAGGCTGAGAACACAACTCTAGAGAACCGCAACCTTGGGAGAGCTGATGGGGAAGAGGAACCTGCAAATAAGACTCAGAGAGAATAATCAAGAAAGCAAGAAATGAAAACTGATGAGTTCATTAAAATAAAATGTAAAACTTGATGGAACACGGAGAACTAGAGATGAAGTGGTTTATGTTAGGTGCTGCTGAGATGGGAAGTAGGGCATTGATAAAGAACAGTGCAGTGGTTCAGAGGAGAAATCCTAAACCTGACTGCTTCAGGTTCAAATCCTGGCTGTATCTTTATACACAGTGAGACCTTTATCAAGTTATTTAGCTTTCCAGTGCTCCCATTTGTAAACTGGGCATTATAATCACACCTATCGTATAAAGGTGATAGTGAAATTTAAATTAGTTAATATAGATTAAGTAATTAGAATAGTGCCAGAAACAGAGTAGGCATTATAGAGGTGGTATTATTATTATCATCATCACCACCTTTGGCTTTGGCAAGAGGTTGACCTTGGTAGAAGCCATTTCAGTGACATTGCAAGAATAAAAACCTACTTTACTGTATTGAGACAGTATAGATCAGGGGTGGGCAAACTACGGCCAACGGGCCGGATCCGGCCCGTTCGGCTATTCTATCCGGCCTGCGGAGCCAAAAGAGCGGAGGGTTCTCTTACTCTCCCCTCCGCTCCTTCACCAGCAGCCCAAGATGAGGGTGCCAGCATGGTCAGGTTGCTTTTGTTCCAGCCCTCCGGTCCAGTTTAAGAACCCATTGTGGCCCTCGAGTCAAAAAGTTTGCCCACCCCTGGTACAGATGAAGAAAAGCGTAGAGTGAGAAGAAACACTTTAAGGTATGAAGGGAATGGAGGAGTAGATGGAGAATGACATGAGTTGAAAGAGGAATTTTTGCTCTTTTAATTAGAAATGAGTGGTATTAATTTTCAGGGGGAAAAAACAGAAATAAGAGGAAAATAGATCACTGCATGAGTCAAGTTTTGATCAGTGGTTGGGATCTGGAGCCCAAATGGAGCAGGACTTTGCCTGCCATCATCATAAGAGGACGGTCAGCCGGGGCCGCAGGTCAGTAGATTTGGGGAGTGGGAAGATGAAGTACAGCATGTCTAAGTGTATTTATTTCTCTGAAAATATTTGGGGAAACTATCACCTGGGAAAGGTTTCTGGAGTTTTGAGAAGAAAGAAGAGTAAAAATGTTGTCTTAGAGAAGATGACTTCATTATATAAGAGGGGTAGGTAAGGATCTCCTGGCAGTGTTAAGCATCTATTTCAAATTCATAGTAATAAATTGTAGTGAGTCAGGTCAGCATTATTCCAAAATATCCTTTCAAAAGCACTTCCAGTGCTTTATGTAAAGAAAATACACAACACATTGCTCCCACATTCTCTCCACATTAGATAGTTGCACTTTAATATAACTTATTTAAAAATGTATTATTTGACTTAAGAATTTGATTATTTCTTTTCTACCAAGGAGTTACATATAAATATTTTATTCTTCAATTGAAACATTCATTTTTCATACTGAAACATGGAATTTCTCAAAGATTATTATTTTTTCAAATAAATCAATATTAGGGCCATATCTATTCAGATAATATATTTCAGGACACCAGTAATTGAATGTCTGTTATGCTTTAAGTTCTGAAATGCAATACTTTCTTGTTTGAATCTGAGAAGGATTCCCAAACTGTATTTTGATATGTTTTCTCTTTAACATGATCCTCATATTTGCAATCCTTGCTCTTTCCATCAATATCATTTATGATACATATGCTGAAAGTAGAATATTATCCTAGCCTTTACAGAAAAACAAAGTCATAATTCCTATGTTTATGGAATTTACACATTCTATTATTTCCCATAAATATATAATCCTACTATACTGGATTTTATGATGACTAAAACCACTCAGTCACATGATTCAAAAAAATCTGAAGGGTTGTTAGAGACCTCAAAGATATTTCTCCCATTTTTTTCTCTCTCTTCTTACATTACCTCATGACTTTCATCTTCTACATGTCTTTTTATCTTGTGTTAGAATATAAAAGTGTTTTTATCTGGACATCAAAGATATTACTTCACATAGAACAGATTATAGTTAAACCATTAGATCTTTCTTTTATTATATTTCAGTAGTGGTCAACAATCAAGAATTGGGGTGCATTGGACTTTTATCCTTAAAAGGCAACTTTTTAAAAGGTCAATCATTTTTTTTTAAATTTTATTTTATTAAGGTATTTTCTGTGTACATAGTTTACCATTGCCCCCCCCTCACCTCCCATTTATGCCCTCCCTCCCCAGAGTTCTGTGTTCATTGGTTGTACCCACGTTCATGCATACCAGTCCCTCGGTTGCTCTCCTATCTCCCCCCAGGTCTCCTTCCCCTCCCCCCTGTCATTTGACAATCTGCTTGTTTTATGGTGACCATCTCAGGACCCCATGAATAAAATCTGCTCCTCATTTGGCAGTCTGCTTGTTTTATGGTGACTATCTCAGGACCATATGAATAGAGTCCGCTCCTCCTCTGGTTTTCACCGCCCCTTCCCCTGGGTCCCACTGCTTCCCCTGGGACACACGGCTCGCCCTGGGCACACAGCCCCCTGGGACACTCGGCTCACCCGGGGCACACAGCCCCCTGGGACACACGGCTCACCCGGGACACCCTTCCCCTTTTGGGGGTACGGCTTACCCGGGGCACATGGCCCCCTGGGACACTCTGCTCACCCGGGGCACTCGGCCCCCTGGGACACTCGGCTCACCCGGGCCACTCGGCCCCCTGGGACACACGGCTCACCCGGGACACCCTTCCCCTTTGGGGGGTACGGCTTACCCAGGGCACATGGCCCCCTGGGACACTCGGCTCACCTGGGGCACTCGGCCACCTGGGACACACGGCTCACCCGGGACACCCTTCCCCTTGGGGGGTACGGCTTACCCGGGGCACATGGCCCCCTGGGACACTCGGCTCACCCGGGGCACTCGGCCCCCTGGGACACTCGGCTCACCCGGGCCACTCGGCCCCCTGGGACACACGGCTCACCCGGGACACCCTTCCCCTTTGGGGGGTACGGCTTACCCGGGGCACATGGCCCCCTGGGACACTCGGCTCACCTGGGGCACTCGGCCACCTGGGACACACGGCTCACCCGGGACACCCTTCCCCTTGGGGGGTACGGCTTACCCGGGGCACATGGCCCCCTGGGACACTCGGCTCACCCGGGGCACTCGGCCCCCTGGGACACTCGGCTCACCCGGGGCACTCGGCCCCCTGGGACACTCGGCTCACCCGGGTCACGCGGCCCCTCTAGGGTGTTGGGGTCGCATATTGGAGGCGCCGCGCTAGCTCCTTGCTAGCATGGGGGGCAGGCTGGGACAGCTGCAGTTGGTCTGAGATGGTTGCAGGCGGGGGGGATCACCTTCAAATGTGTCTCGTTCTGTGTGGAAGTGGAGCAGCTGCAGACATGGAGGCTAAGTTCTGAGGTCGCCCACTCCCTGAGCCCAAGGCGTGGTGAGTTCTGTTCTTGGTGGATTTCCTTTATTCTCGGCGGCAGTGGCGGGTGGCGGTGCCAGGTGCAATATTGACGGTTGCTCCTGTGGTTCAATTACCACTGTAGTTTTAAAGTTCATATGGCGGTGGCTTGGCCATGTGGCATCGGAGGATGGGCTCGCCTGAGTGGGTAATGGAAGGCACCGTGCCATTTCCTCACCAGCACGCTCCATTTCCCTCCCAGCATGGTGGGTGTGCTGGGAAGATTGTGGGCGGTCTGTGATGGCTGCATGGGGAGAGTCCGCTCTCAATGGTGTCCTCTTTGTTGCGAATGTGGAGCTTCTGTGGATGCAGAGGCTAATTTCTGAAGCCACACTCTCTATGAGCCCGGTGTGTAGCTCTGATTTCGGTGGATTCCCATTCTTGGGGGCGGCGGTGGATGCGGCAGCGATGGTAGCTCCTGTGGCTCAATTTCCCCTGTAGTTTTAAAATCCGCATGGTGGTAGTGTCTGATGCTTTGGCCTGGCCATGTGGCCATGTGGCAGTGGAGAGAGGATTCTCCGGGTCTGCCAATGGAAGGCGCATCGCCAGCACAGCGCACGCGAAGGCCTGGCAGAGCAGGCCGCGGGCGGTGGCGGAGAGTCCCCGCGATGTCTTAGTCTTTCAGACTTAGTGGAACGCTTCCCCTGAGCCAGGACAAGCAGCACCACCACCACAAATATTGGCCAGTTCAGTGCTGCCCCTCTACAGGTGACAGTAGGGGCATCCTCATCTTGGTAGGCCTTTGCTCTTGGAGGTCTTAACCAGTGGAAGGCAGCACGGTACAGAACTGCCCCACCTTCTCAGTCCTCCGCAAGGTCAATCATTTTTAACACTGAAATTTCACACACATTAAACATTAGGATGTATGTGTTTTATGAGTAAGGTAGGAGAATGATGCCCATTAATTATTAGAAAATTAGTCCAATGTGCAACTCTTGGGTTTGTATCTACCAACCTAATTGCTTGTTCAATTGATGGTAGTTATCTTTTTAGGGTGTTCAAATTATTCAAGTATTTTGAGTCCTACCAAAATTCATATGATCAAGCCCTAAGCTCCAATGTGATGCTATTAGAGGTAAATAGTGGTAAACAAAGTGATAAGGGCGGGGCCCTATACCCAGGGGATTAGTGCCCTTATAAGAGGATGAAGAGACACTAGAATGTTTTTTGCTTTCTCTCTCTGCACAAGCACAGAGGAAAGACCATGTAAGAACACAGCAAGCCAACCATCTGCAAGCCAGGAAGAGGCTTTTCACCAGAAACCGGATGTGCTGGCACCTTGGACTTCGAGCCTCCAGAACTGTGGGGAAATAAATTTTCATTGCTTAAACTACCCAGTCTATGGTATTTTGATTGGCAGCTCAAGCAGATTAATAGAAGTATATATTTACTTACTTCTAGGTAGGTCAATTATCTGGTTTGATTTTTGATGGAATCATTTTAAACATATGAACTTGTATTGAGGACAAAGCAATAATGTGATCACAATGTATTAGCTATTAGCTAATTAACCTCAGCTGCCACCTGAGTCCCAGGTTTCCAACCCCCTAATTCTGTTCTACTTTCTTTTTTGTCGTAGTAGTTACCACTTCTAACATACTATATGATTTACTTATTTAATTTCATTTCCTTTGTAAAGTTTTTAATCTCTCAATTCCACGCTAAAATGTAAATTCTTCTAGGACAGGTCTCAGTGTAATTCAAAATGACTTGCAGTTCTCACCCCAAATCAAATTCAACCTGAAAAGGCAAAGATTTGTGATGATTCCATAGACAATTAACAGCAACAAAATTCTCTCCTTGCACAATCACCAGAATTGAAGAAAGAGAGCCCCAGTCACATTCTACAATGTTATTAGTGTCGGTACAGGCTGCATAACTATTGCTTCTCAAGAAGCATTTGGATGATCACATTTGACAGTGAGTTTGTTCTTTATGCCTGTCTTTTCCCATCTCTTGCTGATTTAATTAAAATTTTAAACTAAGTACTGAGCTGTGTAGGATATGAAGTACAAGAAGAAGCAAAGGCATCAAAATTAACAGAGTGACACATCTTTGGAAGCTATTTCATGGGGCTACCTTTTACAAAACAATCTCGTTCTTCCAGTACAAAAGCATTGCATGCTTAATGGAGAAAACTCGAAAGACACATAAAAGAACAGAGAAGTGTTTTTGATGGAATTTCTTAGCGTGCAGGAAATGAGTGTGAGGCAGGCATGATGGCCGAAGCTCCATCTCAACTTGCACTCTGGCTCTTCATTCACAGGCAAGCTCACCTTACTGCCATTCCCTGACAGCTCCCCCTCTGGTCCTGCTGCCTCAGCACCTTCCTTAATGGCTCTTTCCTCTCCTATTTTCCCCTTCATCTGGTAGCTCCACCTCACTAAACAGATCCTAGCTTTCATGTTGCTTCCTCAGGGGAGTCTTCTGTCACTCCCGGATATGTTAGGTTCCTTCTATTTGGACTCTGTAGCATTAACCACAGTGGATGGCTATAGAATGGGTGACTATTAGATTCAACCCTGCCTCCACAGTTATTTATGAAACACAAGGCCGGGAGCTATTATTGTTTTGCTCATTAGTAGTCCTTCCAGTGTTTCTCGATGGACCTAGTGCAAATAGATGCTCAATAAATACATTCCTCCACTCTGCACACACATTTCAAGTGATGATTGCCTGACAGGAACCAGGTGAGGTGCTGGGAAAATTGGAGATGTGTGCATCTTGACTCTAGCCAAGCTCTCTGGCTCATACGGAAATCATCACGCCTGCTGACCAAGTCCCTTTGAGGAGGTCCTGAGCTGCTTTAAGATTTGATCATACATATTATGCTTTTTTCAAGAGATACTATAGCAAATGTATATTAGAAAAATATCTGTGTATTTTTTTAAAAAAACAAAAAACAAATAATATTCAAAACCTATTATCTGCAATTAAGATCCATGTCATAAATATCTCTATGGAAAAAAAGGTTTGACATTCAAATGAATTTGTGTGCTTCCTATTACTTTGGGTCTACATGTTTTAATACATAAAATGCTTCAAATCTATTTTGTAAATAGGTGAGAGTGTAAATAATATTAGACAATTATTTTTTTCAAAGTCAAGTGTTTTAACTATTTTAGTAAGCTCATGCTTTTTGAAACTCTATATTTCTTTTTAAAAATATTTTTATTGATTTTTTAGAGAGAGAGCAAGGGAGCAGGAGAGAGAAACATCAATCGCTGCCTCCTTCACATCTCCTTCCAGGGATCTAGCCTATAATCCGGGCATGTGCTCTGACAAGGAATGAAACCAGCAACCTTTCAGTGCATGAGAAGATGCTCCAACCAACTGAGCCACATCAGTCAGGGAAAAACTCTATTTTTCATATCTTAAGTTATTAAATATTATTCCACTAAATGCATTCAGATACTTAATCTAGCCTCAATTCTGATATCTGTACATATGCTATGAGCAAGATAATATTAAAAATGGCATATTTTTATAAAGTACATCAGTATTGTATAATAAGCCTTTCTATCTTGTTTTATAATAACAATAATGTTACTAGCTCAAAATTCAGTGGGTTGGCACTTTCGGCTGAGTTTAGTCAGGCAGGCCTTTTGCTGGATTCACTCATGAAGTTTCAATCAGACAGATTTTCAGCTGGCAATGGATGGTCCAAGATGGCCTCACTCATTTGCTGGCACTGACTGTCAGCTGGGCCACAAGTCTCCAGCATACTAACCAGGGCTTCTTCAAACACACAGCATCTTGGTTCCAAAAGCAGCATGAGAAACACAGTTCCAAAGCTCAAGTGCTTTCCAAGGCTACTTGCAACCTATTATCCTATAGGTTAAAGTAAAATACACGGTCAACTCAATGTCGGAGTAGGACATGATGCAGGGAGGCCTAATTAATTGAAGGCTATCACTTCAACAATTAAGACAGGATATGATAATTAAATTAAATAATATTTCTTCCCCATTTTAAAAATACCATCGCAAGCACTGTCTTTGACTAAATAGTACACACTCTCTGGATAGCAGTTGTGGCTTATTATAATCTCTATATTAGCAATTGTGGCTTATTATAACTCCTATTGCTTTTCTAGGGTCTTGATTCACTTTTCTGATGGCAAAAGAAATATTCCTTCTTTAAAAATATTAGAAAAAAGGTCAGACTCAGACACTAGGGTATGTGAAAATCAATATTTCATTAGATCAAGCACAGCCGCAGTACCAATGCAGAGAAATAGAACCAAGGAAAAATATGTATGTTTGCAGAAGAAATATGGAGACAGTATCTATAACTATGAAAAAAATGTAGTGAATAACAATTCATATTCTCAACTTTTCATTCAGGGACCAGAATTATCAAATATCATAAAGATAGAAACACAAATATTATCCAAGTAAAGTGAGGATACTAATGATAATTTTGACTTAACATTTATAATCTGGATTCAGAAAAGTCCGGTGAAATAAACAAGCTCTCAAAGCAAATGAAATATCATTATTAGGTTTAGTGAACATTATAGTATTTTGGTTCAACAAACAGAAAAAAACATAGCCTGGCTTATCTTTCAAGCCAGTTCATTAACCATTCTCTAGATCAGAAAATAAACATATTAAGAGCCAGTCTCTAGCATGCATTTGGAAGTGTGCAATTAGGGTTCAATGAAATTGGAGTAGGTTTCAAAAAGCTGTCTCTAAACTACTGTTATCCTCATCTCCTGCATTGCATTAGTCCCCCTACTTCAAGTGCATTCAAAACACTTTATTCTTGCTGGGCTGGTATTGCTCAGTAGTTGAGCACTGACCTATGAACCAGGAGGTGACAGTTCGATTCCCAGTCCAGGCACATGGGCTTGATCCAGTGGGGGATGTGCAGAAGGTAGCCAATCAATGATTCTCTCTCATCATTGATGTTTCTATCTCTCTCTCCTCTCCATTCCTCTCTGAAATCAATAAAAACATATTTTTAAAGAAACTAACACTTCATTTTTTTTTCATATTGGCACATCTTGACAATCATGATTTATATCCCCGGACATCCCCTCCCCCTCTTTTCAACCTCACCCATTCTTTTTCTTTCAGAAAACCCAGAAAAATGTCACTTCCTGTGTGAATGGCCTTAAGCAGAGATAACTGCTCGCTCGCCCGTGTAAGTCCCACACTCAGAGCAGTTGTTCAAGCCCCACCTCCAGCTGCTGCCATGCCACCTATAATAAAGTTTATTGGAGTTTCTAAGCCTTAGATTTTCCCTCAATAACATGACAGTCCCTAGCTCCTAGAGTTGTGAAGATTATATGAGAAAAAGCTTGTAAAACACTTAGAACCATGCCTCACACATAGAAAGTGTTCAGTAAATGTCATCAAGCCGTATCCCTCAATACAAAAATTTCATGTAATTTATTTAAAATGTTTATTCTAGGAAAGGCTTTGCCTCTCTTGAAGAGTTGGCATATTTTTTTCTATTGTTGTCTTCAAGTTGAATTTTTTTCTTTCTTTTTAAAATTAAATCGATTGGAGTGGCATTGGTTAATAAGTTATACAGGTTTTAAGTACATTTCTGATACATCATCTGTACATTGTGTGTACCCACCACCTGAAGTCAAAACCTCTGCTGTCACCATATATTTGAACTTTTATATCCCCTTCACCTTCCCTCCACCACACACACACACACACACACACACACACACACACACACTTTTTTCCTCTGGCAACTTCTTTTATGGACACTGAGCTTCTCTTTTAGTTCTGGTCACTACTAGGATCCGAACCAAAATTTCACCTCAACCTTAGCAGCTTTGTGCAATTCTGTTGCTTGCTGATCCCTCATCCAACATTGCTTTCCATTCCATCCATATTTTCCCTCACTCGGGTTGTTTGTTTGCATTGGTGTATACATTATTGTAGGCTGTTTCAAATTTGTGGGCTATATCAAAAATAATAAATGAATGAATGATATTGTCTACATGTGCTCAGCCATCAGGAAAGACTGTTCCCCTAAAGTAAACTTGATGATTTGTATGCAACATGTTATTAGAAAATGTCCACTAAATTAGTAATGAATACTGGATTACAGGGAATATAATACTAAATGAAATGAAAGCTCTACCAAAAACATTACATTTCTAGTTCTAGATAAACAATTATGCAAATTTAAATTTTCCAAATTACTTGAAATTTATTTTTTAAATGAGAAGCGTTTTTCCCCATTTGGGGTCATCTTTCACAATCATTTCAATTAATACCCCTTTCATATTTGCAGGAGAACTGCTGTGCTGTCTGCTAGTGAACACGGTGGTTACGCACCAAGATGCACTCACAGACTTTCCTGTCAGGCCCCCATAAGAATGACAACCATTTGGGGGCTGCCTCGAAATGGAGAGAGCCATGGCATCCTGTTTTAGGTGAGAAAATAAGGTGCAGAGGGTTTATATGATCTGATGATAGTGGCAGCAGAGCTCAACAAGAACGCAAGCTCCGTCAGTCTCCATCCAGTCTCCTCACTGTACTCAGCTGCAACTTTCTAGAAAAGCCAGAGCCATAATGACAAAACACTCGGTTAGTTACATCTACAGAGAAAGAATCAGGTGTTCTCTCAGTTCAGGTTTCCTTCCTGAAATGCCATCTTACACAAACAACAAACTATTTGAACAGAAATTCTGCGGAGCAGATGCACTGGTCTGGCAGGGCCTCAGAAAAGTGTAGGGAAAGGTCTGCTAACAAAAGCCTCTCACCTCTCAGCTCACAAAACAAATGTCACCTTCGCACAGAGACTTCTCTGACAATCCCTCTAAACAGCTGTGCCTCCCGTTGCCTTCACTCCTCTAGCTGTCGCCCAGCGTATCAAACTTCGGAGTCCTTATAACAATATATGATTATCTACTTTATTTTTAACTTGTTTTGTTGTTATTGTTTGGGTTTGGCTTTGTTTGTTTGCTTTGACTAGCATTGCCTGTGTGTGTGTAAAATATAGATCTTTCACATGAGTTACAAGAGCAATTTGTAACCAGTATCTGCATGATCTCTGGACAAAGTGGTAGGTATATACTACATTATGTTATGTATGCAGAATCATGTAATGTCTTTTAACTAGTATCTTGTAATGTATGTGGACAATCTATCATCGGTTATTTTCAATTAGATTCTGTCCTGAAGTGTTACATTTGTCAGCAACTTTATTTATATTTACTCATCTACATATATATTTTAAAGAATTGTTTATGCTGTTATCTTAAAATTAGTTTAAATCCTCAAGAAATTTAGAACTGGTTTAAAAGCTTTAAAATATTTTCTTTCGGAGAGAACATCCAAGATGGCGGCCTAGGCAGTCTCCTAAGCTGCCGCTTCATCAACAATTTAATTAAAAAAACAACTAAAATCAAAAAGGACTTCACCAAAACCTCAGGAAAGCTGGCGGAGTGGAATAGCTACAACTAGAAAGAAAGAGAGAGGCTCACGGATCTGACTGGGAGCCGAAAAGCGCTGAGGTAGGGAGACGCTCGCGCACGCGGCCGCCGAATACTTGCCTGGCGGTGGGAGGGGAGGAATCCCCGATTGCACGGAACCCCTTCCGACTGTACTGAACCCCAGCCCCGGCTGAGATTCCGTGGTCCCAGGATCCTACGGGTGGAGTCTGGACTGTAGAGAAAGGCACCCAGAGACTCAGAGACTCAGAGACCCAGAGACCGGGGACCGGGAGCCGCAGTCGCAGTCTGCAGGGTCTACAGCCTCGCGCGCGCGAGCTAGTACGCGCTGAGGTCTGACCGCCGCCTCTCCGGAGCGGAAGGAGCCAGAAGCTCCAGGTCTGACCACGGAGGCTGCCGCTGCCTCTCTGTACAAGGTGGCGGCCTCTCTGTAGCGGAAGGAGTCAGAAGCTCCAGGTCTGACCGCGGAGGCTGCCGCTGCCTCTCTGTACAAGGTGGCGGCCTCTCTGTAGCGGAAGGAGTCAGAAGCTCCAGACTACAGAGACCAGCCCAAGTCCTGGTGAGCCCCTGGGGCACCCACGCTCTTGCTTGGGGAAACTGGGACGGTCAGGCGGAAACTCAGGCGAGCGCACAAGGGCAGGGCAGAAGCCAAGACTGTCAGTTCAGCCCTGAGACTCCGCCCCATCCAAGCTGAGCAGAGGCTTCTGCAGTTTTTCAAGTCTGATCCTATAAGACTGTCTCCAATATAGAAGTTATCCCAGAGTAGACACAGCTGATACCCACATCCAATTGGCCTGAAGGTCAATTCACAACAATAGAGACTTAGCTACAACAAGGCTGTGCACACAGTCCACAAAGGGGATCACCAAGAGTGTCTACCTCAGGTAACTGAGGAGGCTGACCCACTGGGCCATATAGGACACCAAACACACAAAGCCATCCTACCAACTCTGAAAAATAGTGATAATGCCGAGACAAGGAAATAGATCTCAAACAAAAGAGATGGAGGATATAGAATTCAGAACTACGGTTCTAAGGTTATGCAACAATATCCTAGAAAAGCTCGATAAACTTCATGAGACCCAACTAAAAAGTATAGATAAACTGACTAAATTGGAAAATATTATGCAGAGATCCAACAGCAGAATGGAAGAACACAAGAATCAGGTCAAAGAGCCAAAAGACACTCCGCTGGAGAAGGAAGAAGAAAAGAGGATCCAGAAAGTTGAAGATAGTGTAAGGAGCCTCTGGGACAACTGCAAACGCACCAACATCAGAATTATGGGGGTGCCAGAAGAAGAGGGAGTGCAAAATACTGAAAACATATTTGAAGAAATAATATCAGAAAACTTCCCTCACCTGGTGAAAGAAATAGACTTACAAGTACAGGAAGCCTACAGAACCCCAAACAAGAGGAATCCAAAGAAAAATTCTTCTCGACACATCATCATCAATATGCCAAGGGTAAAAGACAAAAAGAGGATCTTACAAGCAGCAAGAGAAAAGCAGTTGGTTACCTATAAGGGAGCACCCATACGACTATCAGCTGATTTCTCAACAGAAACCATGCAGGCCAGAAGGGAGTGGCAAGAAATATTCAAAGTGATGAATAGGGAGAACCTACAACCAAGATTACTGTATCCAGCAAAGTTATCATTCAGAATTGAAGGGCAGATAAAGAGCTTCACAGATAAGAAAAAGCTAAAGGAGTTCATCACCACCAAACCAGTATTATATGAAATGCTGAAAGGTGTTACTTAAGAAGAGGAAGAAGGTCAAGTGAATTAAAAATCTCAGGAATAGAATAAACTGGTGAATATAATAGAATTAGGGGCAAAGAAAGGGAATGGATAGATAATTATCAGGGTGAAGGGGTGTGGGGTGCAGAAAGAGACTGGATTAAAATTGTATAACCTATGGATGAGGACAATAGTGGGGGGAGGGGGTAAGGGCAGAGGGTGGGGTGGGAATCAGGTGGAAGGGAGCTATGGGGGAGAAAAAGGAGAAACAATTGTAATAATCTGAGCAATAAAGATTTAAAAAAAAATATATTTTCTTTCAATGCTCATAGCAGTTTAGTATCAATTCATAAATATAAACAAGCTCAATATTCCACATCCTAAAAGTTAGATCTTCCTATCAAAGCCCAAAACATAAATGCCAAGAATAAAAGAATTAATGCATGCATGCCAATAGCCAGAAATGTGTCCTGGTCAAAACAAATAAAATATAACTAAATAAGTTATCCTTAATGTTTCTGTATTCTAGGAAGCTTTTAAGAATATACGCAACATGAAGGAACAGGGTTAGTGATTTGCAGATATTTGCATGATGTTCTCTCTGGCAAATGCAAATTTCATAAGGAAATAAAAAGATCTAAAAACTGCAGCGTGTCAAATGAGAACAAGTACAGGTGAGAGCAAGATTTGCCTGTTGCAGTATCTTTGCCTCTCACTCTGGGATCAGGAGAGCTTTTTTTTACATCTCTCTCTTCCTCCTATAACTATTTTAGCCAAAATGATTTTATAAGAAGTCTCAAAATCAACCTTATGAAAGTATTAAAAACTTAACAAAAAATATATTTTGAGCCTGATACTGGATAATAAGAATTCTTGCTACCTAGAAAAAAAAAGATCAGTTTCTAAATAAAATGTTTGTATATATAGCTACCTACCCAGGAGCACAGTCCCAAAACTAAGTAACTACAGATCCACAAAAGCTGTCTCCTCATGCCCAGCATAGCTCACTGGTTGAGCATTGACCTATGAACCAACCAACAGTGTTTCCCAAAGTGTGGTACCAGTACGCCCAGGGGTACGGGAAGAATTTGGTGGGCATACGCATTGTACCAGAGTTTGGTGGGGATATGCACTACACTGTGCTTAGCTGCGCCTAATTCTATGTTCTCATAAGTCAAGACAGTTTTGTGAGTGTGAGATGGTCCGGTGTGCAAATCAATGTTATTTATAATATAACTTTTATTTATATTTTATTATGAATAATTTTATTTTTGTTATTATTTTGTGTATGTACCAAAAAAATAAAATATAAATATATTTTGATTGTTATTAAAATACATCCTTTTATTTTTTTTGACGAGAGGTACTCAGCATTACAAAAATTATAGAAGGGGTACACTTATGTCAAAAGTTTGGGAAACATGCCGAAACCGGTTTGGCTCAGTGGTAGAGCGTCAGTCTGCGGACTGAAAGATCCCGGGTTCGATTCCAGTCAGGGGCATGTACATTGGTTGTGGGCACATCCCTGGTCGGGGGTGTGCAAGAGGCAGCTGGTCGATGCTTCTCCCATTGACATTTCTAGCTCTCTATCTCTCTCCCTTCCTCTCTGTAAAATATCATATATATATATATATATATATATATATATATATATTTTAAAAATTTTGGTAAACACTGAACAAGGAGGTCATGTCTCAATTCCTGATTAGTGCATCTCCCTGACTGCAGGCTCTATCCCCAGTGTGGGGCATGCAGGAGGCAGCCCATCAATGAGTATCTCTCATCATTGATGTTTCATTCTCTCTCTCCCTCTCCCTTCCTCTCTGAAATTAAACATACTTTTTAAAAAGCTGTCTCCTCATGAGCAGCATGAAGTTCAATTAGCCCCACTCCCCACTAAGCTGAGAGCTCCTTAAGAGTGAAAATGATCATCAATTTTTATCCCCTTCGCCTTAGGGGAGAGTGATTTACCATGCTATTTCTCTTCCCTAAAAAACCTCAAAGATCGATTGTACCAAGTTGAAACATTTTTCACTGTAACCTACTCAAGCTTGGTAAGTAAGAGGCTTAAAATTTGACATTTTAATTAAATATCATTAGTTTTGGTTCTTACACATTTGGAATTTATAATTAGAAAGTTAACCTTTGGTTTAATTATGGACACTTTAAAAGGACTTAACCAAGCAAATAAAAATGGTGAAGAAAAAGCCCAATGGGAATATGCTGGCTACTCAGGAGAACAGTCTTTTATTTACTCTTTAATTGAATTTATTTGGGTGACACTGGTTCATAAAACCATACAGGTTTCAAATGTACAACTCAAACATCCTCTGCACACTGCGTCGTGTGCCCATCACCCCACGCACAGTGTCTTTCTGTGCCCATTTCTTCCCCCTTTGCCCAGCTCCAACTACCCTCCACCCCCTCCCCTTTCCCTCTGGCTACCACCACACTGCTGTGTGTGTCTATGTGTAATTATATATATATATATAATTACATATTATATATATTATATATATATATCTGTGTGTGTGTGTGTGTGTGTGTGTTTCTGCCTAATCCCTTCAACCTTCTTTCCCCCAGCTCCCAATCTCCCTTCCCTCTGACAGTTGTCAGTCAAGACAATTGTCTTTTAAAAAAAAATACTTTTAAAACCTACAAGTACCTATGATATTATTGCAATTAGCTAGTCATTAATAACTGGAAAGGAACAAAGGGGAGGCCAAACATGATAGGCATGCCATCTGGGCAGCTTCACCAGGAAACTGCAACTTCACACTCCTCAGGGAACCACGGGTGCATTCCCCACAGGTCACTGGGAGAGGGGGTCCAACAAAGGGGAGATACTAGGGAAGATGCCAGTCACTCAGACCTGGGAATAGAGACCATTGGCCAGAAGTAGGTGTGGCCACTGCAAGCCCATGAAAATTTGGGACTACATGATCCCCTAAACAAAGCGATTCTCTCTCTTGGTTCTTGGTTCATGGCTCCTGGCTCATGGGGCTCTCTCATTCCTGCTTCTGTGCATTCACCTGTATGGGCCATGGCCATGTGGACCCACATGCAGTGGACTAATGGACTGCAGCTAGAAACACAAACTAAGCCAGCCTAATGCTGAATTGGACTGTCCCAACATGGAATGGAAATTCTGGACATTGGCTTTGACTTTTGATCTTCTGAAGCCCTAGCTGAGCATTTTCCAGGAACGGATTAAGGGGACTGTGATTTTGCAAGCCCAGGAATGTGATTCCATGCAAGTAAAAATCACTCATCCTGCCTTGAGAATCTCACAAAATTATTTTTCTTGAGATATCATAAGGACCTGACTCCCAGCATCCAGTGGGGAAGGGGATCCCCTACTTCCATTGGTGGACACCCCACTTCCACTCAAAATAATATAATGTTTACCTTTATTTAGACCAGAATTATGATTAGAGCATGTTAGACATGCTTGTCAAAATGCTTTTCTTTAAAAAAAAGACTTTAAAAACTTTAAGAAAAATACCTGAATAAACACAGTAAGATCTTACTTGTAACTAGTTTTCATTTTAAACAATAATGACAACATCCATATATTGCCCATTTAAAAAACTTTTATAGAAGAGCTACTATAAATTATAAGTATTAAAACATTTCTTTAAAAATATATTCAGAACTTTGTTCTTCATTGATTTGCCATTAGAATTGTACCTATAATTTTGTTTTAGATAACTGTCTAAAGCCTCTATTGCAGGCCTCATGAAAGCTGAACATGGTGTTAGCTTCCATTATTAGAGATTTTAAAACACAGACATGAGCTTGGTCACTGTCTCCAGAAAGACATCATGTGATTCTCCTGGTTGCCAAGTCTCCAGTTAATAAGGATCCTAACTTATCATGTGTCTCTATTGTAATACTAATTTGAATTGCCTGCCAAGAAACAAAGCTGACAGGAAAAATAATAACTTTTCGCAAATAGAACTTGTGCTTATAATTAGAAATCAAGCATGAGATTTCTACATAAGAAAACAAAACCTCGGCATGCTTGGAAATTTCATTCTGTTTAGGTCCTGTGTCATATTTCCTTGCGGGCATATGTGATCAAAGTCTTCAGTTCCCAGAAAACCGAAAATTACCACTGTGTTTTTCCATTATGATAGTCACCATGGGCAAAACAATAAATAAATATAATATAATCAATATAATAATATAATATAATATAATATAATATAATATAATATAATAATATTATGTAATCAAGGACTGTGGGCCAAGACACAGTCATAAAAAGTTGCAAATTTAGCCCAGCTGGTGTGGTTCAGTGGTTGAGCATAGTCCCATGAACCAGGAGGTCAGAATTCAATTCCTGGTCAGGGTACATGCTTAGGTTGTGAGCTTGACCCCCCAGTAGGGGGCATGCAGGAGGCAGCTGATTGATGATTCACATCATTGATGTTTCTATCTCTCCCTTCCTCTTATTGAAATCAATTAAAAATATTTTTTAAATTATGCATTTAAATTGGATAGTAAAAAACTTAACAAAAGCCTGTTCCAAGTCATTGAGACTATTTGCATAGAACCAATCGGATTGAGAAGAGCTCTTTGGGCACTGACTAGTGATTGCTCTGACCTTTCACCTTGGGTCTCATGTGTATAGCATGAATCTTTGATTACCCACTAACATTTAATATTTAAGAGAGAGAGAAGAGCAGTTGGGGCAAGAGACAGTAACCATGCAGCTTAAGTTGGCATAACTCAAGCCAGTGAAAAAGAACCTACTGCTTTAAATAGTGATGACAGATGCAAAAGAGAATATAAACTATAAATATTACTGTGCAAATAAAAGGTATTATATTTCTTCATAATAAGAAAATCAAAATTTTAATAGGAAAGACAGAAGGGTCTATGCCAAAAAAGTTACAAAACTGTGAGTTACTAAGGAGCATCCACTTTACTCTGCCAAGGCTGGCAGGTGCCCACACACCAGAACACACTCACCACTGGCACAAGGACACAGGAATAGGATGTAGCTCAGTGCCTCTTTATTTTATTAGAGGCCCCATGCACAGATTTGTGCACTGGTGGTGTCCCTCAGCCTGGCCTGCTCTTCATTACCCTAATAAGATTCAGAAATGCGAGATGATTTGGATTTGTTCCTAATTTAAATCCGATCAAAATAGCAGGACCATTTCAAATACTATCCCACTATTTTTGCATCTTCAAATTAGGCAGGCAATGGAAATGAGCCTGGGCAGGAAGTCTCGGGATCAGCAGACTGAAAACCAAAAGCCAGAAAAATGCATTCAATGTATAGGGTACAAGGTCTCTCTTACATCCTGGGCCTAAACTCTCAAACTGATTGTTGGAGGTTCATCACAGGATAAACAGATAACATCTAGAATCATTCTCTATTTAGAAACTAGAGAATGTTACCAGATATGGGAGGAAATATTAACTTTATCAGTGGTTCATTTGAACCCAGAAAGTGAATCTAGATCTATTTAGCTTCATTGATAAGAGCTATAATTAAATTCTCCTCCTTCGCTTTGTTCTTTTAGCAGATACTCCTGAAGGACAGGATGCCAGGAGAAAGGTATCTTTTGACTTAGTTCTTTATTTATATTATGTGTTTGGGTGAATTTTGGAAAGATACCTTGTTAACTAATCAGGTATAGGAATAAATGTCAACATATGCTTTGTGCATGGTTGGCTCAGCAGCCTAATACACCTGCTACAGATACCAAAGACATGAACTTGGTCCCAAACAGCCTTTTCTTTCCAGACAGAATACACACATCCCTTACCCTCACCAGTCACCTCATGAAGGAGAGATGGGCACACATCCTTATGGAATGTAACTCCATGGGTCCTGTAACTCCCACCATGTCCATTGAGAGGAAACAAAAGAAAACAGCCACAATTCTTATAACCAACAATGTGCAATTATCCTAATCATTGTGTACATGCAAGAAGATCAATTAACCTAAGCTGAATCCTGACTAGTTGAACGAAACAAGCTCAGCAAGCCAAGCACACAATAGGCTGTGCCCAGGACAGCAGGTACTGATATCACGTGGTGACTACAGTAGAGAATGAAATGAGAGAGAACGCTCCCAGACATGATTTTTTGCACAAAAGTTTGAAAACCTCAGTGAAATGGCAATAGATAAAGTTTCAAAGTAATGAAACACATGTCCCTAGATCTGCTGTGTGGTTCTCTCCCTGCAGAGTGAACACGAGGCAGCAAGCCAAAATGCTTTCTCATGAAAAGGAAATAAAGCTCTTGGTGGGCAGTGAAGATCCGTGGGATTCAGAAGCCTCATTAGGAGCAGTCTTCATTTTTGAGGAAATTTTTCCACTCAGAAAAGAGAATGGGTAATCAGAAGCCGTTGAATTATTGGTGTTCATTTTTCTCAAATCAAAGAATTTTTATTATACCTCTAAAACATTAAGGACCTCTTTACCTCTCTTCTCTAAAAATCATGCTGGGAAGAAATGCTAGTTTGTAATGATGAAAGAAACATTCCGTTTGGATAAAGCACTTTTGCCCTTTCATGCACGTAGACACCTATATCATAACCCCGGTGCTGTGGACGGACACCTTCGAGCTGTGGTGGTTGTGGTGCTGTAGTTTCTCCTGCATTGTGTTCATGCTCGTCTTGTCGCACGGTGTCCCTCAGCCACCAGCAGGTATTTGACACATGGTGTCCCCCTCAATAATGAACTAGGTGCAAGCCCAGGACTTACCGTATTTTTCGGACCATAAGACGCACTTTTTCTTCACCAAATAGTGGGAGGAAAAGTGCCTGCGTCTTATGGTCCGAATAGAAGAAGTGCCTGCGTCTTCATGAATTCTGACTCTAGCGAAGAAGAGTTCTTGGGGTTTTCAGAAGACTAGAGTACTCAAACCTTTGTCTTTATGTGTTAATGACAGTGATAATGGTTCTCAATGCCACTGTTGACTGCTGTTCAGTTTATATGGTTCAAATATTATTCTGTTATACTTTATTAAATATTTTATTACACTATTTGGTTCAGAATATTTTTTTTCCTATTTTTCTCCTCTAAAAACCAGGTGCGTCTTATGGTCGGGTGCGTCTTATGGTGCGAAAAATATGGTTGTTGTGGTTGTTGTTGTTGTTGTTATTTTTGTTTGTTTTGTTTTATATTTATGTACTAATAGCTATTATGTGAGCTTCTTTCTATGAAATAAAAGAATTAGAGCACCTATGGGAAATCAGAGCACCTATGTAGAATACTGGAAAAGTTAACTTTAGCAATGATGTGCCTTTAATAACAGAAAGAAGCCCACAAGGGTTAGGGTAATACAAACAAAAGTGCAGTGTGTTCATGCAGCAAAAGGAGGGTTTTTTTTATGGCAACAGGCACCTGAGGCCAGGGGACCATTCTCAACCTCTGACCACTTTTCTACCAGATGTTAGCTCCCCTGGCACTCATTTCCTCAACTGTGAAATAAAGGAATACAATGAGGCGAACTGTAAGTTCCATTTCAGCTATACAATTCTAGCATCCAACATAATGGACAAGACAGCTGCCACCGCATTTACATAGTAATTAAGAATTTTTTTAACTTACATAAATTAACTTCCTCAAAATGAAATTATATAGGATCCTAATTAAAAACGAGAAGACTGGGGCTTTGTGTAATTATGGCAAAGAACTCAATTCTATAACTAAAATTTTGTTGACTATTGGCCAAAATTTCTTCATGAAGTGATTTTTGTTATAGGCGAAATAAGAAAGAATGGTAATAAAAATTAGAGCACCTACAATATCCAAAAAAGTAACTTTAATTACGATGTATCTTTCACAACAGTATTAAGTACCAGAATGGTGTATATTTAAAAAAAGAAAGCGAGAGAGAGAGAGAATGAGAGAAAGAGAGAGAAAGAGAGAAGAAAAGTGTGACTCTGATGGATAAATTTTGTGATAATTTTGTCTTTCCCATGATTTATTAGGGTTATCCTTGATGGATATCATGCTTAGAGAAATTTATGTTTTCTTTTTCAATAGATTTTAAAAAATGGTTAAAGTACAAATATGATGAGTGATATGGTTTATAGCAGTGGTCTGTGGACCACTGGTGGTCCGTGAGGTACAAGAGGTTGGCAACTGCTAGTTTATAGAGAAGATGGGGGTCATCATAATTTAGGTACCATGCTGTGTAGCTATGTTTCAAAAGTAGAAAGTATAAGCTTGTATAATATAATAGTTAATATACTCAATTAATATGAAGAAAAATAAAATAGATGGCATTAAAAATATAACCACACCAATAATTAATAATAAAATCAAATTTTCCTTTTAAGCTTTTAAGGAAAAATTAGATATTTAGAGTTCTACTTATATTATTTAGGGTATATAAATGAATGATTAAAAATAAGGAAGAACTGCATGATTAGAATATTAAGACACAGGCGAGGAGATGTTGAGCTGAAATCAAAAGCATATTACAGAGGTTTGGCTCAGTGGATAGAGCGTCAGCCTGCAGACTGAAGGGTCCTGGGCTCGATTCTGGTCAAGGGCATGTACATTGGTTGCAGGCACACCCCCGGTGGAGGGGTGTAAAAAAGGCAGCTGGTCAAATGTTTCTCTCTCATCGATGTTTCTAGGTCTCTATCCATCTCTCTTCCTCTCTGTAAAAAAATCAATAAAGTATATTAAAAAAAAAAAGAGGGAAACTTATGGTAGAAATCAGAAGTTTTTTTGTTCCTTTGTTTTTGCAAACTGACACCTTAATTCTTAAAATTGTTTAACTTTGAGCCTAAAATGGAACCTGTAACAAAGACAAAAAGTTAAGACTATCCATCAAGTTTAGGATTTCAATCATATTCTAAGACACACCAAAAAAGCTACAAGCAAGATGGCTAGAACCTATTAAATCGGCCCCCAAGTTCAATAAGTTGGGGGCTAGTTTCCCCCCCTTGCTTAAGAATCCACTATGTGACAAAGGGGTTGGGATAGTGACTCCTTACTTACATTACATTACTTAACACTTTCTAGTGGCACAGAGGAGAGAGTTTTATCAGCCAACTTTGAAGACCCCATCTGCCAGATGGTGAGATCACCACATGGCTGAGCTCTGAATTGGCCTCTGGGAGCTAAGAGCACTCCTAAGACAATAGGGACCTTAGTTCTACAGCCACAAACGAGTAAGTGGGTTCTGCCAGTAACCATATTGGACCTAGAAGAGCACCCCCTCAGATGTGAATCACAGTGTGGCTAACCTGGCTAAGACCTTGATACACCCAGAGAGATTCTGAGCAGAGGACCCAGGAAAGAGGCAGCCTGAATCCAGTCCCATGGAAACAGAAGCAATAAGTTTGTGTTGCTTTAAATTGCCAAGTTGATGATAATTTATTATATAGCAATGGAAATCTAATGACCAACACTTAAGTGTCTATATTATATTTCAGGGCCAACAAACACACCTCATAAATGCAGGATCTCAACTACAAAGTGAATTAGAGATATCCTGCATCAAATGCCCAACCACTTTGGAAAGCTCTTTTGTGGTTTTAATTATACTACCTATGCATTACTCATAAGTGTGGGTAAGTTTCAGCAATGATCACCATTCTCTATCTACCTTCACTCAAAGCCAGTCTTGTTCACAAACATCACTTCACCAGCACGATATGTTCTACAAGATTTTTATATTAAACTCCCATCTATTTTTTCACAGCCATCCTGATAATGGATTTTAAGATAAAGAACTAAAGAAAAGTAGAATAAATTATTCACTCCAGAATTAATTCCTAATGTGATTTCAACTTAAGAAATCTGGACTTTTGTCAAAATCTGTCCAATTATTATAAATATTTCCCTCCTCCTGTAATTAACTGTAAAATAGTTATATAAAACCATAGAGGTTGCTATGTCATGTCACTGGTCAATTAAAGCCACACAACAATTTAAAAACTAAATATTTCAGCACACTGACTTGACAATAAAATATAATTCCCCCAATCTGTGTTTTACTGGTAAAACTTTATTAATTCATATTTTCATGCATTTTGGGCTGGCCCTTTATTAATTCATACTTTCTCAGGCACTCTGGATTCCCAAAACAGCCAAAGTCATTGAAATGATTTGAGAGTGACTAAAAGCTTAATCCAAAGCTCTCATATCAACTTAATAAGGCAATTAATAATATTGCTATCAACATTTACTCTGTGGACAGAGAAACATCGATCAGACAATCAAACCTCAGAGGGAAGGGTGGGGGTAAGGAGGAAAGATCGATCAAAGAACTTGTATGCATGCATATAAGCCTAACCAATGTGACACAGACAATAGGGGGGTGAGGGCATGAGTGAAGGGGAGTAATGGGGGAATAAGGACATACCCTTAATCAATAAAGAAATTTAAAAAAAGAAATAGAATGTCAAGAATATTGAAAAGTTTTAAAGTCTTACTTTTCAAAGCTGACAATGAGCCTCATACTAAAAGGAATTTTCAAAGTAGCTATTCTGTACAGGCAAAAGGATTGAGTGAGCATAGACTCTGTGGGGTTTTTTCTTCTGTGTAGATATAACTTTGATAGAGACATATTTCTTTCTATAACTCATTCAAATCCATGTACATACATATATATATGACATATTGAATGCTATATTTGCTTGATTTTCCAAGTCATAGCAATTCTGTTACTTTGTTCATTGCTTTGTGATGAGCTAAAGAAAATATTTTTAATGTATTCACAGCAGGCAGAAAGATTTAGTTTTTTCTTCCTTTATTGGTTTTTAAAAAAAATGTATTTTATTGGTTTTTTACAGAGAGGAAGAGAGAGGAATAGAGAGTTAGAAACATCAATGAGAGAGAAACATCCATCAGCTGCCTCTTGTACACCCCCTACTGGGGATGTGCCCGCAACTAAGGTACATGCCCTTGACCAGAATCGAACCTGGGACCTTTCAGTCTGCAGGCCGACACTCTATCCACTGAGCCAAACCGATTTCGGCCCTTTATTGGTTTTTTAATACTTAGCTATATAATTCAGCCCTTTGTTATTCACAAGTGGTATTGAATCTTTAATAACACTACCAATGAAAAGGCTGCATTTGGAAACAAGATGGAGAGTATATAAATAACCTGCCATTGTTTAGTAAATTCCACTGCTCAGTTATGGGAAAGCTTAGGAATCTGTGCTCCATGTGAACAAGGTAGAAAAGAACATTTAATGAGCTATAGAGGGAAGTATTTCCAGAGTACTACACTCATTTTCATAAATGTTGCTAGAGAGGCAATCGCTCAAATATAATTGTCTTATTAGGAGGTTAAGAGAGATAACAACAGCTTAACACAGAAGGAAATAACAAAAGAAATAAGATGTCAAATATGATCAGATCTGTCTTTGACATATAAATTCAAACAATAAAATTGCTAAGTAGTTATTTAAAAAACAAACAAATGAACAAAAAACATTACTCTGTGCACAAATACTTTTGGAAATAAATACGTAAAATTTCTTTAAAAGCAAGAACAAATCCATATATAAATGAGAATTTTACTTTCTCAGGTTAAATTGCCTTAATAAAGCCAATAGAAATTCAAATACATTATAAAGTAGATGGTAGGCATTCAAATACATTAACCAATTGGCTAGTTTCTGCTTTTTGATAGGAGGGGGGGGCCGACGTAAGGCTGTGGGAGCTCTGTGGCAGGATAAAGGCTCTGGACCCAAGGGTGCCTTACAGGTAACTGATGAATTTGCTTCATGGATTTATTTGCACTGACTCTGGATAAAGATATACTGAAAGTTAATTTTCTAGTTTATATTATTCTATCAAAGGAATTTAATTGCCCATATAAAAAACTGAGGAATAACTGCTCATATAAAAAACGTTAGCAACTTGCCCATATAAAAAACTTTGGCAACTTTTAATTTATTTTTGCATATAATCTATTGAATTTAAATTTTGAATTGATCTGAAATTGATCAAGGAGTTTTTCCTAGTATTTTAATGATATATTTAGTTATTCAGTATAGTTGTTACTAAGTATACTGTTTATTTATAGAATTAATGAAATACTAGGTAGAAAATTTAAGATTCCTAGTTGTAGGTAAATTAGAAAGTGCACAAACAAAGCCCTATGCAATTAGGGCCTCTTCTCACTTCTCATTTTTGGAGTAAAAAATATGATTATGTAGAGCAAAATATGACTCATGGCCCATTTGGCTAGCTCCATGTTTTTGCGAATAACATTTTACTGCAACACAGCCACACCCTTTCCTTTGTGAACTGTTTTGACTACAATGACAACATTAAGTAGATGTGATAGAGACTGCGTGGCCTAAGATATCTGACTCTTTACAGAAAACATGTTATAATCCCTGTTCTAGCTCATCAAAAATCAGCATTTTATCTAAGCCTATATCTACCATATCAAAACCACCTAGAAAAAATTAGACATGATTCTACTTAAAACAAGAAACAAAATGCTATATTTTATTCCAAACAAAGTTTTGTTAAATGCACATAATATATTGTATGTACTGTGCTATGTTCTAAGGGTAAAGAGATACCTAAAATAAAACCAGGGTCCTAAGAGGCGGTTGTACACCAGGCACATATGGAGATTTCATAAATAGATAGAGGCTCAGATTTCATCCTGACCCAGTGAACTAGAATTTCTGATGGTGGGACCCACAACTGAATTTTTGCAAGATCCACTAATGATTTTTAGGAACATTGAATTTTGAGAGTCATTTATCTGGAATGTATGCCATAGAGATACAGATAAGGAAAAGTCCCATGAATAAAATGAAAATATAAGAAGGAAGCATCCAAGGTGGCGGCCTCTCTGTAGCGGAAGGAGTCAGAAGCTCCAGGTCTGACTGCGGAGGCTGCCGCTGCCTCTATGTACAAGGTGGCGGCCTCTCTGTAGCGGAAGGAGTCAGAAGCTCCAGACCTCAGAGACCAGCCCAAGTCCGGGTGAGCCCCTGGGGCACCCACGCTCTTGCTTGGGGAAACTGGGCCGGTCAGGCGGAAACTCAGGTGAGTGCACAAGGGCAGGGCAGAAGCCAAGACTGTCAGTTCAGCCCTGAGACTCCGCCCCATCCAAGCTGAGCAGAGGCTTCTGCAGTTTTTCAAGTCTGATCCTATAAGACTGTCTCCAATACAGAAGTTATCCCAGAGTAGACACAGCTGATACCCACATCCAATTGGCCTGAAGGTCAATTCACAACAATAGAGACTTAGCTACAACAAGGCTGTGCACGCAGTCCACAAAGGGGATCACCAAGAGTGTCTACCTCAGATAACTGAGGAGGCTGACCCACTGGGCCATATAGGACACCAAAAACACAAAGCCATCCTACCAACTCTGAAAAATAGTGATAATGCCGAGACAAGGAAATAGATCTCAAACAAAAGAGATGGAGGATATAGAGTTCAGAACTACGGTTCTAAGGTTATGCAACAATATCCTAGAAAAGCTCGATAAATTTCATGAGACCCAACTAAAAAGTATACATAAACTGACTAAATTGGAAAATATTATGCAGAGATCCAACAGCAGAATGGAAGAACACAAGAATCAGGTCAAAGAGCCAAAAGACATTCCGCTGGAGAAGGAAGAAGAAAAGAGGATCCAGAAAGTTGAAGATAGTGTAAGGAGCCTCTGGGACAACTGCAAGCGCACCAACATCAGAATTATGGGGGTGCCAGAAGAAGAGGGAGTGCAAAATATTGAAAACATATTTGAAGAAATAATATCAGAAAACTTCCCTCATCTGGTGAAAGAAATAGACTTACAAGTATAGGAAGCCTACAGAACCCCAAACAAGAGGGATCCAAAGAAAAATTCTTGGAGACACATCATCATCAATATGCCAAGGGTAAAAGACAAAAAGAGGATCTTACAAGCAGCAAGAGAAAAGCAGTTGGTTACCTAAAAGGGAGCACCCATACGACTATCAGCTGATTTCTCAACAGAAACCATGCAGGCCAGAAGGGAGTGGCAAGAAATATTCAAAGTGATGAATAGCGAGAACCTACAACCAAGATTACTGTATCCAGCAAAGTTATCATTCAGAATTGAAGGGCAGATAAAGACCTTCACAGATAAGAAAAAGCTAAAGGAGTTCATCACCACCAAACCAGTATTATATGAAATGCTGAAAGGTATTACTTAAGAAGAAGATCAAGTGAATTAAAAATCTCAGGAATAGAATAAACTGGTGAATATAATAGAATTAGGGGCAAAGAAAGGGAGTGGATAGATAATTGTCAGGGTGAAAGGGGTGTGGGGTGCAGAAAGAGACTGGATTAAAATTGTATGACCTATGGATGAGGACAATAGTGGGGGGAGGGAGTAAGGGCAGAGGGTGGGGTGGGAATCAGGTGGAAGGGAGCTATGGGGGAGAAAAAGGAGAAATAATTGTAATAATCTGAGCAATAAAGATTTATTAAAAAAAAAAAGAAGGAAGCATCAAATTCTGTCCAGAAAGATCAGAGAGAGCTTCTCTAAAGAAGTAGCCTGAAAGATGATTATTAACAAATGAGAAATTCACCAAGCAGATAAACAGACAGAGGTTAGTATGTGTGTGTATGTAGGAGTGGGGAGGCAATCCATATAGGAATAAGTGAAGGCATGAGAATGGCATGGTATATTTGGAGAATTGCAAATAGCTAAGTATGGAATGGAAGCATGCAAGGAATACACCCAGGACAAGAATTTGGAAAGATAAGCTGGAGACAGATCAAGAAGGACCTTGTATGCCCTGCTATTAATTTTTATTCTACCTTGTGGGTCACATGAGCTACTTAAGTTTTACAATTTAATGAACTGACATAATTAGACCAATTGCAAGTAGTAAGGGAGAACCATTTAGAATCAGGAAAACACATTATCCTGGGAGAGAAATTAGGACCTAAACTAAAATAGTGGTATTAGAGGGAAAATGGAAGGACAGTTAAAACATATTGGGGAGGGACAGGTAATAATGGCATGTCCAGGTGATAGGAGATATATGTAGATTTATATCTTCTTATCTCCATCTGTTCCATTATAAACAGAATTTCATTTATTTAAAAGAGAAGGCTGCCTTTCACTTATCAAAAGATAATTTAAATTGATTTGAAAAAGAAATGTAACACTTACTTGACACAATTTTTCAAGACTTCTTTGTTGGCTTAAAAATCAATTGAAAGAGAAAGCCAGAAAGGGGGAAAGACTTAAAAGAAAACAGTGATATGACTTCCTCTTTCAAATTCTTTATGGGCTATGAGGGAAACACAGTCTAGCACATGTGGCTTAATCTACAGACAATATTATGTCAGCAAGATTTTATTAATCTGCTTTAAAGGATTACTCCAAAAAGATTCAATTGCATTGCTATGAGACATTTCAGCCAAAATATTAATGGAATGCCATGATCCAATGCGACACTGTAAAAGTGGCACACACGTCATTTTGGTGGCAAGGGAAACTTTTTCCCAGCTTCAATAATAGCCTACTTCGTTCTGTAACAATGAGATTCCATGTCACCATCGCCATTAATCTGTCAAGTGTGAACAATACTGAACATTGTGCTTTCCCCCAAGGATTTACATATAAACTACATAGAATCATTTGGCACCATATTCTGTCTTTACTCAGCAGAGGCACAATTTTGGAAGGAACTAGGACTAGCTACCAGGCCATATCTAAAAGATGGCCACAAGTGAAAAAGCAGTATTAGAAATGTCATTCTTGCCCTTTGGACAAGTCCATGTGATCTAGACCTTCAGAATTTAATTTTATTGACTGTTAAAATATATTTTAGAGTTTAAAAAATTACACAGCAGAGCCGGAACCGGTTAGGCTCAGTGGATAGAGCGTCGGTCTGCGGACTGAAGGGTCCTAGGTTCGATTCCAGTCAATGGCATGTACATTGGTTGTGGGCACATCCCCGGTGCAAGGTATGCAGGAGGCAGCTGGTCGATGTTTCTCTCTCATCGATGTTTCTAGCTCTCTATCCCTCTCCCTTCCTCTCTGTGAAAAACCAATAAAATATATATATA
This sequence comes from Vespertilio murinus, assembly GCA_963924515.1. NCBI lineage: Eukaryota > Metazoa > Chordata > Mammalia > Chiroptera > Vespertilionidae > Vespertilio > Vespertilio murinus. The sequence continues at coordinate 50,445,821 of OZ004705.1, forward strand.
TATATATATATATATATATATATATATATATTTTAAATTACACAACAGAAGTTTTTCTGTATGTGAACCTACCAAAAGTACATTCTTCTAATTACTATTTTGCCCCAAATATCTTAACTTTATATTGGTTTTTGAAAACTTAAACATTTGGCATAGTGAAGCAGAAACTTAGAAAAGCCCAAGTTTGTCACCCAGTTGATGATCAAGATCATGGTCTTAGCTGCCAAGATGATGTATATACTGTGATCTTTTGGCTAGATAGATAATGTTTGTTACCAATATATATGCCATGTATTGATATTTCTTAGTTGGCATTAGTTTAATGTTTAAAATCCATTCTTTATAACAATGTGGCCTTAGACAAGTAACTTCAGGGTATTTATTAAGTTCATGTACGTATTATATTTGGTTATATAAAGCCATTTGCATTCTTCTCTATTTCATATTATGAGCAGACCTTGAGTCCTCCTTTATTTTATTTTTTCATTTTGCCTCCCAGTCTTCCTTACTTCAACATTTATTAGATATTATTGGCATTGATGTTAAGAAAAGAGCTATGCTTAAATCAAGATTCATGCTTAAGTAAATCAGCATAAATAATAAGTAAATATCAGTTCAATAAGTAATAAATAAGTTAATTTTAATACCACTGAAGAAAAGAATACGATCTTTGTTCTTCAGACACAAAGGGGAAAAAATAGAATTAAACTCATGTTGTCCTTTAGAACCAATGTTTTTAAAGTTAAAAATTATACATGAAACTTACCCTGTGAGATTGCAGTTCAGTCACCTGTGTTGAATATAAGCACTTGGTACCTCTCCAGTTCTTCATGCCATCCTGAACTGACATGCTTCATTACTGTCAGGCTAGTTTTAGATTAAGAGGGATAGCTCTGAACACTCGCTGCCTTTAGCAGAACAAACATGCAGGAAATAGCACAAGCTTAAACCAACCTCCTGTTCTTAGACGTGGTTTGTTTTGCATTCATTGTGGCAGATTAGTACCCATTCAACAAATATTAGTACCCTTCAACTCTGTTCTTCATGAAACTATATGTTCAGCTGTGGAGAAAATTGAAGGACGTTTTTAACTGGGGGCACATGGAAGACATTAGAACAATCTCCAAAGCAAAACCCTCCTCCTACCAGGCCAAAATAAATAAATAAATCGACTCCTGTATTACAGAAAAATCCACTTTCAAATAAAATATTGAAGCATACTAAAGGATGACTTTTGGTAAAGGCTGCTTGAAATAGCTCCTGGCGAGGTCTGGGTTTTCAGCACAATTGCATTTTGAGTGTAAAGGGAAATGCCTTCCCGAAGTCAGATTTCCTCTCCATAAACAAGGTGTCCTCAAGACGGCCTCAGAGGCCCACCCACTCCTACCTGCTCAGCCTCCCCCGAAAACACTCCTACCCACGAAACAATATGCCCAGCCAATTTAGTCCAGCCCAAGAGAAACCGAAGTTAAGAGAAGTTCTCAAAAATAAAACAACACAAAAACAGGAAACACTGACATGGATATTGCCCCCTTGTCTTCCAAGAATACTACCAGCACATCAGGATACAATAGACAACTCACAGGCTGAGTCAAGAATTCCAGTTCTTACAGCAAAATCTGACAGTTTTTCTGAGTCTACATTTCTTCTCTGTCAAATAGTGGTGACTTTTATTCAAAACATGATTGCATCCTTGAGGAAATCAAATGAGCTCATTGATATGAAAGGACTCACAAACTCTTTTTATTCCAATTGATCTATACTTCATTCATTGATGAGTCCCAAATTTATATCTCTAGCGCCATCGCTTCCCTAAGCTCTGAACAGGTGATAACAGGCATTTTAACTTATCATGTCTAAAAGAGAACTTTACATCCTCCATTTCCATCTGTTGCTTCCTTGTCTTTGTACATAATGCTATCATAACCTCAGTTGTCCTAGACAAAAACATAAAAAATGATATTTAATTCCTGTCTTTTCCTCATAACCCATATCCAATCAAGTAATAAGTCTGCTCAGTTCTGTCTTCAGTTCTGGAGCTGCCCTCTTGTCCCATCTCTATTTCTAAAACCCTGGGCTAAACCATAATTTTATCTCACCTGAACTGCTGCAAAAGCCTATCAGCTGGTTTCCTTGCTTCGCCTATAGCTGACCTATAATCAAAGTTTAGTTCAGCGGCCAGAATGATCTGAGAATACAAATAAAATTATATCACTCCTACCAAAACAGGTTTGGCTCAGTGGATAGAGTGTCAGCCTGCGGACTAAAGGGTCCCGGGTTCGATTCCAGTCAAGGGCATGTACATTGGTTGTGGGCACATCCCCAATAGGGGGTGTGTAAGAGGCAGCTGATCAATGATTCTCTCTCATTGATGTTTCTAACTCTCTATCCCTCTCTCTTCCTCTCTGTAAAAGATCAATAAAATGTATATTTTTAAAAATTATATCACTCCTCTGCTTAAAACCTTCTGGTAGCTTCCCATCATACAGTCTGAAATCCAAGCTCCTCATCATGGTCTATGAGGCCTGGTATGATCTGTCCTCTGCCTACCTCTCCAACTTGTCTTCTGATTGTTCCCCTTGCTCACTCGAGCTACACTGGACTGCATTCTTGGAACATTCTAAGCTTATCCCTGCCTTTGGGGCTTTGCATTTGCTATTCCTTCCATGTAATACCTCGCCCAGGCTCCTCCCCCATCTTAGCAATGCTTTATTTCTTCATGTAAACCACTTTGCTCTAAAAATTAGCTCTTCTACAATTATACAAAATATCACTTCATAATCAATAAATGACTAGCATATAAAGAATTATCAAACTGAGCAAGAAAGAAACAAATAATCCAAACAGACAATTGGCAAAGACAAGAAGAGATATTTCACCAAAACAAGATATACAGATGGCAAATAAACACATGAAACAATGTTCATCATCATTAGCCATGAAGGGAATAAATGAAAACCACACTAAAATAGCATGACAAACTTATAATAATGGATAAAATAAAAAGTAGTGACAGCATCAATCACTGATTGAGATGTAGAGAAGTTGAATCACTCATACACACATACAAAAACACAGAGAGGAATATTTCTCAGCCACAGAAAAAGAAACCCTGCCTCTTGGGACAACATGGTTGGATCTTGAGGGCATTATGCTAAGTGAAATAAATCAGAGAAAGATAAACAGTTGTATGACCTCACTCACTTGTGGCATCTAAAAACATCAAACTCATAGAAATAGGACATAGCATGATGATTTCCAGGGCCTGAGCAGTTGGGGGAATGGAGAAATGTTGGTCACAGGGTACAAACTTTCAGGTACAAGATACAATGGATTGCATGGTGACTACAGTTTACAGTACTGTCCTGTTTACTTGAAAGTTTCTGTGAGAGTAGAGCTTTATTGTTCTTACCATACAACAACAACAAAATGGTAATTATGTGAGGTAAAGGATATATTAATTAAACTTATTGTGCTAACATTTTGCAATACATTGATGAATAAAATCACATGTTCATCTTAACTTATGTAAAGTTATAAGATAAATATATCTCAGTGAAGATAAAAAAAGAAAGCCAGACGAAACTGGTTTGGCTCAGTGGATAGAGCATCAGCCTGCGGACTGAAGGGTCCTGGGTTCGATTCTGGTCAAGGGCATGTGCCTTGGTTGCGGGCACATCCCCAGTAGGGGGTGTGCAAGAGGCAGCTGATCGATGTTTCTCTCTCATCGATGTTTCTAACTCTCTATCCCTCTTCCTTCCTCTCTGTAAAAAATCAATAAAATATATATTTTTTTAAAAAAAGAAAGCCAACAAGTCCATGAAAGGTAAAGCTTCTTCTGCTACAATGCCTCTCTGCACCATAGAGTACATGGGGAATGGAAACACTAAAGCTTACACTTCAGTGAGTTACTGTGGATGGTGGCTAATCCTCTGCACTGGCTATAATTTGCCTTTGTTCACTTATGCTTAATCAATGTTATGCTTAAGATGTAAATAAACAAACTTGTCAGTTCAGGTCCCTACCTTATCATGCCCTCCCATGACTGTGCATTTTTTATTACTGAGCACTTCCAGAGAATCAGCAAACAGACTGGGAGATTGAATGACATGGAAAATATTTGATTGATGGTTCTAATATCCATGCTTGTCAGGAGAGACATTTAGACTGAGTCAAAGAGATAGAAATATATTCCAGAGGAAAGTGAGCTTAAAAGATGAAGCTATCAGCCTCTTATTAATGGCCTTCAACCACCTCGATTTTGCTGTGTTTTTAAAGCAACAGCATGTGTTTTAACACAAACATTCCAGCATCGCACTACAGTCGGGAAGGGCAATCTGGAAAAGATACAAACTGCTCTCCACCAACTGTCTTTTGGAATCATCACAGAATTCTGGTCCCCAGATACTGGGAATCTCCCACTAGCATACAGTCGAGTCCACTCTAGGAAACTGCATCATCATCTTAATTTTTAAAAAGAAAGAAATTAAGGCATAAGAAAAAGCTATCTGAGATGCTGACTACAAAGACAATATTTAATTATTCTGGAGTCTGTTATCTAATTTAGAGGATCAATTCTTCATTATTAAAAGCAATACACCAAGCTCTTTATGTATACTTTCTTTCTGTAAGCTTCTTCTTTATAGACTCTCATATTCTATATTAACTTTCTTTCCCTCCCATGCAAAATTGAGGACAAATATACTGTTAACTTCCAACATGGCGATAAGGATAATAATAATTCTTTCCCTATCTTTCTGACAAGACTATTCAGAGGATCAAACGAATGAATGCACATAAAACACAGAGCATATTTTATATGTTAAGTATTACATAAATGCTACTTCGTTGCATATTTGAGAAGAAACTGGACAGAAGAGATAGATTTACTCATGGATACTTGACAAAGTTTGAGAACTCACTTTTGTTTTGACATCCTGTGAAAATAAAAATAAATAAAGCTACTCCATTGGACTAAAATTCTGAAATTCCAAAGGAGTTGAAAATTACCTTATATATTTGGTTTTAAGGAGTGAGGTAATGTTGTGGAACCTGAAACAAACACAAAGAAGAGTCTTGTGGAGTTAAATAACTCACAGCAAATTCACGAACCTCAAAACTTTGTTGCTCGTTATTAGATTCGGAAGATGAAAGCACATAAGAGAAATTCATACAAATTGTTAAGTAAATAATGCCCTCTTTTCTTTCCATTTTACTTTTTATAATAAAAACATAGAATCTACTCATCATGATTTATTAAAATATGCCAAGGAACACTATTCAGATATCTGCACAAAGGCTTCACATAAATCTGTGTTTAGACTCAAACTCAATTTAAGCAGAATAAACCTTTAAAAAAAACTTCTAAATGCCCCTAGGTTTCAAATAGATTTAATTCTGCTAATGAAAATACGACACTATATGCCAATTTATAGTCTCACTACTTTCTATGATGTGAATCTGAAAAGGAGGCTATTAATCTAAGAAGCCATCGGCCAGTCTTCATCATTTCACTCAAAGAAGAAATTTATTTTCTTTTTTTGCCACTACGCCATCTTATTCATCTCATAGCTCTCAGTTATGAATCCCTATGGGTTGCTTTCCTTTGTTTATTTTTCAAATATTTCTAGGAAGGTAAAAATATATTCATTTCCTAGAAAATATTTTTCACTATTCTTTTTTAAAAATATTTTTATTGATTTTTTTAACAGAGAGGAAGGGAAAGGGATAGAAAGTTAGAAGCGTTATGAGAGAAAAACATTGATCAGATGCCTCCTGTATACCCCCCTACTGGGGACGTGCCCACAACCAAGGTACATGCCCTTGACTGAAATTGAACCTGGAACCCTTCTGTCTGCAGGCCAACACTCTATCCACTGAGCCAAACCAGTTAAGGAATCCACTGTTCTTTCTGAAGTGTTTAATAGTTGATCAGTAACATGCATTTTAACCTAAAGGTATGTTTCTTGAGTGGACTCTCAACCCAATATTTGATTTGAGTAATCCATTGGTTTCCCTTTCTACTGTATAAAATATCTTTCCTGAGCTAAGATTTTAAAGCGACTTGTGCTTTAGGAATCAAAATCCAAGTAGGCATAGTGAAGATATACACCTTCATTCTCTATATAAATCCCAAACTTTAAAATACATTTCTTTTTTGTTCAGCCTTACTTCCCAATTATTGACTCAGCTAGTTACTATGCAACCAGTCAGAATCCTAACTATACAGCCAATATTTTAAATATTATATATTCTCAAGATTTCTACTTTTTTCTCTATACAAAAATTTTCCTATCCTCCAAAGCCTGCTGCTACTACAATTGTATACATAGATAAAGGATGCCCAGGAATGGGAAAAGCTTTCAACCTAATTTCTACCTACTAAAATATAAATTTAGTAAAACAGACACACTATGTTTTGGGTTGGCATGTCTTTTCCATTGTAGGGGAATCATGTATGTATAACCACATTCAAAATATAATACATTAAGATTTGATTTTTTTTTCCTTTGTGATATTGAGAATACATACTTCAACCTAGTTCCATATATATCCTGGCTTCCAGGAAGCCGAGTCAGACCAGCTAGCTTCTCATTACATAACTATATTAGCCTCTTTTTAAACTAATTTGTGATTTTTTTTCCCTTTACCAACCCCTAGACTACTGTCTAGTAAAAATTCATTAGTTTTTTTGTGAACATGTTATGCATCATGATCATTTTAAATCTCTTTTAAAGAACTAGTAGGAAACAAGTGCATGCATACATATACACATGCTCAAGGGGATAAGTTTTAATATTAGTAAAAATTAACAGAAGTTGAACAACACTTTTACATGTCTTAAAAAGCATTTAAAACCACATTCCATAAAATAGATTTTCTTTTAGCTTACTGGGAGGCCTGGGAGGCCTATAACTAAAGAATATTAGAAGATTTTAAAGCACAATGGTTGTGACAATACTGAAGCCAAGATTTATAAAGGCCTATTAAAGTTCCAGTGACATTCTCTTCCTATTTTTCCATGTCAGCAGGAACAGCTTAGGGACTGGACTGCTCTTTGCTGGCCAGATCTTCTGCCAGTGAATGCTGGCGAGGTGAGAAACTGCAAGCTAGAAAATGCAAAGCATAGAAGGTTTCACCTGCTGTGTAAATGGATTTATCTTGAGGATGAAAGGAGGGTCACTGCTTTTCCTCAAAATTGAGCCCTAATAAATGTTAGTGGACAATAAAAATGTGCTTTACTAAACTCAACATATTTTAAAAATCATGTTAAACATAGTTAAAGTTTAATAAATATTTAAAGATATTTATAAGCAAGTAAGCAATCACAGTCATTGATCAGCAAATTAGAGGCAAACAACTCATGTACTTTTTATCATTTTCAAGATTTTTTTTGACTGTATGAATTTAACTGTAGCTGCTTAACAACTTTCACCAGAAAATAGCCCATATGGATATTTGGTATTAATATATTTTATATTGGCATAGAATTTTTCTGTTTACAAGTGATTTTCATTCATAGATGACCTCACTCAATCTTCATCAGTCTGTGAGAACAGAGTTACATAATAATAAGCATTAGATAAATAGAACAAATATGAAACAGAGTTAAATCAGGCTGATTAAGACTATAGAATTTAGGCATTTTAAGCTTTTCAAACCCAAGACAACATACTTTATCATTGAGAACACTGAAAATCTTTACTTAAGTAATATTTGTATGGAAAACTATTCACCAGGATAAAGTAAAAACCATTAACATGGACAAATATACAAGGAGCAGACCAGTAAAGAATAAATGTACATAATGGCAAGAAAATAATTTAGTCTTTTATCAGTCGAAGCACAGATGCATTGGAGTGATAGTAAGTAGAGAGAACTTATCACTTATTTGGTTCAACAAAATGAGACAGATTTTAATTTAAGTAATCCCTACTTATGAGGTAGGTGCTATTATCATGCCATTTTATGCCTAGGGAAACTATGGAACTGGGATTAAGATATGTCACTTGACATCACAAATCTAATACATGGCCAATGTGAGACTCCCACCAAGGTCCTGACAACTTCTCCCTAATCTCAATCTACTGCCTGGAGAAGCAATCTATTAGTATAAACAGGAACTTGCAACTGTGAAAAGGAAAGGGCTTATCTTATAATCAGGTGGTACCCAGAGGCATGATTTGAGTGAAAAATAAGAAACACACCTCTAAAATATTCACCTCATTGACTCATATCATTAGAGGTTTCCTTCTTAAGTTCTGCTTTCAAAAATCCCCTACTTGACGCAGGTATTCCGAGACATACAGTCACTATCCAATGCCATAGTTTTCAATGAGTATCAGGGAGATAGCAATGACCCTTATTTTATGACACCCACATGGAAAGATAAACAAAACCCCATATTCAGGGTTCTACCTAGACCTGAACCCCCCAAGAGAAAAGGCAACCAAAATAGCTTGCTCCACATTTGGGCTGGAGATCAGGACAGGGCATAGGTGGCGTGGGGAGAATCTTAAAAACACATAGAGAAGCCCCACAGAAACAAAGACCTGGCAAGAGGGGTGGCCATTGGTCCAATGAGGCCAGAGGGATGGAAGGGAAAAGGCAAGCCTTTAGGGCTTTAAAACAGGAGCAGAGGCCTTGGCAATAAGAAACTGCTGGGAAACTTGCAGAGGAGGTCCAACGTAGAGAGGCAGGTTGGCTAATTTGGCACCAGCAGAAGCATGAGGTGGACTCTAGCCAGGCCGGCAAGAGAATGAGATATGGCAGGTGACCAAAATGCAAGAGATGGCACTGAAGATGTCCTTATCACAGCACACCCTACAAGACAGTTCAGGAATGATCGATGAAGAACAAGAAGCTCTTGCTTTCGCTGTTCCCGGGGAAGGTTTAGAACACAGAAGCTTCACAGAATTTCATTTTGCCCTAGAGACAACTTGCCCGGAGGTGACAATTTTGATACAATATCTACTTACTAATACTACCATCCATAGAAGCTCAGCGGGGATATGAAAATAAAAATTCTCTCTCTGAAAAAATGTGAGAAAATATTGCATATCTATTTCTAAGAGAATAAATAGAGAAGAGAAGCTATTATGACAGAAAAGAAGAGAAAATAAAAAACAGATGTTCAGCAAAGCGGGCGAGAAGCATAGGAAAAGAAGCTCCCTGCACAATGATCACAGACAGAGGCTCTGTGAGTGGCCTGTATTTTTCCAGAAGGAAAGAGAGAATTATGAAAGAATTATACACAATAGGAAAGGTACAGATTGGATCCAAATGCCTAGTCAATAGAGCTCTGGGATTCTCTGAAGAAAAAAAAAAAAAAAAACGAAGAGGAGTGGAAATAAAATGACTCAACTGAAAGGTAAATAATTCCTAGACCCAAATTTCTTTTCTTAAAAATTTTATTGAATTGATTGGTTAATAAAAGTATATACATTTCAGGTGTACAATTCTGTAATACATCATCTGTATACTGTATTGTGTGTTCACCACCCAAGTCAAGTCTTCCTCCATCACCATTTCTTCCCCCCTTTACCTTCTTCTACTACCCACTCCGTGCCCTCTGACAATCACCATACTAGGGTCTGTATCTATGAGGGCTTTTTTCCTTTGCTTATTCCCTTCACCTTTTTCATCCATACTCCCACCCCCATCCCTTCTGGCAGCTGCAGTCTGTTCTCTGTATCTATGAATCTCTTTCTATTTTGTTTGTTAGTTTATTTTGTTCATTAGATTTCACATATAAGTGAAACCATATGTTACTTGTCTTCTCTGACTGACTTATTTCACTTAGCAAAATGTTCTCCAGATCCATCCACGCTATTGCAAAAAATAAGATTTCCTTCTTTTTATGGCTGAGTAGTATTCCATTGTGAAAAATAGCAGTATAGCTATTGGTGGGAAGAATAAATATTTTACATGAATACAAGTTAGAGTGATGTGTGAGTTGATTCCCAAAGGGGGATTTAAATGCTAGTCATAAGATTGAATTCTAAAAATGCTCTGTTGTTTCCATAATTTGTGACCCCCTTGCTTTTTTGAAATCTCTACATTGGGCTGAATAGAAGACCACTAAACGTGGTGTGCTGGGTCAGTCCTAGATATTTTCATCTCTATTAAGATTAAGTGTTGTGCCAAGACCGGTTTGGCTCAGTGGATAGAACGTCGGCCTATGGACTGAAGGGTCCTGGGTTCGATTCCAATCCGAGGGCGTGTACCTTGGTTGCGGGCACATCTCCAGTGGGGGGTGTGCAGGAGGCAGCTGATCAATGTTTCTCTCTCATCGATGTTTCCAACTCTCTATCCCTCTCCCTTCCTCTCTGTAAAAACTCAATAAAATATATTTTTTTAAAAGATTAAGTGTTGTATTCTCTGCCAAATTTTAAGTGTTAGATTAACCATAAATCTTAGAAGCCTGGCTATATTTTGCATTGGGCTCCCTAAGTCTGAGCTGAATAAATTCAGAGAGGTACAACTTATCAGATGAAAACAAAAATAACTCACATCTATTCCTTATATTGAAAAATAAAGTGACTGGGAAATTTGGGTTACATTTTCATAATAAATGACCCCTCTTTTAGTCATAAGAATTTTTCTTGCATACTTATTTCTTTTTAAACTATATTTCAGCAACAACAATAACAGCCATCATTTCTGTTTATACTCTGCTAAGCATGCAGATATTAAAATTAATCCTCTCCAAACAATATTTTAATGTGGATAGCACAAATTTACATAAAAGGAAGCAAAGGCATAGTTATCTTAGGAAACTTCCCCAAATACCCAAAGCTGGAAAGTGGCAGAACAGAAGTTTGAACACAGGTCTTTCTGAAGCCCACGTTCTTAATCTTAACCACTAGGATCCTAAGCTCAGTGCTGCCCACCGGGAACAGAAAAATGAACAAGTCACAGTGTTTAAGGAGTCCACATGGGTGGTGAGAAAAGAAAGGAAAAAGAATGGATATAACCCATAAGAGCATGAAAGAATTCTAAAGAATACACAAGTCTAGTACTAATAGCCCGAGTATGAAAAGTGAGGCCAGGTATGTCTGCACTAGACTTAGAATGAGAAGGAGGCTGTGGAGAGCTAGGGGTGGAAAGTATCCAGCTGGGGAAGTATCCAGCTGATTGAATTCATTCTTAGCATCACTGGAAGGAACAAATGGATGGAATTATCAATGAAGAAGATTCTAGTTTTACATGTATGCATGCATATAAGTACAACCAATGGACACAAAACTCTAGGGAGGAAGGGCATTTACAGGAGGGGGGGCAATGGTAATATATGTACATAGATAATAATTTAATAAAAAATATTTTTTAAAGATTCTAGTTTTAATGGTCACTTTTTCAAGAGAACCCAAAGTTGCCATTATTCTACAGCTATGTTCAGTTTTATTAAGTCTGCTTTTTATTCCACACATTTAAAAAATTAAGAGTATCAAACCAGAAGAACTTAAATTAAAACCTTCAGATTGATGCTGTTATTAATTCCTGGCTTTTGATGTTGGAACTATAGCTAAATGGGTACTTGGTCATTGTCTATTTCAAAGCAGTTTTCCCAAGTTTGCTAGTAAGAAAATTATGTAATTCAAACCCGAAGTTTCCCTTCAAACATATTGCTTTTCTTTCTCCGCCCTTTCCTACAGGGCCACAGTTTATTACTAGGAAATATAACCAGGCAGGGACAAGGTTTTTTGTGTGTTTTTTTTTTCACAAAGCCTATTTTTAAGATTTAATGTGTAGTACTGTGGATAAGATTAGATCTACCCAAGTTAGTTTAGCCATTTAGAAATATCTAACAAAACATAAAGGGTACATAACCTATAATAGGGCAACCTGACTACTATGTGGCTACCTGACAGAAATCCTCACATGGGGATGGCAGGCACGATGAAACATACATGAGGAGGGACAATACCATGTTGTAAGAGCAAAAGTTGAAAGCAACATAAGTGATCATCCATTAGACACCAGTTAAATAAAGATCTTGTGCAACAATTTAAGACAATAAGGTCAATCTATATGGACTAACTTAGTAAGATCTCCAAAACGTGTTAATGAAAAAATGTACTTATTAAACATAAACAGAATCCACTCATACCTAGTCACATATGTATTTACATAAGGAACCCTTTTATATCCATATGTGTATGCATATACATACATGCATATACATACATGCATATACATACACATTAAATGCATAGAGATTGAGGTTGATAAAAGTATTCAAAGGATATTTTATCTGTTCCCATTTATTTACTTTATTGCTATCATAATAATGAGTATCTATATTACTTGTATAATTGAAATGAAACAGTACATTTTTTTAAAAAAATCATGTAAATCATAAATTAATCTACTTCATTCCATTTTCAATCAACATTAAAGTTAGCTAGCCTGTAATTGTTACAGTTTTGCCTCCTTTTAAAAGAAAGCTCAAACTTTTGCATTTGCAAACTTGTATGCCTGAGGCTCATTCCTAATAGAAAATTTAATGTTATGGGTCTCAGCACAGCAGGGAGTCAGTGAGAGCAGGACATACTCTCCTTTTTCACTGAGCACCACAAACTGGATGTCTAATAAATGTAAAAGAACAGAGAAATAAACCAGCCAACAGGTAAATGACAGCATCAGTAAATACTACCATCCTATTTCTCAGGATCGGTCAGGATTACATGTTTGGCAATTGATAGAGAGGAATTAGAAAATATTCAAGAAAGAGCTAAAATCTCTTTTATTCTGGGCCACATTACTGTATTGATTTTGTTAACAGTGCTAACGATTAAACCCCGGAAGCATGTTAAAGATTATGTCTGAGACTTTCATTCTTCTCTAGCCATAAAAATTGCTTTGTTAATGTTGTTAGGTTTTGAAGCCATGTGAAAATGGAGGCAGAGCTTGGAGTGATAGAGCTACAAAGCAAGAAACACCAAGGCTTGCCAGAAGCCACCAGAAAAAGTATACATCTCTGCTTGCAATATATTTGAAATGGCCTAGCTGGCATGGCTCAGTGGCTGAGCATTGACCTATGAACCAGGAGGTCACAGTTAAAATTCCAGGTCAGGACACATGCCTGTGTTGTGGGCTGCATCCCCCGTGTGGGGCCTGCAAGAGACAGCCGATCAATGATTCTCTCTCATCATTGATGTTTCTATCTCTCTCACCCACTTCCTTCCTCTCTGAAAATATATCCTATATAATAAAAGGGTAACATGCAAATTGACCCTGAGGGGAGACCAACCAAGCATGACTAGTCGCTATGACGTGCACTGACCACCAGGGGGCAGATTCTGGACGCAGGAGCTGCCCTCTGGTGGTCAGTGTGCTTCCACAGGGGGAATGCCCCTCAGCCAGAAGCCAGCTCATGGCTGGCCAGGGCAGCAGCAGTGGTGGGAGCCTCTCCCACCTCCGGGGCAATGCTAAGGATATCTGACTAATGGCTTAGGCTCGCCATAGGGAGCGGGCCTAAGCCATTAGTCGGACATTTCCTAAGGGAGCTCCTAGGCTTCCAGAGGATTGTGTGACTGCCAGCTTTGGCCAGATCCCTTGGGAAGTGGGCCTAAGCCGGCAGGTGACATCCCCCAAGGGGTCTTGGACTGCGAGATGGTGCAGGCTGGGTCCATGAAAATTCGTGCACTTGGGGGGTCCCTTAGCCTAGCCTGAGGTATAATAATCTGGCCAGAGGCCTGGTGTGCAAAATTCGTGCACAGTGGGGTGTCTCTCAGCCCAGCCTGCACCCTCTCCAATCTGGGACCCCTCAATGGATATCCAACTGCCCGTTTATGCCCGATCTGGACATCCCTCTCACAATCCAGGACTGCTGGCTCCCAACTTCTCACCTGCCTGGCTTCCTGATTGCCCCTAACCAATTCTGCCTGCCATCCTAATCACCCCCTAGCCACTCCCCTGCCAGCCTGATTGATACCTAACTGCTCCCTGCCAGCCTGATTGACCCTAACTGCCTTCCCCTGCAGGCCTGGTCACCCTTAACTGCCCTCCCCTGCAGGCTTGGCCCCCCCAACTGTCCTCCCCTGCAGGTCTAGCCCCCCAATTACTCTCCCCTGCAGGCCTGGGTCTCCCCCCCCCCCCCACGACCCTTCCCTGCAGGCCCGGTCACCTCCATCTTCCCTCCTCTGCCAGTCTGGTCAACCTTAACTGCCCTTTCCTGCAGGCTTAATTGCCCCCAACTGCATTCCCTTTTGCAGGTCTGGTCCCTCCCAACTGCCCTCCCCTGCTGGCCATCTTGTATCCACATGGGGGCAGCCATCTTTGACCACATATGGGGCAGCCATTTGTGTGTTGGGGTGATGGTCAATTTGCATATTACTATTTTATTAGACTATATATATATATATATATATATATATATATATACATATATGAAGCTTTGGATTTAAATTATATAATTTAAGTAGGGAATATTGCTTTGAAATATGAAATAAGCTATAGGAGAGATCCATGAGACAGATTCTCTTCAAATCCTCCAAAAGGACCCCTCTGCTGACACCTGATTTCATACTTCTGGTCTGCAAGGGGATTAAATGTTGTTTTATACTGTTTGAAGTCATTTGCTATGGCAGACTTACAAAATGAATAGTTTTCATGATTTTATCTTTCAGATTCTTACTTTATTTTTAACTATTATAAGTATCTTAAGATTTAGTCAATTCAAAATTTTGATTGTAATTGATTATTAAATATTTATCTTCCCATATTATTTTCTTAATTTTAATAGTAATTTTTATCATAGTTGTCTTATTTTGTGAAATTTAAAAAATATTAGAATCTCTCTGAAGATTAATTTAAAATTTTTAATTTCTGTTTTGCTCCCTGAATTATCTTTTTTGTGTTAGAGTCATTTTCATTGGTTCTTTCATTTGCTATTTTTTCTCAAAGTACATAGTAATATACTTTGAGAAAGTATATTATGTTTATATTTGTGAATTACACACTATACTGGTTAGTATAAACAACACAATTAAATTTCTATGATTATATATTTGACAACTTTCCACCTTGCCTCCCCTTTGTGTGTGTGCATGTCTGCATGTGTGATTGTTGGGGTAAGGAGAAGCTGACACACATACTTAGGCTGCCATCTGGAACTAGAAGTCCCTATAAACTACTACATATTATATTATTTATTTTAATTTTTCTAAGGAGTTATAAATTTCTGCAACATAGGGATTTCTGTTTTTATCTACATTGCATATAGAAATAATTATAATTGTATATTTTTAAAATTAATTGAATAAGTGAATTGGTAAGTTAAGTGAATGAGTGAAAGAAAGCCATTAAAACAAAGTGAACAGCTGATCTGCCCAAGTGATGGAAAACTCAATACTTTCACTATTTGAGAAAACTGACAGAAATGAATTATGACTTAATATGCATGTAAGTAAAAACCATTAATCCTCAGCTCTCAATTAATATATAATCTTAATTAAAAATTCATTTCACTGAGTCAGATAGCTCACAGTCTCTTTTCTTTCACAGGATATTCAATATTTTTTTATTTTAGATCTGAATTATTCTGGAGACATTTTTATTAGATTTTTGCATATGCATAGATTACTAACTATGCAAACAGATGTGTATCAATTTGTACTTTATAAATATATTCCTGTTTATGCAAATTTAGTTTTACACTTGTAAAATCAATACCAGGACAGGTTAAATAGAAATACTTATGGGGGCTCTGTGATTTTAGTATCTTGAATTCATAATTTGACATTTTTCAAACTGAAAAATCCTTTTACTAGTAAAGGGACTCAAAGTTAGTTTCTTCTACTGCATTTTGACTTATATCCCTATGAGTCAATAGTTAAAAGAGTGATCAGCTTTGTTGTATGGATATATATAAAAGCTGGTCTTAGAGAATAAGAGGGGATATACCAGGTAGAAGAGAGAAGAAAGGGAATTCCAGGCAGAGGAAGCACAGTAACCCTCAACCAACCAGGATTAAAAGGGAACATCCTGACCATTGTAAAGAGCATCTATAAAAAACCATAGCTGGCATTATACTTGATGAAGAAAGCCTGTATACACCCCTCCTAAGATCAGGAACAAGCAAGGATGTCTTCTGTTTCACTCTGTCTAACATTGGCACTAGTGAGTCCTACAAGAACAATTAGTAAGAGAATAAAAAGCATCCAGATTAGAAAGGAAGAAGTAAAATTATCTCATTTGCAGGTGACAAAATCTTAAATATAGAAAATCCTATGGAACCCATTACAAAACTATTAGATTTAATAAACAAGTTCAGCAAGATTTCAGGATACAAGACTAATATATAGACCTGACTGGGTGGCTTGGTTAGCAGGAGTGTTGTCCTGTACACCAAAACATTGTGGATTTGATTCCAGTCAGGGCACATACCTAGATTTTGGGTTCGATCCTCAGTCAGGGTACATGCAGGAGACAATCAATATCTCTCCCTCTCCCTCTCTCTCTTTCCCTATCTGTCTCTTTTTATCCATACCGCTCTAAAAATCAATAAAAACATATCCTCAGAGGAAGATTAAAAAAGATTATATAAAATCAATTATATTTCAGTGCAATGAGCAACTAAAAACAAAATTAAGAAAACAATTCCATTTATAATAGCATCGAAAATAAATATTTAGGAATAAATTTCACAAAATAATTGCAAAATTTATACTCTGAAACTATACAACATTTTGGGGGGCAGGGGAGGGGAAGATAATACCTAAGCAAATGGAAAGACATCCTATTTTTATAAATCAGAAGACTTAATGTTGTGAAAATGGCTATATTCCTCGAATTGATCTATAGATTCAACAACAACTTTGAGGAGTAAAAGAAGACCAATTATGATGTTATTTCTATTCAAAGTTCCTACTCATGACCTTCAGATACAATCAGTAGTAAGACCTACAAGCTTGACTTCCTCCTCTCAGGTCTCCTCACTGACTTGTGTGCTGAGGGCTGTTTTCTAGACCTGCTACAGACACCATAACTGTGCATTCAAATTCTTCCAGTTTTGTTACGTGGATGCTGTTAACAAAAAAACAAAAAACAAACAAAAACAAAAAAACAACTAAGGATTTTTTTTAAAAGAATGAAATAAAGTGAGGGGGGCAGGGAAAAGCAGTGCTAAGCTAACTTCCCCCTTCGCCAAAAGAGCACAAGAAAATATCTTAGCAGTGTGTGAAAAGGAGAGAGCACAAACTATTAAACAGGAACATTCGGTCCTGTAAATGCTTGACTTTCAAGTATAAATAACTTCAATTTATAATAGTTTGAAATGCAGAAAGACTAGTTGCAAGTTTTAATTGCAATAAGTTTGAGGCCATTTGGAGACCCAACACCCTTTACAACCACAAGTGATTTATAAAGTATTACCACATAAAAGTAAAACAAACAAACAAAAAACCTTTCCAGTGTGTTAATTTATCACCAAGAAATATAAATTTATGAATTTCCAAGGCATCACTGGCATAAAGTTCATAAATGTTCTTTGCATCAATATCCATTTGAATTATCTCTACTAATAACTGAGCACCAGAGAAAAACTTGCACCTCAATGAAGTAATTCATATTAATTATCTATTATAAATTTCACAATAGTTTTTCTTTTAATTACATGGAATTTATTGGTTTGGAGTTACCTTTATTTTTTGTGTTTTTGTCAGAGAAATAATATCTTATTCACCTATTTGTCCACTTTTTAAATGATATAATTTATAAAATTATAAATCACAATGTTATATCATGATTTTTTCTATGCTTAATTTTAAAAATATATATTTTATTAATTTCAGAGAGGAAGTAAAAGGGAGAAAGAGAAAAAAAAAACACACCAAGATGGCAGCATAGGTAACTGCCTAACAGAAACTACCCAGATTTTCTCTTATGTCAATAGAACCATTTTGAATGTTCTATTTCTTTTCAGAGTTATTTTATGAGAGACTTGAGAAAGGACAACTTAAATGCTAGTTAGCTTCCCCACCATCTTAATACCAAGTTTGCTCTTAAATAGAGTTTCTACCTTGGAATTCAGTCATAGCTCAGAAGTTGTCCTGTTTGCCCTTCTGGGAATTTCAGATACTATAAGAAAAATGGAAGGCAAGGCTTCACGTCCAATACAATGCTACAGAGTCTTTGGCTAGTAATCAGAATTAAAATTGTTTCAGATTTCACTTATTTCTTTCATTCTTCAACCAATCCCTCCACAAGTGATAGTTTTTCAAGGACAAGTAAAGTATTCTTTAAAATGTTAAAGGCAAATAACAGAGATAATCCACTGAACACCTGCTCCGACCCAGGCAGTCAAGGCCTCTACTAACATTTGACCCAGGAACACTTTCAGGGCATATTCTCCTCAGTTCCGTTTAGTTAGAATTACCATCTTCAACTTCTTGAATTTAAGTTCTCACATGCTCACAATCTTTATCTTCTTTTTTTTCAACTTATCTTTATTGTTGAGAGTAATACAATGTAACATTTTTCCCCATTGACCCCTTCTAGCACACCCCAGTTCCTCCACTCCAGGCCTTCACCACACTGTTACAATATTTATCTTTAAATAAAGGAGGTTATACACTGAGAATTCCTCAACACCTTGGCTAATATTAGCCTTGGCACAGTTTTATTACCTAAAGAATTAAAAAACACAAACAAAAACCTTTTTATTACCTGAAGGAATAGGAATAACAGTTCTGAAACAATTCAATATTTTCTTAATATTTATGAATACAAATAAGTTTATTTCTCAATTTGTTCAATAAAGAGTTTACCTTGAATAAATGAAAGCAAATCACACAAAAAATAACCCTTTGATCTGTGTTTGGCATTTGCTGTAAACATCTTTTCATGTTATTCTATGATAGAGATTCCTCTTCCAATGAAGAAAAATGTACGCTAAATGCTATCTAAAACATAGTCATGACTTTGTAAATGCCCTGTGTCACACAATTGGAGACACTGCTCTGTTGACAGGAATTCTTGCTATGATGTGTTCATAGGAAGCCTGGGCTTTGGTCCAAGAACCTGGATCTGAGAAAGTCATTCCCTGCCTTTTCCAGAGAATTACTAAAGAAACTACTCCATCCTGTAAGCTGTCCTTTTCCCATGGCTACCCTTATTCTCTTGTCCTGGCACCTCTCCAGCTCAGAGTAAGGCTCCTGAGGCTTACAGTTGCCTGCTGGGACGGCCGCACAGAAACACCTACGTCAGTTTCTCCTGAGGCATTCAGAGGAGATTCCACCAGCTGTCAAGACCCCCTCCACCATCACAGCACTCTCAGAAGCAGCCACTCACAAGAGACTCGGGTCACACGCACTGGGGAGTGAGATGGCAGGATTATAAATTCTTGTTATAGACACACTGTCATACCCAAGTGAGAGATTGCAGAGCTGTGTTAAGCTGATGGATAATCTGGCAGCAAACAAACGTGCTTATTGTCTTTTCAATCTAAGCTGTGCAACTGTTTCCCCTGTCTTACATGCCAAGTTTTTCAACGACTTCATCTCCAAATTACTATCATTAGTAACGTACAAGAGTACAGCCAGTATCATTTCTCCTGAACCTATCCCTGGAAGAAAAAAGATGAAATAAAAAGAGAGGAAATCACTCTTTTTCAGCTCACATTTTTCAGTGACGACGCCAGGTTGCACAGGTTGTATACAGCCCTAGTGGAATCCACAATCGAAAGCATGCACAGTAAAGCTTTCAAAAAGACAGATTAATTTTCAAGTAATAGCTCAGATGTATGATCACTGGTGCAATTCCAAACTTTAAAACATACTTACACTCATGCAATCTCGCACATTCATATTTCCTAGTATTGTTTTCAAATTCCCAGCATACACTGTAAATAGCTTTTCTTTCCTGGAATTTACCACTGACATTACTTTGTAAATTTGTTCGTGGGTTTGCTTCCATCAGAGTTCTCAAGATTTTTCTTCCCTCAGAGGCTGTCAAAAAATGATCATAACTAAATTTGGAAAGATAATGGGAAAGGTATACCCTCTTCTCAAAGCACTTTACGTAATTACCCTGAGATTCAGTCAAGACAACAATTGGAATTTGGGTATTTTACACTCTAACTACAGACAGCTTTATATTTGTTTCAATAAAAGATGGGGGGGTGTGGGTATTAGCACAGCTGGTCTTGTCCACAACTGCTTTCCTTTGGCAAATGGAACATGAGGTTATTAAATTCCCATGGCATCGGATAATTTACACTGTGATTAATTATTTCTATGAGGATAATGGAGACTTAACTGGGGAGCTCACTGGTATTGATTCTGAGGAAATTTTAAGGCTTGGTAATAACACCGGAGACAAGATATTACATGAAAACCTAGAAGAGCACTTACTAGCATACTAAATAACATTAGTAAAATAAATATATTTTGTATTGATCACCTTCAGTGAAAGTTTTACCAGGCAATGTTCATATTAATTAACTAGAGGCCCAGCACCCGATTAAATCGTGCTCATGCAGGATCCCCTAGGCCTAGCCTACCATCAGGGCCATGTCTGCTGCCATGTGAAGCCTCACATGCTCTGTGGATGCTGCTGGCACCCCACAACGCTTTGGAGACACTATCGGCATCCCACGACACTCCATCAATGCTGATGGCGCCACATGGGGGGGCCCAAGAGGTGTTCCATGCACCTCCAGGTGTCCGGTCATTTGGCCATTACAGCATCACAGCGTTACAGCCACTGGCCTTTTATAATATAGATGTGGCCTGATTGCACACTTGAGACCCCAGAGCACATGTTAGGATTAAAACCTAACTTGTTACCAAATAGTAACACAAATAAAAAGAATAACCAGGACCATTCACCTCCTAACATTAGATATGCCTCCTGGCTTTCTCATTCCTCTGATCTCACAGGATTTGCAGAAACTACATAAGAAACCAGAAATATTTAAGTAGCTTTTCTGTAGATTCACTGGATTGTCTTCATAGATGACTAGAGGCCCAGTGCATGGACTCAGGCACATTGAAAGGAAATTAATTAGAAGGTGGCCTGCGGGGCAGGACTGGGCCAGACCAGCTGGACATACCTTGTATCCAACCTCCCACTGTTTCTCCCTGGCCAGCTGCACCTGGGGCAGCGACAGGCTAGAAGGGTATCTGTGGAGTGAGCAAGGTCCCTCTGATTGGTCAGTTCTTATGCCAGTCAGCATCAAAAGCCCCACATCCTAGGGAACCATTGCTCCCCACAGCACCCACTTTTGTTTCTCATTGGTCAGTTCCTATGCCAGTCAACATCAGAAGCTCTGCCTCCTATGCAGCCATTGGTTCCCCATAGCACCCACCTTTGGTTCTGAATGGTTGGTTCCTATACCAGTCAACATATCCAGGCCTATCTCTGGGCCTGATCCAAGAGGTGGGGCTTAACGGCATCCCCCAAGGAGGCCAGGAGAGAAAGAAAAGCCTGGCTGCGAGCAAAGATCAGGAAGAAAGAGAGGTAAGTACACTGATCAATAGCTTCCACTGAGGCTGCAAATCAGACCCTGACTTACTTTCTGGGTCTCAGCTACCTAGACAGTCAGTGTTGGGTCACCAGACTGCAGCTGGGCAACCCAGTGCTGACTTCCCCATGGTCAGTGTTTAGTCTCAGGCTTAGCCCCTTCCCCTGGACCCCACCCCTCTAATCATAGGCTGGGCTCCTTCCCAAGCCTAAAACCTTGGTGGAGGCTTTAGGCTTGGGAAGTACTAAGGCTTTAGGCTTGGGGAAGTACTCCCCCTCCCATGGCCAGGTGGGAGTGACCTGGGTGCAGAGGAGTTTCCCAGGACCCAGGTATGTATGCAAATTAACTGCCATCTTTGTTGGGTTAATTTGCATACTCACTCTGATTGGCTGTGGGCATAGCAGAGATACAGTTAATGTACATGTTTCTCTATTATTAGGTAAGAGTATGTCAAAATCAAGGTACATTCTAAAGCTTGGACAAGGGGACTAGCTTGCTGTCAGAAGACAACTAGGACCCTAAGTATTTTCTAGGCCTCACAATAAGTTATTACTGGGCAGGTATAATAATGACAGAAAAGCTGGGACTAAAAATACTAGAGAAAGTGGTACTGGAGGCACAATAGAACATATTGAAAGGAAAGGTTTGTGCTTGATGGCTAGTCCATGGGGAGCAGGACTTTGCATGTTTTGTTCAACACTGCATACCCAATTTGGGGGCACATGGCTAGCTCAATGAATGCATGAATAACGATTCAGCTATTGTATCTATGGTCTTCGTTTCTTTAATCCACCTAAAGAGTGGTCCAGGATATCACGTGTGGTAAGGATACATTAAAAACTCTAAATTAGTGATGGGCAGAATTTTCCCTTTTCAATGTTCTCATAACAAGAAGAAAAATCTCAGTTTGGTGCTAGATGTCTTTAACATCTCTCCACTCTTGTTTTAACAGGAGAAAGGTATTATCAACCCTCCTAGTAATACCAGCTAGCTAGAACTCTATACTTTGAATTTCATCCTACTCTTATAGCTACCACCTAGTTTAGAAAAAGATATTGATTTTTCAATTTGTGATATTAATATAAAATGTCCTTCTCCCACAAAATTGACTTGATTTAAATGAAAAAAAATTAGATGAGTAATAAAGATCATCTGTATATATGGATAAAAGCTGATGTGATGCTCAAATGAATTAAATTTGCTAGGCTGTTTTAATTGCCTTGGACCTCACATGGGGTCTTATGTCACATTGCTGTTCTAACAACAGAGACTTAATGTCAGCTTTGGACAATCCTCAAAGAGCCCTCTCTCAGTGTACTGAACAAGTCATAAGTCCAGAAGCCATTGCCTCCCAATTAGACAAAGCAACCTGAGTCAAAAGTCTATCAAACAAACCCACTTCAATTCTTCAGTCTCTTGGTGAGCAAATACAAACACTCCACTTTCCATAATTAGCCATAAATTTTATAATCATAATAGAGGCCCAGTGCACGGATTCATGCACCAGGGGGGTTCCTTGGCCTGGCCTGCACCCTCTTGCAATCTGGGACCCCCCTGGAGGATGTTGGACAGACGGTTTCAGCTGGATCCCTGCAAGCCAGGCTGAGGAACCCCACTGGTGCATGAATCCGTGCACTGGGCCTCTAGTATGTGTATAAGACATTTGGTTAATCTCTTTCTGCCTTCCCCTCTCAACCCTTCTCTCTGAGATTCATCGGTCTGTTCCATGTTTCCATGCCTGTGCGTTGAGTGTCTGCCCCCTGGTGGTCAGTGCATATCATAGCTACCGGTCCAAAGGTTAAACAGAGAGAGAGAGAGAGAGAGAGAGAGAGAGAGAGAGAGAGATGTCTGTTAACTATCCCCCTCATATTTATTCATATGACTCTCCACTGATAAGCTAATTTACAAATACTAAGTTAATTAACTACTGACCTGAAGAAGTAAGAGAAAATATATATTTAGAAGTCAAATATCAGCTAGAAATCCTGTTAAACACCAAATGATTTGCTTGCATGCATATAACTTTAATTCCATAATAAGCAACTGATAGATACCAAATTAAATTCAGCTACAGCCTGAATAATCTAAATTGGGAGACCAAAGTTCTTGAACTAATTAACAAAGTATGAGTTGCTAACAGATGACATTTAATTTCTGACATTCAAACCCATAAATAAAAAAGGGGCTACACCAGAGCTGAAGCTCTTTAGACACCTACTAATGGTCTATAGCATTGGAAAAGTCAATAAAAATATTTATTAACTACAGATGAGATTAATTGTTTTATGCATTTAACCAAGTACAACCTGATTTATGAGGACACTATTAAAAATAAAATAAACACATTCAATAATCAAAACTGATTATCACTTTTCCCATTTTACAATGAATTGCTTGGTCTGTAGGTCTCTAGAAGCATGTTTACGTTGAAACACCGTAATTTAAAAGAAAGAAAACACAGTGAATTTTTATCACCCTTAGTAATTCATTTTACCTGATTCTCCTTCCTCTAACTTTATTAGCTTTTTGCCATGTCACAATAATTAAGACTTGGATATGAGGGCCAAGAGGGAGCTTAGAAAAAATATAAAACTCATTCATCAATCCAATCCAGTCACTAACTCCTCACATGTAACTATACAGCCATCAAACTAATGTAATAACTTCCTTACTGGCTCAGGGCAATGAGAATACCTAATAACAGACATACTTAAACTCTGGAATCACTAAAATATTTCTATTTAAAATAATTCATAATAATGTTAAAATGCTCTCTAACTGTAATTTTTTTTTTGCCTCACATGGATGCCATTGTTTAATGCAATAACTTTATAGATATACTTTGAGTTCCCTGGAAAAGTGAGATGTAAATAAAGCATTATTACCATAACATTTCCCTTAATGATCTAGAAGAGGCAGTAAATAGCAAGCTGATAGATTCACAGATGGTATTAAATAGAGAAGTGTTGCAAACATCAGTAAAGGCAAGAAAAATTATGCAAAAAAATCTTTACATGCTCTAAATAAAGGCAAAACATTTTTTTTAATTCTACGAAAGAGAGCGACAATTTTTAAAGGGTCAAATTATGCTTCCCAACATAGATGCTGCAACCAGAATGTAAATAGATGAAAGCTAGAATCATTTCCAACTCTTCATATTCAACTAACATGCCAACATTCTTGGAAGGGAGTGGGGGGTGGCTGGCAGCTGCATATGTATATAAAATCTCTAATAAATATGGGAAGATCTATAATTTCATTAGAAAGTGCCAATGAGAAGTTTAGATTTGTACATTTGTAACGTTGGAAGAACACAAAGTTCCATTAAGGAAGCTTATTCCTAGTAAACCTGCTTCATCCAAAGCATTTTTATAAGCCTACATTTGTCTCCCATTTAGGCAGACCATATGTCTGGGCAGATTTGGAATATGGATCAAACAGAAATAATGTGTCTCAGGAGGGCTGTGCTTGAGGCTGCAGGTGGCTTCAAGTTTGTCCTCTATGCCCCATGGTGACTAATGGGGTACATCAAGACATTTCTGTGGTTAGTAATACCATCTGTAACAGTGGTGACAGAATAAAATAGATGTTGATATCACCACCTCTGCTACCCCCACCACACTACCATCTTATATGTTCTAACCTGACTTTTGGGAACTATTGACCCATTTTTCAAACCCAGTTTTAATATAAAAACATTTTAATGTCAAAAGATATTTATTCCCTCTTAGCCCCAATACACGTGCTAGCTATTTTATCTGTTTGGGTGACAGACATGGTTGCTGAGTATACAGTCTTGATGAACTGAGTATAGGTTCTCCTTTTGTCAGAAGCCAGGCACATTCACCTGTTCTACCCACCTGAGTTCCCTGAACAGTGAGGTCTGACACAAGAGTTCTTAATGGTAGACAGGCCTTCAACGTTGTTATTGATCTAATAACACACCATTAAACTTTATCACCCCCAAGGAATGTATTTATATAGGAAATCATCTTACAAGTGATGAAAAAGAAAAATAATATGATGTATGGACCCTAATAAGGGATCTAAATCCAGTAGCTGAAAATAAGTTGATGGAATAAATTAGTTTATTTCTCTCCACAAAAAGAAGGAAAAAGACTGAAGGTCATTAAGCCCGGTCTGGAATGGCATGCCATGATGGGCAGGCACCCAGGCTTTGTCTGCCTTCGGCATGTGGCTTCCTCCTCACAGTCCCAGATGGCTGCTGCATTCTGCAGTGCACATCCCACCTGGGCCCACCAACCAAGACTTAGTCACATGGCCGTGTCCAGCTGCAAGCCAACAGGAAAATAAGGTCTTTACTCCAATAATCCAATGCCAGGTAAAAATTAGGGGGTCTAGTGTGTCTATTACTAAATAAGAAAGAGGAAACAGATCATAGAGGACAACTAGTTTTGAATAAGGATCATATTTTAATATCCAAATCTTGCTCATTTTAAATAGTATTTTAACATGAGTCTGTGGCTACTAAATAAGCATTGATTCTCAACTCTTTTATTCAACACAGTTTCTTTGAGCTTGGTGCCAGAATAAAAATGTCCTATTTATTTTCACTTTAAGAAGTTCAGCTTCATGGATTTATAGTTTATTATGCCACAGGGATTTATTTTTTTAAAATATATTTTATTGATATTTTACAGAGGAAGGGAGAGAGTTAGAGAGCTAGAAACGTCGATGAGAGAGAAACATCAACCAGCTGCCTCTTGCACACCCCCTACGGGGAATGAGCCCACAACCAATGTACATGCCCTTGACCGGAATCGAACCCGGGACCTTTCAGTCCGCAGACCAATGCTCTACCACTGAGCCAAACCGGTTTTGGCCACAGGGATTTATTTATTTATATTATCACAAAATGCAAGGAAAAGTGAAATGTTTATGAACTAGTAAAAGTTAAAACTTAAAGCTTGTCATACTAAGGCCTTTGCTTTTATTAAATTCAAATTTTAGGGCCATTTAAAATAATCATTTTACTAAGAACCATTTTAAAATATTTTAGCCACAAATTTTATGTATACCTCTTCACATTTTAAAAACATGTAAATAATATATATTCATTGTGCCTTTTTATATCAGCAACTACAGGCCCAGTGCACAAAATTTGTGTGTGGGGGTGGGGAGTGAGGAAGGAGGGAATTCCTCAGCCTGGCCTGAGCCCTCTTATAGTCCAGGATCCCTCTTGCAGTTTGGGATGCCTCGCTCCTTATAGCCCACCTGCTTGCTGCTCCTTAGCACTTGGCTCGCTGCTCCTTAGCACTGCCGCTGTGCTCACCAGGTGTGAGCCTGGCTTCTGGTTGAGCGGCGCTTCCCCTTCCCCCTGTGTAAGCACACTGAGCGTCTTCCCCCCCAGTGGTTCCTGTGTATCATAGTGACTGGTCATTCTGCTGTCACAGTCGCTTAGGCTTTTATTATATAGATAACATTATAAGAACAACTACTCATTTCATTCCCTTTTAAGGTGGAGGGAGCCACTTAATTTTTGTGTGGCTCATGTGGCTCATTGTTGGTTATATTAGTTATCCAGAAAATTTAATAACTGTTAATGATGGTTCCATAATTCTTTTTTACATCATCCTATAAATAGTTCCTTTTTAAGCTTAAAATTTAATTCTCAAGTCTCTAAGCCATGACCTGTAGTTTGCCTAAAAAACTGTGCATCTGCTATGTTTTTAAAGATCATACTAAACATTTATGATCAGCTTGCATAGGAACATTTTCCTGTTTTTCTAGACATTTCTTCATACATTTCTGGGAAATATATCTAAATAGCAGGAAATCATGTACAAACTTTGAGAAATACAGGACAAATAGAGGAAACTCTAATCTTTAGCAACATGGGAAATGGCATGTTGAAATAAGGGGCACGTTTTGAAATTTCACTTTTCACACACAGTAGGCCCCAGAATAACCAAGTAACTGTAGGGCTAAAGGGAGGTAAGCCAATTCTGCCTGGGATAAGGTCTCTGTCTTGTACAGCAGCTCTTCACAAAGAGATGGGAGTTAGTCCTCTAGGCAACTTCCTGCTAAAACCAAAAGAACTTCCGAGCCTTATCAATGTCTATGGGAATATTTAGATTCAATTCTTAGCAAATAATGCAGAGTACTCTGAAGCATCCAGAATCAGTCCATAGTCCAATTTATCTGCATTGAAACAATTGCAAATCACATCTAACCAAGCAAGTCAATAACCCTGAATCCATACAATTTTAGGTGCACACAGACTGGCCTAAATGAAGGCCCAAGCCTTACGCTGCCTCTGAGAAAGAAGTGCATTTTCTCCCCTTAATTCTTTACCCACACTTATTGTTTCTCGTTTCCAAAGAGTATGGTCCCTTTATACCAAACTGCAGTGTCCGTGTGTTTGTACCACAATTAACAAAAAGGTGGACAACTTCCAAACAGTGCTCTGCAACTTAATGTGGTTTACACTGCCCAGAGAAATAAAATGTGTATCGACCTAAATTTAGGATATAAATCTTTTTCCTGATTCCTGTGTGATAGGAGCTAGCAAAGACTGTAGGCTGTGACTTCAATTTTAATAGGGAAGGGCTCAACACTTACATAAGTTCTCAGATTCAAATTTCCTTAGCTCTTCAGCTGCAGTTCAGACCCCAGTACATGCTGTGTGACTCTGGCTTTCATCTCCCAAGAAGAGGGGAATGCTAAGGAGAGGGGGGAACCAATGTAGTTACTGCTGCAAGTGATAACAGTCTGTCTGTGCCTCAGAACATGTGTGTCTAGTTTCTGTGAATACATATAGATATCTAAAACCTATCAGTGGTATAATTATACATTCTACAAATCCTGAAAAGGTACTGAGTACTGTAAATGATAATCCCAATCAAAATTGACAACTTAGAAGAAATCGCCAAATTCCTTGGAAGACACAAATTACTGAAACTGACTCAAGAAGAAAGAAATAACTGAAATAGCCCTAGAAATAGTAAAGAAATTGAATTTGCCAGAAACCTGTCCACAAAGAAAACTAAAGGCCCATATGGCCTCACTGGTGAATTCTAGCAAACATTTAGAAGAAATTGTATGAGTTCTACAACAAACTCCTCTCAAAAAAATTGAGGAAGGGGAAATACTCCACAACTAATTCTATATATCGCCAGCATTTCCCTGATCTCAAACCAAATAAAGGCAATACAAGAAGATAAAATTACAGACCAATATGTCTCATGAGCATAGATGCTCAAGTTTAAAACAAAATTTTAGCACATGGATTCTTATACATTAAAATCAATATATAAAGTGAGGGTTTTCTCAGGAATGCAAAGTTGATATAACATTTTTTAAAATTAATATAATTCACTGCATTAAACAGACTCAGAAAGAAAACCCATATGATAATTTTAACAGTCCTGGACATCTCCAAAGTTGTGGTTTCAGTCATAGTCAGGGAACATACAAGAATCAACCAATGAATGCATAAATAAGTGCAACAACAAGTCTATCTCTCTCTCCCTTCCTCTTTCTCTCTAAAAAAAATCCATAAAAATAATTTCAATAGATGCAAAAAAAAGTATTTGACAATAATCCAATATTTATTCCCAATAAAAACTTTCACCAACATAAGAATAAAAAGAAACACCTTCAATTTAATAAAGAGCATTTGGGGAAGAAAAAGAAAAGTCCTTACAGCTAACATAATAATGATGAAATACGAAATTATGTGCCCTTGACTGGAACCCAGGACCCTTCGGTCCACTGTCCATTACACTATCCACTGAGCAAAACCAGCTAGGGCAGCAAGTTGGGTTTTAATCCCAACAGGGGTTCTGGGGCCTCGAGTGTACAATTAAGCCACATCAATTAACATAAACATTGCCTGGTAATTCTACATTCCTTTATTTTCATTAAACCACAAAAGCTTTTACCTACTTTTCAACACCATTTAAATGGATTTTCTCTGTTCAAATCTTGGGAAATACAGTTAATAACTGGCCATCTTCCTTTTATGTTGCATCCTTTATTTTCTGAAAGGTCTGTTGAGTAATGAATGATGTGCCCATTCCTAGATGTCAATAACAATTGGTCTAGATTGAGGCTATAAAGAGTTTCTGCTGCTAACTGGCTAGCAGGTGGGCATGCAATCCAGTTCTGACAAAAAAAAATCCTAAAATGAAGCCTGCTGGATGATCCTGGAAAGAATTTTCCTTCTTGGTAAAAAGGGAGATACACAAAGACATTCACCACGTGTTCCCTGCTAAAAACCACACATACAAAAATATATGCAGATGCCAAATCGATATGAGATGAATTCCTTTGCCCATCAGAATTCCTTTCCCCAATCCATGCTCTGAATCAGCCTCAAATGATTGAACACCATGTGCATATAACACATCCAGAAACACAAGACAATTGGAACTGCCAGGATTATCCCATGACCAGTACAAGAGACTTCAATGAAGTCCTAATGGGTCCAGAAGGAAAACATAAGAGCACCTCAGTCCTTGAGGACTACTGAGCTGCCAGCTGACCCAGGAATTTCAAAATGTCCCCATTACGTGAGATTTTTATTTTATTATTATTTTTAATCCTCACCTGAAGTGATGTTTTTCATTGATTCAAGAGAGGGAGAAGGAAAGAGCAAAACTTCTATGTGAGAGAGAAACACTGATCAGTTGCCTCTCATTTGCACTCCGACCAGAAACTGAGCTCACAACCTGGGTATGTGCCCTGACTGGAAATCGAACCCACAACCTTTCGGTGTACAGGACTACACTCCAACCAACTCAGCCATACCAGTCAGGGCCATTAAGTGAGATTTAAATGGCCTTCTTACTGAAGCCATTTTTAGTTGGGCATGCTGATTCTTCCTTATAACCTGCATAGTCTAAGCCACTGTCTTATCAACTAATATCCCTAGAATATTTCTAGAAATGCTGAGTGTGTGGTAATTATCTCTAGTCCCTCTTTTTCACATGTTCCTTGAACCAGTAATCCCAAAGATCCTCTAAGGATCAGCAGCAAGGTGGCACTCTGTCAGACCAGATGTTCAGACATAGGCGATCTAGAAGAGGTGGTGGCTGCCACCTTTGTTATAGTAACAGTAAAAAGGATAAACTACAATATAGAATAAGTATTAAAGTGTGGGATTGAAGTTTGATATCTGAAAGTATGGAATGGAATGTAAAAAAATTGGTAAGCACCCTTGAGTGGCCTGTGTGTAGAAAATAAAGTGATCTGTACCCCATATGTAAGACCAGATAGCAAGGCTCCTGGGACCGGCTGATAAGACATACTGAAGACACATCTGAGCACATAAAAAGAGCAAGCCCCAGAGCAAATCAGAGACGCTCATTCTGCTCCTCCACAGAAGGTCGCTCTCTACTTTCCCTGCCTGCACCTGTCAAAGTTCTGCCCGAGCCTCGAGCCCCGAACCGTGAGCCACGGACCATTGAGCGGTCACGAGAGGCCTCAACTGAATCCTGGCCACAGCTGCAACGTCCTCCATGAACTGTGTGTGTGTCTGTCAGTGCGGATCCCCGGGTGGCCTGCCAAGGGTTCTGGAACCCACCAGGACTCTGGTAAATAAACCGTGTGTGACTCGTGCATTGCATGTTTGTCTCCTGTGTCATTTGTGCTCGGTGGATTATCAATTAAGTACCTTGGGTCATACGTGTCAGATTACTGGCTGAGGCACCCAAGGTCACCTGCGCATGCATCCCTTATGGAATAATTGGGACAACCTTTCCCCAGAACCACCAGGCACCATTGCTGAGCCCAGATTGAAGTTCCCCGGAAACACCTGATGAAAGTGGCTACAAATGTGCTCTTAGGAACACAGTAAATTGGGCAAAGCTTAGACCACCCAGAAGAAAATCAGTCCGGAAGGATAGAGCACAAAGCACTGAGCAAAGGAAGTGCCTCAGTTCCTCTGGGCAAGGTAGGAAGCTGAGAGCTGGGCCCCTGGCAGGCTGTCCTCTACTCAAGGAGCCTTTCCAGAAGGCGAGGCTGTTATTCCACAAGAAAACCGAGCTTCCAAGGAAGAGAGATCGTCCACTTTATTTTATTGGCAAAGTTGCCATGGAACCCGATGTGGGAAATATAAAATGGCAAGCACATAGTAAATGCTCGCTCGTTCTTTCTCTAGTTTATGAATAAAATATGATAACATTTTATAATTGAAGGACTTGGCATTTCCTTTCAAAATCATAGTTTCTTGGTCTCAGATTGTTTTACTCTGTGAAAACATTTAGTGGGATTTTCTGAGATGGGAAGGAAGGTGGGCAGTGAGAGTCGTCATTAGGACAGGACCACTGGCAATCTGCAGAGAGTCTGAGAAAGTGGCATTTACCTTGGAGACCTTGCCATGACCCAGGGCCTAGCTGACTCTGCCAGCTCAGAGCCTGATTCCTTCAGCGCACCACACTTTTAGTGCTGAGCTAATGTGACAGTCATAACTGACACATGGCTCTGAATACTGTTCCCTGCAACAAGCAAATATATGACAGGTCAAGCCATAAACTATATGTAGCTGAATAAGCATGGAATCAAAACAAGGAGAATTCATTGATGATTCAGAACTCTAGAGGCATAAGCATCCATCACGTGGTGGGGAAATCACGAGAAATGATGTTTCTGACCAGTCCTCTTGACTAGTTTTTAGCCAAGCCTCTCCAAAGTTTCTTTCTAGACTCTCTCCTAAGCCTGTGTAGGTTTTGGTCTGGCATAGGTAGGTTCCCTTCTAATTGGCATATAATTTATGTTTAAATATGTTAGTTCTTCAACTAATTTATAGTTAACTCTTCCCATATCTCAGAGAGCCATCTGATATTTCCAGCTCTCTGCTTTATGCTGGTTTTATATTTTCACTTGGGGACCAAAACTATCTCCAAGTTTTTGCATACTGCCTCATTGTTATCTCCTGCAATCCTCCTAAATATCATTTAAAGATTATGTGCAAACTTATGTGGCACCCATGTCAGAATTCCTTTGCTTAATCCAGCCCTGGGCAAACTACAGGCCCACAGGCCGGATCTGGCCCATTTGGCTGTTCTATCTGGCTCGCGGAGCCAAAAGAGCAGAGGGTTCTCTTGCTCTTTTTCCGCTCCTTCACCAGCAGCCCAAGATGAGAGTGCCAGCATGGTCAGGTTGCTTTTGTTCCGGCCCTCCGGTCCAGTTTAAGAACCCATTGTGGCCCTCGAGTCAAAAAGTTTGCCCACCCCTGGAATCCATCTTTCAGCATCGGCCCCAGAGAAATTGGACCACAATTACAATCTTTATATGCACCATGGAATCCTAAAATAGGCCACTATTGTCCTAACACTCACCCCTATATATCCTTTCAGTTAGTCCTTAAGAATAGTCCCATTCCCACCCCAAGTACATTAATCACAGTTCCTGGGCTACTGCAGATCACTCAGCCCTTCCTTCACCTCTCCTCCACACTGCCACCAGCACACACATGCAGGCACACCACTGATGCACATGTGTATGCCCAGCATAATCTTGAATCCTTGTATTCTCCGTAAGAGAAATTAGTGCAGCCAGTCTGATTTCAATCTACATGCAGCAATGACAAGACTTTCCATCTTTGAGGGCACTTACAAAAGCTTTTTTGCTGTAATGACACATGCACTCAGGCACATAAATTTACCACCCATAAAAAAAAATAAAGTAAAAACATGTTTCCCCAAAACAGGGCCAAATATAAAAATTTGTTTCAAACTCACTGTTATACAAACATTAAGATTTGGTCTCTTAAAGAGAACATTAAAAAAGGCCACTGAGCCCTTCAGTGGCAAATTTATGAAAATGTTACCATGTATATTTAAGCACCCTGAAGAATGCTCTGAAAGGCAGGTGGAAACAGCACAGAAAAATATTAAATTGGTTCAGGGGATTTGAGTTTTTCAGTTTCACAAACTTTCTGAAGCACAATCAGCCCAATGTATAATAATGACCATTGTCCAAGCATTCTATTTTCAGGAAAAGTCTCTTGCAGGTAATGCCCATCATAAAAAATAAGTCCTCTCAAATTTATTTACTGTGTTTTAAGGTTTATTTTATAGCTGTGAGTTCCAATAAAACTTTAATTAAAGCTTTTGTCACAGGATATATCTGGTGAATCTATTTCTGGGTTTGAATTATGAGACCTGTGAAAAATAAACCATAAAATGCAAACAGTATTCACTCCTAGAGATTTATATTCATAATTGAATGTCCTAATTCAGAAACTATCTGGCTTAATTTAAAGATGTTCTATGAATTTAATGATCATTTTCTCTTGCCATAGGAATTTTCCTCCATTTAGCTACACAGATTCAATTACATGTTTACAATTCTCTTTGTTTTTCTAATTTCTGAAGGACCAAGGAAAATGAGAAAAACAAAGGGCAATTGTTTTCAATGGCTGGTCAAGACAGATGACCTTTCCTCCTATGAAGCTCCTTAGATTTATTATCCTCTGTCTCCCTCCTATTGCGTTCACCACCTCCGTAGCCCAATTTATTCAATAGTTTGGTTGTCTTTCCACTTTATTATGCCATCCATTCAATCATGCATTTACTCCTTCACAACTCATTTAGCAAACTTGTTGGATGCCATAAGTTCCTGTCCTCAGGAGGTGTAAATTCCACATAGAGTGAAAGACTCCGAGGAGTGTACTCATTACTCATATATTTACAAACAAGCTACAGGCAGGAAAATCACTAGGAGCCTTGCGACTACATGACAACATGAACCCAATGTACCTGAGAGATGGTCAGGGAAGACCTGTTTTTTGAGAAAGGGATGTTTAAGAGAACTTGGAAAGAGCAGTAAGAGTCAATTAGGCAAAGATGAATGGCAAGAAGATGGGAACCAAGAAGATCTGCATGTGCCGAGATCCTGAGGGGGAGAGGGGCCCATGTGCCATGAGTCCGGGGTCCAGCAGGAGAAAAGGCTGGAATCTCTCCCTGAATTGCTCTATTGGGCTCCTTATGGTCTTTGCTTGCACTCTTGCTTCTACGCCCAGTCTTTTCCCAACCCAGAAGCCATAGTGGTTTCTTTAAAACCTAAGTCATTACTTGGTCATGCCGATACTTTGCTCAAAACCCTCCAATGCTTCATATTTCATACAGTAAAAAAGTGAAAAGTGCTCACCAAGAACTATAAAGCCCTACACGATCTGGCCCTGTGTTGTATGATCCTCCCTCCTTCCACTCCCCTCCGCCCACTCACCGTCCCAGCCTCGCTGGCATCCTGCATGCTCCTTCACTCAGACAGGATCCCAGGTCAGGGCCTGGGTTCTGGCTGTGCCCTCTGGCTTGCGTATTTAGCCAAAAGGTTGAGGTCAATTTCACCATAACACAGTGAGTTTATGGATTCTAAGAATAACTATGAGACTTTATCAGCTATGTTAATATTAGAACAATTTTAATTTCACATTAAACTTGTTTCACAATTGTTTTCTCAGCTCTTACAGTCACTAGATTGTTCCTACAGTTAATCTGCTGCATCTACTTTACTAAGCAGATGCTCACTTTCAACAGAGGTGAGTTGAGATTTTCAGATACACCACTTTTTCCTACCACTTTCTTCTTCACATTTCCTATTCTATTTATTATGTCTGAGTTAAAAGTATTTCTCACGGATATTGTACAATATTGTGCAATTTTTCTTCCTCATGAAATGCTGAGTCCTAAAGTTTTCTAAAAAGATTAGAATTACATAAACATTAAAAATATTTAAAAAGATTAGAAATATAAGCTGACCTCATATGTATTATTGCTTTATATATTGTTTTAAATTCTTATAATATATATAAATGGAATATTTTTGTGAACATCTATTTTTTGAATATGTAATATTCATCATAAAGTTACCTAGCTAATGTCATATCTCTTAACTTTGTGCTATTTGTCCATATACACCTCTGTTTATTTAATTATTTGGAATTCAGCAACATTTAACATTAAAAAGTACATAAGGCTATTGTTACAGAATTTTTGGACTGGAACTGAAAGGGCAAGGCTAGAACCTTGCCTCCTTGTGGGGCAGGGTGGAGCTGCCAGACCCTAGCCCTCACCCAACCAATCAGGGTCACATCACCCCTTGTATAAAACCCATTGAGATGTTACATTCTTTCTCTTTTCCGACATGCGGTCGGCGTGAGTGGGACAGAGCCCATGCTAGCATGGAAGAGACTCTCTTGCTAATTGCATCGAATTTGGTTCCCTGGTGGTCTTTGGAGATCACGGAATCTCGGCACAACGGAACCAAAATTCTTTGTCTGCGGGGATCAAAGAATGAATCCACAGACAGAAAGTGGTAAGCAAAGGTGGAGACTTATTGAAGAACAAGTACAGACTCCCCTGTGGGGAGAGGGAAGAGTCCCACAGAGTGCACTCCCTAGCAGAGAGAGGGGAAAGTTCCACTGAGTTCCTT
The DNA here is from genome assembly GCA_963924515.1 of Vespertilio murinus. Classification (NCBI taxonomy): domain Eukaryota; kingdom Metazoa; phylum Chordata; class Mammalia; order Chiroptera; family Vespertilionidae; genus Vespertilio; species Vespertilio murinus. The sequence goes on from OZ004705.1 coordinate 50,481,690, forward strand.
TTCCCTGCAGCTTATAAAGGCTGCAGATCCTAGTGCCTTAATATCCCCTCTGATTGGTCAGTATTCCTTTAGACTGGTCACCATAGTAACTCCTGGGCTCAAAGGTTGAACCTCACATGGGACATATCAGGTTCTCCCCGCTCCTTCCTTACTGTTTTCCTGTTCCCTTTGGGCTTTCCTCCTCTCCTACTGGATAGAGGGCTTCCTTCTCTTTATTTTGTAATTATAGACTTTTGCTGTGTCCATCTCTCTCATTCTATGGAAATGTACCTGCTGCAGCTCTTCAGTTTCTCCTATTCTATGGAGATACACCTTCTGCTGCTCTGCAGCCCAGTGCTTCCTCCATGGTCCCCTTAATTTCCAAAATTTCTAAAATTTCCTAAACCTGTCCTATCCTACCCCTAAAATTCCTGTTTCACCATTATCAGTTCAAGTTGTACGTACCATGCTTACCTATATTTAATAGTTAACATTCAGACATCAACCTTCAATTTGAATTCCATAGCTTGCATATGTAGCAAATGTTGTATGGGTGAGACGGGATGCTAACCTGGTGTTCCCTCACAAGTTCAGGACTGACAGACACAGGGTAAGTGGGCGTTTGCTCCTGAGCTCTCTGAAGGCTGAGACCTGGGAGCAGGTTCAGGCCGCAGACCTTCGTTAGCTGCATATACTAGGCAGATTCCACTTTGTTCGTGCACAGAGAAGTTGTAACAGCACTCCATCTGTGATTTAACCAAAACAACCCTCTAGCTTTACAATCTCACCATTCTCTTACTGTTAACATTTCTTTTCATACTTATAGCTTATATTCTGACCAGGTTAATCCAAGTATTTCCTTCTTTGCTATCTACACACACACACACACACACACACACACACACACACACACATCCCTTTCTCCATGTTAATTAAGAGCACATATTAGAAAACATTTTAGGATATTTCATACCATGAATATTTGTTATTATCATTTATTCTAAATCAACCAGATATTCCACTTTTTCATACATCATTCTTAAATAGAGATTCATGACCAGGTTTCACAAATCCAAGGAGATGCTACCATGTAATACTATATACTTCTTAAATGATCAAAATAAAATAATAAAAGTGTAACAGCTGTAAAAAATCAAAATGGTTCCATGTATTTCTATGCATGACAAAGTTCAAAACATAGTTTCCCAGTCATACCTCAAGGGAGAATTTTAAATTTTTCAGCACTACCTTTCTGTTTTTAACATCTATTTTTATGAAACTTCATTGAGTATACACTGTGTATAAGGTGTGATTCTAGGCACTGCCATAAATTCAAAAAATATTTTAATTAGCCAAACAGTGACTTACATAGCATTGTCCCTCATATTCAATAGGCCCTATCCACGTGAGAATTGTGCTTTAAAATACTAACATCAGCCTTTCCACACATAAAGCTCATTCTCATGCCTCAGTATGGCAGCTGCTTTGAAGGATGGTGTGATATTTGCAACTCATCTTTTCACCGTCTCCAAAATAAGGACAATGCCATTATTTTTAGAGCATTAAGAAGTCTGCAGAGGAAGATAACTGTACAACCCACTTCCTTGTTTCTTTATACCACAGTAATATGAAGAACACATAGCCTGGGAGATGCTATGAATCCCCAATAGTCAGAAGTCTTAAAATTAGATCTAAGGTGCAGACCAGTGGTGCAATGAATACACATCCAATTACAGATCAGAAAACTAGATCTGGATGATCTGACACATCAGGCCTGCACTATGCCTGGGGCGCCATCCTGCTGGACCATGCACAGTCTCAAGTCCATGTTTCAGAGGGGAAAAACTACATCATTCTTGCATTAAGCCAGCAGTAATTTTATAATATTCATGTCTCTTTTTAATTTGCCCAAAGTTCTACCTCATAACAGAGCCCTTACCAACTTCTGATTTTTCCTCCAATTTAAATTCATAAGAAAGTTTAAATCCCTCAGATTTTAGTAGCTGTAAAACTCCATACTGGAGTTTTATCATCTATTTCTACCTAGCAGCAATATTCATCCAACACCTACATGCTACTGTATAGAAATGAGTCATTTCCTTTTCTGGGGGAGATTTAAAACACAACTCTGCAAAGCAAAATAGTCTGAAGAGATAGAAAGTGGCATACTTACCAAAAAAGGAAAAATTGAACCATGGTCTCTCACTGAGTGAAAATAGGCAGAGAATATAAAAATATAAATTGAGTATAATGTTTAATGAACATCAATATCTTTATGAATCAAAATGCCTATGCAAAAGGCTTAGTGTGGGAAAAAATCCACAGAAAAAATGTTTTTAATACAGGGTGGGATAAGAATAGGTTTACAGTTTTTATTCATATGGAAAATAATATAATAAATTAATGAATAATAATAATACAAGAATAAACTCTGTTTCATATACTCACACCTGTAAACCTACTTTTACCCCACCCTGTATTCCATTCAAATAAAAAAGCCCTTATTCATTTAAAACACAACTCTGGAACAATATTCATTTATGAAATTAGCAAATTCATCTCTAACCACACACACACACAAAAACTAGATTTTTCTAATTCATTATGTCACTCTTCACCTTTTTTCCCCCTTTTTGTTCCCATTTATTTCTGGTGAAGTGTTAATTTTAAAAAATAAAAAAAGCAAGAAGGAAAAGTATACACTCAATCATATGGAAATTTAATTGGGATTCTGAAAAATTTCTAATGCTGGAATTTAAAGCCAGTCTGTCTAATGATTCTTTAAGTCCCTAAATTGTGAGAAGCATTAAGAGAATGTTCTACTGGAAACCATAATGTTAGATAACTTTTATCTTATTTATAATAGCACAAAAGTGAAAAGATCCCTAATATGCATTAACAGGTGAATGGAAGGACAAAATGAACTGTATCCACATATGATGGATATACTCAGCAATGAGTATATTTTTTAATTCAGTATAAATATTTTGAGATTTATGTTGTTTAATATCTGAAAATTAATAAATCTTGAAATCCTTATACTGAATAAAAAATCTAGCCCTCCAAAATATATATACTATATATTTCACTTATAGAAAATACAAACTAAATCTATGATGACATATTTCAGTAGTTGCCTAGGGATGGGGAATGAAGGGAGGGAGGGATTAAAAAGTGGCTCAAGGAAATTACTGGATCCACAAAAATGGTACTATGTGTTTTTTCAAATCTAGATTATAATGAAGATGTTATAGGGGACTACATATTTCAAAACTCATCAGCCTAGCTGGTTTGGGTCCACGAAGAGAGCATCAGCCTGTGGACTAAAAGGTCCCAGGTTTGATTCCAGGTCAAGGGCATGTACCACAGTTGCAGGCAGGCTCCTCCCCCGCCTGGGCCCCAGTCAGGGTTGTGCAGTAGGCAAGCAATCAATATGTTTCTCTCACATGGACATTTTCTCTTGGTCTTTCCTTCTCTCTTCTACTCTCTCTAAAAATCAATAGAAAAATATCCTCAGGTGAGGATTTAAAATAAAGAAATAAATGAATATTTTAAAAACTCATCAAATTGTACACTATTAAGATGCAAATTTATTATATGGCAATTTTTACACACACAAAAAAAGAAAGCTTTAAAATTTTACCTCATCATAAAATGCCACTCTCACAAGGGAATCATGAAAGTTCCTGTAGAAATTAAAACTTCCAGGAGCTCTGATTCAAGATGGCAACTTAAGAGAATATAAACATGGATTTCTATGACAAGATGCTTACAATATAATCAGAAGAGACAAGGTAATAAATTCATTATATTAATCAATTAAACTCAAAAAATAAAGCTTAAGACAATAAAATATGCATTTCAGAGACCACTGTGTAATATAAATTGCCAAGTCAATTATCTATATAGGTGTCATGGAAACTTAGAGGCAGAACTCCATGATGTGAGCTCCCGTTCTGACACTTTCACTCACCAGTTCTGTGACTTATCTAAATCAATTAGCTTCTGGGAACACTGTTACACTGATTTATATAGTAATTCCAAATTATAATGATATCAGCTTTTTTTCAAATTATGGGTTTCAACCCATTGCTGAGTCATAAAATCAATAAAATGGGTCAAAACCAGCCACTTTATTTTAAAAATGAAATGGAATAGAATGGAAAATGTCAAGATTTCTCTAGTAAGTTTCTTGAATTTGAAAGTATGTCTGTGTACATGGGTGTGTGTACAGTATGTTATGTAAACTATATTTCTCACTCCGGGCATGGTCATAAAAATTTGAATGCCATTGTTATGTTTCATACTGATAGGAGTTGAAAGAGACTGTACAAGTTAGAAGTCCTTGTTCCTCTGAGGAGCTTTCCAAAGCTGAACAAATAGATTTCTCTACACTTTAAACTTCTCAGGAATGGCAACTATGTCTTACTAATAATATTTGTACTCCCGGTGCTAGCACAGTGCCTACCACAGAGCCAGTTTTCAATAAATGATGGAGAGCTAGATGGCAAATGGAAATAGCCAGAGAAATTTCAGGAAGTTAGAATTTACCTCAATTTTAAAGAATTGATGGGATTTGAATAACTTAAAGAAAAGAGGGAGTGGGCATTTTTAGAATTCATTCTTTCGTTTCCTGACCTTATAGTCAGATTGGGAAGGAAACAGAACAAAAAGCTCTCTGCTCAGAGTGAGGAGAAAATAAACCAAATGGCATACAGTCAGATGCTTCCCCCGAGTACACTGATCCACCCCCAGCCCTGTGAATAATGGGAAGATTGCAGGTCCTAAAGCTTGAGACTGGAAAGATGTACTGAGGACACCAATAAGGGCCAATGACAAGCACCAATGTTAACTCTTTTATTAGAAAAGATAAAATTAGAGGGTTCTGATTCACGTTTCCTATTTTAAAAAGGAGTACAGAGAACAAAGGTTCGGATAGTACCTAAAAAACAGAGAGTCAGAGAGCCGGGAATTAAAGGCTCAGACTAATTTGCTGAGCATCTAAGGCATCCTGCCTTCAAGGACTAGCGCCCAGAACTTCTCAACCATTTTCCAGAGAAATCAGTGAGTCACTGCTCTCCCTAAGCAGTCTGTGCATCCCAGCACTGAACAGGCACAAGTTCAGTCAAAAAGGAGCACCGAGGAAGGTGGCTCATTTGTAGCTCAGGGCACTGCTGCCAAATCAGAAGCATGGGGGGCCGTTAACGGGCTAACCACTGGACTTCGTGGAACAATTTGGGTCAAAATCCACACCAAGGCTCCCCTGTGGCACTTACGTCATCTTACATCTTTCTTCCTTTGCTTTATCTCTTGATTTAGTCTTTGATATTTTTCCAAGAAGAGAAGAGAGAAAGAGGCAAGCAGAGAGGAAAGGAAGAACAAATAAAGAAGGAAAATACACGTTCCACAGGTGTTAGGAGAGTATCCTGGAGCAGCTCTGGGAGAGTAAAATAATGTTCCCCCTCCACCAGGAGTAGAACATGGCACAATACCTGTGTTGGCCCAGAGCCTGTCTACCAACAGACCCGATGCTCTTCTCCTCTTATTCATGGCAGACTAACTCCTGATGAATGTCTGTCAGCGGGCATCTGAGGGATTGAGCCAATGAGAGAGGAGTCGGAAGGGAGAAACGAGAGTATTTCTCCTCCCACCCCTATGTCTCTGGAGGAGACTCTGGCCAGGGTGTGTGTCTCTCGTGGCTCCAGCCCCCTCCCCAATAAGTGCAATGTGGTACCTGCTTCACTGGGTGATCCCAACCACTGAGCTCCAATCACCTCCTCCCTTTGTCTGTTCTGCCCAGAGGTGAGAGTGGCCGCCTGCTCTTGCTTTGCCCCATTCATCCTTGTTTGGCTTCCCAGCTTTTCTGCCATCTGTGTAACCCGCTCCCCACAGGACACTCCCTCTGCTCCAAATGCTTAGAGGAGCGTGTGCTTCCCCACTGGGCCCTAACATAGCTCTTCAGCAGCAGTGCTAAAAAAAGAGAAAAGAAAAATACCTGTACACTATCAACTCGAATTATAATAAGATAATTTCTTTAGTAAACCAAATAACTTCTTTTAAAAGTCTTTTTCTCCCTGCTTTCACTACTGAAATTAGTATAACAGTCATTGTGGCCCACAGCCTGATGTGTACGCCACTATAGCTATGCAAAATGACTCTAGATGGTACATAAATAATCTCTTTTTTCCCTATTTTAACAGTCATGCATGCATGACTGTTAAATGAGTTAAAGCTCTAGCTTTGCCATATTACAGGCATTTTTCATGAAAGTTGGGCCACTGCCTTAATAACAGGAATAGCATTAGCAACGGAGGGTCCAGAAAGCCTGAACATCAAAATCTTTCTGATGAGAGCCAAAAGCTAACTGGTTTTTATTCCCTATCCTTCATTATTATTTAGTCATGGTGAACATAATCTGGGAGAGAAACAAATTGAATAGAGAGGGGAAAAATTAGGCTCACGAAGGAAGTATGGAATTCACTAATTTGTAATTTCAAAACCTTAGGGAGTGTTATATCCATTCATTCACTCATTTCAGTATCCAGGGAGTCCCTTTGTGAACCCAGCACTATCCAACAAGCTGGGAATACAACAGTAAGTCCAGATTCATGCCCTCCAAACCCTTGTGGAGGGAAAGTAGGAAAGAAATAGGCAATCAAATAATCTCATTGTTATAAGATTCCTACTTGGAACAATAAAACAAAGCAGAGTATGTAAAAAGAAGAGGATGATAACTGGGGATTTGACAGAGTCTGGAAGACGGGGAATGGCTTCCCTAAGGATGAGCTGAGAGCTGGCAAATGAGGAGATGTTGGCAAAATGTTCCTGACAGAAAAAAAAAAAAAAAGCATAGCAGGGAAGGCTATGACCAATAAAAGCTCCAAAGTAAGAACAGTGTGGGTTAGCTGGAGGGAACAAGAAACATCAGATGAGGTGGTAAAGTCGGGTCCAAAACCATGCAGGACTTTTTAGGGCATGTTTACATGTTGACTCTATGTCAGGATAACCTTCACTTCACCTTTAACTTTAATTACACTGTTTTGTCCCATTACATTTTGTTTTATATTTACATTTTCTTCTCTCTCTCTCTCTCTCTCTCTCTCTCTCTCTCTCTCTCTCTTTTTAACATATTTTATATTGATTTCAGAGAGGGAGAGAGAGATGATGAGAGATAATCGTTGATCAGCTGCCTCTTGCACACACCCCCACTGGGGAGTGAGCCCACAACCCAGGCATGTGCCACAACCAGAATCAAACCATGACCTCCTAGTTCATAGGTCCACACACAACCACCAAGTCATCAGGCTTGACCTATGTTTTATTCTTTTTTGATTGTTTAATATATTTTATTGATGTTTTTTAAAGAGAGGAAGAGAGAGAGATAGTTAGAAACATCAATGAGAGAGACATATCAACCAGCTGCCTCCTGCACATCCCCCACTGTGGATGTGCCCACAACCAAGGTACATGCCCTTGACCGGAATCAAACCTGGGACCTTTCAGTCCACAGGCTGATGCTCTATCCACTGAGCCAAACTGGTTTTGGCTATGTTTTATTCTTGAAATGAGATTTTTACTTATGAAATTTGAAGTTTTTTATAAATGCATCTAAATTTTCAAAAAATCAATGTAGAGAAAACTATTAAATAAATTTTGTACAAGTATTGAGTAGATATGGTAGAAACTATCAATTAATGAAGTTTAAAAAACTCTGACATAAGAAATAAAATTGTTCCTCAATACAAGTAATTTCAATACTGGTAAGAACATTTTTCAATATTGTGGTTTACTAAAACAATTTCCATCATGACATTAACTGTCCTCGAATTCTCCTCAAAACAGATGTTAATAACAGCTTCTGGCATAACTCCTGGTGGGTACAGTGAGAACTTATTATAGAGCTTAATTATTACTAAATATACTGCCTGGGGAGATGGGTAATATTAACAAGATCTGCTGCATTTTACTTTTTAAAAATAATTTTAGTATCAAAAACCAGCTTTTTTTTTCTAATTGCAAGGTAGATGATTCATGATTAAGAGCTGGGGCGGTATAAAAAATAAATCTCACAATGCTGAATAAATGAACTGTTGACTTTAGTATTTTTTTCTTTATTTTTCCATGAACTTATATTTAAATCTTATACATGCACATAATTCATATCACAGTTTATCAAATTTTATGTGTTTTTTTAAATTTTGGATTATTCTAGGGCCGCCATTGTTCCCCAATAGTAATCATTTCACCTAGTGCCCAGATCTCAGATTCTAATACCATTCTCATGATAGATTAATTAAAGAAGGCAGCTGAGACTGGAAGGTCAGGACACAGGCCTTTATTGAAGAGGAGAGTGACTCCCACCGGCTGCTTCCAGAGAGAGAGAGAGAGAGAGAGAGCGCTCGGAAGAACCGGGAGGACACCTGGGGTTCTGCTTTTAAGGGGAGAATAGGGGACTGGGACTTATGGTACTCCGCACACACTGATTGGTAGTTAGGGACTTAAGAGCTTAGGAATGGGGGCTTAGGGTACTTGGCAGGTGCTGATTGGCGGTTCAGAGTTCAGGTATGTCTGGCCACAGGTGGGGTTTGCGTCTGTCCATCAATTGAAGGAAGGGAGGGTCTATTATCTCCAATAAAAAGAACCAGGGATTCTTGGAGAAATGGTATTTCTAGGACATATCAGATGAGCCTGGAACATCCATAGTAAGGAAGTGCTCAAGCAACAAACACACGGAATGATGGGAGTATATCAAAGGGATACAGCCAACTGAAAGAGCCCTCAATTGCCAAAACTGGAACAATCTGAACAAATGGGTAAATAAATTAGTATTAAGTTATAACCCAAAGTATATAATAAATATCCATGAGTTCATACTGATGTAAATAAATAATTGGAACAAAAAATGACATAAGGTAAAAACTAAGGAGATCTAAATAAAGTATAGACTTTATGTTAATAATAATGTACCTATGTCAGTTCATTAATTATAACAAATATCCCTTAGTCATGTGAGATGTTGATAATAGGGGAAACTGGGGACTGAATACCTAAGAATTTTCTGCGCTTCCTTTGCAATATTTTTTACATCTAAAACTGTTCTAAAATAAAGTTTATTTAAAAATGCATATAAAATATTTTGAAAACATTTTGAACTCCCACATAGTAACCCAGAGAGTTTATTGTAATTATTTAAGCATTTCCCTATTGATGAAAATTTGAGCCATTGCCAAATTTTCCCTGTTAAAAGTAAAGATGAAAAAAAGAGTGATGAATAATTCTACATACATATTTGGGCCATAGCTTTGATTATGTACTAGTAATAGATTTCTACTTTTTATAACTCATTTATCTACATTAACTCTAACTGCAATAATAACCAAAGTATCTTAAGTTCCATTAGACTGAGCAAATTTTGTTAAGTTCCATTCCTCTAAACCAGTGGTTCCTAAACTTGTCTGCAGGTTGGAATCAATGGAGCTTTGACAACTACTAATGCCTTTGTTCCACCCTAGAGATTGTGATGCACTAGTAATTGGTCTGGAGTGTGAGCCCTCACAATCTCTAGGGTGGAACAAAGGCATTAGTAGTTGTCAAAGCTCCATTGATTCCAACCTGCAGACAGGTTTGGGAACTATAAGGAAAATATCCAGAACTTGGATTCAGCTTCTAGCATTATTCACTGATTTGTGCATATTCATTTTGAGCAGCTATTATGCACCAGATAAATGTTCTATTAGGAAAATCTTTTAACCACCTCAAAACCTTATACTCCCTCCCCACCCCACCCTCCAACACACAAGATAGGAACCCTTACAGAATTCTTCCATTGGACAGCTAAAGACCATTTGTAATGACAGTGTATATGAATGCTATTATACAAATTTTTGCAACACCTGATACTCCAGGCCACAGTGTGATTTTGTAGCTGAAAAAGATTCTTCCCACATTAGCATTCAGTGGTCTTTGAAAATACTTAAATACTTAACATTTTAAATCCATAATTAATTATATGTTTGTACTATTTTTCATCTCCTTTAACTTCCCTGCCCTCTGGTGCCACCTAACGCCCATCTCCTTTGGCACTTCTGTGCTTCATCTTCCCATAAATGCTATTTTAAGACTGGGTGTAACCCCACCACTAAAACTTCCCTTCATTGTCTTCAAAATGTCCATGTGTCACCATCCCTTCGAAACTGCTGCCACAGTTTCCATGACTTCTGTTTCTTCCTAAAACAGAGAGATCACTTCCAAAAAAATATCAGCAATGATGTCTATTAGACTGAGTTTCTTGGAAAGGTTCTCCGCAATGGAGAGCTGCGTGCAGATGGTGTACTGGGGTGATGGGGTGCCCCAGGAGATGCACCTGTAAGGAAGTAAGGGAGGCCAGATTACACAGAGAGAGAAGGAGCAATGGAGGTTCCAGTGGAGGCCTGCACGATCCTATAGGGAGGCCTGGAGCTGGGACTGCAGAGGTTTCCCAAATCAAGGCCAGAGGACTGGGCCTTTAAATGTGGTCATTGGCTCTGAGCGTCCCCTTGTAGCAGGACAACCTTGGGGGAAGCATTTTTCTGCGGTCAATGCCATGACCAGTGAGGGACACAGCTGTGAAACCATTTACTCTCACCAGTGGATTTGAAATTAAGAGGATTAAGCTCTTAAAGATGAAATCTATAACAACACACACTCTTCGACCAAAGCGACTCTGAGGGCACAGAGTTTCTATCAAACATGTGAACCGGTTAAGGAAAGTGGGCACTCCTGCAGACAACTCCTAGCCCAGTACCTAGGCAAGCACTCTGTAAATATCTTTAAAAGATACCAAAGCATCATTATTCTTAAGCATTACGCTCATTTTTAGGAAGTGAAAGGAAACAACATAAAAGCTAAAAATATAAATACTAGGTATACAAAAGAACGTACAATGAGACAAAGACATCTGAATCAGTTCCCAGCACAAAAACCTGAGGGAGGACCCTATAGATAGATGGCTGTGCGCTTAGGAAGCTTAGGAATCCCATTAAAACATCTATTTTGAGAGACTGGTTATTTAACCTTGAAAAATAAAAGCTTGTATTCAATTTCCTTATGCTAGGTTCATCTGTTTGCTATTTTTCAGATTTTATTGTAACTGGATCTGACAATTTCAAACATATTAACTAAATCTTTTCTTTAAAAACAGAGTTTAGGATTTATAAAATGTTTTATTTGAAAAAGTTCACTACTGTACAAATATTAGAAAATTAATGAAGAAACATAAAATACTTCTAAAATGTAGGGGTAATCAGTTCCTGGAGATATTTTTAATAAAAAGAACAACTAAAGCTATTCAATAAATATCAGAGAATTAAAGACAATTTATGTCATATTATCTACTCCTAATAATTATCCTACTACTTCAAATTTTTTTCAATTAATACAAAAATATGTTAATTATTCAATTTGATTTTACGTTTGTGTGGTTTCTACTAAATATGAAGCATATATTAAGCAAAGAAAGTAACTAAAAGTGAACCCTTCTGAGACCCTCCAGTTTAAGATATGGTAAAAAAATAAAATTTGCTGAGTTTAGGAAGGCTAATACATAATTATAAAAATGTTATCTATGAGGTGCAGGCAGTCCCTGGCTTCCTGATCTGGTGAGGTTCCAGGAGTTCATTGGAAAGCTGTTTACTGACTTCATTTACCTGAGAAGTGATGTCCTCAAAGGGGGCTGGCTTGCAGATGAGACCACTTAATTTGGTACTCGCAGTCCCCGCTGAAGTGCTGGGAATAAGTTATGAATGACAGGAGGAGAAAAGGGCAGTTTCCCATTCCATTGCCATAGTCAGAGCCATTCTACGACAAAGTTCTGCATCAAAGAAAGTCTTTGGTTAGTATTATTTCTCCTCATGCCTCTCCAATGAAAGCTCTCCTATTTTCCAGTCTCTTAGTATCTTCTCCCTCTTTCAAAGTCCTGTAGCACCCACCTAGGCCCAGGTCACTGCCACTTCTATAGATTGAGCTCATTCACTTCCATCTCGCCCACTCTACACCCCTTATTCAAACTTACAGTTTTCTACCCAGGAATTAGAAAGAAAGAATATAATCAAATTAATTTATGCTAAACTCACTGGTGTGAGTTTAAAAGAAACTACTTGTTCAGTCAAAGGTGGAGATCAACAGGCCATTAGCAATAATGCTTTAGGAGAGACCTGGGAAACTAACAATATATATTGAGCCCCTTACCATGTGCCAAGAGTTTATACTCTTCAGTGGACTCTCTTGAACACGCCATCAGAGAGGGATGCTATTCTCCCAGCTTTACAAAAGAGAAGTGTGAGGTGTGGGGAGGGTAAGTGCCTCACTGAGCTCTGGAATACACCTTGCCTGCGTTATTCTTCTTTCTCACTATTTCTTCTCTTCCTCTGTACTGAAACCAGACCCTCTAAAGGCAACAGTTCTTTTTCTGGAATGTGATGTCAGGGCCAGTAGGTGAAAACCTCTGAAGCGCATAAGCATATTTGTTTAAATGAAATTGCTTCTATGGAAGGTGTGATCAGGAACAGTTTGTATTCTAGGCTCTGAGAAAGAGAAGAGAATATCTTTAGTGTATATATATATATATCCTGAGGATCAGTATCTCCTTAATGTAGAGTATGATTTACAGATTATTTTCCTACATCCCAGGACTCAATAAACGTGTTAAACTTTAGGTTAACTCGGGTGCTATCATTTGTACCAAGGCTGATTTTAAAACTAGTTATTTCATTACTCTGTCTTTATAGACAGTATAATCCATTCTAGAAGGCATGAAAAAACACTAGTTGACATATTTTTTTATTCTATACACTATGATCATTTTATATTAATAACACAGGGGGGAAAAACAGTCTTCCTCTGAAGGGCTGGGATAAGACCCATGTCTCAGTCCAGCAGCTCAGAGATAGATTTTCTGAATGGCTGATCATTCGTCTTCTGCAACTGCTGATTATTGGCCAAACCCCAAGTGGACACCAGACAGTTTTGCTTGCCAATAGCAATCTGATTTGCCTTTAAGAACTGGCTCCCTTCCACTCTCAATCCACATTGTTTAGCTGGAATGACCCTCACTCCTGAGCTCAAAGGATGCACCCATGACCTGGCCATGCTCCTCAGGCCCTGGCCACAGCGTGTGGAGCATGGATCCACTCATTCCAATGAGACTCACTCCCAAGAACTGTAAGGAGGTTATATGACAAGAACTGCTGGGGGGCTCCAGGAAGGGAGAACCTACCTGAGAGAGAAGATGCCCAAAGCCAAGAAATTTGGAGGAAGAAAGAAAAGAAGGCAGTAAGGGGCAAAGACAGTCAGAGAAACCTTAGCCAGATCCAGGAAGAAAAGACCTCCTGTCACTTACAAGGAAACAGTCTTGAATAAGACATTCTGAAGCCTGGGCTCCATCTGTCTCATTGGGCATCGCCATTCTTCAAATTATGACGATGGGAACTCCTGCTCCCAAGTCTCGCCTGCCTGGCAGGACCTTGTGAAGCCAACCCTGGAAGCAGGTCTGACTCCTCATCCCTGGTACAACAAGCATCAATTCTCCAAAGAGTGTTTACATTCCACCCTCAGCTCCAGCCATCTTCCTTCTCAAAGGCCAGGGCCCCAAGCAGAGAATCAGACTTCCAGGCAAGTAGCTCTGAGTTAGGCCTGTGGTAGCTCTGTTTATTATCAAGAGAGTAATTCTACTTCCATTTGCTGAGTCGCAGTGCACACAGCACAGATTCTCATCTTTCTGAATTGTCCACCTTTGAGATTTGAAAAAAAGGCTCTTTCTTCAAAATGTCTTCAGATTGTGAGCTTTTACATTTTCTAGCACATTTATTTCTAAAAGATGGCCATGTAGTCATCGAGAGGAAGTGAGGAGAGAGAGCTGAGAGAACAAAAGTCTGTTCACACTAATGTTGGTGTAAATCAGACCAATTATCCCAACAGTGTTAACGTGAGGTAATTAAGCCTCTGTATCTCCTGAGATTGGGAATTCTCTTTGTATCATTTACTTAACAGTACATGACTATAGCACTCTAGTACAGGAATTTGACTTCTCAGTGGTTCAAACCCAAAGAGTCTTTATATAAGAACTAATAAAAAGGGAATACAAATCAACTTCTCAACATTAACAGGAAATTCCAATTGTGACCAAATTAGGGTCCTAATTGCATGCTGGTCTCTTTAGCAAATCAGCTGCAAGACACAACTGATTGTTTTATTTACAGGCACCACTGCACTTTTTCTTAGGACATCAGTCCATAGTTCTTTCCTAAGAACCAATCATGGACTCTAAGGTTCTGGGATAAATAAAATACACAAGGTCGTCATTGAAAATTCAAAGACTCGAATTTTAACATTTTCTAGTGCCAATGAGGCCATCTTACTTTGTGAAAATTATCACTGAAGTGTTTGTTTTGTTTTGTTTTGTTTTATCCCAAGGGTACCAAAGGGAGTTCTGGAATCCATGGGTTGAAAGTCATGGACTTCCTTGCTTAAAGGTGAATGCATAATACTTGTTTTGTGTTCATTGTGTTTCTTTAGGAGGAGAATGCAACAACTTCCCTTAGTTTTTGAAAAGAGTCTGAGATCCCCAAACAGAATGAGAATTAATGTTAAATTTCTCTACTGTTTGTAGGGTGCTTCTTGGTTATAACTCTAGCAAAATGCTACATAAAGGCCCCCAAAGAGAGAGAGAGACCACATTACAGGTTTCCATGACAGCAGATAAAGAATATGAAAGATGTAGATACTACTTTGACTTGGGCATGGCTGACATCAGTGAGTTTTTACCAGATGTTCTTCCCTGCCCCAGATGGCTGTAGTGCTTAGGTGCTTAAGACAGACGTCTTGTCTGGTGTTTGTTCTTCACTGTAATTGACTAGGAGGTCAAGCACAGATTGACAGGCTTGCCTAGGGCAGGGCTTGGTACAATTCCTCAGCCTTTTACACTTGCCTAGCAGACATGTTAGCATCTATATCCTGAGCTTTCACAGAAAGGCCATAGGCTGGCTGATGGCTGCCACTGCAAGTTTGATCACTTGATAGGCTTTAGTCTCAGTGAGGAATTCTGACATTTCCTCTTTTTCATGCTATAACAGTGTTTACAAATTTAGTGGTGAGATTTTACACAGTTTAAATTTTCTTTCTTGCTTCGGTGCACTTTTACAAATATCTTTCATAAATGTGAATGTTGGCTGTATATGAAAATATAAAATCTAGGTTTTCTACCTAAAAATAAAGAAAAGTATAAAACAAGTAAAATAATCTTTATCATCTGTTCAACAAGCAGTCTTCCTAATCACACCACAGTTATGTCAACAAACAATACAGACTTTTAAATGTACACCTCTCCTTACAGATTCCCTTTCCAAAGTTCTTACATTCTAACTTTAGGAAATTTGAATTTCATGAAAAATATGTTTTCCATAAGTTACAGTTGTTAACATCTGGATCACTGGGCTTCATCTCATTTTCATCTCTCCCTAGGTGCTGAAATGTGCTATGAGCATCTCTTCCTTGAGCACTGACAATGGAAAGTTAGTTTGCCTTTCCTGCCTTCATTTACCCGCCAGTAGAGCTCAATTAAAAAAAGCCATTAAGAAGACTGAAATGGCATATTTTTCAGAGGGAAATATATTTTCCTTCACTGAATATTTCTAATTCTTAAAGACATTTTAAAATACCATTGCCAGCCTGATTGCCCCTGCCCTCCCCTGCAGGCCTGCCCCCCCCCCCTGCCCAACTGCTCTCCCCTGAAGGTCTGGTCCCTCCAACTGCCCTTCCCTGCAGACCCAGTTGCACCCCAACTTCCCTCCTCTGCTGGCCTGATCACTCCTAACTGCCCTCCCCTGCAGG
Organism: Vespertilio murinus; assembly: GCA_963924515.1. Taxonomy (NCBI): domain Eukaryota; kingdom Metazoa; phylum Chordata; class Mammalia; order Chiroptera; family Vespertilionidae; genus Vespertilio; species Vespertilio murinus. The sequence goes on from OZ004705.1 coordinate 50,497,533, forward strand.
CTTGATCGCCACCAACTACCCTCCCTTGCAGGCCTGGTCCCTCCCAATTGCTCTCCCCTGCTGGCATGATCACCCACAAATGCCCTTCCTTGAAGATCTGGTCCCTCCCCTGCTGACCATCTTGTGGTGGCCATCTTGTGTACACATGGGGGCAGCCATCTTGTGTATTGGAGTGATGGTCAATCTGCATATTACTCTTTGATTAGATAGGATAGAGGCCTGGTGCATGGTGGGAGCCAGTTGGTTTTCCCTGAAGGGTGTCCCAGATCAGGGTGGGAGTTCCCTTGAAGCAAGGGGTGTCCTGGGCTAGGGGCCTGTGGTGGTTTGCAGGCTGGCCATGTCCCCCAGCAACCCAAGCAGAGGCCCTGGTATCTAGGATATATTCATCTTCTATGATTGAAACTGTAGCCTTGAGCAGAGGCCTGGGCCAGCCAGGAAGTTTGGCTTCCTCCAATGCTGAGGAATCCCAAGCCACCTGCTCTCTCCAGCTCAATGGATGCTGCCATTTTTGTTGGGATTTATTTATCTTCTATAATTGAAACTTTATAGCCTTGAGTGGAGTCCATGGCTGGCCAGGGTGGGTGGGAAGCTTGGCTTCCTCCATTCCTGGGGAAACACAAGCTTGCTCAGTGGCCGCAGCCATCTTAGTTGAGTTAATTTGCAGACTTGCTCCTGATTGGCTGGTGGGCATCGTTTGTGGGTGTAGCAGAGGTACAGTCAATTTGCATATTACTCTTTTATTAGATAGGATTCCAGATGTCCAGGCAATTCTCTAATTGCCTTCTGCATTGGTTTTCTCTGCCCAGGACTACCTGCCACATCCCTTACTTTCCCCTTTCCCCCAACTCTGGCCAACTCCTATTCCTTCTTTTATTTCATCCTAAATGCCACTTCTTTAGGAATGCCTTCCCTGCCCCTCCCCTTCCTTCAAGATTAGGTTGGGACCTCTTATAGTTCACTCCTCCAGTTCTTTGTATGCCTCAGAATCAGTTATCACACTTGTAATGGATAGTGATGCACTGATGTGGCCTCACTAATTGGTGGAGTAGTGGGTACCCTAAGAATTATGGCCCTCGCAGAAATCATACACTTGTTACCCAAGCTCTGCCACTTACTAACAATGGGCAGAACCAGGACTACAGACAAGTTACTTCATCTCTCTATTTTCCAAATATAAAATGTCACAAACAATAACACTTCTCTGTCAAAATTGATTTGAAGTTTTAAGTGAGATAATGTATATAATCATTAATGTTTAAGATACTGAATAAATTATGCCTAGTAGACAGACCTATTTTGTTTATTTCCCCTAATACTATTCCTTTCGTGGGACAAGAAAGCATTAATGACCAAAATGCTTTAGATTTGTTCAACAAGCAGTCTTCCTAATCATCCCACAGTTATGTTAACAGATGAGACTACAGAATATAGAAAATGCATAATTACAGGAGTCCTGTAACTTATAGCACGACTCTAACCCAAATCAAATACAGAAATACTGATTTAAGTAGGACTGGGATGTGAAAGTTGTTAGCCATATCTTTATCTAGCAATCAAAGAGAACTTAGAGGGCTTACTAGCAGCAAGAAGTAAGTGACAGAGCCAAGATTAAGCCTGACGCTAAAATCTTCTAACTGTCCCACTAAATCTTCTTTTATTTGATGTGCTTGTTGTGAGATAACCTTCCGAAATAAGAAGGATGGGAAGGAGACGGTTGAGGCAAAGGAGAACTCTAACATAACTAATGAGATGGGGAGGCAGACGAGACTGTAAAACTTCACCCCAAACTTCCATTTGGAGTTCTGTTTCCATAAACTGGGCTTCTCAGGCACAATCTACTTCAAAAAGCCTTCCTTTGTATTGCATAAGGGCCGGACAGTCTGTATTCAAATTATACTGATGTGTGACTTTGGACTTGTCACTTAATCTCTTGAGGTTCAGTTTATTCATGTAGAAAATGCAATAGAAAGAGTACAGTCAATTAAGTTAAGACATAGAAAACACTTAGCTTAGTGCCAATACATAATAGATGTGCTGTAGGTTTAGCTAGGATTAATGCTAGTTATAAAATGTCATTTTAAAATGGCTCTTCCTGCTAGTTAGCCTCAGGTCGGAAGTAAGATAGAACAATAGAACTTAAAGAACCCAGTACAGAGTGGGTTGGGAAGGACCACAATACGTCCTACCTCCTGTAATACAACTTCAGAATATGGAATGTGCATTGTGATTTAACAAAACTTCATTCAAAAACAAAAACAAAAAATAATAGCCAAACACTACCACAACTGATACCACTATGAAGAAGTTCATGGATACTTATGCAAATTAGTTCACACAACCAATTTCTGGCATCAAATACAAATTTTGTGTAGCTGCTTGAAACTCACATTAGTTCTATACTCCTAAAAAAAATTTCAAATATGAAATGGACACTTGTACACCATTCAGGATGCAATTCAGATACAATTAAGAGGATGAATAAAGTAATAAAACTGTGTTAAGACATTTTATTTAAAAAAAAAAAAAAAAGAACCACTAAGAATCATTAGCACTCAGCCAGCATGGCTCAGTGGTTGAGCATCAACCCGTGAACCAGGAAGTCACTTTTTATTCCTAGTCAGGCACATCTGGGCTCAATTTTCAGTGTGGGTCATGCAGGGGTGAGCTAGTCAATGATTCTCTCTCATCATTGATGTTTCAATCTCTCTCCCCCTCTCTTTTCCTCTCTAAAATCAATAAAAATTATAATGAAGAAAAAGAATTGTTAGCAACATTAACAGAAATAGCACATTCTCTAAGCAGCCAGCACGAAGGCTCTGTTGCCCAGACCCCACGGTTCTGGATTCAGTTATTTTCCCACCTCTTTTTTTAGGTGACTCCAAAAAGTGAGCTTCCTGTGACTATGACAATATATCTTTATTATCCCAAATGCATCACTTTTTCTCTAATTAAAAGCTGAATTCTATCAATAAAGAAGCTTAACAAAATGCCTCATTATTTTTTTACTTGTAAGGATCATTTTGTGATGGTAAAGCAAGGCCAGGCTTGAAAATACTAATGTTAGACATTAGTTATTGTGACATCTAGGTTTTAACAGACTAACGGAATAATTAAATGATCTCTCTTCCATGGTGGCTGTAAGACAGATACTTAAAGAAGAATGATTATTCTACTGAAGAACATATATTCTTTACACTTTAGTTTAGATTCAAAGCAAGATTACTCATTCCCTTGATAGAACACATCTATAGCAAAACATAAAAGCTGTCTTCTACTTGTGTGTGTGTGTTTTCTCTTTGGCTGAGCTGGTTACTGTACAGCCACTCAAACTAGATAAACTTAAACCATTTGTAAATACTATGTTATCACTGACATGTAATACTATCAGATTAAATTTAGATATGGAGAAATATTGGAGTTAGTCTGTCTATCTTTGACTCTGGTGGCAAGTATGATGCGTGTGAAAAAAATAGGTACATGGATAAACCATTCCTGGTAAAGGCCTAATTGTTGTGTTTGGTTTTTTTGTTTTTTGTTTTTTTCGTGTGTTTTCTTTGTGTGTGTGTGTGTGTGTGTGTGTGTGTGTGTGTGTACAGCATATGCCAAAGCAACACAAAACATCATAAAGCCTGCTATCTAAACTTCATTGTGAAAAACTTATAAAAAGCCTCTAATAAAAATTTCCCTGATTTTTCTTTTTCTTTTTTTAAAATTTTCCCAGGAAAGAAAGACAGATGAAATAACTGAATGGCAAGTAGCAAGAGTGCAGAGAATAAAGAGCCAGGCAAATAACACACAACCTGGAGAATCCTGGGGCAGAGGTAAGTAGACTAACCACAGTTGATCATCCAAGAGACATCAATCCTTTTGTGGCAAGTTCCATACCGTTCTACCTCACTCATATCCTGGCATATACCTGATGAAGAAAATAAGACAATTTTGTGGAAGAGACCAGCAGCCTGGCTCTGTACCTAGTTAATCAGTAACCCTAATGCACATTCCTATCAGCCTACAGTCTAGTCCAGGGGTGGGCAAACTTTTTGACTCGAGGGCCACATGGGTTTTTAAACTGGACCGGAGGGCCGGAACAAAAGCAACCTGACCATGCTGGCACTCTCATCTTGGGCTGCTGGTGAAGGAGCGGAGGGGAGAGCAAGAGAACCTTCCGCTCTTTCGGCTGCTTGGGCCGGATAGAACAGCCGAACGGGCCGGATCCGGCCCGCAGGCCATAGTTTGCCCACGGCTGGGACTCTAGTCAGTGCCCCTTCCTTAAGTATCTGGCCTTGCAAGACCTGTTTACCTAAATACTCACATTTTACAGACGCCATAAGCCATGAATAATACACATTCAGAGCTGGTTCCAGGCCAGGCCTTTAAGTGTGGTCTCAAGTCCCCCATCCCAACACATGGGGCTTTTTGCAAAGCCCGAGAAAGTTCTGGAAGTCTGATGCATATATGGAGGACAAAGAAACCAAAGAGTATAAAGAGAAAGCTTCCTCCATATTGGCTTGCTCAGGATTTAGAAACAGGCTCCCCTGAGTCATGGTACTAGTACATGTGGAAATCAATGGGTTTTCCCTGTATCTCTGGGTACCACTGTGTATTTTTCAGTCACCTGGTAAATTCTGTAACATATCCAGGAAGAAAAATGTTGAAGCCAGAGAGAGTGAAATGTCAGGTAGAGAGGAATAGGTATAAGAAAGACACGTCACCAAGTTCCATCTTCCTTGAAAAGAGGCAGATAGTATGGGGTCTGAAAACTGCCAAATGAAGGTTTCCCTGCCTGTTCCCCCGAGTCTCACTCAGCTGATTCCCCCGGAGCAGGCTATTAAGTCACAAAAGCAGCACCCCGAGTCTACAGTCAATGGATGCTGCCCGGGGGGCCAAAAGGGCAGAGAGGGGCAGGGGAATGATAACCAAAAGTTTTAAGTCAGTCTGGCAGGTTGCTCAATAGTTAGACCCTCAGCCTGAGGACCAAAGGTTGATTCCCAGTCAAGAACATGTACCTGTTACAAGAGGCAACAATTGATATGTCTCCCTCACACCAATGTCTCTCTACCTTTCTCTCTCCCCTTCCTCCCTCCCTTGTATTCCCTCTTTAAAAAAATCAGTGGGAAAAATACTAGCATCCTCGGTGAGGATTTGTTAAAAATGGTTAACTTACTGTTTTTTGTGGGTTTTTTTTTTTTACAGGCAACTGTTGAGTTGAATTGGCATATATGCAAGACCCAGAGAGAACCAGGGGAGATCACAGTCTAAGCTGGACCCCATCCCTGTCCCTCACCTCCAGCTTCCTTATAAAAATGGAGGGGCGCAAAGAAAGGAGAGGGGAAGGTGCAGCCATGTCTGCTGTGGGTCACAGTTTGGCAACAGCTCTGTAGCAACATAGAACTTGTCTGTAAAATCTATTCCAATCTCAACAGATATTTTGGAAAACATTCAAACTTCTAATTCAGTGTGTTGAAAATATTATTCAAAGGCAACCCTAAAAATGCTGAATTTTTCCTTTAATCAATAGCTATTTTACATTTCAATACAAGAATAGGAGTATGTCTACTTGCAATCTTCAAAAACTGATCCCTTGCCACGCACAGACCAGCCTTCCATCTGAGAGAGGACTGTTTGAAGTGCATTGCCTTAAGGATAAAAATTTCCAACAGAGTCCACAGATTCTAAACCCTTTAATTATGACAATTTCTTCAAACATGTAGCCACTCTGATATCAGGCTCCATAGGAGTCTACGTCACAGGGATAGGTAGGAGGTTTTCTTGTTTTGCCTGATTTTTTTAAAAAAAACTGACAAAAATACATTTTGCCCTTTCTTTTACTCCACTCTTTGCACTCAATGCTTAATGCTGCAGAGAAAGGGAGAATTATTCAGGAAAAAAATCCAAAATAGCTATAAAGAATATGGGCTTTTATAGTAAATAAGTGACGATTTGCCACTCAACAGGAGGCACCCTCGAGCACTCTGCGTGAATGCCAGCTCAGAAGTCAACCCTCCCTACATCCCCTCCAAGAAAAAGACTTTTCAAGGAAAGCATTTCTGAATCAAAAAAGGAAACATGCTTTGATTCATTCCTTCCCCTTTCCCTTTCTCTGAAGCTTCGGCCCCATGCTGGTCTTTCAGATTTCTCCATCTCCCCAGCCCCAGCTCAGCTTACTGCCCAGCTCTCACTGGGACTGCCGCGGCCTCTGCATGGGCATGTCTCCTGCCTCTGCTCCCTACTTGACCCTTCTAAGGCTCACGTGACCCTGTCTCCTCTGCTCAAACGCTTCCAGGCTTCCCTACTACCAACCTCAGTCTGGCACTTTCCCCCCTATAATCCCCATTACTCCCCTCCCCACACCCTAGGCCTCATCCCAATACTGACTCTCGTTTCCTGTATACACAGGGCACTTGCTCATCTCTGTGCCTATGGCCATATTCTTTCCCCATACAACCTATGTCCAAATCCTGACCATACTTTGAAATAAGGCAGAGGCCATGAGGTGGAAACACCCTTCCATTGCTGCCACCAACCCTGCTTCTCACCTGCAACCACCTTCTGGCTGAGGCTACCACTCCCCCTGGTCTCTGAAACCCATCCCCACACATCTCCTTGGGGACCTCATCCCATGGATTGCCCCCACCTTCCCCTTTAACCTCAACTTCTTCTCTACCCACTTCTCATCAGCCCACTCTGGTGCTCTCCATTAAAAAAAACTAAAAACCTTCTCCCCCTGATCCCATCCCAACACTGTTCTCACTCACCTACTACCACTTTCTTTAATCCTCTGGATAAAACCAAACTGCTTGGCCCTCTCCCTGTCCCCACCTCCTCTGTCCACACGTTCCTCAACCCATTGCATTGGATTCCATCACACCACTCCTGGTTTTGTTATTTTGTAAAATGTATTTATGTCCCACATAACATTCCTGGTAGTGGGAGGGAAGGAGAAATCAGACATGAGCTCTTGGAGTCTGAAGATCAAACTGATAGTTACAAACTGGTAGCTAGATCCAGTCCAGAGATGTTTTATTTAACTTGTGCTGTGTTTTTCAAAGTACAGATTATTTGTCAAAGACAGATAAGCATGAAACAGACTGACCAATTTCAGAGGGAAGACAGGGGTGGGGTGGGTGGGAGAAGAGTGTAATTTGCATAGATGCATAGCCCGTGGACACAGACTATAGAGTGGTGAAGGCCTAGGGGGGCGGGCAGGTGCAGAGGAGGGTTGGGGGGGGGGGTGAGGGGGGACACGAAGAGGACATGTGAAATAATTTCAACAATAAAGATAAATTTAAAAATAAAATTCAAAATTCTGGAGACTTCACACAAAATTCCAGACTTCGGGCTTCTATCAAAGAAGGCAGAAACTCTGGCAACACTGCCGTTTCCACGGTGAGACAGTCATCTGGGGCTGAGAAGCAGCTGCCCCTCAGGGCTCCTGGTCCACCTGGGGCCCCGCCAAACCCTCTTTGCTTTGGCCCCTGTTATCAGTGGAGTTTCAACTCTTACTTCAGATCAGTGCTGTTCAATAAACATAAACTTGTGAGCTACATACATAATTTTAAATTTTCTAGTAGCCACATTAAAAAAATAAAATAAAAGGAACAGATGAAATTAACTTCAATAATACTTTATTTAATTCATTATATCCAAAATCATATTTCAGCTGCAAGCAATATAAGAATAGTAATTAGAAATGTTACTTTCTTTGTGCAAAGGCCTTGAAATCCAGTGTGATTTTTACACTTATGTCAACAATTCCCACTGCTCAAATCCAGATGCAAAATAGCTTTGCAAGCAGAGAGACAGAATGAAAAGTATTAAGAAAAAAAAAATAGAAGAAGAAAGAAGGTAGGGATAAATAAACAGGTGGAGGGGTTAAAGAGTAGGCACAGTGAGTGCTTTCAAAATAGGAGAGAAAGGAGTAGGGACCTGGAGCACTGAAGGGAGAGCTCTGAGAGATCAGCTCTAGCTTCGTGCCCAAGGGGGGAAGAAACACCCTTCACTGGCAATGCAGTGTTCTGGGGAGAGGCTCTAGTGTGTTATAAAGAGTCTCAGCATCAGGCAGGAGATCTGTCTTGCTATGAAAAGCAACTGGCCAAGTCTCTGAACCCCAGTTCACATCCCTTAGCACTCAAGAGGGAGCAGAATGGGCCAGGGTAGGGAGGGCAAGACTGGGATTTTAATCAGTGGCAAGGAAATGGGTGTGAGGTAACATGGCAATGCAGCAGAAAAAAAGTATCATGAGCTAAGATCCAAGAGCAGAGGTTAAGACTCGGAGGTCATAAGGTAAGGAGAGTCAGCAGGTGTCTGGAATCCAGATGTGGGGGTGCAATGTCAGAGGCCAGACAAGGAGACTGAGGTGCAAAATCGGATTCTGAGAGTCAGAGACCAGCACCAAAAGATGCAGCCCTGAGCCAGCGACCTCAGAAATAGAAACCACTCCCCGCTAGTCCATGTGAGCACAATATGGCAGCCACTTAGTAGGCTCACACATCTCCCTTCATGCCTGCAGGCATAAACCAGATTAAAGTGCAAGCTGAAAACAGCCAAGCTACCAGCTGGGAGGAGAGAAATATCAGCCACATCTGTCAGGTTTAAAAAGACTCTGAATCAAGAAGGCATTAATGCTGAAACCAGTTTGGCTCAGTGGTAGAGCGTCGGTCTGGGGACTGGAAGGTCCCGGGTTCGATTCCAGTCAAGGGCATGTACATTGGTTGTGGGCACATCCCCCGTGGGGGGTGTGCAGGAGGCGGCTGGTCGATGTTTCTCTCTCATTGACGTTTCTAGCTCTCTATTTCTCTCCCTTCCTCTCTGTAAAAAATCAATGAAATATATATATTTTTTATTTTTAAAAAAATATATTTTATTGATATTTTACAGAGAGGAAGGGAGAGAGATAGAGAGCCAGAAACGTCGATGAGAGAGAAACATCGACCAGCTGCCTCCTGCACACCCCCCATTGGGGATGTGCCCTCAACCAATGTACATGCCCTTGGCCGGAATCGAACCGGGGACCTTTCAGTCCCCAGACCGACGCTCTACCACTGAGCCAAACCGACCTCGGCTATATATATATTTTTTAAAAGGCATTAACATCATTTATCTCTGAACAGCTCTAGCCCATCCATTCATTGCATCATTCATTTAGCAACCATTTATTGAATGGTTCTCCCTGAGCCGTTTTTACAAGGTCAATTAAATAGGTCAGTTGTACTAGGATTTGCCAAATTCTATTCTAGCAGTGCTGGTGCAGGCAGTGCAGGCTGAAGCAGAATAGGTGAGGTTGCTAATGCTGAGGGGGCCTCTATGAATAAAATGGTGGGATTAGGAGGAGGAGAGGTATTGATCCTAAAATGGCCAGAGGTCCATTTGTCTATCTTGTGTTGCAATTTTCCAGATTGGCCAGGATCCAAGAGAATGGGAATTAGGCTGGTATAAAATACCGGAAAAGAGACTTCACAGGAAAATTGTTCTCTTCAGAAGGCAGTAAGCAGGACTTTGGGAAAACAACAACAACAATTTTTTGCATTTCTTACATTCAGACTAATGTTAAATACAAATATTTGGAGACACCAGGGAAATCATGGCCTGATATTCCACTGGGGAAAAAGTTATAATTAGAAATTGGTTACAGCCTTGGCCAATGTGGCTCAGTTAGTTGAGCATCATATGTGCATCCGTGAGGTCACCAGTTCAATTCCTGGTCTGGGCACATGCCCACGTTTTGGGCTCTACCCCCGTAGTGGGTGTTCAGGAGGCAACCCATCCATGTTTCTATCTCATCAATGTTTCTCTCTCTCCATCTCCTTTCTTCTCTCTCTAAATCAATAAAAACATATTAAAAAGGAAAGAAACTGGTTACACTGAAGGGAAAAATCTCTGCATAAAACCTTGAATTGTTGAAGAATAGTCATCACTCTTTACACCTGATTTGTAAAGAGCAATGTAAGTTAAAAGGAAAGGTTGATAGTGACAAGGAAATGAAAATGGCACATAAAGTTAATCATGCAGGAAATAAAATATATGAGATTTTTAATGGTGCTGACAAAGTTCACAAATATAGGAAAGATTATTTGGCAAGTAGAAAAAGATGACTTGAGGAAGGATGCCTCACACCTTTCAATAATAAACTTTACATAAAGATAAACTTGTCATAAATAGGTATATTTTATACTGTAATTTTATGAAAACAAGGAAGCTTACCTAAAACAAGTTCTAGGATATTATTTCATTCACATTAAATAAAACCCCCAAAAGTCAATATTCAAATAATGATCCCCATTTATCAAGAAAGGGTTTTACTGGTATTTAGGGTGCTTGGCTTATTGAGGCAGGGAAACATGTATTTTTAGTAAGTTTCCCAGCAAAAAAAAAAAAAAAAAGAAAAAAGAATCAAAACAAAAGAGTTTCAGATTTCAAAAGATCAATGTCTCCCTTTCTAAAACAGATGTGTGCTGTGATACCATAAATAGCTATGAGTTAACAACAAAAATGTAGAACCCTAATTTCTGAATCTGCAGTTTTGTAATTGCTTACAAATGTTATCCAGGCATGTTTTTTATTCTTCTTCAATGTAGAGCTGGCAAACATTTTGATAATCATTATGAGCAAAGAAATTACACTACATGTTTCCTGAGGTACCAAGGATAAATTATTAAGCTTTAATCTGTAAAATTATCTCTTATGATCAAACAATTGGGGAGGGGGGCGCCAAAAGGAAAAAAAGAGGAAACATCTGTTCTATTTCCTTTATAAATCTATTAATCCTATTTCATCTCTCAAAGTTTTATTCATTTTTCCATTATAATGTGCACATAATTACCAAAAGTAATTTAAGATTATTTCTTTATTTTGTTATGATGTCACCAGCACTGCCTTGGTTAAATTTTAACTATTTTTGCCACCACAGCAAGTAAAATACCTGAAATTAAGTAAAAAGGACCAGCAAAGATCCCTGTTTGGTTTTTTTTTTAACACCCACTTATTTGTAATGGTGGCAGTGGCAAAACTTTAATATACTGTTCAAAAATAATAACACTACTGATGTTTATTAAGCTAGGTTTCAAGCCCTTTTCATACAATATCAACAACACTTCCCTCTATGCAATAGTCATAGCTCTACGCAATTCTGCCAGATACATGGGAAGGTAACTAAAGGTTGCAGGGAAGTAACTCCGCTCTAAGATAACCTCTTACTCTTTTCACCCCCTTTCTCTGGAAGGACCCGAAGAGGCCAGTATTTTTAAAGAATGCTACGACACACCAAAGGTCACTGCACACCCTGCTCCAAAATGTCCAGAGGTCTCACTTCCCCCCGACCCCGACCCCGAACCCCACATACACATTTTGAAAAAGCTACTAACGTTATTTGGGGTGGCTTTTTGTGATTATAGATTTTTTAGGTGGTTTCAATCATTTCTGTTAGGAATTCTTTTTAATGTGGGCCTTCCCAAGATTAAGTTATGTTCTTTGAAGTAATATTAAAGATACCCAAAAATAAACAGCAAAAAAGTAACCCAAATCACCTTTTAAAATAATTATTGAAAACACAGGCTTTCTTTAAAAGATCAGCTAATACATAAAGCGAGATCCATTTCACATGGAGACTTAATGTAAGAAGATATATTTCCACTTTTTGTCAGGGCATAGAGATGTGTTTCAGAGGAATTTCATCCCAGTGAATGAATATTCCTCTTACTATGTTTTGAAACATTTCTATAACACCTTGAATAAAACATTTCTACTCCTCTATGCAGACAATTTTAACAAAACAAACGTAAAGGAAAAAACAATAAAAGTTTAACATTCATGATCACAACAAGCTTTTTGTTAAAACACAAATGCAATATATTCATTCCTCTCTCTTTATCTTAAAATACTGATTCCCTGATTCTAGCAGAATATAATTTTAGTAACTCATCAAGACAGAATACATAAAATTGGCATATTTTTTATATGCACACAAATTGAGAAAGCATCTTTCCCATCTGTGCTGCAGAAAATGAAATGCATCTGGTGTGGCAATATGGCCCGGCACGTGAACCAGAATCAGTGGGATGAAAGGGGTTTCTTTTTTCCCCCCAAAGCAGATTATTTTAAATAATGCATGTTATATAATATGCAGGACATTATCAAATGTGTTGTAGTGCATTGCAAAGGTATATGTGGCTAAAGGAAACATAATGGCATGAGGGTTGGCAGGGACTTGGGAGGTAGCTTGTTCTGTGTTAATCACTGTTCAGCATTGACTTCTAAATCTCTTGCCCCAGCAACCCAAGCTGATTTTTGGCTTCTCCTCAGCATCTCTACCCAGTGTCAGAGTATGTGCACATATGCTGTTGGGGCTTCACGCTGGGCTAGGGGATGGAGAGGTGGAGAATGTTTGAGAACATGGCTAATGCCAGGATCAAGCAGAGAACAAGAGAAAAATTGAGCAATTTGTCTCTCTCTCTTTTTTTTTTTTTTGCAACAAATGTTCTTTCTCCCTTAAAAGAAAGTTCTTTTTATCTAGGCAATCTGAAGATGGATTTTTGTACTTACTTTCATTGTCTTTTCTTTCATGTGTTCCCATCTGTTCCTGGGAACTGTGAATAAAACTGAAATCTACACATGCTACACCCTGTGTCCCATGCCCAAGTATTTTTGCAGACGATGTGCTGAGAGCTCGAGGGTAGATCTCTGAGGTCTGTAGGGCGCTTTGGAGGGGTGCTGCAGAGCTAAGCCTACTGCTGGGCACCTTGGTGAGCCCTCATCCTGTTCCAGGTTCCACCCCTATTTCTTCCCCATTCAGAGAGGTGAGGGGCTCACTGAGTTGGGCAGAGAAGTATTTAGAGGACTCAGGAAGCCTCTCTTCTGCATCAGTGAGCAAGTGCTGCTCAAACCTGGATTTGTGACTCATGGCAGAGAAAACAGGTCCAGTTCTCAGAGAACGAGGCTCCATTAGCAGATGTTGGAAACCACCACCAACCACAGTGCCTCTCCCCGACAGTAACCGGCAAGGGACCCTCGGGGCTTACTGTCCTGCCTATACCCACCTTTCACCTATTCTTTGAAAGATACTTTAGCTTTTTTATTTCTTCTGTGTCTTCCCTGAAATGTTAGTTCTTTATAATTAAGGGCTTCTTTAGAACTACAGATGGTATGATTAATGTCATTTGTGAATATGACATAATAGATATGCGACAATGAATGAACCACAGAGAACAAAGAACAAGTTAATATAGCTAATCCATCATAGAATTGATTCTAGGGATGGAGAAAAACTTCAGAAAATACATAAACTAGCAAGTATTGTTAATTACTAGGACTGAACTCATCTCAGAAACCTAAGTTCTAAAATTTGTCAAAGGTAACTAGTCATGGGGAAAGTTTCTGGAGAATGACTTGACTACAAAACCTCTGTCATTTATCAACCATGTAACTCTAGAATTTCTTCAAGTATTGGTTTCCTAATCCATCAAAATGGAAACAAGAACTTTGATCATATAGGACTGATACGGGGATTAAATCACCTACTAGTATGGCTATAAAGTGCCCAGTATATGGTGAAGGCACACCCAATAATGTTTAATGTCTTCTTCAAAATAGGTTTAGGTCTTTTGAATATGAAATTCATAGTTATATAGCAGCATTTCTGAAATAAATATTGATGGTGTCTGAAAACTTTCTGGTAAAAATAAATATAAATACCAATTCAGAATTCCCTGCTTTTGCTTTGAAAATATCTTGCTTCAATAAGCTGCAAAGTAATTTAGTAAGTTAACATTTGCAGTAGTAAGTCTATTATTCAATCTAGTCCAATTATTATTTGTTGTCTTATTATACTTGATTGCAAAAGTTCATCAAAACAAATGTAAACAGAACCCCAACTCTAAAATCCTTATAATTAGGCTATGTACACACTAAACACACACACACACACACACACACACACTTTTTAAATATATAGTATTCATCTTTACTGAATTTAAACCATCCTTTTAAAATGAATTTTTAACCTTGCTTTTGGAACCAGAAACAGAATTCTATTAAATATTTTTTCAAGATGAAGGGAAAGGTAGGTTTGTTTAGGCTTTTTGTCAATAATATCCCTGCCTACTCTTCTGAGAATAACTAAAAACATTTTCTAGAACATCAGGAGTTTCCTCGAACATCAGTAACATCGGGTTGCTGCACTCGCCTGTGTTTATTAAACAATCAAACACTCATACTCTGCTCTATTTTCTGAAACCATATACTATGAACAGTTTCAACTGAAAGCGCATCTACTCCCATATCTTATCCTTCTAAACATAGCCTTATGTTTTCTGTAGTTAAAGTTTTAATGTACATATAATGTTAATCTAACATGTCTATTCGGAGACAAAATATTGAGTCCAAGTAAAGTAAGATATATTGAAAGAAAGGAGTTCTTTGGGGTCCCTGGCAGAATGGAACTCTCAAAATATTTGATAACACTAACAAAATATTTGATAAACATTTACAAAAGGATAGCCTCCCTACAAGACGAAGGGAGGGCACTCCGTGGAGCACCTTGCGGGCCCTGCACACACCCCAGTTTACTGGATTCCTGTCCCACTAAACCTGCGTGATCAGACTCAACATGATGCAGGAAGCAGCGCACTCACAATGCGGCTGCTTCGGACGACTATTAAATCTTTAAAAACCTCAGAGGGAAGGTAGGGAAGAGTGGGGGTAAGGAAGATAGATCAACCAAAGGACTTGTGTGCATGCATATAAGCCTAACCAGTGGTCATGGACAACGCGGGGGGAGGGGGGCGGCATATGTGGGGAGGGGTTTGGGTGGGAATGGGGGGATGAGGACAATTATGTGAAACCATAACCAATAAAAGAAATTTTAAAAAGTAAATCTTAGCAAGGGCGAGAGGAACCTATTTCACTAACTAGGATGAGACGCACTGGCTGCTCACTTGTTGGGCAGCAGCCCACTTGCGGCGGGAAGTTTGGGGAAGGGAGTGCGGGGAGATCAGCAAACCTCCGCTTCAAGGCTTTCCCCACGCCGTTACCGTTACCTCACGTGTACCATTAAGCCACCTGTTCGTATTTCTATTCCTTCCTGCAAACCATTTGTGTCCCAGGCTGGCTCCTCCACACCACCATCACACATGGTGGTCACCCTTTTTACGTTCGGGGGTTACTTTTTTCTTTTGACAGCGTGAGACACAGTAGAGCATCCTTCCAGGAGACCCTGGACTGTGTCCACCTTCACTTCCCCCCTGTTCGGCAACCCTTAACACTTCCACTTTCATTGCCGGCTCACAAAGCTATTTCTGCCCAAACAAGTAAAGTCCCGGTGCAAGACTGATCTTTACCAAGCAGGTGCGGCGGGTCGCTTCCTTTCCACGATTTGGTTTGCCGGGGAGCACCCGCCCCGCCCTGCACGTCTGGGGGGTCCCAGTCCCCCAAAGCTGGAGGCGTGTCCCCCCCCCCCCCCCCGGGGCACCCAGCACTCACCTGGCTGCCTTTCTCCAGGGTCCAAGGCTCCCTGGAGCCCGGTGCCCGCCCTGCCTCCCCCGCCGGGGGTGGAGGCGGCTCCAGCAGCTGCTCCAGGCTGGCGGTGCCCGGCAGGGACGAACTCTTCTGGTGGCACAAGTGCGCCGCGGCGCCCCGGCGCGCTGCGCCCTCATCCCGGGCACGGCTGCCCCTCGGGGGCGGCTGCGGCGAGGAGGACAGGGACGACGAAGAAGCCGAGGACGACGAGGGAGCCGAGTCCGGGGAGCGGCCGCCAGGAGGCGTCGCTCCGCCCGCTCCGGGCACCGCTCCGGGGACCCCCTTCCCCGCGGGGAGCAGGTGCTCGCGGAGCCGGCGGCGCAGCGTGGAGCCCGGCTCGCCTCCCGCGGGGCCGCCGGGCTCCAGCGGGTCCGCGGAGGAGCAGCACAGGTTGGGCTGGGAGGACGAGAAGACGCGGTCCAGCACCTGCTTCCGCTTCTTGAAGCCGATCCACCTGGCGCCCGCGGCGCCGGCTCCTCCGGCCGGGGCTTCGCGCCGGGCCCCGGGGGGCGGCGGCGGGGAGGGCGACGGGGTGGCCGCGGGGCGCTGCTCCGGGCCCCCTGCGCGCCCGCCCTTACCCCTGGCCACCCCCAGCTGCAAGTTCCTCCAGAGCCGGGCCTGGAAGGAGGAGGGCGCCGCCGCGGAGGCAGGCTCCGGGGAGCCCGCGGCGGCTGCCTGGGGCTCCATCCTCCACTCCCCGCTCCTCCTCTCCCCTCCTCCTCCTCCTCCGCCTCCTCCGCCTCCTCCTCCTGCTCCACCGCCCTCGCCGGCGGAGCCCCCTCCTCCCGGAGCCCTGCGGCGGCGAGGGGCGCAGCAGCAGAAGCAGGGGGCGCCCCGCCGCTTCAGGCCAGCTCGGGGGACGGACGCCGCCGCCGCCTCGGCTCTCCGGCCCTTGGACTCCCGCGCTGCCTCTCCCCCCAGCACCTTCCCCGGGTGGGCCGGCTGTGTCGCTGAATCTCGGCCGCCAAGCCTGCAAAGTTTCTACTAGCTCCGACCCCCAAGGCTCCTCCAGTCCAGCGGAGTGTCCCCCAGGCCGCGCGCCCCGCCGGCCTCTCCCGGCGGCTTCCAGGGTCGGAGGCTCCGCAGCTCCTCCGGGGCGGGCGCCCGGGACTGCGCCCCCGGCGCCCTGCAGACAGACAGACGGCACCGGTCAGCGGCGGCGGCGGAGGAGGCTGCCTCCGAGCTGGATCCCCGGGAGACCCGCACGATGGGGGGCGAGGGGCTGGAGATTCCCGGGGCCGGCAGCCGCGGGGGAGCGCCTCTGGACCATCCTGCAGCGCCTGGATGGGAGGACGGGCGGGCGAGGGCCGGGCGGAGCCAGGCTGCTTCCTGGGCTCCAGCCGCTGACGTTCCGCGGGCAGCTCGCTCAGGGCTGTGGCTGGAGGACGCACCAGCCAGCAGCCCTCGTCTGGGTCCCGTGGAGTGAGCTAGAGCGGGGATGGTGCGCCCTCGGTGGGTCCCATGGGTCCTCTGGGACGCAGGGCTTCCTTGCTCAGGCGAGAGGCACCCGTTTGAGTTCTGGGGCTGAACGCTTCCGCCCCCGCCCGGTTGCGCTCCGGGTCCAAAAAGGAGAGTTTGATTTCTTCTGTCTTGACTTCATCTCCCTCAGCCCTCCCCGCTCTTTATGTACATGGGCAGTGTTTCTCCTATGATCGGGGTCCAGGGATTTCTGGAGTCTGACAAATAAGGCCAGCCCTAAAGTGGCAGGAAGTTTAAGGTGGCCGAGGACATACATACAAGATGCAGCGCGCTGCCCCTGACCCCCCCGTTTCAAATGCAGGGAATCTTGTTCTTTTCACTCAGTTGCATTTTCCTTTTGGTTACTTTCACTTGCTTCGTTACCAAGGCACAGAGAAAAGGCTTTTTAGCTCACCCAGACTTTGCTTCTCCAGGGTCTTCTAGTTCTACTAGGAGAGCCTCTTGAAAGGCGGTGACACAGTGCCCCTTCCCTCTGCCACTGTCCTCCGCACCTCTACGTGTGGAAAGCATGCAAGAGTTACCTGGGCTTTTCCCCACCACACCTATTCCAGTCTCATCTAGCTAACAGTATGCCCTCGAGATGTTACCACTCTCCCACCTTTGCAGTTTTCTATTTTTTCTTGCCTTTATAACAAATACCTGAATATTTATTGAGCGCCTACTATGTACTAGGCTCTTTGATAGATTCTGGGGATGCAATTGTAAACAAGAGGGCCCTACCCTAATAAAATTCATCTTCCAGTGAGAATGAATCAGACAATAAACACAGTGTCTCATAGTGACAAGGCCCATGAAGACATTAAAACAGGCTACACGAGAACAGTGTCTATGGAGGTAGGGTTGACAGATAAATTACAGGACCAATTAAATTTGAATTTCAAATAAACAATGAGTAATTTTTAGCATACATATGTCCCAAATATTGCATGAGACATACTAAAATGCTATTTGTTGTCTAGCTGAAATTCAAATTTAACTTAGTGTTTTGTATTTTTATTTGCTAAATCTGGCAAACGAATAGGAAGCATTTTTGGGGTTTTGCTATTTTGTTGTTATTTTTTTCTTACTTTATGTATATAGAAAAAGTCTCCCTGAGGACTAAGCTCAGTGCCTCAGACTTTTTCAAAGGGGGCAAATTGAAAGTGTCACAACCACAAAAAAATTACCTGAATATAAATACTGCTAGCCCAAAAGGAAACTGCAAATACCCAGAAGTGTTCTCTCTAACATAGGAAAAGTATTTTGTTATTAGTCTTTCTAGACCATGGTAAACAAAGTATGAAGAAAAAAAGTAAAGAAATATAGAATTACTATAGAAAACTGAGAAGAAATAACCACTATGTCTTTCAGAACTCTTTATAAATATTTTGTCATATTTATATGATAAAGGCCCATGCACCCATGGAGATAGCTCTCCTCAATTCAACCTTATTTTCAAATAGTCTAACGCTGATGTACTCAATTGACTTTTTTACCTTAATATTTCCATTTTTCTCTCTACCAAATTTTGTCTTGATGATACTATCTCTGAGATTTCAGGTTTTCAGGTTCTGAAATCTAGGATCCCAAATCACATTTCTCCATCAATGTGAATTCACTTACACAACTTGAAAGAGCATCTATAACTCTTTCTAAACATCTCAAGTGGATTATAACATGTGAGGCTGTCCTACAAATTGTGCATTATATAAATGTGACCTAGATATGATCTCTGCCATTAAGTGTCTTATTGCACTTAAGAGAAGATACTTATAGAAACTCTACAACACAAGGGGAAGCTGAATAGTACAGACTGATCTCTGTGGGGAATGAAGAGATCACTGCTGTCTTGACTAATAAAAGGTTTCTTGTTGGAGGTAGCGTCTGAGGTAAGGCCTATTGCAGGCGACAGAGTACACTAATGAGATAGATGGCCACCTGCAGAGGCAAGCAAAATTCATGGCACACAGCAAGACTTCAATAAACGTTACCTCTTCCATTTATGACACTTTACTATCCATCTTAAACATTAACAGAACACATATCGATTGAATTAATATGTGCATCACATATTGAAACAGAGGAGGTTGAAATAGGGAAGGTGATAGATAATGCAATATCTGAGCAGAAACCCAAAGGGGACAAAGTAATGAATCTGAAGGAAAGTTTTTCCAAGAAGAGGGAACATTAAATGCAAACTGGCTGAAGCAGAAACTTGCTCAGCTGGAGGAATGATAAAGAAGACAAAGTGTATGGAACAGAGAAACAGGATGGGAGGAGGAGATGCTGTAGAGATGGCTAAGGAAGCAACCACGGCAGGATAATGTGGGCCTCAGTGGAGACTCTGGACTTGGGTGGAATGGAAAGCCACTGCAGGGCTGTGAGCAGAGTTTCGTGGTAATCCAACTTGCATTTTAAAGTTTCACTCTGGCCTCTATGTTGACAATAAAGTGGAGGAGATGAATGGGTGGGAACATAGTTTAGACAGCAGCTGTTACTGCCCCTGACGGGGAAGTGATGGCTTTGACTGAGTGGGCAGGTGAGAAGTGGTGAAACTGGTTAACTTCTAGATAGGCAATGTTTTGAAGACAGAACTGGCAGGACTATACATAGTTAGGACATGGGGTACCCAAGCATGATGACAAATGGTTTGCATCTCTTAACATATGTAATTCTCACAGCAACCTCGTTTTATAGATAAAGGAACTGACTCTGAGGCATAGTAACTGATCTTGCAAGGTCACTTTTGTGTAACTAGCATATCCCAGGTCCATAGGATTCCAAAGCCACACAGCTTCCTAATTTTAAAAATGCATGAATAAATATAATAAACTAACTGAAAGAAACCTCAAAGATGCACCAATCTATGTCCTTGCCCTGGGCGAGCAACAAGATTGTCATGGACAGAACCATTAGGGCCTCCTGATGAGATCAAGGACATGGATGCAAGCATGAAAACAACATTTATGGGACTATTTGAGTTAAAGTGCCAACTAAACAGCACTTAAGGCGTCCTCTTCTCAGTAGAGTCCTGGCTGTCGTCCCAGCTCCCAAAACTGGGCCAGATGCCTTCGGGCCCTCATTTCCTCTCTCGGTCTCTGAAAAGGGGATAATAACATCAGTTGGCCTGACCACACCCCATAAGGACCCAATTAAAAGTCAAATGTAGGCAGCATTTTCAATGAGTTAACTTGTCCTCAAGAAAAACATTTTTATCACTTTGTTATATAAAAACAAAACACAAGAATAAAACTATGTTCCTTTAAGGTTACTTCCCAACTCTTCTTACGTCCAAGGGTTATGGCCCATGCCTAGTCATAAAAAGCTTTCTTCTGGGCAGTCCTGCGTCCAGCTAAAAACCTGGGTTTTGCTACTGAGGAAGAAGAGGAAGGTGGATATTGGGAACCACAAGGAAACTCTGACACAGACCAGTAGTCATGTGATGGACTTCTTCTCTCATAATGAAAAAGCACCAAAAAAAAAAAAAAAGGATTTCTTTTTAGATCTACATGTTTTGGTATTTGGTGAAATGCACGGAACTGCTGCTGCCTTCTCCTTATAAGCATGAGGATGAAGCAAACACCAAGGTTGGCAGAAAGGTGAGATGGGGACAACCCCAGTTCTTGATGATGTCATTGGACTACAGAATCAGTAGTCAACCTAAGGCCTTCCTTAACTGTGATCCTACCGTCATATAGTTATCTCTTAACTATTAATTAGAAAATTGATTTATCTAGATTTTTAGCCATTTTAAGCTGAGTTTTATATGAGTCTTTCATTGCTCTCAAGACAAATTACCACAAATTTAACTGCTTAAAACAACATCCATTTATTATCTCACAGTGTCTGTGAGTCAGAAGCCTGGGAGCAGCGTGGCTTAGCTGGCTCCAGTTTTCAGGTCTCACACGACAAAAATCAGAGTGTTGGGAGGGCTATGCTCCTTTCTGGAGGCTCTGGAGAATAATCTGTTTCTAAACCCATTCAGATGGCTGGCAACATTAATTCCTGCACCCTCGTGGGAACTGAGATCCCTGGGGGGTTTTTTTTTTTGCTGGTTTCCAGGAAATGGGGGAAGGGGGGAGGCCCACTTAGCTTCCAGAGGCTGCTTTCGTTCCTTGGCTCATGGCCCTCTTCCTAGTCTTCAAAATCAACAAAGGCAGATTGAGTCCTTCTCACACTTCAAAACTCTCAGACCTTTTCTTCTGCCGCATATCTCTCGCTGGCTCTTCAACCTTCTTCTAAATTTAAGGGCTTCTGTGATCACATTGGGCCCACCTGGATAATCCAACATAATGTCCCTATTTTAAGGCCAGTTGATTAGAAACATAACTACATGTACAGAGCCCCTTTACGTCTGTAACTATGCTAGCATTGATAGAATAACTAGGAGACAGGAGTCTTCGGGAGGCACGTCTTTAGGGTTCTGCGTTTACCCCAAGTTCCCTAGAGCCCAAAGCATCCTGATTGGCAAGTCCTTATTGTAGGCCAGAAGAAAGGACACATCTCCCCAGACTGCCTCATTCACAGTGTCAACCCCAGAGGAATTGGCTCGGTGTTGCAAAGTAACAGCAGTAAGACAGACCAACATCCATTAAAGGTAAGAACACTGAGAGGCGTGCTAAACAGGGCAGACGCTCCTGTGGGCTCTGTTATTTTGAATCTGCCCATTTTGCTAATTAGAATCATACTGCTCCCCCATTTCCGTCCCAAATAATGTTTCCCAGGTCCCAATTGGTGTTTCCTCTTTTTTCAAATCCAATTCTCTAATTCACACATTTTTCTCTGAGTGAGATAAAATGGTTATTTAAGAAATACACATGATTGATTTCAAACCAGTGCCTGAAGATTTAGCTGCTTTTCTGGCAAGCCCTTTTTTCAAAATGCCTGCCTAGAAAATACACAAGTAAGAACTAGTTAGAAGTAACTCTTGTAGAGTTTTATTCTGAGATGAACTTCTCTCTGAAACTTATGAGAAAAAATAGGAAGTGGAAGGAAAGATGAAGTAGCTAAATGTGTACAAAAGTATCCTTGGGAAGATAACATCAAGTATAATATCTTTTATGAAGAAAATTACCTTGAATGAAACCACATTGGCTAAAATAGGTTTCTCAGACCTTGATTTACAGCCTGTAAGTCCATCCCCCAGGCCAGTGTTTCCCAAACTTCTATAATTTTCATAACGCTGAGTACCCCTCATCAAAACAAAAAAAGGATGTATTTTAATAACAATCAAAATATATTTATTTTTATTTTTTGGTACATACACAAAATAATGATAAATGAAAAATAAAATTATTAATAATAAAATATAAATAAAAGTTATATTATAAATAACATTTATTTGCACACCAGACCATCTCACACCTCACAAGACTGTCTTGACTTGACTCATGAGAATGTAGAATTAGACACAGCTAAGCACGGTGCAGTGCCTATCCCCACCAAACTCCGGTGCAACATGTACCCCAACCAAACTCTTCCCATACCCCTGGGGGTACGCATACCACACTTTGGGAAACACACGTTGGGGCCCAGGTTTATTCTGAACATGTTAAGCACCAGCCTGTTTTGTCTTCCTGATGGAAAGTATAGTGTTAGTCACCAGTCACAGGGCGTTTAACGTGTTAACCTTGACTTCTGCCATCATCCGCATGCAAATTTCTAAATTCTGGACATGGAATTATATAGACAATGCAGGTATTGTAGCCTGCCTTTGCTAGAACACCTAAGACAGTGGTCGGCAAAGTCATTAGTCAACAGAGCCAAATATCAAAAGTACGATTGAAATTTCTTTTGAGAGCCAAAATTTTTAAACTATATAGGTAGGTACATTGTTGTTAACTTAATTAGGGTACTCCTAAGCTGGCCTTTGCTAAAAACTCAAGGGCTCAAAGAGCTGCATGTGGCTCGCAAGCTGCAGTTTGCCGACCACTGACCTAAGAACCAAAAATACAAGGGAAGTTGGCCCAGATCTCATATGAAGTCAGTGGTGGGATCAGTGAGGCAATTACAGGCAGCAACATCTTGTAGGGCCGCAGGTCTGAGCCATCCTCATTCACTCTGATGCGCAGCGTTTGAGAATCTACTTATCACTTATTTCCACAATTCAGCCGATTGAATCTAACCACAACTTACCCACTCCAGGATCAGAATTGTTTTGGTTTTTTCTGTCAGGACAGACCTGAACTAATGACATCAGGTCTGGCATTGTACCACCTTTGCTCTGGACAGACAGCAATGCCCATGAACTGCACTTTTCCTCCAGCACTGGGTAAAAAACTAAGTTAAGGCAGAAAAAATAGCTGCCATAAATAAGCACGATGCTACCTACCATTTATAGGGGCTGTCATCTTTATATAGGACCTCTGGACATTAATCAGGTTGGATATATGGAAAGAAGAACAGGGACCTGTAGGGCTAATTTCACATTGCAAATAAGCAGTGTACTGGGAGAAAAAAAAGAAATCCATCCTACTAACTTTTATACAGATGTGCAGAAAAAAGTATATGCCCTTTACGTTTTTTGTAATGAATCTGGTTTTGGAAAAGGTTTAACATTTTAATAATAAAGAAAGAACTGAATATAGGACATAAGCTAAATGGATGTTAATTAATATCAACCATACATTGTTACAGGACATAATGCAGTGGGCACTCAGCTTTATTCCTTACTTACTCTCAATATATTTACTGATACACTAGTACCTCTGTGCTGACTACTAGAATTCTAGCAACTAATGCAAGAGAACAGAACTTTCCATATGGAGCCAGCAATCCCATTGACTAGTTGTGTCACTAACCTATCTGAATGCAGTTTTGCCGTCATTGAAATAAGAGTACCATTGCTCACCTCTTAGATTACCATGAAAACCAGATGAGTTGATGCACATGAAAGTGTCTGTTTATTATGTAGTGCCTGGAGCATGCTAAACACTTAGGATACATTTCCTGAGTGTGAATCAGTGTGTGCAGTCACAGTTAACTTCACTAGCCTAGGTTTTTAGTAAAAATAGAAAGACAACAAAAGTACCTTTCTTTGAAAAAAATGATAGATAGATACTATCTTACCTCGGGCTGGTAAAAGAAAATATCATAGACTGAGTGAGTTAACAACAGAAATGTATTTCTCACAGTTCTGAAGGCTGGGATGTCCAAGATCAAGGTGTCAGCAGATTGCTTTCCAAACAAGAGATCTTCCTGTCTTGGGGGGGGGGGGGGCGTTGGGGGGGGGAGAGAGAGAGAGAGAGAGAGAGAGAGAGAGAGAGAGAGAGAAAGAGAGAGTGAGATTGAGAGAGAGAATCTGGTCTCTCTTCCTTTTCCTGTATGGACACTAATCCCAACACAAAGGCCTTACCCCTCAAGACCTCATCTAAACCTAATTATCTTCCAGTCTACTTACCCCAAAATACCAGGGGTAGGGGGTAGGATTTCAACATATGAATTTAGGGAAAGACAAAGATACCAATATTTATATATTCATTGCATGAGAAGATATTGCTTCCTTCTGAGAATCAGCCAAGACGAGTAAATATTATTTTATTTGAATGAACTTTTCAGTGACCATGTGACAAGTGATAGTTTTGATATATCAAACTGGCATATGTCATCACAAAAAATTAATAAAAATAATTATTGCTCTTGAGATAAGCTCTTGAGATAAGTGTGGATTTGCTGGTTATTCCCAGGCTCACACCCTGGAATTTACAGCTTAAATCTGTAAATAAAAGTTGATAGACAGGTATTATATAACTTTGTCAAATATTGACTGAGTTTGGTTTTTAAATATTTTTATTTTTTAATATATTTTATTGATTTTTTTTTACAAAGAGAAAGGAAGAGAGATAGATACATCGATGAGAGAGAAACATTGACCGGCTGCCTCTACACGCCCCCCCCCTACTGGGGATGTGCCTGCAACCAAGGTACATGCCCTTGAATGGAATAGAACCTGGGACCCTTCAGTCTGCAGACTGACGCTCTATCCACTGAGCCAAACCAGTTTGGGCTTAAAATATTAATTTTAAATGCATTTTAACAATCTTTGTTTATGATACTGTACAAATGATTTTGAAGCAACTATTTTTCATTGCTTTGCTTAACTAAATTAACTTTACAGTGAAAAGAGATTAAATCAAAAGGAGGTAAATGGAAAGAGAAAATAGATAACTCATTGAAAACAGTAAATACAATTGCTTTTTTACCAATATAACTTTTATATGCAGTGAGTACAAAAGCACGTTAGTTTAGAAATCAGTTGATCACCTTGAATTAGAGGTGACTCTGCTATTTTCCTGTAGTAGACCTGGTGATGTAGATTTGCATTTACTTCAGCCAAGGCTTTTATTTTTTTAGTGTTTTTTTTATTATCTTATCATTTGTTCTCTCTGGTAGTAAATTGAACAACTAGGAAGAATGAGTGACAGGAGTAACTTTTAAGACTATTTCAAATTTTAAAATGCAATAAAAGGACCCAATAAATCAATTCAGCATACATATTATAAGTACTTCCAGAGTACAGAGATTGTCTTAAGTAGACACAAAGATGAGTCATGCCTGATCTTTACCCTTGCAGAGCATATATTCTAGAAAGGGAACTATGACACATGCATAAATAACTATTAAATAATAAAGAACGGTTTATTTTCTTTAAAGGAAAGAAAAGATGGTGGAGGGATAGAGAAGGAAAAAAATTTTGGCTGGCAGATTGGGGGCGGAGGTGATGTGGGTCAGGAGGATTTCACAACTAGTATAGCTCTTGAGCTACTAGTAAGCCTTAAAAACTTGATAAGATTTTGTTTGACCAGTGGAGAGGAAGAGCAGGAATGCAAAATGGGGAAAAGAGAAAATAAAATAAGTAAAAGCACAATGGTAGAAAAATAAGATCATGGACAAGAATCAGCAAATAATCTAGTTTGTCCAGCTTACTTTGGCAAATGTTTGGGGATGGGAGAGCCATATATTATGTACAAGCAGGATACTGCCATACTTTATACAGTATGCTCAATTTAGACAGCATGTTCAAGTAATGGAGAATCACTAGATTGGCTTTTACGTGTAGAAGTGACATGGTTAGAGCTGTGCTTTAGAGATTACACTTAAAGAGCAAGAACAGAAGATGAGAGAACGGTTATGAATTGCAATGGCAAGTAAATAGGGTCTTAGAGCCTTGGTTGTAACCAAAAGGAAGAGTCTTAAAACCCAAGGGCAAGTGAAACTAATACATATTGAGGTCTTATTTCATTGTAGGTGTTGTATATATGAGTTTTTGTAATTCTCACCAGAATCCTAGGAGGTAAATAATGTTATCCTTCTTAACAGAGGCTAAGAGAGATTAATAACTTATTAAATATGACTGAATTGAAAGTGCATATTTTTTCTAATGTACCTTGGGCCTTCTTCAGTAAATTGACAGGAGTTGCTCATTGATTAATTTTGTGGAACAAGAGAAAGAGATGAGTAATGGATGACTCTGGCTTTGACTATGAGTGACAGAGAGGTTGGAGGTTGAAAGAGAAGTTAGGGTGCTTCACTGGGCTGGAAAAAGTTTAGCTAAATCAGAAAGCAGGTCTAATTAAGCAAGTTTATTCTCTCTCTCTCTCTCTCTCTCTCTCTCTCTCTCTATATATATATATATATATATATATATATATATATATATATATATACATAAAGATTAAATTATAGAGAAAAAATAGATTTAGGAGGTGGATGATAGTCCAGTTTTAGACACTTTGAATTTGCATCAATTCAAAAGTTTTTTTTCTATATTCATTGTATCTAATTTCTGTCACCCACTATCTATTATTCACTCACTCAAATCAGGCTATCATCCCTACAGTTTCATCAAAACTGCTCGAGTGAAGATCACTAATGACTAATTCATTGTTAAATCCTATAGCCAATTCTCTACCACTCTCAAATTGTCAGCAGTATTTGATGCAACTGTGCTCTTTCTCCTTCCTGATAATTTTTGTTTTTATTTTTTAAGACCTTGTGCTCTCTTGCTTTTCCTCCTACCTCACAGATAAATGTCTTAGTCTTCTTTGTTGGTCCATCATCTCCTCTCCAAACTTGTAATGTTGTAGAGCTCAGTCCTCAGTCCTTTTGCCTCTTCTATCCATGCTAATTCTCTTGGTCATCTCATCAAGGGTCATGGTTTTAAACATTATCTATGTGCCACCAATGGTCATGTTTTTATTTCTATTCCAATATCACTCCTAAGACTCAGACTCCTATAATTCAACCCCTTATCCAGCATCTCCACTTAAACAGCTAATAGATGCCTCAAATTTAATGTGGCTACATGTGATCTCCTGATGTTTCCCATCAAACCTCTTTTACCTGTAGTCTTCCCAATCTCAACTGATGGCAACTCCATCCTACTAGTTGCTCAGGCTAAACTATCTAATATATCAGGAAATTCTAGGCTCTGTCTTCAAAATATATCCACAAGCTGGCCACCTCTCACCAACACTACCTCTACCATTCTGATCCAAGCCACTATCATGCCTTGCCCAGATTACTACAATAGCTTTACAGTTGGTCTCTCTGTGCTACTTTTACCCCTATAGCCTATTCTCAGCACAGTAGCCAGAATGATCCTTTAAACATGTAAAATATAGTATACCATTCTCTGTTCAAAGCGCTCTAATAGCTCCCACATTAAGAATAGAAGCCAGCCAAAACCGGTTTGGCTCAGTGGATAGAGCGTCGGTCTGCGGACTGAAAGGTCCCAGGTTCGATTCCGGTCAAGGGCATATATATATATATATATACATATATATATATACCTTGGTTGTGGGCACATCCCCAGTAGGGGGTGTGCAAGAGGCAGCTGATCGATGTTTCTCTCTCATCAACGTTTCTAGCTCTCTATCTCTCTCCCTTCCTCACTGTAAAATATCAATAAAATATATATTTTAATTTAAAAAGAATAAAAGCCAAAGTCCCTATAGGGACTGAGAAGATCCTATACAATCTAATTTCTCATTTTCTTTCTGACCTCTCCTACCACTATTCCTTGACACATTTGTGCCTTAAAAATCTTTGCAATGGCTATTCCGCTACCCAAAATGTATTTCTCCCATATTTTTGCTAGGCAAACTCCCTTACATTATTTAAGGCTTTTATAAGTATTTTCTTCTTAACAAGGCAAACTCTGATCACCTTCTAGAAGAGTGCCGTTAGCTCTCGCATCACCACCCCTGATAACTCCTCTTGGTCCATCCTACTAGTTGCTCCCTTTATCCTCTTTCATCTTTTCTTTTTCATAGTGCTTCTCTACTTTTGTTGTTGTTGTTGTTTATGGTTTCTTGTCTGTCTACTGCCACTAAGACATAAAATCAATGGGAGCTGGTCATTTTATTTTATTCACTGATGCATCCCAAGCATCTATAACATTGCTTGGTACTTACTAGATACTCTGTAAATAACCATTGAATAAATGAGATTTTTGCAAAAGGACATTTAATTCAAGAAGTATTTAGTGAATATTTAGTATATTCAATATTTTGAGTAGATCTGGAGATAAGAAAAAAATGTTAAAGATATATTTCAAAGTCATCAGAATAATTTTAATAGCTGAAATTGTGGAAATATAGGTAATATTGGGGCAGGGAAAATTAAGGAAGGCAACTACCAATGATTCTTGAGTGTAGTAGTAAAAACAGACTCTAGCAACAGATAGATGTAGAGGCTCAGAAATCATGAGCATGCAACTTAATAGAGAGAAGAAATTTTCATGAATAAGGGGGTGTTTACAGTGTCAAAAGAGCAAATAATAGAGGAGAAAAAGGACCACAACTAGTATCTAGGTTTGGTGGCTATATTTCAAAGTTACTATGAATTTAAAAAGAACAGTTACTAAAGCAAATAGTGGCCTGGTACACAAAATTGTACACATGGAAAGGGAATTAATTAGAAGAAATAGTTTAATATCACTATTTGTCCTTTTTCTATAATAGAAGTATCAACCAAATTCACAATCTCCAATGACAGATCTAAACACAGGCATGTGAATGGTGCCAGCTAGAGCTTTATATGTATGGCTCGTGCACGAGTCAACTTAGCCTTTTATAGATATAAAACAAACTTAATTATAACTGCTTTCTGATTTAGCTTAACTTTTTCCAGCCCAGTGAAGCACCCCAACTTCTCTTTCAAGTAATTGTCAGTAACACAGCAGTAAATATCAGCACGAAGCACATTATTATTGTAAATCACGCAGGAAGAACAAAGGGTAATTTAACTGCAGCAGTGTTTGACTATATTCTGTGCAGTGAGAAAACCTGAAGTCATTTTCAAGGTACACGATTTCTTACTTCTTTTCAGTCAGATCAAGTTTCTAAGCTCTCTAAATCTCCATATTCTGGCTAATGAAAAACAGGATTCCACTGAGTCTCCTTTCTACCTACTCCAGGACTTCTGTGAGGATCAAATGAGATGAGGCACAGGAAAACACTTCACAGACATTTTGTTAAAGTGTAAAATGTTTGCACCCGGCTATAAAAAAAAGTCATGTTCCTGGGCTGAAGAAACTCCAAGGAAGCTAGTCACTAGGGAGAGGAGGCTGGGAGTTGCTACGTGATGTCATTACCTGGCACCCACAACCACCTTTGCTGGGCAGGGCTGGACTGTGGGCTTCATTTTGCACCATGGGGTCTCTGTAGCGTTGGCTGTGATTTGGTGGGCTGTTGCTCTGGGATGGTGGCAGGGCCTGTGTCCCACTTGGGGAAGTGTTGCTTTGTTGATGCCAGGTCTGCAGTGAGTGCTGTTTCTTTGTAAATGGCCAGTGAGTGTCATGGCAGATCCTGCATTGAGCGTCTGATCCCCTGGTGGTCAGCTTATGTCATAGCGATTGGTTTGGACAGTCAGAGGGATAGTTAGCATACTAGCCTTCTATATATATATATATAGATACTAGCCTCTCCCAATCCCAGATGCCAAAATTACCATGAAAAGGGAAGATCAGTATGGAAACAAGCCCATAATTAATTCCTGTGGAGCATAAAGGTAATCTCCCTCCCAGGTCTCCTCTGGCTCTATCTTAGCCTTTGCTGTGTGACAAACACCTGTTTAAAAGGAGCTAAATTATCCTAGTCCTTCACTGATGGATTTCACAAGGCTGAGAGTTGGCCTTCACCTGTGAAATTCCCTTTTCTGCCCTTACAGTTTATTATGTTTTCAAGTACAGGACAGAACTTTCCCCATAACTAATCTGCAAACATGTTATAGTTCTACATAATAGTGCAAAGACAATGTTAATGGTTGCTAAAATTGTTCTTATAATTAATAAAGCAAATCCACATGAAGTTAAAAACTAAGTCCATACTCCTTTGCACTGGAGATTTCTTAATGATAAAAATCCCCAAATAATCCCAAGAGTTTTATTGTACTTTTATCCTTCAGGTTTTTTTCTGCCATAGTATTCTGTCATTTCATGTACATTTTTTATCCTTTGAAACAGGACTTTTCCTATCTAGAGGAGCATAGATACAAGCTTTTTATTTTCTTTTGGTGAAGATCTATACATGGTGCCTCTACTTTTGAGGACATCACAAAAAAGATGTTCGACACACAATTCAGGATTAAACATGCCAGATAATACTGTTAATGGTGATGATCATCATTCTTTTTTCCAAACCTGTGCTTTACCATGGGATGGAAGAAGGTGATTAAACAAATAATGATACATCAACCAATAAAATGCAGTATCTTCATTAAAATAAAAAGTCAGTAAGCTGTTAATATTGTAAGTAGAAATATGTAACAAAATGGTGTTCATTTTTAAAAGTGCAAAATATAATGTGTATCTGCTTAAAATTATTACAGTTTATTTATTTGAAGTCTGTTTTCTTCAAAATATATTTGGTCACTTTGAAGGATATATAAAACATGACATGATAATATAAATTAGAAGAAATTTTAAAAGTAAAAGGAAATAAATTGTAACTATGGAAAACATTAATATCTAAGCTAATGAAATTCAGAAGTTAATTTAATGAAATAAAGTGTTCTGTTCCCTGAGTTGTTTTTTCTGTAAATTCAAGTGCAAAATAAAAATATTTTTCAGGTGCAGTTCTTGGGAAATGCTCCAAATAACTTTATGAAGGAAGTTGTTTCTCTGACACAAAAGATGTGCTCTGAGCTCATAGGACCAGTGTTTCTGGAGTATATGCTTTGAATATCAGAAAACTACGAACATTGTTGTAAGCATGATTCTTTGGGTGTTGGTCCCTTCTTTTTTAATGTCCCTTCTATCAATATGAATTAAACAAACATCACAATCTAATATATTACATAAAACACTACTTCTGTCTTCCTCTCTTAAAAACAAAAATGAAAGAAAAAAACAAGCTCTAGTCCTGGTCATTTTGGCTCCGTGGATAGTGTGTTGCCCAGTGGACTAAAGGGTTTTGGGTTCAATTCCCTATCAAGGGCATATGCCTTGGTTGCAGCTTCAATCCCTAGCCCTGGTCAGGGTGTTAGTGGGAAGCAACCAAATGATGTGTCTCTCATCAATGCCTCTCTTTTTCTCCCTCTCTCTCCTCCCTCCCTTCTAGTCTCTCTAAAAAATCAATAGGAAAAAATAGCCTCAGGTAAGGATTTTAAAAAAAAAACAGTTCTCAATAATGATTAGTGTCTGCTTTGAACTTTGGAGATAATTATTCCCTCATTGCTCAAACAAGCTTTTCCTGGTTCTAACAAAGCACAGCCAGTTAGAGGTAAATTACAATTGTCTCAGCAAATCACATTAAGTGCTGAGTTTATCTGGATAATCCAAAACAACTAACAGGAAATAAATGTTTTTTAGCTCTTAAGAAACTAGAATTCTCAATACCTCAGCAAAGTATTTTAACCCAATGAAAGTGTTCCAGAGAAGTCAGACTAAAATACACATCACTACACCTTGGCATGTATTCCATACTAATTGAATTTTAGTCAAATTAACTGTGAGAAGAAAATGACTCAAAGCTTCTAATATATTTAACTGTCTATAAGATCACTAAGTCCCCTCAGGTTTGTTTTTTGCTTTTAATAAATGAGTACCTTTTTTTCTTGTAGAAGCAGTTTTGCTACTGGGAGGACCGAGGAGAGGACGAAGGCCAATTAGAAAGTTGAGCATCTTCCATATATAAGTCCTGTGATGCCAAGGAAGCAACAAAGAAAGAAGGGCAGCAGTGGCCCAGGTCCAAACAAGGACTTCAGAGAGCGACCCCAGCAGGAAAGACAGGATGCGCAGGCATGGCCCCGTTCAGCTAGAGGTCAACCAGCCTCCTGTAAAATGGTCTAATCTGCCTGATGACATAATCCCCAACCAGCATCCCTTGCAGTTCATTTCTAAATCACAAACATCATAGGAGAATGAATCCATTGAAACCAGTCTCAGGAATACCCCTAAATACCAACCTGTTCACCATTTAAATCTGCTTGAGTTTCCTGGGCTTTTTCAATTGTAGACTATCCCTTTTTTTCTTATCTTTTAAGGCACTTTTTTTTCCTGGCATCAGATTAACAGCCTTCCTTTCCATGAAACTTTAAATATATGATGTCTACTATGATTAATACGAAAAATGCTTATGAGAAATTTATGGTTTAATTTCCACCCTCTGTATAAAAGCGCAGGTTGAATTCATTATTATTATTCTAAATGTTATCATTTAAAAGATTTTGTTAGAGTTTAATTTCCAGGAGGCCGGAACCAGAAGAGCAGGGACCATGTCTATTTTGTTCACCACAGTATAGACATCACTTAACAGAGTGTTGATAGGACAGTGGCTCAACATTTAGATTCCCCAGTGTTAGGTCTACTCCAGCCTGAGATAGCAAGACAGAGTATGATACTGTTCCAACTTCACCCTCAGGTGGGAACGTATGCACAGGTGACTGGGGTCCCTCAGCCAGAGAACTGGACTTATACGGGTTTGCCCACAGTACTTAATTAAAATTGACCCAAGCATAAACTAAACACAGAGACAAATATTAAGATGCATGAATCCCACGGTTTATTTACCAGAGTCCTGGTGGTTTCCAGAAGCCTAGGCAGGTCACCTGGAGATCCACGCCGACAGACATACACACTGGACAGGAACACACCACGGCAGAGTCTCAGTCACAATTGAGGCCTCAGAAGTTTGGCTCGTGGGCAGAGTGACAGCTTCACTCAGGCAGAGCTTCATGCAGTATTTCAAACAGGGAGAAGGGAGCAGAGGGAACACGTCATGTGGAGAAGCCCTTCGGGGTCTCTGACCAGTGCCTCTAGGTCCCTTCTTTGATGGCCAATTCTGGGCAGTCCCTCATTCCTTCTGGGTATAACCAATGGGTCTTCAGTATGTCTAATGGGGGGGGGGGGTAGTCTCCAGGCACTTTCTGCCTCACTTTTCAACCTTCCAGATAAATACTTGTTAGGGCGTTCACACAATCAGGGCTCAGAGTCACTTTTAAAACTTAAGTTTTACAAAATGAATTCAAGTCACACTAAATGGAGTTACTTATTTATACTAAACCTTTAAACACATTTCAAATAATTTCTTTTACTTAAAATAAAATCAGAATAAGATCAGAAATACAATTCACACTTAAACTATGTATCACTCATAAAAGTAAATGCTTTCACTCCTATTTTAAATCACACAAATAATTATCCTCACAGTCTTAAATCCTTAAAATATAAATCAAACATCACACTAATATAACTATAACAGATACTGTGCAAATCAATCACCTGCCTTTCATTCTGTCAGCACAGTGCAGGCAACTGAGCGACGTGGACAGAAATAGGCTTTTGGGACAGTCAGAGCTGTCCTCAAGATTCTTCTGTCACACACTAATGTGATCAAAATGTCCAAGACTCTCACTTTCTGGGACTAGCCTTTCTTTGACTCTTTAAATAAAATGGCATACTCTGAGAGAGGTCCAATACCCTCCCCAATTTTTCTGAGGATTTTAGGCGAGACCATCACGTTTCCATTCTTGCTCTGGGTTTGATTTTCAACCCCCACTCGTATCTGCTCTCCTGTAACTGCTCCACTTTCTCTTCCTCAGTTCACCCTAAACCTGAGCCACACAACCAAAACCCTATCAACATAAGACTCTTGAATGTAACAAGGTTTTACTACATTTTGATAGCAACCAAGAATAATCCAACATAGTGCAAAAAAACAAACAAACAAAAAAAAACCTTTGGATTTAATGCAGATCTCACATGCTTTGACCAATCACATTATCTTTTCTTCCTCAGATTCTGACTTGCTACTGGGTGTCTGGTTGGAAGCCGCCCATTGCCTTCACTAGCAGAGAGGTGTGGACAAGGAACCCAGAAGGCTGGTCAACCTTGAAGCTCTGAAAGGCCAGAGCCAAGCACCCACTGTTTAGTTGAGACAATGGTAGCTAAAGCAACTTCCACCTTTTAGTCTTATGTAAATCCCTACCGATGGGCTATCATGAAGCTATTACTGGAATTGCCTGCCTAAGAGCCATGGATGAATCTCAAACCTGAATAAAAGGTATCTCGAGGCCAGAGCTAAGCAGAATCCTTCCTCTTGAGTTGGGCTCCCGTCTGGCCACCAATTCCCAAATTCATATTTTCTTGTCTAGTCTCTTTCATTTGTGTGCGGCCTCCTCCAGAACCTGAACCCTGAACCACGCAGGATGGGGGGGAGGGGTGCACTTGCAACTGGAAGCCCAACGTGGGGCACTGGCAGTGCCTGGCCATATTTGGCCTCCCTGCAGTCTTCCCTTCTCTTCAGTTATCTGTCGTCCAGAAATCCTGTCTTCCCCTCCAGTCACTAGAGATCAACCTAAAAATTTGTTACTTTATTATGCAGAGCCACTCCATTTCTCAAAATTCATCTTAGACTAGTTGTTAGTTCCTTTACAACCAGTAAAAATTCATCTTAGACTGGTGGCTGGTTCCTCTACAGCCAGAACAAGCTCTCTTCCCTGGAAATGAAATATATTGCTGTCTTGGAATTTAATGCAATGACTGTAGTCATCTTTTTGAACAGCATTTTTTTTTTCTTTCCACGACCATAACCACATGATTGGGTGCAAGCCAATTAATTTTTCTAAGCCTCAAGTTTATTTTCCTACTTCATTTAGTTGTTATGAAAATTGAATGTAAAAGCCCAGTCTGACACTTGCCAAGTGATAGCTGCTAACATTATTAGTCATTGGGAATTTCCCTTGGAAAGGGTAATTAATAATGGTACCACTCTGAG
Organism: Vespertilio murinus; assembly: GCA_963924515.1. Taxonomy (NCBI): domain Eukaryota; kingdom Metazoa; phylum Chordata; class Mammalia; order Chiroptera; family Vespertilionidae; genus Vespertilio; species Vespertilio murinus. Next base: position 50,532,716 of record OZ004705.1, read on the forward strand.
CAGGATTAGCCAATAACCCCAACCAGGAGCTGACGTGCCAGGCTGAAGCTGAGGGTACCACACTCTGGCACCAGGGACTGCATTTCCTGGTCCCTTGGATATCACATTTTCTGGCAAATACCTAGTTAGAAATTTTAGGCAAATCGGCACTTTCAAGAACTATAAATATCACCACCACCTCCCAACAGCAGGGATGGTGTTTTATCTTGCTTATGTTGTTTACTTCTTTCTCTCAGAAGAGAACGGAGCTGGACAGAGGCCCAGCTATGTGCTACACGCTTTTGCAATCCCCTGCCTACCATTGTATATCTGCTCTGAGAATAAACGCCAGTCACAGTTTAACAAGGATTTTAATCTCCCAATGAAACAAAAATTATACCATAGATAGCCTGCAAATCACGTCAGCTGACAGATTAGTTCATGTCAGTTAATGTCAATTAAAAAATGAGCCAAATTTAAGGTGACTACTGTTAGGTTTGAAAGGAAACAGGAAACAGAATAACAGGGAGTTTTAAAGAGAGTTTATTCCCCGGTAATGGGAGGGAGCCATTATCGAGGTAAAGATCAGAATTAGGGGAGAGGGGACAGGAGATCGGAACCCAACCGGGCCAATGGAGGTGCCCCTCCAAAGAACGCACATGGCCGGTCTGGAGTTCCTTTTAAAGGGAGGGGGTTGGGCCCAGGTGGAACAGGAAAGGATGGGCCCCAAGGGCACCTTGGCCCCTGTTAATTGGTGGCTCACTGTCTTGGAGATGTCCCCTTGGCAGGTGTCAGTCATGTTGTTAGCTCCACCCACCAGTTTGGGAGGGGGGGAGCCCTAAGGGGTCATGTGTCAAACTCCGCCCACCAGTTTGGGAGGGGGAGATAACCTTAAGGGGTCATGTGTTAAACTCCGCCCACCAGTTTGGGAGGGGGAGAACCTTTCATTCCAGACTCTTTGATTATATTTAGAAAAAATTAAAGTCTGGGCTTTGCATTGCTTGGAAATTCTGGGCAGGGGCATGTCTCTGGGCTCCCCAGCCTGCCTCGACCCAACAACTACCAGGGATTTGAATCAAGTCCCATCAGCCTGCTCTTTGTTCCAAGGTTATCCTCACATCACAGTGACCCAGATGTTGTTCTCTCTCTCCACCTCCTCTTCCTCTTCCTTCTCTTCTCCTTTTCCTTCTGTAGTGCTCTCTCTCTCTCTCTCTCTCTCATATATATTTTTATACATTCCAAGATGATTTTTATTTGTATAGGCCTTTCCCTGAACCATAACATACGCACTTACTTAAAAAGGAGATGACCTAAGTATATTTGGCTTTGTGGCACAGTCCTGGGCACCCAATAAATGTTAGGCTCTCTACTGTGTGCTTTACATGCATAATCACTTTACATGCATAATCTCAATTTCTTCCCCAGCAACACAATGAGCTAGATGGTCTACCCATTTTAAAGACAGAAGACATACTCACAGAAGGTAAGGTACTTGAGTAGTGTCCAAGTCAAGTCCCCTGGTTTTCACCACATTCACTAGAACACCAGAGGCTGACATGACCCGAGCCTTTGCTCCATAATTTACAATGAATGTGCATCTGCACATTAGCTCAAAGGAGATTCCTACTTATAATGAAAGAAGTCTACCCTTCTTAGTGTGAAACTGTTCACAGTCTACATGTATTTCCAAATACATTCATCTCTACCTAACTAGGGATAGTGTGGCATTCTTGTGAGATGCTGTAATAATTCACCAATTCTGGCTAATTTGGTAAATTATAAGGTGCTATCTGGTACTACATGGGCAATTAGCATATTTAGAGTCTTAGCAACTACCTCAGCAATGGAGTCATCAGTCATTCCCAGCCTCTGTTCTTTCCAGTTCAGCCTACATCATGGTTCCTTTTACTGTTTTAATCCCCTGCTCAATTTCATGCCTTAAAAATTACCTTTCTCCCTCTGAAGTGCCTCTGCTTAACATTCAGGGACATGTACAATCTTGTCACAGGGCAATATTTCAGCTTCATCTTCCACCAGCCCCCACACCTGGATAGCTTTTCAGTCAAGTGAAACCATTCCAGGTGCCACTCACATGACCTTGGCTCTACAATTTACAATGAATGTCTGAGTTCAGGGTGGAATGGAGAGTACATTTATCTTCAATAAAAAGCAACGGAATGTTACCACAATGAGAGACCACTGATTCCTACTAGAGTGGCTATAACAAAAAAAAATGGTAAATAACAAGTATTGGCGAGGATATAGAGAAACTGGAGCCCTCATGCATTGCTAGTAGGATAGTAAAATGGTATAGCCATTAGGAAAACAGTGTGGTGATTTCTCAAATGGTTAAACATAGAACTACCATGTGATTCAGCAATTTTACTCTGAAATATATATACAAACTAGTTGAAAGGAGGGACTTGAACAGATATCTTTATACCAACATTCATAGCAGCATTACTCTCGATAGCCAAATGGGGGAAACAACCAAATATCCATCAATAAATGAATGAATAAACAAAATGTGGTATATACAAACAATGGAATTCAGCCATAAAAAAAGATTGAAATTTGTGCTACAACATAGATGCACTTTAAAAGCATTATACTTACCTTAATCAATAAAGAAAATAATAAATAAAAGCATTACACTTATTATAATAAGCCAGACATGAAAGGCCACGTATTTAATGATTTAATTTTTATGAAATGTCTGGAATAAGCAAATCCATGGAGACATATACCAGACTAGAGGCCCAGTGCATGACCTTCATGCAGTTGGGGGGAAGGGGGATGGTCCTTCAGCCCAGTCCTAGAGCAGCCGGCAGTCGGACATCCTTAGCGCTGTCATGGAGGTCGGAGAGGCCAGCCATGAGCCTGCCTCTGGCTGAGTGGCACTCCCCCTGTGGAAGCACACTGGCCACCAGGAGGCAGCTCCTGCATTGAGCATCTGCCCCATGATGGTCAGTGTGTGTCATAGCAACTGGTTGTTTTGCCATTTGGTTGATTTGCATATTAGCCTTTTATTATATAAGATTAGTGGCTTCCAGGGGCTGGGATCAGGGGAATGGAGAGTGACTGCTTAATGGGTATCAAGTTTCCTTTTGGGGTGATAAAAATTTTCTAGAACTAGGTAGTGCTGATGGGTGCACAACATTATAAATGTACTAAATGCCACTGAATTGTACACTTTAAAATGGTTAAAATGATACATTTTATGTGTATTTTGTTACAATAAAAATTTCAAAAGTCTTCAGAAATGACTTATAGACACTGCTCTATTTATTCAGTAACTCATTTATCCAAGGATACTTGCCTTGAGGAAAGATGCACTCCAAGCTAATGCAACTAAAGTTTATTTGAAATTGATAAAAAATAAAATAAAAATAAAAAACCCTACCATCAACTAATGTCCAAGCAAAAGAACTGGGTCCTCTTTTTTTGTTATTAAAACTCTAGGCATTCCCTTCTGACATGGCTCAGTGGTTGAACATTGACCTATGAACCAGGAGGTCACAGTTCAATTCCCAGTCAGGCCACATGCGCAGGTTACAGGCTCAATCCCTAGTGCGAGTATGCAGGAGGCAGTTGATCAATTATTCTTTCTCATCATTGATGTTTCTATCTCTCCCTTTCTCTCTGAAATATATATATATATTTGTGCATGGGTAGGGTCCCTCGAACTGGCCAGCCATAGGTGCCATCTCGCTCAGTCCTGATTGGGGCTGATGAGGGCCGGCTGGCTGGGGAGGGACTGAGGGAGGTTGGCCCACCAGCTACAATGGGGGCTGACTGGGCCATGCTGGCTGGGGAAGGACTGAAGGAGGGCTCTAGGGTACGTCTGGCCCTCTCATCCACTCCCGTGAGCCAGACCCCAGCAGCAGCTAACCTACCAGAGCATCTGCCCTCTGGTGCTCAGTGTGCGTCATAGCAACTGGTTGAGCAGTCAATTGACTGGTTGGCCAATGGGTCAGACATTTAGCATATTATGCTTTTATTATATAGGATTATATAGGATTCTTGAAAAGCTTCATGACAGTGAGCTTGGGCCCAATTTTACTATGAATAGTAACATTTCAGACATTTATCCATTGCCACTAATTACCTATTAATCTATTAATCAGTAATAAAGAATGAAAAATACTTTGCAATCTATGCAAACTTAAAGGTAAGGACAGCCTTGGTACATTCTCACTTTTCAGGAACTGTTAAACAACTATAAAAGTTGTTCAGCAAATCAAATCCAATTCAGCAGTTAGTTCCTATAAAAATGGATTTTCTTTCCAAACAACTTAGGGCAAATATAATCAAAAAAGAAAACATGCACTCCTTTTATCATTTGGAGCAATATGCTGCATAAAATTTACATTAGAACTTTAGCCATTTATTAAGAGATGTAATTGGTTGGAACAGAGAAGCAAAGAAAAACATTTAATGTTTGTCACTCTTCCCCATTATGGTTAGTTATGGTTATTGCTTTTTGAAAATCAGTTCTGATTCCAGGATCTTTCTTATTCATTCAAATATTATTATCTGGAGGCACGATTCTAGGCAAGATAGAACACATATTGCATGGGAGGAATAGCCGTGACTTTTTGAAACTAGAAGATTCAAATTAAAATCCTTCTTCTGCTTCTTTCTAGCTGGAGAAGTGAGTTCCTTAGTCCTGGTCCTACATGACCCCCATTTGTAAAATGGGAATGACAGAACAATCTGTCCTATCTACTTCACAAGGTTGCTCTGAAGATTAAAATGAGATTTATATCGCAGATTCTTGCAAAATCTCAGGAATTAACAGCACCGGCACCTCTGGGATAGATGAATGGGACCCTGGCAAGAGAAAGACTGCCTGGAAGTCTCCCCTTAAGAAGTTAGGGCTCGTGGTCCTCGCTTTCTACATTCTACCAGGCCAGCTTCTCAATCTCTCACCCACCAGCAGAAGGCAGTCCAGAACCTACCCAGCAAATAGATAGTGAAAAGGCCTTGATGACATGATGCTAGACTCTACAGAATGCTAACTGTTTTATTGACAAGTATTTTATTACCTGTGCCTATAAAAATGTCCGACACCTAGGAGGCACTTGGTAAATATTTGAGCTTCAGATACAGCATTATCCCTAGGCTTTTCAATTACAAGGGCCAATCATTTTTTTTTAATGACTAAGCCATTTGGAGTATGATTTTAGTCATTTGCAACTAAGGTCCTAACTGAAATACCACCCTGCTAAATAAATCCACCTTCCCCAAAATCCCAACAAAATAAAACATTCCTGAGGTATTCCTTCCCCAGTAAAACCTGTGCTCATAAGGTAGCACAATAGTCTGCCTGCCCTTGGACTAGGTGAAGTAAACCCATGTCTATGACTTAAATTAAAAATCAAATGATAGCTCTTTACCACATTGTCTTTATTTACAGCTAATCCAGCACTCACTCTCTTCATACCAGTTATCCAATTGATTTTCTCAAGAGATGGTTAGAGAGAAAAAATCTCACCCTACAAGATGAGCAGAGAGTTGATGTTCTTCTGATACTATAGGGGAGGGACCAGAGGCCACGTGTGGATGCCCAGCTCCATACAAAGGGCTGAAGAGCTCTAAGCGCTGGGATGGGGGGGTCATAGGCCACCTGTGTTTGCTAATTGGCCTTACCCAAAGGAAAAATAAAGTTTTCTTCAAGCTTGGAGCAAGATGCTAGAGAAAGTTAGGCTCCTGCCCTCCTGCAGAGACTGGGAGAGATGGGGCCTATCACAATCAGTAATTACATTTCAGGGAAGGCTCCCAGGTTCTTGAGAAAGGCATTCCTGGGCATAAAACTTTCAAGAGGCTTTTTAAAAGATTTATTCTTCAAAGAGGCCAAGGAAGAATTTGCAATGATAAATTTTCTAAAATAAATGCACTAGAAATAGGGAAGTCAGAGGCCTAGAGTCAGGAAGAAGCCTGTCTACATTTAGGCAAGCTAAGGGAACTTTAAGGCCATCTTGGGTAAGGCCTATGAGAACACAACAGTAAACTGATTTTTTTTTCCCACAACTTACAAAACATCTGCCAAAGTGGTCCAGTTTCACTGTGTTTCTTCCTAAGAGGAATAAAACCCCTTAATTATTCAGCAAAAGAACTTATATTCCACCGTCTGATGCCATTAGTCTTCTTGGGATGCCGTGAAATCTGTACTGAATAGACAACCTCTCAGAAAATTCTCCTGAGTTCACACACTGGCTGCTATGACCTGAATACAACAATTTTAGAGTGTTCCCAACACAGAGGAAAAGATTCAGTAATAGAAATCAAATAAAGCCCTTTTATTGCAGTCCTTTAGAAACTTATTTGGTGGGGGGGAGGGAGTGCTAATGAAATGTACAAGCCATATTAAAGAGAAAACAGAGGTAAGGAGTTGAAGGAAAATCTCGCTCTTCTCTCAAACTATGAAGCCCCTCCTGGGTTTTCTTCCCTTCCTACCAGGCCCCTTGGGCAATCAACTCAATGATATCTTCCAGCTTCCTCAATGTACTTGTACTTACTTGACCCTGTACCTTAACCCTACCCTAATAATCCCTAAAGTTGGATCTTTTCAACAATTCACTTTCTCTGCCATTACTGCTGCCATGTATACTTTTATTGAAGAGATCTCACAACTTTTATCTACTGGAAGCACTACATTCGTAAAGATACTACAGACAGAATAATGCCCCCCACAAAGATGCTCACATCTCAACCCCCAGAATCTGGGAATATGTGACCTTACTTTCAAGTGTGATTAAGTTAAAAGTCTTAACATTGGGAGATAATCTTGGATTATCCAAATGGGCCCAAGGGTCAAAATCAAAAGAAAAGCTGTGACAACAGAAGCAAAGCAATGAGGTGGAGTGATGTGCTTTGAAGATGAAGGAAGGGGCCACGAGCCAAACAGTGCAGGTGTTTGCTAGAAGATGGAGAAAGCAAGGATGCAAATTCTCCCTTGGATCCTCCAGAAGAAGAAGAAACACAGCCCTGCAGATACCTTGAATCTGGCCCCATAATATTTAGCTCAGACTTCTGACCTCTCACACTGTAAGATAATAAATATGTGACTTTCCCAGGTGGCTGCCAAAGATGGCAGATGGGTAGGTCCTGCTGTTCAATGACCCATGCCATCTTCTGGCCACCAGGGGCCATCATGAGCAAGCAGGTACTTCTGGGACAGAAGATGGTGGTCATGTACTATAAGGGCATCAACCTTTCTGGCAATTTCTACACAAACAATGGCAGACCATTCAAGGTGTGCTGCCCCGAAAGACCCAGGAAGCCAGGCTGCCCTGCACCCCCTGGTTGTCTGATGGGATCCTGTTGCCCTATGATGGGGAAAAAGTAGGTGGTGCTTTCTGGCACCCTCAAGGTTACGCACTGAAAACACTTTCTAAAAATTTGCATATCTGGGAAGCCACAAGGTTGGCTGGAAGTATCAGTTGGTGACAGCCACCCTAGAAGAGAAGAGGAAGAAGGCCAAGATCCATTACGGGAAGAAAAAACAGGTCATGAGACTCTGGGAACAGAACAAAAAGAACATGGAGAAGAAAGCTGGCCTATACTCAGAGCCCCTGAAGACTCAAACTCCTAGACTTCACCCAATAGACTTTTTTTTTAATATAAGGGAGAGGGAGAGAGAGATAGAAACAGTGATGAGAATCATTGATCAGCTGTCTCCTGCATGCCCCCTAATGGGGATCAAGCCCACAATCCAGGCATGTGCCCTTGAGTGGAACTGAACCTGGGACCTTTCAGTCCAAAGACAGACGCTCCATCCACTGAGCCAAACCAGCTAGGGCCACCCAATAGACCCTTTATTTTTTATGCTTGGCCTGGCCTTCCACAGTGAAGTGGAAAAAATGAAGAGGGAAACATGCCATGAAGTCATAGCAGAGTTAGGGAGAGAACAAATCTGTACGGAGAAACACACTCTACAGACAGGATTAGAGTCCCAGGGGCACCACAGTGAGAGGATTCAGTCCAGGTCCAGAGCCGGATCCCCTGTGACTCTGTCAAGTACAATTTCTCTTGCTCAGGTGAACAAACAGGCCATTCTCTCACAGCAGAACATGGCTGGTCCCCCAGGCTTTCCATTCAGTGGCAAGGGTTCTGTCCGTCTACTTAATGGACTACATTCTGAAAATAGTTCATGCTTAGATGCCTACAACAAACCAACATTTCTAACTAACCTAACAATGAGTTAACACTGCCGAGTTATTTCAAATGATTTTTCTCTTAAAATTTATTTACGTTGGACCATTTATAACAAAGAATCTGCAAACCATGTTTTCCAAAAGTATGAATGCTAACATTTCTATATTCCACTTACAGGGTGAAACTGTTAAAGGCATGATCTTTGGAATAAGACTGTGGTATCCAGAATTCTGCCAAAAAAAAATTTGCTGATGAGAATTAACCTTGCTCATCAGCTGACCTTACAATATAGAGATCATCCTGAATTATGTTATCAGAAGGGCCCTTGAGTATACAAGGGAAGCAAGCAGGGAGGTGAGAGTGATGCAATACCAGGAGAAGGCCTCAGCTTGCCTTTGCTGGCCTTGAAGGTGGAGGAAGGGGTCCAGGAGTCCGGAAGGCAATCAGCCTCTAGAAGCTGAAAAAGGCAAGGAAATGGAGTCTCCCCTGGAGCTTCCAGAAAGGAATGCAGCCCTGCTCTTCCTTGATTTTAATCCAGGGAAACTTTTATCACAAGTCTGGGCACATGGAACTTCAAGTCATGTGCCCTTGACTTGAAGTTCCAGTCAAGGGCACATGCCCGGATTGTGGGCTTGATCCCCATTAGGGGGCATGCAGGAGACAGCTAATCAATGATCCTCTCTCATCACTAATGTTTCTATCTCTCTCTTCCTTCCTGACTAGAAACATCAGATACTAAATTGTTGTTGCTTAAGATGCTAAATTTGTGACCATTTATTTTGGCAGCAATAGAAAATTACATGGGTCAATTTCTGACTATCATTTAGCACCTGTGGGAGTTTGAAAACGTTACTTAACATTTTTTATTACTATTTATCTGTAAAATGAGATTAATAACACTATCTACTTGAGGATGAAACATTTAAAACAATGTCAGATGCATATTAAGTATTCAATAAATGTTAAATGTGGTTATTGTCATTTTATTGTTGTGTTGTATTTACCTTCCTCTTTGATGTTTTTTCATTATTTGATCCAAGAATCATATGTCAAATGTTTAGGGCTTTAAACATTAATTTGAGCAGCATAAGAAAAATGCCTGCTAAGTTTTAATAGCTTTAAAGTCCTGAACTGCCTGGAGTACCTTCTTAGGATGTCTTATTTTTAGCTTTGAACACCTAAATCATCTTGCTTATTTCTAACTTGCTAGGACAAGCTGTTCTACACCATTTTTTAAAAGAATGTTTTCACTTCTTGAGGACTTAATTACCGAGCTCTGGTTGGTGAGTTTGCATTGTAAACTAAGACCTTGAAATAAACACAGTCATTTCAGTTCTTGATACAACGGAGTGAAAGTACATTCTCTGATTAGCTTGTTGGCATAAGAGTGCACCATGACAATGGGATAAAATTAGTCACACTTGCCAATGACCTAATACTTAGTACAGATTTGGCCTTTTCCGAACCTTTCTTTATGAAACATGTTGTGTTGGATATATTTGGTGTGTTTATGGTACATCTAGCCATTTTATTTGGGAAACGTAGTAAGTGTTGGTAGTATTTGATTAACTTAAATAATTTACATTTTCACAAAAGTTTTGTTAGACCCATAAAACATAAAGTCCTTTTAGTTTTAATAGGTTCTGGGATTCTCTGAGAGATCCCAATTCTAAGCAGCATTCATCTTCATGCCTACAAAGAGTGAAGGGTCCTATATTATTAATAACTATACTCTCAATAGTTATTAATAATAGAGATGAATTTTATTGCTACTGACAGCAATATACATTTGAAAGTATGAAAGAGCACTGTTTAGAAAAGAGGTTTTAGCAATTCACCACATCTGTGCTAGTTTCAATGGCTGGCGAAAGAGAATAGACTGAGCTTACGTAGGTGCCACTTACTGATGTATTCATTCTTTCAACAAATGTTTATTGAGCTGAGTAATGTTCTAGGGGTTATGAAACTCCCTCAAAAACAAGTCATGTAATGTTTAGGAATATAATATACATATGCTTTAATTGATTTTAAAACCCACAAAATTCATACTAGCGCTGCCTCTCGGGAAGGTGGAGAGGTGGGCCGAGAAAGAATGTGCAGGAAGCTGCAATGGTGTGGGTGGTGGAGGATTTCTGTGCTGGGTGGTGAGCCTTCAGATGTTGGTTCTATCATAATCTTTTAGAAGATACATACACTCTGTTTACAGTCATTTTATGGGTCAAATATTCATTTTAAAACGAAACAACTAATTCATGCCTTAAGGAGGTTGTAGTCGTGTATGCTCTCCATAACTTGACTGTTTCTTATATTTTGCCCTGTAACCATAGCCTCTCAGCCCTCAATTTTTAGGAGTGCTGCCTCTTTCTTTAAGGAAAACAAAAACTATATACATCTAATTGGAAAAAAAATCCTTAACAGTATTATGAACTCACATGTAATTGCTTATCCATATTCAGAGACCTGAGGATCATCGCTGTCTAATGAGAGGAGCCATGGGTACACTTGCTTGTTTCCTGCCTGTTTCCTGCTAGTGGAGCTTAAGGCCGGGTAGAGTCAGCCCCAGCACATCTCAGTGTGAAATAGTCAAAAGTCAAATTCTAAACCCAGTTCTACCAGTCAGTCATTGCATGACCTTATGCAAGTTACAAAATGCTCTGTATTTTATTTGTTCATTTATTTATATTATTTTATGTATTGCAGAGACGTTGGTTAATAAGGCTATATAGGTTTCAAGTGTGCATCTCTATGACACATGATTTTCATACTACATTGTGTGCCCACCACCCAAAGTCAAATCATCTTCTGTCACCATATATGTGGCTCCCTTTACCACCCTCCACCCTGCTTCCCTCAGGGAATACTGTTGTCTGCTATATATATTAGCCTTAATGTGCATGAAATATTACTATAAGGACTCACAAGATTCAAAGATAGAGGAAGAGTCCCTGGGAACCCTTCTGTACCTTTCAAATTTTGAATCATCAAACATATATCCTATTTCATGAAGAAAGAATAGATGATAAATGAACCATAATATCTGGATAAAATAAGTGTTCAAAAATTCATAGTTTTTATCCCTGGCTGGTATGGCTCGCTTGGTTAGAGCCTTTTCCTGTGCACCAGAAGGTTGTGGGTTTCATTCCCAGTAAGGGCGCATACCTGGGTTTTGTTTCAATCCCTGCTCAGAATGATCAATAGGTATATCTCTCTCACGTTGATGTGTTTCTCTCTTCTCTTCCTCTTCCTCTTCCTCTTCCTCTTCCTCCTCCTCCTTTCTCCTCCTCCTCCTCCTCCTCCTCCTCCTCCTCCTCCTTCTTCTTCTTCTTCTTCTTCTTTCTCTCTCTCTCTCTCTCTCTCTCTCTCTCTCTCTCTCTCTCTCTCTCTCTCTCCCCCCCTTCCTTCCTCTCTAAAAATCAAGCAAACAAAAAATCTTAAGTTTTTATTCTTTGCCAACCCCACCTAAATTATTTTAAAACTAAAATGTATACATTTTAACTCTTTTTTAAAATTTTCTCTAATGCTTTCAAATATTTGATTTCCTAGTTTAAACAAAATAAACAGTAGCCCTAGCCAGTTTGACTCAATGGATAGATCATCGGTCTACAGACCCCAGGTCCTGGGTTTGATTCCTGTCAAGGGCAGGTACCTCAGTTGCAGGGTCTTCTCTGGCCTGGGCCCTGGTCAGGGCATGTGCAGGAGACAAACAATGGATGTGTTTCTCTCACACTGATATTTCCCTCTGTCTTTTCCTCTCTCTTCCACTCTCTCTAAAAAACAATGGAAAAATATCAGGTGTCTCAGGAAGTCTCCCAGAGTCCTCAGCACCCATGTAAACTCCGGCACCTAGGACATTCTGATGGCGTGCAGCAATAAAAGAATCTCAGGACTAGAGCAACCCATTGTACGTTTCCCCCATACTGGCGACCCAATACCCCCATTGTACTCTGCCTGGGAGGGCCAGGTGGGGGCTGTCACCCAGACTGAAGATATGGGACCCTGAAGGGGTTCAGCTATTTGAAGACTCAGGGTAGTGAATTTATTTCAACTTCAAAAGCGAGTTGTCTTGGAGAAAAAGCCATCAGTAGTAATTTATAAAATGAAGAAAATGAAGTAGGTCAGTGGTTACCAAATTTTTGTTGATCTTATGCAGTACTAAATTTTCAAAGAACAAAAGAAGGTATGACAAAAGGCCTAAAAGTTAATTTTGCCAAATATGGCATGGATTGGGTAATTAGTCACTAATCCTGCTTCTCCTTCCTCCTGAGCACACAGCCAACCTGTATGTCTCAGCCTCATTTGTTATTAAGTTTGGCCACGTGGTGAATTCTGGCCAGTGAAACGAGAATAGAAGTAATATGCTCCACTTCCAGCCACGACCAATAAAATGCTCCCTCCTTGAATCTTCCTTCTTTTTCTATGCTTGCTGGCTGAATGGAGAAGACTTTAGGGACCTAGGTGAGGGCAGATCCACCAGGTAGAAGGAGGCAAGTTCTCTGAGTGAACATAATATTCCCTGTATTCAGATCTCACTTGAGGAAAACGAATTTATTGGGTTAATCCTCTGATATTTAAGAATTACAGAAATTGTCATTATTTACTGTAACATATATACCAAGTGAGGACATTTAAAAAGATACCACCTGCTATCACAAAGGAAGGACATTTTAAAATAAAAATTGTAGGAAGCATCCAATCTCTAGAAACAGGAGCAGTCCTTCAGATTGAAAAGCCAGTTCTCTGAAAAACTCATTGCCTTGAACCTGCTTTTTCTTATTTCACCATGAATGAGTGATAACTTCATTGCAGACAGTCATTGGTCCATGAACCAACCAACACTGAACCTGTGGGACATGTGACTCTCCATTCAGTCAGAACTCAAGCGACAGGCTGAATTCACCTGCTCAAGTCAAGTTGCCAGGGGACAGCCTCCCTCTGTCGGTGTGCTGCTTCATTTCCAGCAGGCTCTGTGTACTTGGCAGCTTCCAGTCTCCAGTCTAACATAAGCATAGCTCCTTGAGAAGTCCCAGGGTCGGTGAGTGCTCACCTAACCAAACACTGCAGCCAGCAAGACAGGAGGTACAGTGTGGCCAGGCCTGGGTTGCATCCAGGGCTGATTCCCCAAAGAACATGAGTGTGTTCTGTTACCCAAAGAAAGAAGAATGAGCCCCCTGGGGCCAAAACAGCAGCTCCCCACTATAGTTCCCAGGGCCCTTCCAGGTCTGAAGTCCTGTTTGTGACTGGGGCAGCCTGACCTGGAGAAGCTGAGGAAGATCACAATACCTCCTGGGATTCCTCACAGTTGGCGCTGTGATGTGCAGAGGACCTTCAGTGACGACTCTGCCTGGCTTTCCAGTGCGATTTAAAACAAAGTGTGGGAGAAGAATTTTAGTTTGCAATGAAGCACTTTGAAGATATGGGGCAGATGAATAATAATCAAGCAGGCAATATATGGAAAATAAAATGTGTTCTTATCCATACCAAGATAGATGTAGATGCCAAATTCTCGGGCTTATGCAGGCTTATTAATGTAAAACGTGAGCTTTGTTTATTCTTGGGAGCATAGAAGCAAATGGGATACATTCGGGATAGTTAAAAACTCCATTTCTCCATCTGTCATAATATTTTTGCATACTATTAGTATCATTCCAACTGTAAGAAAAGATTCAAGCTAAAGATATCCAGTACTTAGTATTATCAAGGACACGTAATTGTTTTCTCCCCTGAAATCTGTTGCCTTCCTTCATTGTTAACTTGCCAATTCTTGGTATAATTAAATGTGCTTTTTCTTTACCCAGATTAGCATAAAGTTTCAGACTTTCAATTCAAGTCCAATAGAATTTAGTATCTCTCCAATTCCTTTGAAAGACCTACACTATCATTTTGATTTCTTTCACTCTAATCACACTGGGATACTGGATTTATTTTCCTATTTCCAGCAATCTAGCCTGGACTCATAAAATGTAACCCAATATATACCTGCCAGAAATAATTAGACAATGAAGAATTTTCAAATCTAGTTCAGATAGAAACTACGATATTATTCTCCACTCACTTGTGTTCTTCAGGCTATTTTTTCTTTTCATCTCTACTGTCAGAATTCAGTCAAGAGCCCTTCAATACAAGTGCTCAATGTAGTAATAAATATTTTTCTGCTTCATACTCTTTTCTCTCAGGCAAACATAAAGGCTAACTCTTGTCTTTATTGCTTCAAGACTCTCTGCCTTAAATCACATGTGACATTGCACTTTTATATTTTCCCTCAAAAAGAGGAAAAAAATCATAGTACTACACATCTGCTTGCTATTTCTAATCTATCAAAACATCAACCTGTTTTGGAAATCAAGTATTTACCAGTATAATTATTAACTATGATGATCAAATATAAAGATAAAATTTGCAGATTTTTCTAATATAATTTGACATTTCTAAAGTACTATAAATTGATCAATTATTCATTCTTTTAGCAGATTTTTTTGAGATCCTGATTTTGCCAGACATTACGGTCAAGGAACTGAAGACACAGCACTACACCAAACACTAGATGCTGCCCTCATAGAGATTATATTCTAGAAACGGAAGCAGGAAGTAAACACATGAACAACAACAATAAAATGTTGTTTTGTGAGACACAAACTGGTTAAACAGGTTGAGAGTAACTGATAGAAAATACCTAAGGAAGTCCTCTCCAAGGACATAACATCTGAGCTGAGACCAAGAGGATGAGAAAAAGACAGCCACACTATGGGCTGTGCGGGACTATCTTAGGCAGAGAACACTTGGACAAAAGTCTAGAGGCTCGAAAGGGTTCACCAAAGTCAGGGGACAGAAAGCCAGTGTGGCTAGATCATCATCTTTTAAAAAAAATAATAATAAAAATTATATATATATATATATATATATATATATATATATATATATATATATATATAATTGATATTTTACAGAAAGGAAGGGCGAGAGAGAGCTAGAAACGTTGATGAGAGAGAAACATCGACCAGCTGCCTCTTGCACATCCCCCATCGGGGATGTACCCACAACCAATGTACATGCCCTTGACCGGAATGGAACCCAGGACCTTTCAGTCCGCTGAGCCAAACCGGTTTCGGCTAGATCATCATCTTTACTCATCTCCATGGTTACCATGAAGTCCAAGTTAAAAATACTTTTCTTATATAGAATGCATCGTTTTAATTTCTTGAAAAGCAACTTACTCCTTAACTTTAATAATGACTTACACTGTGAGATAGTTCTGAAATTCTCTGATTGAATCTGTCTTTAACACTAGAGAAGTCTTTTGAGAGTCAACCTTTTGAAAGCGTCAGCTACCACTTCAGTGGTCAGAAAGAGTTAATCCACCTCCCAAAATGCCCAGTTTATGGCCAAGAAATCCTATATACCCTGGGATAATCTGCCTGGGTATTTGTCGCCATCTGGTATTTAAAACAAAACATACCACACAGAACTGGCCAGTATTTAAAAACCGTAATACAACCAATCTAGGTTTCAAATGCACACATCAATTGAACTAGGCCTTTTAAGCGCCCTGGTTTTAATACCATTCCATTCTAACAAAATGTCATGTGAAAAAGACTAAATGAGCAGGGTTTGACTGTCTCTTTTGAGCTCAGCAGGATCCTCAGCAGTCTGCTCCATCTGCTTCCTATAAGTACTGGGCCAATCAGGAATCAGCCAGTTTGAAGAGGACAAATGCTGACTGCTTCCCCAACTCTGTTTCAGTTCTGTAGCAACAGGGAGATGTTTCCTCGGCAAGGAATTGGGTAATCATTGAGAGGATGAACTTTGACTTGAGTGCAAATTCTAGGCTGGCACTCACTGGCATTGAGAACTCAGTCTCCAGATAACTTACCTGACTTCTCCAAGATTCACTTCTGGCAACTGTAGAAGGATAATAGCTATGTATTTGATTTCTTGTGAGAATTAAGTGCAAGAAGGTATATAAAGTATGTGGCACGTACTGGGTGGTCAATAATAGCAGGTATCATTTTTATTAGTCTTGATAATAAATTTTATTCTTCAGGTGAGTAGAGGAATACCTGCTAAGCAATTTCCCATCCTCATAGATACATCAGGTGTTGAGAGTATATATAAGTCCACTAACTTACCAAGGCTTCCTTGTACTAGTTCAATTGGTACATCCACCCTGTCCTCCTTTATCTAAGGCTAGGGATATCAGAAGGGCCACTGACCTAGGGGCCTCAGATGTAGACACTTTAGAGAAATGCCCTGCAAGGTGATTCCAACATGACCTTCTTACTGCCCTGTGCCTTCTCGCCAAGGGTCACCTGGATTCCCAAGGGGGAGAAATTAGCAGCTGGTAGCAACTTCTCTTTACTCACCAATTCTAACGCAGCTCTGTTAAAGCACTGTCTCCTGAATATCTGGTTATCTCAAAGTTTAAGAGAAATTTAAAAAATAGCTGCTTCTCTGAACAGATTGTTGAATCTCAGAGGGAAAGCAGGGGAGGGTGGGTGGGAAGAGAGCAACCAATTTGCATATATGCAAAACCTGTGACACAGACAATGGGGTGGTGAGGGCCTGGGGTGGGGGGAGAATGGGGAGGGAGAATGGGAGAGAGCTGGAAGAGGTTTATGGGGGGGGGGGGAAATGAGGACCTATGTAATACTTTCAACAATAAGATTTTTTTTTTAAATAGCTGCTTCTCACACATGATCTAGAACGTTCTACCCTGGCTATAGAGAAAAACATGTGAAACTTACAAGTGATTTCAAATACTCATCCCCCGATAGCACAACCTGCTATCCATAACTTAGTACCAGCCCATCAGCTTATGAACCACTCTGTTTCCTCAAATCAAACAGGCTCTGTTAATATGCCAAGTTGCCTATAAAAAAAGAATTCAGGACTTGAAACATTACTTAAAACAACAACCTGGAGAAAGACAATTCCCAGTCAATTCTGAAGATCCCTCTACTTGGTGCTGGAACCTTCTCTGACCACTGATGATGGGCTTCCACAGGCCAGGATCCCAGCAATGGCCCACTGGGCTCTGCATCTGGATCCAGCTGCCTCTACCTGATGCTTCAAGGTCCTAACTGTCTTCCAACCACTTGTGATTTCTTCTTGGCCCATAACCCAAGGCTTTAGCTCCATTTCAGTGATGGATTATCTGGAAAGCCCTGCGCCTAAGAATTTCTTAAGGGAGTCACCCCTGTGCCACAAGAAACACTTGAATACATGGTGGTGACAGTGTCCACTCCCACAGCTGCCAGAGTTTCTGCTTCCCTCTGTCCTCACCTCTTGCTACTCTGATCCTTACTCAGCCTTCCTGGCCTTTCAGTTCTTCTCATTCAACCTGTTCCTCCCTGCCTCAAGTCTGGGAACATACCGTGTGTGTTTTTTCTCATTGAAATGGTTTGTCCCAGAACCAGCATGTTCTTTGCAGGATCCGGTGCAAACTTAAAATGCATTTTTCTTCAAACCTTATCAAGAACTTAAAGATAGAGACAGCAGAGCTTCACACCAGCTCAGGACCCTATGTTCAGGCTCGGAGCCCTGGGCAAATGCACAGGGCTTACACCCCAACAGCTGGCCCTGCTTTTTCTTCTGCCCTTCACATGGCCAGCTCATCATCATTGAAGTCATCATGTCTAGCTGTTCTCTTTCAGTTCCTTTTTATTTTCTTTATAGCATTAATTACAATTTTAAATATTAATGAATTAGGTTACTTTTGGAAGAGTCTATTCCTCCCATTCAACATCTTTTTAGACTGCAAGTCCATAAGGGCAGAGGCTATGTGTAGCCTTGACCATGGATCCCTAATATCTAGAAATGTGTCTGGCATATGTAGACACTTAAACACATGTTGCATGGATGGGTTAATTTATGTTCCTCTGCCTTCAGCTTGAAGCTACTTGTAATATTGAAATTTCAGTGCATAAAAAAGTAGTCAGTGCTTATGTTCAGTCAGTGGAGTGGTATTCTTTCCTCATCTGAGAAACTGCCACTTGTTTCTCAGCTGTGGCTTGCTTTCTAGAATCATTTCATTGCCTTTATGATTTCCAATTCACCAAAACTTTCGTATTTTTCTTGTATAAAGAACACATCCCAGTCTATATTGTCATCACTTATTTTTCAGCAGTTTTATCATGAGTTTTTTATGTGTGATTTTCTTTGTATTTAACTTGTTTGGGGTGTAATGATTCTAAAACCTAGGGCTTGATGTCTTTCATCAGTTCTAGAAAATTTTTCAGGCATTACCTTTTCAAATATTTCCTCTGCTCCACTCTTTTTCTCCTTCTCCTGGAACTTGGGTGGAAAATGTACTACCTTTCTCTGTATCTTCTCTGGGTCTTTCACTATCTTCAATATTTCCAACCTTTGGTTCCTTTGTACTTCATTCTAGATATTTTCTTCTGATCTATCACTGTTCATTAATTCTCCCTTCAGTGATATCTGCTCTTTGGTAAAGTCCAACCTTGGAGCCATTAATCTTATTTTTTAACTTTATTTTTAATGTTGACACTTTTACAGATACCTCCATTTCCACCTTTTTGCCCACCTCCATCCTTCCCCCTGCCCCTTTCCCTCTGGCCGTCACCACACTGTGGTCTGTGTGTAAGGGTTATGAATATATGTTCTTTGGCTAATCCCTTCACCTTCTTTCACCCAGTCCTCCGCCAACCTTTCCTCTGACAGCTGATAGTCTGTTCCTTGTATCCATGCCTCTGTTTCTATTTTGTTCGTTAATTTATTTTGTTCATCAATTTATTTTGTTCATTAGATTCCATATATAAGTGAGATCACTGTATTTCTCATTTCATTTTACGTTTGGGTCTTTACAAAAGTTCATAATATTATGTTTTATTTCCTTAATAAAATTATATAGTTTTGAATTATCTAGATCCAGTGAGGATCTATTTTACTTTGTAGTTTTTAATCAAATTCTCTAGTTTCCTTTTATATCTTTTTATTGAATGCCAGTTATTAAAGAATTTACCTTTACTTCTGGTTAGCACCATGAAGGATTTGCTTAAAACAATAAAGGGTTGAAATTATTTGAACCTGAGCTTCAGCACCTGAGAGTACTGGCCTAATTTCTACACACCCTCACTTGGATAGGATCTGTGATGTACCAATTCAATGCATACAGGTTTATCAGAGACTTGCTTCCTTTCACGTTTCTCCCAGCCACATGATAATATGTTGAACTATCTGTTCAGCTTTTCAGGTTCTCAACCAACATTTCTGGATTTTGCAGGTAATTTTGGAAAAGCAGACCAAAATTCCAAGCTCACTTTTCTGAGTTTACCTACCCTAGTTCTTAGTCCCATAATTCTTTGCAGCATTGGTAGCTCTCTGATGCTTTCAAAAGATTATTTTCATATTTTGTTCAAACCTTTTTGTTGTTCTTAATGGAAATTTTACCATTCTGCCTTTATTAGAAGCTGAAGTGTGATGTCTATGCTTTTAGATTACCAGCATAATTCGGATAAAAGTTAATTAAAGCTATTCTCTTTGTGAACTAAGAACATTCAAAAGTTTTACATCTAAAAAATCTAGTAGTACCTGAAATGATTTTAGGTGGCAAGCAAACTTTTTAATTTTAGTATGTATGTATCGATTTTTATAACTGCATTTACTTTATGTAAAGTTAAAAAATTAGTTGACAAAAACATAATGGGAGAAAAGCTGGTGCTTTAATGTGGCAAAAATCACTGATATCATTCACAAGTAACTGCAGTTTAAAAAATACTGAACTTAAAAAATAATTGTGGGCAATTTAAAAGTGGGAGAGAGACTCCTTTCTTGGCTTTACTCTAAATATAAATTAATTATTCAACTTGGGCCCTAACTTTAAATCACTGGCCTCTCTATTATAAGAACACTGGTGACTACCCTGGGCCTGCCAAAATAATCCAGGATAATCTCCCTTTCAAAATCCTTCACTTTCTTTGGTCAGGTGGCTCAGTTGGTTGGAGCATCATCCTGTGCACCAAAAGATTGTGGGTTCACTTCCCAGTCAGGGCACATGCCTAGGCTGCAGGTTCAATCCCTGATAGGGCATATATGGGAAGCAACTGATCGATGTTTCTCTCTCACAATGGTGTTTCTCTTTCCCTTCTTCTCAAAAATCAATAAGCATATATACTCAAGTAAGGATAAAGAAATACCTCAATCATATTTGCAAAGTCCCTTTTACATTGTATGGTAGCACAGTCACAGGTATTCAGTCCACTACAATGGGTCAATCTGAGTATTAATTCCCCTGACCACAGAGATTTTTCAAGCATGAGAATATAGCTCAATCAGAGAAATTAGGGGAATTTCTAAAGTTGGAATGTGGATGTTGAGAAATTTAATGTCTTTCTACCATTGTTGTATGTTTCACACACAGTGAAGGGCCATCTTCCCTGACCATGGATAGAGACTGAGGCAGACTCATCTTATTAACATAAGGGATGATTCATTCTCTTTCATCTAATTTGATTTATTTATTTATTTATTTATTTATTTATTGCTTACTAATGAAGTTGATCATCTGTCAACTTATCTCTAATTTATAAATCAGATGCCAGGATATTATATTATCCTGGTTTAACTGATTCATAGGGAAAACCTTATTTTGTACTCACACATCTTGTGATCACAATTTCTGCTTTTCTTCACGAGGAAAAAAAGAAAAAGCTACATGTGGCATCTTTGCAATGAGAATGTAGCCGCATCTTTCCTCTTTATGCCAAAGTTCTCTTCAGCAGCAGACTTCTTTTCCAATTATCTTTGCATTTTTAGCCTTAATTTCTCTTCCCAGAATGACTCATTTGTTTAATTATCCAGTAACATTCATTTCAGTAAACTAGTTGAGATACTATCCACAAGGAGCCTAAGTGATTTTCTAAAAATACTATATCCTTTGTAGAAAACAGAACGCTGAACAAAATTTAAGCATGGATTTTTTTTTAAAGCATCTAAATTGCTTTCAAAATAAGAATCAACATTTCCCCCTTCTATTTGGAGATTTTCTTCACAGAATAGCTTACTCCATGGGAAAATAAATCAAAGTTTGGGACAGTTATCAACATAGGTCCTTGAGCCCTCCTCTCCCCTAAACAGACACAGACACAGACATAGACACACAGATACACACACACAGACACACACACACACACACACACACACACACACACACACACACCTTTAATTTATGAAGTTAATGTCTAATTCGAGATTACTTTCTACTTGTGATGTCTCAAGTTATTATGTACTTAGCTCCACACATTTACTTCAGACTTGAAAGTATCTTTGGGATGGCCAGGAGGTCCAGTCTGACTTTTTGTGACCACCCTGGGAACCACTAGCTCAATCAACCAGTCACTGGCAACAGGAATTTTGGCTCTATTGCCAACACATTTGCTGTTGACAACATTTTTTATCTGACTTCTGCTAAAATTAACATCACTTGGAATACAGTCTTTCTGTTTCATCCATGTAATTACTGGCCTTAGAGTGCCTTCCCAAAGCTGTTGTTTATAATCATTCATGTAGCAGAAAATACACAACTTGCTTCTGAGAGCAAAGCAATGACAATTCAGTCCTGTGGCAGGACTAGGCTGAACCAAACAGCGGTTCAGAACCAACAATCTTCAGATCCAGAACTTTCACTGGAACTGTTGGGGTAGAAGCCCTCTTTCTACTGAGATTGCTGAACTGATGATACGATGAACATCTAGATCTCTGAGTGGCCATCTGACCACTGATGGGAGGAGCTGCCTGAGAATGAAGCCAACCCAGAGGAAGCGGGAACAGGATGGAGAGAGCCAATCCTAACACCATCCTATGACCACTGGTTCTTGCCTAGTATGTTGCCTAGACTTCACAGTGCTGGGAGCTACTAAGCTCTTTTGCTCGAGTCATTTTGAGTGGAATTATCTACACCAATGGTCAGCAAACTGTGGCTCGAGAGCCGCAGTTTGCCGCTCTGTTGACTAAATGAGTTTGCTGACCACTGATTTACACAATTACAACAAAAAAGACTTCTGAATCATAGACAAGTAATGAAACCAAAATGGGTCAGTAAAATCCTTGGCTTTCAGAGTCAGATCTGTTACTGCTGAGTATTGTCGACTCAATAGGGGTAAAAGTTACTACATGGCACTAAGTGATCAGAATTATGTAGTATAGGATATGCTATACAAAAGAAATTGAGATTCTCATAGTGTGTCAAAGTTAATAAAAGACTCCTGATTGCAGTTGTAAACAAAGAAGAGTTATATCTTCCATTGTGCCTGATTTTAAGAAAATCTACACTCCTTCTTTGCTAATTGAATTAATTTGAGCTAGATTAATGATACCATCAGTTAATTATCATTAACAGTCCTATAGTAAATCAACCTTCCATGAAAAACTTAGTTGACAGTTTTAAGTGGAAAGACACAGTTGTTGTTGGGTTTTTGTTGGTGGTGGTGGTGGTGGTGGTGGTTTTCATTTTTTTTTTCCAGCATTCTAATAAATTGAGTTTCTATATGTACAATAGTCACATTTGGAACTTATAAAACAATTATTGAAACTACTCTTATTAGCATCTCATATATTTTAAGGAAGCTGAATGCCTTTCATAGCAAACAGAGACAAATAACCAACTTTATGATGACAAGATATAGAGTAAGTTTATATTTAACTTATAGTAACTGTTATGAAACTATTTGTCACAATGTAATGGCTGATTTAAATCTTATCTTCTCAAACATCATGTCAACAGACTGCCATTCTTTCCTGGTTCTTTCTAAACAACTTCTAGTTGGAACTGAAAATCTACCAAATTCAGTTATACTTTCTAAACAAACTTGGTTTATATAAAATAAGCTTATAATTTTTGGATATTCACTTGGAAATTCCTATAGGATGCTCTATCTCACAATTCATATTGTTATCTGAACAGGATCAAAACCCCATTAAAGTCATGCAGATAAAAATGTAAGAGATTCTTTACCAAGCACATTTAAAGCACCACCCTTCACCATGTCTTACCTAGAGAACTCAGGTCTTGACCACCTTGTGCTCTATTTCTCATCCATGAGGTCACATGCCTTTTGGGGGGAAAGTTTGACAAACAGCACTGCTTTGGAGTCATTCTAAAGACAGAACCACCTTGACTGACTGAAATAATTCCCTTCTTGATCCACCTGTAAGTGTCAGATTTCCTCCCCACAGAGGCTCCATGTACTGCAGACTGAGAGGGCGCACAGGTCGGCTCCACAGGAATTCCAGAGTCAAACTGCTATAAATAAATACAAGTCGCCTTTCTGCCCTGTGGTTTGGTAATTTGCATCTATGCATTTCTATGTTTGGGTATCTGAGTAACAGGACAGATAAATCCATATTGACATTCGATGAGGCATGTGATCTTCTTATAGGGGCAGTACACTGTTTCATTATGTTGGAATAGAAATTATAAAAATGACACATAAGAATCTATACTGACCAGGATAAATAATGGTGTTTAAAACGTCTTTTGAATCCAACTATCTAAACTATTTGTGACTAACAAGAGGTAAACATCATTTCAAATACTTTTCTATAAATAACATACAAATGGAAGAATAGATAGATACATGGAAATACTCATTCTTCCTTTTAAAAAGAATAAAAGAAAAAAATCTAGCGTAGTATCAAACATCTCCAAGCTTCCTTTAAGCACCCAGTACTTTACCTACCATTTTATTTACCTGTGAAAATGTGGGGCTCTGTTTAGCTCTAAGGAGAACAAAATGACAATGAATCCCCTTCCAGAGATTGCACGGAGAGTCAGGTGAGAAACCCGTGGTGTTTCCTGGAACTTCCACAGAGCACCGGCAGATCCTGGGGCAGACGGAGACTGTGGGAAACTGAGGGCTGAGAACGTGTGGAAATAAAGGGGGCTTGTAGGTCTGTTAGTGTGAACAAGAAGGAAGTACAAGGATTTTGATCTTACACACTTGGCTTTCTTACTTTTGAGTTATGGTCTTGTTTGTTAGATCCTTTTATGTACTATATTAAAGGTGAAATTTTGTCTTTGAATATCCATGACTCTACTTTGAACAGAGAACAAATACCAGATACTCTAATAGGTTTTGGAGATACACAGCTGAATCCAAGACCAGCTGCACATTCAAGATATTTCCAGTTCCCTGGAAGAAACAGCACACCATTGAAAAATGACAATAAGATAGGTAAGTGAAAGTCACTTAGAGTGGGCTCTTGGAACAAGAACAAAAGAAAGTGGCTTAGTCCAAAGCACTTCAGGCAGACGGAGTGGTGTGTGCAAAAGCCATGGGAAGTGACAACACATGAGTCATTTCTGGAATGGGAACCAGTCCCTGAGGCAGAGGAGGCTGCCTCATCAGCATTCCTGTCTGGGTTTGCCAACTCGTGTTCACACCTCCAGGCTGACATTGATTTCCTAAATTGAGTAATAAGAAAGAGGAAATGTCTGTGAGGGCTTTAGCCAGTATCAATCAAGTAACTGTGACATCCTGAAACCATCCTGGTATTCAGGTAAAATGTGCTACACACACACACACACACACACACACACACACACACACACAAAGTAATTTTACTTGCTTTCTAATTCATCAAAGACTGGGTGTTTGCTACAGGCAAGAGACAACTGATGCAATGCCCTTTCTGGTCCCTGTCCCACCCTCAGACACAGGCCTCTCATTGATCTCTTCATTTGTCCTACTTATTGTTTCAAATAAACTTATTATATATTTATGTCTTTTTTCACTTAACATTTCTTCAGTAAAAAAAAATCACCATTTCAATGATGTGTGTTTCACCAGAATCTATTTTTAAAATCTTCTTACTGTTTCATGTTAGCGTGTTTTTCCCAATGTTTTTCTCTTGTAAATAGGAAAGAGGGTAAAATGTGAAGTTTCAATAAGATTCAGGAAAGGTGCATTATATAAGCAGGCCAGCATGCAGTACCAAAGACGGAACCCTTGGCAACTGGAGGACTGAAAGACCAGACCCCTAGGAGATACTAAGACAGAGAGGAGGAAATCCCCAAGAACAACTAGTCATTCACAATTTTCCTGGGTATGTCCTGTGTCTGAATGTGACAACCCCATAAAGAACACATAGTAGGTTCCCCAAACCACCCGCCCCCAGTCTTACTACCCTTAGTATTTTTCCAGAATACTTGAGTCAAGTAATAACAAACTTATTCAGTGTTTCATTTATCTTGGAATAGACAATTCAATCAAAAGAAGTCTTCAGAATTCTTGAAAAATAGTACACATTTTTCCTCCTAACTATTCTTAATTAATACCTATTGATAACTTTCATCTGAATAAAGCCTCCTCTTTTTTTAATATATTTGAGTTTTTACAGAGAGGAAGGGAGAGGAATAGAGAATTAGAAACATTGATAAGAGAGAAACATTGATCAGCTGCCAAGATACATGCCCTTGACCGGAATTGAACTTGGGACCTTTCAGTCCACATGCCGACACTTTATCCACTGAGCCAAACTGGTTTTGGCTCCTTTTTTTTTTTTTAACTCAGTATAAAAAAGGTGTTCTTAAATAATGATGGATAACCTACTTATATCATAAGAAAATAAGAGTATATTGCTCCTAGCCTAAAAGACTATGTCTAGGCTGCTCAGCTAAAGTTTTCTCTAGTTATAAAATATTTATAAAAGTAATTTTATATGTTTTCCCGTTCAACAGGTTGGCAATTATAAAGATAGTGTTGTGTGTAGGAACTACATTTGTATTTTACTAGTTCAGCCATTTTCCCAAGTAAACAGCAACCTTTTCCTCATGGGCTCTTACCCAACATCATGGTTTTAATTCCATCCAAATTTTAGAAGGAATTTTTACACCTGTCTCAAGTAATCATGGCTTTAATTTTAAATACTATTCTGATCTTCAATTTTTATATTTGCCTTTTTCACTCTTTTCTTGTTTGCAGCATTTCTAAAAGTCTGGTGTGCTTTTAGATTTTGGATTTTGAATGTCTGTTCAAAGAGAAGATGCACAAAGATTCAATCATGCAGAGCACCAGCCTTCCCTTCTGAAAGACTAGACAAGTGTTCCGGTATCAAACCTGAGTCTTAGCAGAGGGACCAAGCCCGCAAGCAGTTGGTATTGATGCCGATCCTATACCTCTGGTTGGGGAGAGGGTTCCATGGTGGAAGTCCACCAATGCAGATGCCATTGATCCCTAAGAGAATTTCCAGGAAATTCCTTTCTGAGCTTTCCACTGAGATTATTCTCAGAAAACAAATTCCCTAAGGCATTATTTCTGAAAGTAATTGGTCTATGGTTCACTATTTCCCTGGGGTGATAATAATTCTTTTTTCAATTTAAAATAAGCTAAAATTAGGTGGTTATGTAACTTTTGAAAATAAAGTTAAGCGGTTGGAAATGTTAAAGTACATGCTGAAGAGGGAGCTAAGGGAAATGGTGTTTCCTAACCATATTTGACCACAAAACTCTTCTTCCGGAGAAAAACTATTAAATGTCCCAATAAAGAAGTTTAAGCCACCAAGAGAGCTTCAAAGGTAAATTGGCCCTTCTTCTATGTCCTGCTCCACCCCCAGTTACCCATCCCACCATTTCCTCATCACTTCTTACTGGCAAGTCTCCAGATTCCTTTACCCGGAGCTGTGTATCCTGCCTGGATTTGCATCATCAGGAGCTCCCCCCATGTGTTGCAAAGCCTTTTCTTAGTGAAAGAGTGTAATTGTTTTATTTTCTAGAAGGACAGGTAGCTGCTGCTCACATGCTCCGTGGCACCACTTTATCTCCTTATAGATTTCCTCCAGGTGTCTTTCCCATGCACACACACGTCTTGGCTGAAATCAGTGGAATTTTCCCTCTCTTAATTTGATTGTCTCATCCATGTTTCAACAGTGATGGCTTCTTTCAACAGGAGCTATGAAAAGTGCTCTGCTTCCTGTCAGGAGAAAGAGTGAAGTTGAGCCAACAGCCAGCTTCTCTCCGTGTCAGAGGTGGGGGTATAAGAAACTTCATAGCCAAGCCTCTACTACTACCCCCTGCGCCTCGTATTTCTAGTCCCTTCATCTCTGTCCCCTGAACCAAAATGCGGGTCTGTTGGCTTCCCGCTATCTAAGTGTGATCTGAAACCTCAACAGCATGGCTTTGCCCTTTCTTTGGATCCAGGGATCTAGAAACTCAAATTGAAATGAGAGAAAAGTAAATCTCCTATGTGAACCATGCTGTCACACTTGCTCCCGTTGCTCATCCTTTGGCCTGACCTGGCCAGTAATTCTGCCAAGAGAGCACCTGTCTGTAAAGTCTGAACTACCAGCCCCACATCACATTCCACAGAACTATAGGGTGACGGACCTCTGATGGGTTTCCTAAGACTTGGGACTCTCAGTGCAAAAAAGCCGGAAAAGTCCTGGACAAACTGGAATTGGCCACTCTGGTCTCAAACCAATCACCTTTGAGAGGGTCTTTCCTAGTAAAAGTACAAAATTAGGGCAGAATTTTTTTCATGAGATTCCTACTTGAAATTCTTGCTGGGAACCAGCTGGAGCTAGGCCAAGACCATGACTCAGTGGAGAGTCTGGCTCCTCCCCTCCTTTTTTCCTCCCTTTCAGCACCTCCAAATTCCGCCCCCTCAAAAAAACAAACAATAAAAACTCTCCTCTTTCCATTCCGTTGTCCTTCAAATCTTGGTCTCAGAACGTCTCATCTTAGTTTATTGTTTCCTTTATCATGTCATAAACTTGTCATTCTAATTATGAGAGTCAGCTAGAGACTCTCCTTGGAGTACAAAACATAGAGTCTGTGCTCTAAGATGTCCCTTGGGGTCAGTTGGCACTTCCATCTCTTTGCAGTAAAGCTGATGCTCTTTCTTCCTAGTTGTCATTTGTGACCAATGGGGCTTATGAACTCTCCTGTTCTGGTACAGTTCCTCCCAGAACTGCCTAGCTGACTCACTGCTTCCTCATGTATACAGAGAGAAATAGATACGTTCTATGGACAGGTGCATACTAAATGGAGAATACTGAATTAAAAAACACTGAATGCATATGTCAATTTCTCTCTACTCATTTATTTCTCTCTTACAGCAAGTTCCTAACAGACATACTATAAAAGTATGATTCCAATAGCCACAGCTATTTAGTAAATGAGAAAACGAATCTTAAAGGTTAATGAAAGTTGCTGTAGGGAAAATGGATCTTGGCTCAAATATCCAGGACTGCTTCCTGTTTGGAGGTGAAAATTTACTAGTAAGCTTTCTGATGTTCAATTGGTCTGTAATTAAGTTGTACTTGACATGGCAAGGTCTTAACTATGTTCTCAGCCTAATTATACTTTTGTTACTAGGAACATTTTCATTCCCGAAGCTTTAAAAACCTAAATCATTTTAATAGGTACATGAAAAATGATCAAGTTTGCACTTTGGGGAAATCATTCCACATCTCTTAAACACCACAAGTCCATAAGTAACTATGAGTAATTCTGAAATGAATTTTCTACTGTAGAGAGAGAAGTTAATTGAAGTTTATCCAAGACTATATTTATCATACTTTATCAGTATATGAAAAAAGAACTGTGAATATATAAAATTAAATTTGGAATTGAGACCTAAAAGTATTGCTAAGATGAGGTAATTTTTTTATATTTTCTAATGTACAACTAACCATTCATAAAAGATATTTAAAACATTAAAAAGTGACTTTCAAGGTTTTGCTTTGCTATAAAAGTGGAGTCATTACCCCACAATGTTTTTTACCAAAAGGTGGATGCTGTGAAATCCTCAGGACTTTCTTCTTCCTGCTCCTCTCTTGTGTCCAGTGCCTACATCCATGTGCTTGGATCTCTGCCTCACCACATAAACCGGGCACAAAACCATGACTGTTCACTGGTTTCCAAAACAAACAGACAGAAATACCATTATCCCCAAGTACTTAATGAATCTAGAAACTAAGATTTGAAGTCAAAGGTGGGGTCACCTCAAGCCCAAACTGGTCCATGCCTAGATGCTCTCTCTTCAATCTTTCGCACACATCCCAGCTGTTCTCTTCGCTCTGAGGAGTAAAGAGTCCTCCCCAGCTTCCCATAAAGCAGCTTTCCCCACCATCCTCTCAGAATCTAGGTCACTACCAGGCACACTCCCCAGTGGTAAATGAAGGCATGACCCTTTAAAAAGCGGCTGGCTTCATCTGGAGGCATACCCACCACCTAGCCATATAGGGGAAGGGCCCCTGCAGGGACTCAGACCTGGAGAGACACAATATTATGCCCCAAACCCCCCCTGTGTGGCAGCAAGTTCCAGGCCCTTCCACCAGAGCGTGCTGCCCAGAGAGATAGGAGAAACCAAACTCTTATTGGATATTCGGATGACTTTAGACAGTATTCATCATTTGGTCAGTAGCATTATTATATAATAGTGGCCCGTTGCAGGAAGATTCCTGCAATAGGGCTTCCTGCTGCGGGTGCCACCCACCTGCTTCCCTTCCTTCTCCCCTGCCTACTTGCTTGCTTCTCCGCATCTTCCCTCCCTTCTGCAGCGCTTGGCTTCTTTCTATGCTGTCTTCAGCCTTTGCTCTGGCCTGGATATGCAAACTAACTGCCATCTTGGTTGAGTTAATTTGCATACTCACCCTGATTGGCTGGTGGGCGTGGCTGGTGGGCATAGCGAAGGTATGGTCAATTTGCATTTTCTCTTTTATTACATAAGCTATTTAAGTGTTATAATGTAAATATCCTTTATTCTCTTTCTCTCAATTTGGACAAATTGAAACTCTGCATTATTGAATAATTTTCTTTTGTTACCTAAACATAGTTTTATTTATTTATTATTTATTACTTAAACATACTAGGTTAACAAAGAATTATCCAGTGGAATGCCCAAGAACTTTGTTGAAGAGACTTAAAAATAAGTAAATATATGTTTATACATGTACCAGACATACATACAGATATCAATTCGTCTTACTTTCTTCTAAATAGTTAAAGTATTTTCTCATTGAAGTATCTTCAATAACCCTCTTTAATTTTACTCACTTGCTAAATTATCTAGACTCTTGAGCTTTTTAAAAAGTGCTTACCAAAAATATTAGCAAAAACTTCAATCCAACCTCCATATCACAGAATATACTAAATAAACTTAAATTAGTCAAGTTTTACTCAATGTTATTTACACAAATTTACTTATTCTGTGTTAAACACCCAATATTAGATTATATTGTTGCATTGTTTCTCAAAACTGGCATTTTAAAATTAAACTTATTTCAACATTTTTAAGCTGAAAAAGTGAAGAATCTGGTCACTTGCCAGAAACAACATTTAGATCTTTAGTTCTTAACCTAAAATCGGATCACACTTCTCTGAGTACAGTTTTCACACAGACTAGCTACTAATCAGGAGCCGTTGCCACGGAGCTTGCAAACCTGGCTACAGTTAAAGTGTAACCTTCACTCAAACCTCTGAGTGGAAAAGGGTGTTTAAACCTACTCAACATATTCTGAAGTTATAAAGGTCTCCTACTAAGGCCACATGGTAGGTAGTTAACATGGGTGAAGGGCTGGGGGTGGGGGGAGGAAGCAAACATGGAAAGGAAAAAAAAGATTTCATTAAAAATGTGATATCACTTTTATGCATTTATGTAAAATTATATATATATATGTGTGTGTGTGTGTGTGTGTGTGTGTGTGTGTAATGTAAAAAATAAGCCCTAGCAGGTTTGGCTCAGTGGATAGAACATCAGCCCGTGGACTAAAAAGTCCAGGTTCAATTCTGGTCAAGGGCGCCTACCATGGTTGCAGGTTTGATCCCCAGCCCGGGTCAAAGAGTGTATGGGAGGCAACCAATCAATGTGTCTCTCTCACATAGATGTTTTTCTCTCTCCCTTCCCTTCCACTCTCTCTAAAAATCAATGGGAAAATATCCTTGGGTGAGGATTGACAAAAATAAAAAATAAAACGTAAAAAATAATTACAGAGACACCTCAACTCTTACAAAAATGTTTGAAGTCTCCTAGTGAATCCCCTTCAAAACATTTCTTGTTTCATGTCTCATCAAATAATTTTTCCTCCCATCTTAAAAAATAAAAGCAAACTAAAATCTAAAGCAGATTATTGACTGATGGGAATCGAGTCTGAGATTTGAAGTGAAAAGTGCTTTGTCAGCCAGAAGCTGAACATATTGTTCCAAGAGTGCTTTGCCGCCTACTTATCCATTGATCAATAATAGATGAGACAAGAACTTTTCCTGCCAAAACCAAAATTCCCGTCCTACATCCCATGCCCATCTCCATCGGGATGGGGTCTGTGAAACATTCTGGAATTAGCAGGCACTTTCAGCCTGCTTACTTCAAAGCAGCATGCAGCTAGCAAATGCTTATTAGTTCTGGTATAATTTCTTTTAAAAATGTAAAAAGTGGTACACAGCATTAAAAAATGAAAATATGGCTTAAGTTTAATCACAAAAAGACATTGGTAAAAAAATCATGATAAATTGGAAAGAAGAAAAAATTATTCATAATTCTACCTTTCCAAAACAACTACAGCTTGATAAAAAATCCTTTTGTAATGTTTCTGAACATATTTAAAATCAAACTGTATGTTACATTTTGCATCCCAGTTTATTTATTTTAATTAGGATAAATAACCCTATATAATAAAAGCCTAATATGCTAGTGTCTGACCATTTGTTCAACCCTTTGACCAGGTGCACTGACCACCAGGGAAAAGATGCTCTGACCAATAGGTTAGCTTGCTGCTGAAGTCCGAATTGGGTTTGGGTGAGATGGGCCAGATACGCCCTGGAGCCCTCCGGTGGTCCCTCCCCAGCCCCAATCATGCACCAGTGGGGGCCCTCAGCCTGGCCTGTGGGGATCAGGCTGAAACCGGCTCTCCGACATCCCCCAAGGGGTCCCAGATTTCAAGAGAGTACAGGCCAGGCCCAGGGACCCCACTGGTGCATGGCACTGGGCCTCTAGTTATGAATAAACATCATTGTTAATATTTGTAACAATTAAGCCATACAAATTAATACTCAGCATTTCCCTAGTGTTGAACTAAGACAATCATTTTTTGGTTATTTTAGCACTATGATAAACACGTTTATTTGTCTTCTTCTATATTTTGGGCTATTTCCCTAGAACATATTTCAATATGTGCAATTTTTGCATAAAAATTTTATGTCTCCTGCTACATTGACTTGTTTTCTTATTTTTCTTTGCAAAAATACATTAATTTTTAAGGCAACTTAACAGTGCATATCAAGATGCTTACAAATATTCCTACTCTTTGATTCATTATTTTCTTAGAAAACAGAGATATATAAAAAATTTTGTGTACAAATATATATAAAACGTTGTGTACAGTATTATTACACCAGCAGAGGCCCGATGCATGAAATTCGTGCAAATGCCTCAGCCCTCACAGCCCTGGCTTCATCCAGAAGGTTGTCAGGAAGGCTGTCTGGACAGTCATCCTGCTGTTTTGCCTAATTAGCATATTAGCTCTTTATTATTTAGCACTAGAGGCCCTATGCGTGAAATTCATGCAAGAGTAGCCCTTCCTTCCCTTGGCTCCCCTCTGGCACCTGGGGCCCGGGCTTCCCTCCAGCCACCAGCAGGCACCCGGGATCCAGGCTTCCCTCACAGCCCTGGCTTCCAGAAGGATGTCTGGTCTAATTGGAATATTATGCTTTTATTATTATAGATTTCTACTGTCAAAATATTAGGCCATAATCTAAATGTCCAAAAGTTAAAAAGCAGTTAAATAATATTATGATAGCCACAGAATGTACATTTTACAACCATTAAAATCCTATTTTCAAAAAATACAAATAATAGGTGAAATGTCAAAATACAGCATATCATTAAGTTTAAATAAAAAAGTCAGGATGTACAATTATATATATCTGTTCATAACAAAAAATGCTTAAAACACATTAAAATACAATTATTTCAGTGATCATTTCAGAGGCAATGATTTTAAGTGTTTCTGCCTGTATGCTTTGTTATATATTTACATATCCAGCACATTAATCCTTTATGATATTTCTACAATATGTCATATTTATGCATTTATGTAAAATTATCTATCTATGTTTATACATGGAAAATGAATATAACATTTTTAAACATAAAAGTAATTACAGAGATACCCCAATTCATACAAAATAATTTTTCAGGGTTTATTTTTTGTGTCTTTATTTTGTTTTGGAGAAGCTTATCACTTTACATGGAAATTTTTCATGTTACAAATACAAAATCACCATGCTAAGAGTTCCGTTAACAAAGTGCCATTAAATGCTTCAGCAATAATGTGGAATCAGGGGCTCAAGCTTCCAAATAGTTCAAATGGTTTACACAATGCAATTTTAGACACAAAAAGGAAAATTCAATAGAGCTTGCCAGGAGAACTAAAGATTTTAATCATAGTTTTGCATTATTGTCTTAAGGTTTAAAAAAAAAACAAAGCGTTCCTCCACAAGGAAGCAGAATCAGCATTTACACATGTGCCTGTGTTTACATTTCACCAGCCTCTTTGGGGGCTTTGTTCCAACCCATCAGCACCACCACGGGTCTCAAGGACCCAGCCACTCAGCTCTTCATCTCCTGTAGGGTAAATGCTAAACTCCGTAGTTTACCTAAACAAGACTCAAACCCCTTTGGGGTCCGGCCTCTACTCACTTTAACAGCCTCAGCTGATTATCAGCCCTCCTGTTCCTGCCACTCTGCTCCACTTGCCATGGGGATGGGCGTTCACTGAGTGAAAATGAGCTTCCTCTATTCTAGGGGGGGGGCAACTCTTACAGAGCCACGGGACTCCCCTCAAGTCTCCTCTTCCAAGAAGTCTTCTTCCTTCACTCCTCGTCTTTCCTTCCCCGCTGTAGGCTGCCGCCTGCTCTCCCCTGGACTGCCACCGAGTCTCTGCGTTTCCTCTACATTGCTTCTATCACACTTCATCCTGAAAGCCTGTGTACTTATTTTACTTCCCTTGTAAAATGTCAGAGAAGGCAGAGGCTTTTTCCTGTTTTGCTCATTGCTATATGCCCGGTGCCCAGAAAAGTACTTAGAAGGCAGCCAGTAAAAGTTTGAAAGTGTGTCAGACTGACTGCCAGAATAAATGAGTGAATGACTGCATGAATTCAGCAGAGACCTTGAGCATCTAACGCACAAGGTGCCTGGCCAGAGGCAAAAGTGATGCCAAGAGGAAGGGGCAGCAGAGCATGAAGTTTTGCAGAGACTTCAAACACAAGCAGCCTGGGAAGGTGGGAAGAGCACAGACTTTCGCCAGACACACCGCTGTATGACTTTGCGACAGTTCCTCAACGGGTACTTGTAACCTGGGATACTCAACGCATTCTGTTATTGTGAGAATTACCTGAACCATAAATATACAAATACAGCCGAAACCGGTTAGGCTCAGTGGTAGAGCGTTGGTCTGCAGACTGAAAGGTCCCGGGTTCGATTCTGGTCAAGGGCATGTGCATTAGTTGCGGGCACATCCCCGGTGGGGGGTGTGCAGGAGGCGGCTGGTCGGTGTTTCTCTCTCATCGACGTTTCTAGCTCTCCATCTCTCTCCCTTCCTCTCTGTAAAATATCAATAAAATATACAAATACATGCACACAGTGTATGTGGATAGTAGGCATTCAGTAAATGCTTGACTTTTTTTTCTTATCCCCTTGTGTTATAGTTTGGTCTAGTTATTTCTATACCTATGAAAAGCTGATCACAAATTTCTAGGGGAAAAAACGTACTGGACAAAATTATTTTTAATTTTTTAAAAGATAAACCATGCTAGAAGGGCAAAGGGGAGGTACCCAAACTCCTGCAAGGTCAGGCCTCCCGGCCAGTGGGTGTGGGTGCGCAGCACGTGCTGAAGCAATGGGCCCCGGGGGTGAGATTTGTATGGCACCGAATCTCACATATTTTAATGGTGAGACGTAAAGTTATTCTCAGAGCAAGGAAAACCTTCTCTCTTATGGATTTTTATTACCCTTCCTCTTGACGGGACAAGCACATACAATATTAAATTCTGTCCTAGAGCCACTTGGCTAAGTGTGTGGATGCCTTGGGCCAAAAATACATTCATTGATTTGAGGATGAAGGTATACTTGTATGCTTTTCAAACAGATATTTCTGTTCTCCTTGACGCACTTGTGCTTGTGCTAGGCTGGATGGGTGGGGGCACTGGTCTTACTACGCACGAAAATAGACTTCTCAGGATCATCAGGGCAGCAAGCAGGATTGCTGGCCGTGACCAGCCTGTGTCTGGCGAGCCGGCATGCTCAAGGATGAGGAACGCGGGGCTTTAGAGCAGACTGCCGGAGCCACAGGCTCACTCACGGCCTCCCTGGCAGAGCAAGGAACCTTTCCACAGCAGGAGAGATTTTTGCAGAGAAATGAGGGAAATAAGTCATGGCACAAGAACAGCTAGAATAAATAGTCCTGCTGCCAGGATCGCAGAGACTCTGTAAACTAATTTAACAAGCACAAGCTTTTATTGCCTCCACAGAATCTCATGGCTCCTCTATCTGGTAGCAACACAATCAATCGCTACTGGAATTGTCATTGTCTTTGAATTATTAGCTTACCTACCACTGTATCGTATTATCAGCCAGGTGAAATTTTGTCAGTGTTTTTAGTTGTTGTATTTTGCTTATTTTGGACTTGGTGTGCCCATGTGGATGTGTGTGACAGACTGTTCCAAGGTGGATCCACCTTTCTACTGTGTATTGTATCCTTAAATATAATTATTAACGTTATTATATTTTATTTTTTTAAATATATTTTATTGATATTTTACAGAGAGGAAGGGAGAGAGATAGAGAGCTAGAAACGTTGATGAGAGAGAAACATCGACCAGCTGCCTCTTGCACACCCCCTACTGGGGATATGCCAGCAACCAAGGTACATGCCCTTGACAGGAATCAAACCCAGGACCTTTCAGTCCGCAGACTGACGCTCTACCACTGAGCCAGACCGGTTTCGGCATGTTATTATATTTTAATGCATCACTCTTCTTCATTTGGTTAGTCAATGTATTTGGCTGGTATTAACCAAAGCCAGACAAAGAGTAGTGGGCGCTGGAGGCAGGAAACACAGCTAAGAGAGATGGGAATTCACCACAGTAGCTTGGCTACAATTAGGCCTCTGGGGACAGGCTGTTTGTTCAGAGGCGGGAGAGAGAGAGGTGGTAACAGAGAAGGAGAGGATGGAAACAAGAGCCTGGCTGACAGGTGGAGGAGGAGGAGCAGCTAGGTATAAACACAAGGTAGGAATGGCAGCAAATAGGGGAGACTGCCGGGTTGGCTGTGGTTGGCTTTGGGGGAGGGGCAGGAGGTAATTAGGATAGAGGAGGTGGTTTGAAAGGAGAAAGCTCCTCAGGCACTGCTACCCTGTAGGAAAATTCACATCCACACAGAACCTAAGGCACTGAGACATGTCCGGATGGCCAGATGCCTGGACGGATGGGTGGGCAGGCAGGCAGGCAAACAGATGATTGTTTATAGGAATTTGAGGAACACCAAAGAGGACCTTGACCAAAAGTATGTTCGCTGTGGGCCTTCAGGGATGCCACCCTTACAAATTATTTCCTTTGTGTTGTTCAGGGTGTGGCCCTTGGGTCTCTGGATCAAAACGAGCTTGTTTAGAAACTCGTGGGAGAGGGGACAAAGCATCTGCAGTTCAAGAAACTCTCCGGGTAAGTATCATTCGCACTGCTGTTTGAAATGCCTGGGCTACAGCATCACCCTTTCTCAGGCTTTGGTTAATATCAGCCAAATACATTGACTAACCAAATGAAGAAGAGTGATGCATTAAAATATAATAACGTGCCGAAACCGGTTTGGCTCAGTGGTAGAGCGTCGGTCTGCGGACTGAAAGGTCCCGGGTTTGATTCCAGTCAAGGGCATGTACATTGATTGTGGGCATATCCCCGGTAGGGGGTGTGCAAGAGGCAGCTGGTCGATGTTTCTCTCTCATCGACGTTTCTAGCTCTCTATCTCTCTGTCCATGCTGACGTTAGATCTTTTTTAAGGGACCACTGGCTAAAAGTCAGACAGGAAGAGAATAAGATAATGAATATTTTCTGGTGGTGAGAAGGGCCTTTCTAATTGTCAGTGGAGGGTCAGAAGCAGTAAGAATGCCTGGCAGTATCCTCAGGGTTGTTATTGGGGGAAGAGAAAAGTCAAATTACCCTGCGTGCCACTCGGGTTCAAACAAAGTGCCCACTCCTTCACAGCTCATGTCACATTCACCCACCTAACCCCAGAGAGAAGTCACCTGTGCTTCTGATGTGTAGGATTTTGTCTATACACATCTTTATGGACTTCACTTGTTCATTTAACAAGTATTATTGAGTACTTATCCTGTGCCAGACACGGTGGTAGGCATTGGGGCAGAACTGTGAACAAAGGAGACAGACAGGTCTGCCCAGTGGAGCTTAGATTCCAACAGGGGAAACATTTAGTAAGAAAAGTAGATACATAGTAGATAAATGCTAAGGGGGAAATACAGTAGGAAATAGTAGCAGGAAGTGGGTGAATATAAAAGGAAGCTGTAATTGTAGGTAATCCTGCAAGACCTCTGAGAAAGTGATGCTTAAATTAAGACCAGAAGGGCTAAGGGCAGTGAGCAGAGGGACTACCCAGGGAAAGTGCATTTAAGCAGAGGCAACAGAAAGATTAAAGGCCCTGAGGCAGGACCTGCTGAGAAGTTCCCAGTACCAAGGTGGCCTTTTTGGCTGGAGAGCAGGCAAGAGAGAGAGAGAGCCCTAGGAGATTGAGGTCAGATGGCTCTGAGCAGACCCATCACCTGGGCCTCAAAAAGCTTTTGTGGATTTTAGAAACATGTTGTCCTTTACAAGATGGAAATTGGTGAAGAGTTTTGAGCTGGTGAGTTTTATGGCCACTATTCACGTTGACAACATCCCTGGTTGTTTTGTTGAGAATAACTGATGGTGGGAAAGTTTGATGGAAGGCTTGTTTTCAAAAGCTATTGCAATCATCCAAGGGAGAAATAGTGGTAGCTTGGACTGGTGTGGCAGCAGAGAAGGTGGTGAGAGATGACCCACTCTGAATATATTTTGAAAGTTTGGTCAATAGGTAGCCTACGAGAGCACAAGAGGGATGAAGCACTCAAAGGTTTGGGGCTTGAGCAACTGGAAGAGGGCTGTTGTCATTTGTTGCTATGGGAAAGGCTGTATGGAGAACAGCTTTGGGGGAAAGGGTAAACACTTACACACTCAGAGGTAGAGTGAGCAGCTCTGCTGGTTTGCCTGGGGCTGGGAGTTCCCAGCACACAGGACTCCTGAGAAAACCTGGAGCTGACTGAAATGACTGACCACCTGCTCAGAGGTCAGGGAGAAGAAGGATAATCCGGGGAAAAGGAACAGCAGAGCCACCGGAGACATGTTGCCCTGGGAGCCAAGTAAATAACAAGTTTCAAGTAGAAGACAGCTCTCAACTCTGTCAGGTGTTGCTGATGGGGCAGTAAGATAGGGGCTGATAGCTGGCCACTGGATTTAGCAACAGACAGGTCGCAGGGAACCTTGCCAAGAGCAGTTTGAGTGAAAGGAGTGAGACTGAAAGCCTGATTTTAGTGATTCGAGACTATTTTAGTCAGCTCAGGCTGCTCTAACGAAAACACCATAGACTGTGTAGCTTAAACAACAGAAATGTATTCTCACAGTTCTGGAGGTGGGAAGTCCAAGTTCAAGGTGCCAACAGATTCAGTTCCTGGTGAGAGTCCTCCTTCTGGTTTATAGACAACTATCGTCTTACTG
Source organism: Vespertilio murinus (assembly GCA_963924515.1). NCBI lineage: Eukaryota > Metazoa > Chordata > Mammalia > Chiroptera > Vespertilionidae > Vespertilio > Vespertilio murinus. The sequence goes on from OZ004705.1 coordinate 50,571,603, forward strand.
CATCCTCACACTTTGGAGAGAGAGAGAGAAAGAGAGAGAGAGAGAGAGAGAGAGAGAGAGAGAGAGAGAGAGAGAGAGAGAGAGAGAGAGAGAGAGAGAGAAATTGCTTTTTCTTCTTCTTATAAGAACACCAATCCTCAATCCTTTAAGATTAGGACCCCACTCTTAAAATGTCACCTAATCTTATTTACCTCCTAAAGATCCTATCTCCAAATACAGTCACACTCCAGGTTAAGGCTTCGGTGTATAAATTAGGGGAGGGACACAATCCAGACTATAGCTAAGAGAGAAATTTGGAAGAGCAAACTATACCCTCGGGAAGTTTTCTTGCACAGAAAAAGAAAAAAGTGAGTGGTAGCTGAAGGGTATATAGGATCAAAAAAAGGTGTTTGCTTTAAGGTGGTTGGAAGGGGGAAAGGTATGTGTTATGGTGATGGGGATAATCTGTAAAGAGAGAACGGGGTCCCTAATTAAATAAGAGGGAGTGGGACCTAAGGACAACTGAGATGGACTGAACAAAGAGCAAAGATGGCTCATCTTCGGAAACAGGAGAAGACGCAAAATTTGTGGACACAAATCCATATAGGTCCATAGATGTAGTCATTCCCTTCCAATTACTTCTGTGTTCTTGGTGAAATAGAAAAGAAAGGTCATCAGCTAAGAGTGATGATGATGAGAGGAGCTGAAGGCAATTTGAGGTCAGAGGAAAAAGTAGCAGTGTCTGCTACGAGAGTAGGAGAGTGGAGGACCAGGGAATGAAATATAAGTGCTAGGGAGCATTAGGGACCCACTTAGCACTGAGCAGCCCTTTAGAATGGAGGTCAAACACTGGCATCTTAACACAATTCATTGTGATGCCTCCCTGGGAGGAAGTTGCACAAAAAAGATGGGAAGACTCAAGATCTGGTCAGATTTTCACCATTTACTTATGTGAATCCCTTAACTTCTCTGATTCTTCTTGTATTTTTGTCTGTAAAAATCAGGATATTCACATCTGCACTGCCTTCCTCAGCAAAATCATGGAACATGTGGGATATCTTCTAAAAGATCAATTGCTAAACACATCAAGCTTACTTGGAAATTGGGAGTGGATACAACTAGAATAGCACAGAAAGGTGTGAGGCCCTAAGAGTTCCCAGGTCGAAATGTGGGAAAAGAGAAAGAAAAGAAGGTGAAGTAGACACTCTCTGCCAACAACGACAGGCTGCTGTGGCCTGGGGTTGGTTGAGGCTAGTGGAGCTGAGGACACAGCACTCAGCAGACACCCAAGGTGTCTGGCCCCTATACACTGGCCCCTATACACCCTTTTCATGAGTTAGAAATGGTTGCTCCTTCCTCAAGACCCCTTACTTACACTTGTCAAAAACTTGTCCTAATATACCTACTTTCTTAGAATAACATATTATCTTGATATATTTGATAAATTGTTTAAACAAATGTGAAAATCTGGTGTTACTGTGTGAATCGTGCCCCCTAGGGTTGTGGAGTTCACAACACCACACAGCAGTTCTGACCTTCAACACTAACCAGCCCCTTCACTCTACACCATCTCACAATGAATTTCATGTGTATATATAAAATAATATAAAATATAATGTTTTTAAAATCAAAATTAAACATTATTGGTTTTTGTGCTTTAGACTATAGACACACACACACACACACACACACACACACACACACACACACACTTGGAATGCCTGGATTAGAAATGATCTTTGAAGATCATTGACTTCCAGAAAGAATTTTAACATATACATTCAAGCAGGAGAGAATTTAATGGTAGATATATATTACCAGAGGCCCATTGCAGGAAGATTACTGCAAGAATAGGCCTTCCTCAGACCTATTCCTGCAAGAATAGGGCTTCCTGCGGCTGGAGCAAAATGGAGAAGGGGGCGAAGTCTGGGGGGGGGGGGGTCCACTCCCTTCCGCAGCATTTGCTTTGCTCCCTTCTGCAGTGCTTGGCTTCCTTCTATGCTGTCTTCAGTCTTTGCTCTGCCATCTTTGTTGGGTTAATTTACATATTTGCTCCTGATTGGCTGATGGGTATAGTGGAGGAATGGTCAATTTGCATGTTTCCCTTTTATTAGTGTAGATGTGCACTGTTCTGTGAAAAACTAAGCAACCATTTAAAGAACTACCCTGTTTCCCCAAAAATAAAACAGTGTCTTATATTAATTTTTGCTCCCAAAGATGCACTAGGTCTTATTTTCAGGGGATGTCTTATTTTTCCATGAAGAAGAATATGGTACACATCTGTTGTTAAAGGAAATTTATTACCTATATACAGTACAGTAGTATGGTAGTTGTCAACACAAACCAGACAAACTTTGAATCCTACAGTATCAAGAATTTACTCATTTATTCAATGACAATCATGTCATCATCTTCTGGAACATCATCATAACAATCCAATTCCTGAATTTCCCGGTGAATTTCTTGTGACTCCATTTATTTCAGAATCAGTGGACCAAATATCTCATGTTTTGCAATAGCACTATCTTTAAATGAGTACTTCTTGTCAAGGTAGCCTGTTCACAGTGCATTTGCAATGCAACTGTCAGTGATTTTCTCCCATGAATTCTTCACCCAAGTCACAAGTTCTTGCAGTTTAGGTCTCACTAAGTTTCCATGCTGATTTCTCTCCATTCACACAGCAGTGACGTCAGGACTCCGCGTAATGTTACTGGTTGCTAGACACCAGTCGGGGCAGCCCTAGCGACCAGTTTACAGTAAATTAATTTTCATTCTGAGACAGAGCCTGGGGGCCTTATTTTCGGGGGATGCCTTATATTTAACTCAGAAGGAAACCTGTAAGTAGGTCTTATTTTCAGATGTCTTATTTTTGGGGAAACATGGTCACAGGCTAGACTCATTTCATTTGGGTCCATTTTTCTAGTCAAATCATATGGATTAGAAGCTGAATTTAAGGAAAGTTGTTCAGCAAGGTCAAATCCAGTTTTCCTTCCTCACACAGACTTTGTATTCATTTCTTGGATAATTGCCACCTTGTGAAATAATCACTAGTAATAGATACAGCTTAGTGGATTCCTGGCCTGGTACTCATCTAAGAAGTGAATTATTGCACTTAATCCCATCAACTACCTTATGATATCACTGTTACTCCCTCACCTTACAGATGAAAAAGCTGAAACTTGAAGAGGTAATCTTACCCAAAGTAAATACCAGGAGTCAAGGTCTCACTCTTTCCCTTGATAGCCATAGCCAACTGTCCTCTGTCACAAGGATGTCAGTCTCCCTTGACACTTGATTAAATTATTATCAGGATGATCAAATGAGCCTTTTGGACTGCTTTGAGAATCATCAAATACTGTATCTCTTAAGTGATAAGGCCTGGTTTAGCACTAGAAGACATACCATTAAAGCCGAAACCTATGGGTGGTATTTATCTGTGGAATAAAAGTTTGTAATTCAGTATCCTAAACACCATATATTCTCAGAGCAAGGCAAACAGACAACCATAATTTGAAAAGTAACTCAGACAATAATATAATTTGAAGAAAATATTTCAGAGCTGAAATAATTCAAATATGTTTTTGTTCAAATAACTGAATAAAATTTCCCATACAACGCCCTTTAATATTTCAATTTATTTAAAGCCCTGTCTCAGCTCACTTGTCATTCCTGCATTCCTTTATAAACTCCCCCTACTGGCCTAGAAGTCTTAACTTCCTTTTAACTAGCAGACTAGAGGAAAATTTGGAAGTACTGCAGTAATTCATTTTCTTTGTCTACTTTTTTTTTTCCTTTAACCCCTCTAGCTCATTATTTTGTTTTATTTTTCAATTAAAGCGAATATTCAAAAGTGTTTTATATTATTTTCAGGTGTACATAGTGGTTATATAATTTACAAAGTGACCCCCCCCCCACCCCTGATAATTCAAGTACCCACTTGGCATCATACCTAAACTATTACATTATTGACTATTCCTTATGCTGAACTTTAAACCCCATGACTATTTTGTAACTACCAATTTTCTTTGTCTACTTCGATGGAAACTATTCTTTTACCAAACTGTGAAGTTGAAATCAGAGGGAGAGTATGACATATCAATTTTTAAACAGCCACATCCCACGCAATGAGACAAAGAAGTAAAGGACCCAGTGATTTTTATGACAATGAGCATTAAGGCAGACACGTCAAGCTTCTAGATTTCAGAAATTTACGGACTGTAAGTGTGAGGGCCAACCCTATTGACATCACAGATTCTTCCTGCAGTCACAATGCTGCTGAGCCACCCTGGAAAATACTCCAGAAATGGAAAGACTTTAGTCAGGATTCAATCAATATTCCTTAGTACTCTGGCTTTCAAAGAAAGAAAATTTTTATAGTCTATGTTTCCCTTCAAAAAAAATCGAATCAATAAAAAATAAAGCCAGGAAATCAAGCATCATGAGTTCAGGTATTTATCTCAAGGTCTCTGAATTTCTCATACTTTACTATCTGACTGATATTTCGTATTATATAGAAACAACGTAATAAATCCCAAAGAAAACCATTGGCTGGTTTGAGCACAATAGGGTAAGAAATCATTCCATATTATTTTAGAATAGTTTGATTTAAATGAGTACGTCTCAGCCAGGTTTTCTAATGTATAATGGAAGTACCTGAGATGACAAGATCTTCTAGCTGATTATAGGTGTGGGTGGAGGGCCTTGGGGTGGGGCGATTGGGAGAGGTAAGCAGGGGAGAGGGGAGTATAAGCCAAATTGGAAGGTTCCCTTTAACCATTGCCATATGTACAATAATACAATTTTTAAAAATTACCACTGCGGAAATTCATGTGCCATAGTTCCTGATCTGACTCAGCATTCTGGTTGCCTAGATACAGATATAAACACAAGTGTCTCCCCGACTGAGGAGGAACAGCCAGATGAACCTGATGGCCCCCATCCTGGCTCAGCCAGTTACCAGGCAAACAAAGTAAGTGCTTTTAGCTAGTTTTATTAAAGACAGAATACTTTGTTCACCTTCTTTAAAGCTCGGCATTTGCTTAGAGACTTCTAAGGAATCCTGGAAAAGTTGTTTTTGTTTTCACTCTACCCACATTTCCTCTTGGTTTGTTGTTGGGGTTTTTTTCTGCTTTGACAAAGTGGCGAATGCCAACACAAGTTGAAAAAAAGAAAAGGGGCTCAATTTTTTTAATACATTCATTGGACTGGCATTTAATGTGTATGCTAAAAATTAACAAAATTATTTTTTTTAGTAAGATACAAAAGAAACTATGATAAAGTCAAGGAATAGATGGCATCTACAATATGAAAAAGAGGTCAGCTAAATGGGATGTTTCTTTTACTGGTACTTGTCATAGCTTCCCCATTAATGAAAAAGACCATTCAAAAAATGAAGTATTTTCAGACTTTGCTTTTTCATTCCCATGACACCTGACCAGCAGGTGCAGCTTCTGGTGATAGAAAGAGCACTGGGAAGACAGCAATGTCAAAAGAATAACAATGTCAAACATTGATATTTTTTATCTAGTGGCTGTACCACACACTAGCTATATGACTTTGAGCAATGACTTAACCTCTCTGTTGTTTTTTTTCTTCTGTGAAATGGGCTAATTAAGCCTGTCATTCAAAGAAATAGGGTTTGAATAGGCCATTAGGGTAAAGAGCTTAGCATGTAGGAAGGACTCAGTCAATAGCTATAATATAATTATTATCATTACCCACATGACCATGAATAAGTTCATTTACTTCTCTGCTCCTCAGATTTATCACCTATAAAAATAATCATCTTAAATTCTTTCTGTAATAAAGAAGGATTTCAGTTACTTAAAATAACTGTTATTCTTTTGATAAGATCACATGACATATGGACATATTTTATAGGCAATTAAACCATAAAGGACCACAACCTTTTCAAGTATTATTCTGAAACAAGTGAAAACTGATGCATGTAAGAATTCCCATAATAAGCATCAAGTTGTTTGTGAGAATTTTTATGTAATAACATTCTAGCTGGTAGGAATAGGGATGAAACTGAGCTGAAACAGAAACTCCTACATGCAATTAGCAAAGTTATTAAATTTATTGTGTTAGATATATAAAAAAATTGCACAGAAATAAAGAGGAAATATATATGCCATAATGTTAACGACTTTTTCTCAAAGCAGAATTATAAGTGAAAACATTTTTCCTGCATCTTTCATTTTTCTATATTCTTAAAAATTTCCTCCTGGATCAGGTTTAACATATGTTTAATAGTTTATGACTTTGTAGCTGTGTCAAGAGGATGCTACTCAGGGTTTTCCAAATGAGACTAAGAATTAATAAAATAAAAATAAAACATATGTAGCCAATTGTTTCCCTTGAGAAGGAAAAAAGACAATAACCCAGTAATTTAGTGTCCTTGGACAAAATAGTCATCATTACTCTCTTCATTCCACAAACACAAGGAGCGGCTAGGTGCCACACTTACTTACAGGGACCAGCCAGTTGCTGAGGAAATAGCACAGACAGACTCCCGCAGCCAGGGGCAGCCTGGAGAGGTGAGCAGGAAATGGCTGGCATTAGTAAGAGAGGAACAGGGTCAGCACAGTTCCAGCAGAAAACCAGGGTGAAAACAAGAACAGGAGCGGGCCAGTCGTGGTCTCTGGGGCGTGAGGGTGGTCTGCACAACATGAACCTGGGCACCCAGTGGATCATTACGTTGCTTCTGTAGGGAAAGACCAGGCTTCAGAGCAGCAGACCCATTGCAGACCCCACTCAGCCATGGGGAGAGGGTCTAAAGCCTGTGCTGCTTGCCAGGCCAGGCCAGGCTAGGTCAGGGGAGCTTTTTTATTGTTAGCTTCCTGGGTAATTGACTTTCTTTTTTTTTTTAAGTTTCACTGGAGGAGCTAGATTTCCAATTAAGTTTCTTAGGCCTTAAATTAAGAAGAAGTGGTAATTCCTTAAGCATTTGCAAAACGTAGACTTTCTGTATGTGGGTCTCAACATATTCTGCTCACCATCGCATTCCACAATAACATAAAGCAAGAAAAGATATCCTAGGGATATATTTTGTTTAAGTTTTAAAATGAGATGGGATTCCACTCTCCTCTCCTATTGAATCTAGTTCAGTGACAGGTTATTAAAATGAAGATGAAAATGTGTCCTGTTCTTAAACTTAAAATAAAAGAGCATTAGAGTTGAAAACAGTCTCATGGCATATGCAAACACAGTGAGTGCATTTTGATCCTCCTTCTTCCTACAAATGCTGCAAAATTATGAACTTTAATGCACATGGAACTTTCTAGTGATGCCATTTTTTAAAAATAGCTAAGCATTCATATGGTCAACTATGTTTAGTACTAGTAAGTTATGTACATCACTGTGTCTGACTTTTAAAAATGTATGTTTTAATTGATCTCAGAGAGAGGAAAGGGAGAGACAGAGAGAAACACCAGTGATGAGATCGGCTGCCTTCTGCATGCCCCACACACTGGAGATTCAGCCTGCAACTCCAGGCATGTGCCCTGACTGGGAATCGAACTGTGACCTCCTAGTTCATAACTCAGTGCTCAACTACTGAGCCACACTGGCTGGGCAACTGTGCTCTGACTTTTACTTCTCATTGGCTATACTACACTGGCATCCAGCTTTATTAGAAAACAAACTACCCCGATGGACTAGTTTTCAAGTTTTTGGCTTTTTTTTTTTTAAGAAAATTAGCTGATTTCCCTTGGAATTCAACATGTCAGGAATAATTCCCTCTGTAAGGACTTTTTTAGTAACTCATTCAATAATCACTGGATATTTCATTTAAAAATTATCTTATATAGTAAAGATGTAATATACAAATGGCTGTTACACCATGAAATGTAATGACCGACTGCGTATCAATGACCGGATCACAGATCAGCGGGAGGGTGGGGCAGCGAGCTACAAGTGGGTGGTGGAGAGCTACAGGAGGGAGCAGGGCAGAAAGCTATGAGCGGGGGAAGAGGGGTATAGAGAGCTACCGGAGGGCAGAGCAGCAGGCAGAGAGCTACTGGAGGGCAGCAGTGAGGTACTGGTGAGCTACTGGTGCACAGATTAATGCGCAGGGTTACTAGCCTAAGAATAATCTATGACTTTGACCTTTCCCAAATTTTTCCTGTGATACCAAATCTGTGAAATGTCACTCCCTGATGTCTTCCCAGCACTTGACTTTAGTTTTAGTCTCTAGCAATACAAAAGGGGCCCGTGCAAGATTAACTGGGATGATGGCCTATGATCTATAGTTTTTGTTTTGTTTAAAATTTAAAAGTTTATGTTAAGGATAAGATAGATAGGAATTTCCTGATGGTGCATTTTAAAGCCATGACCTTTGTTTTAGGTAAGATTATCTTCAGTCAAAATGTCAACCAAGAACAACACAGATCTAGTTGAATTTGTTGACAAGTAAGTCTGTGAATTATAACTAGTTTTAACTACTTACTGTATTTAATGATTCAGTTAGAGATTAAAGGGGTTGAAAAAGATCTTTCATTCATCCAAACTAATTATTTTAAGTAACTGCTTTTGATAGAGACTGCATTAAACCATCTGAGAAAGATAAGCCTTAGGATCCTATTCCTTTCCAGCATGTGGATTAGAAAGACGCCTCTACTTTCTATTTCTCAGCTCTGCCCACAATTTCTCATAAATATTCTTTTGTGTAGTAAAGTAGATGGCTAAGATTTATGAACATACATTATTTGCCCATTGGACTTAATTTTGAATGGAAAACAAATTCCACCCATAATTTTTTTTCTTCAATCGACACTCCTTAAAACATTTCATACTATTGGCCGAAACCAGTTTGGCTCAGTGGATAGAACCTTGGCCTGTGGACTCAAGGGTCCCAGGTTCGATTCCGGTCAAGGGCATGTACCTTGGTTGTGGGCACATCCCCAGAAGGGGGTGTGCAGGAGGCAGCTGGTCAATGTTTCTCTCTCATCGATGTTTCTAACTCTCTATCTCCCTTTCTCTTCCTCTCTGTAAAAATCAATTTATATATATATATATATATATATATATATATATATATATATATATAAAACATTTCATACTATTGAATCAAATAACTGATAAGGTCTCTTCTGTCCCTAAGATTCTTTGGTCTTCAAAAATTGGTTATCACCACTTATTCACTTATCAGATATTTATTGAGTATCTACTAAATGCCAGGCACTCTGCTGGGCACTTGGAGAGCCATCAGTGAACAAAAGAGACAAAGGTCCCTGCCCTTATGGAGCTTCTGTTCTAGCAGGAAGAAGGGACCCATGTTGTAGAAAGTCTGACAAGGCTAGGCCTCTTTGAGATGTTGACAAGTGAGTAGGGACCAGATGAGGAAGGTGTCCATGTGGACATCTTAAGGAAGAGCAAAGTTTCTAAGGCAGGAAATCCCTATAGTGTGGCCGAAACATCAATGAGATGAAGAGGACTGGAATTAAAAGGAGAGACGTATAAACTTGAACTATGATGCTATCTTGATGAGGGAAATGAAATTGCTTTGTAATGAGGAGCTGTCTGCGCTGGGCTTTAGCCAATTTGTACCTCAGGTATTCCCTCAGTAGTACGTTTTGGGAAGATAAAGGTCTGGCTGACATCCAAAGAATGGCATTTAACATTTAGATACATAAAACGATCAGTAAGTCGAATGGGCAAAATAATCAATGATTAATGATTTCGGGGTCTGGAAAGTGTACATCTTCAAGGTCTTAGTACCGTGGCAGATATTTTATTAGACCGTGATGTATTGCTTTTGCTGCTACATGATGGAGATGGATAGCTCACATTACAGTACACAAGAAAGGAAGACAAAACGGTGGTGTTTGAGCTTTCTATGGGATAAGTCATGTTAGCTTGGAGATCTTTCAGGTTTTGTTTTGCAATATCGTATCCTTCTTTGAAAGCAATTAGCTCCCCCCTGCTTGCCTCCATAAGAAATCACAATAGGTACATCATTAATTCTATAATTTTATACTTTAAATGTAGTGAATAAGAGGAGTTTGCCTCATACAACTTTTCTCCGTAAAACACCCCCAATCAGTCTCCTTATCCAGTCTCCTCATGGTCTGGCCACAGTTTGGAGTCCTCTCCTTCCCAAACCCCTCCATGCAGACCCTAGTGCTGGCCGAACCCTACTGGCCTTGGTCTACTTCCTCCCAGACTTCACCCACAGAAACACAAATTGCCTCCCTCACTTCCCTAGAACATTCATCCCTCTGTAAAACTAAGCAATGGAGGCTGCTGTAGCCACTAAAATCCATCTGCCATGGGGTTATAAATAAGCAATGGAGAAACTTTATAAAATATATTTTCAACTTCATTGCTACAAACACACACGCACATTTAAATTATTTATGTGAGGCATAAAAATGTTCTGTAAAAATTCACTACACACACACACACACACACACACACACACACACGGTATCCCCAAAAATGTATACACACTTTGATTATTCATTCCAATGGGTTAAATCTGAGGGGGAAAAAACACACCAAGTGAGCTATCAGCTGCTAAGTGTGTATACATATTGGGGAATACTCTCTCTCTAGATAGATAGATGATTAAAAGATGATAGATAGATAGATATAAGTAGATAGAGATTTATGCTATATAGACATATATGGCAGGATCTGCACTGCTCATGTAACTAGTCATATATTAGATCTCACAAAAATGAAAATTTTCTTAAGTTATTATGCCCTTTTGTGTTCTGGAAAAAGGGGTTAAATTTTCAAATTTTTGTATTTTTAGAATTATGAGTTGCCAAAATGGTTCTCAGAATCTTCTAAGTAAATTTAGTTCTCTATTCGCAAGAACAGAACAGGCAGAGAAGCGAGAGGCTATATGCACCGGCGCATCTGCCAGCAACAGCACAGCTCGTGCAAGTCACACCAAACTGCAGAGAAACAGAATTCAGAGTTTGTGGAAAATCTGTGCAGATTCAGTTGCCAGCTGCATCATCAATGATTTATGTAATTCCCAAATCTCTCTCTCTTTCTCTCTCTCTCCCTCTCTCTCTCTCTCTCTCAAGTCCCCCAGGAATTCTTCTTCCTCCTGTGGTTAGTAACTCCATCTGGACTTGTCTGGATTATTCAGTTAAGTTCCCTTTCACAGTTAAAGTTACATTTGCCCACTGATGTAGCACATATATGAAGGAATGAAGCAGTTAATGGCTTTTATTTGGAAAAGAATCATGGTGGCCACATTGTGCTACAGCAAAAGGCCTCAGCTTTAACCTTTGGGTGACCTGATGGTTTGGACAATGGTATCGTTGGAGATCTCTCTGGGAAAACTGAGACTTCACCCATCTGTGCTTCCAGTTGTTGATTTAGAAAAAAATGACTGGAAAACAACCTTCTCTTTTCTTCTGATAAATGGAAATAGGGGGAAATATAAGCTCTGTGGTCCTCTTGTGGGAATCATGTAGATAAAACTAAACAGAGCATCATTAGGTGCTTCATTAATCATCATTAGCAAGTGGTAATAATGCTCCAACTAAATGTAAATCTTAGGTACAAAAAGACATTTCAAAAAGGAACACCCTCCACTTAAATGTAAGATAACTTTATAATACAAATTTTAAGGAAAAGAAATAACCACAGTCCAGAATTTATATGTCACTTCATGTCCTCATGATTTTAGGCAAATACATTTACATAGCACTAGGTGTGCCCTCCTTAGCGGCTTCCTTCCAGGTGCCCCGTAGCAATGGCATTGAACCAACCATGACAGGCAGGACCACAGACCAGCACGCCTTATTTCACTGACTCGTCTACTGCCTTAGGTCTGCTTCCCTTTATCTTTCTAGCAGAATCTTGACGCCAGCCAACAGCACACTGGAACAATGAGTGCACATGGGTCCCTCATAACCCTGGACAGCAGAGCAGCTGTGTGGCACATGCTTCTCACATGTCATCTCAGAATTTACAACTATACAGTGAAGCAGGCCTGTTGGCCCTGGTTTAAGACGAAGTAACTGAAACACTTGGTTGGTAAGTGTTTCTTGCCTTCCAACATGCCAGGCTGCTTCTGAATCCTATATAATGAAAGGGTAATATGCAAATTGACCCTAACGGCAGAACAACTGGGAACAACCGGTCGCTATGATGCACACTGGCCACCAGGGGGCAGACGCCCAATGCAGGAGCTGCCCCCTGGTGGTCAGTGCACTCTCACAGGGGGAGTGCCACTCAGCCAGAAGCCAGCGCACGGCTGGCTGGTGCAGCCGCAATGGCAGGAGCCTCTTTGTGGCAGCGCTAAGGATGTCCAACTAAGCCGTTAGTCAGACATACCCCAAGGGCTGCCAGCCTGCCAAAGGGATGTTTAACTGCCAGCTTAGGTCCGATCCCCCAGAGAGCAGGCCTAAGCGAGCAGGCGGATATCCCCCGAGAGGTTCCAGACTGCGAGAGGGTGCACTGGGCCTCTAGTATTTTTATAACTTCAGAGTTCATATTCCATCTTTCACATGTCAGCAGTTTATTATATACCCTGCCTTTTATTATTACTGATTCACATGGCCAGCCTTACACCAGTGCTATTCAGTCTTTAGAATACATTAGATCACCTAAAAATGTATTTATTTTTTAAATCTTCACTTGAGGATATGTTTTTATTGATTTTTTTAGAGTGAGAGGAAGGGGGGAGGGAGAGAGAGAGAGAAATATCAATATGAGAGAGAAACATCAATCAGTTGCCTCCTGCATGTGCCCAACCAGGGATTGAACCAGCAACCTTTTGGTGTATGGGACAATACTCCAACCATTGGAGCCCCTGGCCAGGACACATAGTGCTTATTTAAAATGCATATTCTTGCTCCCCCTTTCGCACCCACAAGATTATGATTTAATAGGTCTATGGTGGAGCCAATGAATCTGCATTTTACCAGCATCGCTCCCTTCCCATCCCCATAATATTAATTCAAGTTTCTTTGTAAGAAACACTGAATTAGACTAATTTCCTTGTGGGGTGAAACTATTGTATGTTGTGTATGGACTAGAGTAGACATTTCCTAAATTCTGACTAACTGATATATTTCTATTGCAACTGAAATTGCTATTGGTAAGGTATTGATATGGATACAGTGTTTTCAGCTGCACATAAAAAAAACTACCAAACAAATTCCAACTAAAATGGCTTAAAGGTAAGGACATTGATTAGTTCCCATTTAAAAAATTTAGAATTTGATTAATTAAAGGTTTAGCAACATCACTAAGAACCCCAGTGTTTTCTATCCTTCCTCCCTGCCATCCTCTTTCCCTCATGACCAAGTGGCTTTGAGAGTCCCCGTTATCCAGCACAGACATGACAACACCCAGCAAAGAGGACAGTTTCCTCCTGTGTGTCTCTTCTTCTTTTTTTAAAATATATTTTTATTGATATTTTACAGAGAGGAGGGGAGAGAGAGAGAGAGAAAGCCAGAAATGTCGATGAGAGAGAAACATCGGCCAGCTGACTCTTGCACACCCCCTACCGGGGATGTGCCCGCAACCAATGTACATGCCCTTGGCCAGAATCGAACCTGGGACCTTTCAGTCCACAGACCGATGCTCTACCACTGAGTCAAACCGACCTCGGCTGTGTGTCTCTTCTTGAAGGCAAAGAGACCTTACCCAGAAGCCCCACGGCAGGCTTCTCCTGGAGTCTCACTGGCTAGAGTTGCTTCACATACTCCCCCCTAAACCAGCTGCACCCCAGCCCAGAACAATAGGACCACCATGATTAGCCTGACTGCCCTGAAAGACACAGGAGGCAGGAGGATGAAGCAAATCGGGCAAAAAGGAAAGATGACTAGAGGCAAGGTACCCTGCAGTGTCTGCCACACTGGGAACTCCTCAGAGAAAATCTAAATGAGAGGAATGTAGCATAATTTACAAGTCTCTGTATAGAACTGAAGACTGAAGATCAGACACCCTTTCACTGGCACCTTCAGGCTGCACATTGTCTAGAGGTGAGAAAGAAGCACTCGCTCAAGAAAAAATAATGAGCACATTTGCAGTCCACCACTAAGCTATGTGTCACCATCAGCCGGGCTCGACATCCTCCTCCCTCAACCTGTGACTCAGACATCCGGGGTAGCACTGTCAGCACACTTGGGTTTTTAAGAGAATGGATTTTATCTAGACAAGGCTCTATTTGGTGATTTTCCAGAAGAACATTTTGAGTCAAATCTGATTAATGAAACCCCTGAGCAAATCCTTCTTCGTTGCTCAGATGTGCAAGTGGTAGGGAAGAGGAATCTCACCCAGGCAAAGGTACTTCATGCTGCTTAAGAGAGGAAACTGGAATCCTTGAAGCTCTTAGAACCTGTAGCTTTATGAAGCCATTTTTTCCTCCAATTTTCCAACAACTGAGCCTTAGGTGAACAAACAGTCCAGCTAGAGAAGCCAGTCCGTCAACAAACACTCGCTGACCACCTACTATGTGTCAGGCACTCTTTTCAGTGTGGTGGAACAAGTTAGCGTGCCTGCACAAAGGGAGCTTCCATTCTAGTAACGGAGGGAAGAATATAAACACAAACAAGAAGGTAAGTTTGGGTAATGACAAATGCTATGGAGAGGGTGAAATGGGATATTACGATAGAAACTGACTGAGGGGAAGGGAAGGCTTGTCTCAGGAGGGGACATTGGAGGTGAGACCTAAACAACGAGGAGGCAGCCAGGAGTGACTGCCGAGAAAAGCTTTCCAAGCAGAAGAAACACCAGGTGCCAAATCTCTGAGCATGGAACTACCCTGTTTCCCCGGAAATAAGACAGTGTCTTAAATATTAATTTTTGCCCCCAAAGATGCGTTAGGTCTTATTTTCAGGGGATGTATTATGTTTCCATGGAGTAGGTCTTATTTTCAGAGGATGTCTTATTTTCGGGGAAACACGGTAGCTTGTTGTTCGAGGAACAGAAAGAGGGCCTGGGTGTTGAATGAAAGGGAATGGAGGGAATAGCGGGAGGAGACGAGGCTGGAAAGGCAGGCGAAGACTGTATTCTCAGAGAATGGGTAAGCTACCAGAGGATTTTACGTAGGCAAGTGCTGTCATTTGCACTTTAAGGAAGACCCCCATTCGCTGCGGTGTGGAGGATGCAGTCTTGGTTAGGAGGGAAAGTAGAGGAGATAATAGCGGCCAAGACCAAGAAAGGAAGAAGTAAAGAAAGAGGAGACATGGAGCTTGGGGACACGTCTGTCTACCACTCTATTAGGTCACACAAGTAGTGTTGATCAAACTGTCCCCTGCTGCTGCGGATTATCTCCTAGAAAGATAGGAACGTGAGAGTTAAGATTAACATTTGATTTTGGAGTCAGAGTTTCAAATTCTGACCTTGCTATCTCCAAACTCTGTGACCAGTTTCTTTTTCTACCTCATACATTTCCTTTATCTGATCTCCCAAGTCTCTAGTTTATTCTTCAGCTAATCTCTCGGTTGCTTTATCCCATGTTTAATTTCTCTTTACTTTAGTTATTATAATTTTCACGCCTAATATTTCTACTGGCTTGCTTTTCATGTTTTCTAGTTTTTTGTTTTTAATTTTGCTAATATCTTCCTTTATCTTTTCTCTTAATTCATTACCTTTTGTATGTATTTTTTAAAATTTATTTTCTGTAGGAATCTGCTGTCCAGTAGCTTGTTTCATTGTTGGCTAGCTTTTTAAAAGACTATGCTCCTCAAATGTCCTGGTCTTGCCCTGACCAGTTTGGCTCAGTGTATAGAGCGTTGGCCTGCGGACTGAAAGGTCCCGGGTTAGATTCAGGTCAAGGGCATGTACTTTGGCTGCAGGTACATCCTCAGTGGGGGGAGTGCAAGAGGCAGCTGATTGATGATTCTCTCTCATCGATGTTTCTAACTTTCTATCCCTCTCTATTCTCTCTGTTAAACATCAATAAAATATATATTTTTAAAAATGTCCTGGTATTTTGGCCTGGGCATTCATTTGCTCTCAGGGACTTCAGCTAGATGTTGTCTCCGGTGGAGGACTGTCAGCTCCAATGAGCAGGTGCTTTCCTACCTTGAGGCATGTGGAGGTAGACCAGTGTAGACAACTGCCCAAGGTCAGTTGTTCCCCAAACTGGTTGTTGTTATTGTTTCAGCTTCTTACCAACCCGGGTCTCTGCCTTGCCTGATCTTAGTCAGAGTCTGATATTTGTCCCAAGGCCCTGAGGGGAGAAGCAAAAGCATTACCCTCTTCCCCATTTTATCCACTTACAACTATGTCTGCCTCAGGCACCTGAGGTTGGGCTGCCCAGGAAACAGGCTGGGAGACAGAGATTGGTTTACTATGGAGTGCTCTGGGAAATGAAGGAAGGGGAACAATTGAGAGGAAAGAAAAGGGATGCGATGGGATGCAAGGAAGTGTCAGCTGATCCCAGGAGCTCTGGAGCCAGGATGGTCCTCAAAGTTGTTCTGAGATAGAGCAAGGACGTCAGGCCTTTAGACCCGCACACTGCCCACCATGGAATTTGAGCTGCCCTAGGAAGTGGGCATGGCCTGTGGCACGGCGTCTTTTTCACCAAGACAGTTCCAGAGAAGGCTAATAACTGAGGGCTGGCCGCTGGTAGCACTCCCAGAAGCTGGGGAGTAAGTCCCCCGTTCCTGGTACATGACAGTACCCACTACCCCTCCCACGGTCACCGGTATAAACTACCGCCCACTGCCCGAGGGAGTTTTCCCCTTTTTCTCATTTTCCCCCCTCTACACCCTCTGAGATTTTAAGAGGGAGGGAAAATGGGAGACAGTGGTCTCGCGAGTTCAGCAATTTGGTCAGGACCATGGTGAGCCAGGAACTTGAACTCCCCAGGAGCTGGAGCCCATTTCCTTTCTTCCTGTGCTCTGCCTCACTAGCGGTCATGCTGTTCAGGGGCAGATCCACTTTACTTACTTTTTCACTCTAGACCTCAGCTCTCGCTTGCTGAGAGCTTCGATTTTCCTGGGGAGCTGGAGCTAAGAGGATCCCCGAGAACCAACCAGGGCCGAGCAGAGGTGCACTGTGTCTGGACCAGCCTCACCCATGGGCTCTGCGGAGCCACAGGCAGCCCTGGCCATGGGGGACGGCCGCATGTTCCACGGGCCCCAAGTTTGTCCTGTGAACCCCCAGCACTTCTCAGGCCCTCCTAGACCCTCACCTCAGAAGGACTCCAGATTTGCTTTCTAGCAACATTGTACTGATGGCATCGGGAGAATGGGGTGTAGGGAAAGGAACAGCTAGAGACAGAAGCCATTTATTTACATGATGGTGACAATGTTGGTTTCTAAATGTCCACAAATCCATTTGTTAAAAGGTTAAGCCCAATTCTACCGCTGCCCCCACCCAAATGTGTAGGCTGAACTTAGTGACCTGCTTCTAAGGAACACACTAAAGCAAAAATGCGGGTGCATGACTTCAGAGACTAGGTCACAAAACTAAGCAAAATGAATTAAAGAAAAAGACACACAAAAAAGCAGCTAGTCCTTCAAGAAGTTTATCTGTGAAAGGAAGGAGTAACATCGCTAATGCCAATGGGGGCTATCAGGATCTTCTGTTCTTTACCTTATTACTAAACTAGTGACCTGGTGCACAGATTCATGCACATTGAGAGGAAATTAATTAGAAGGTGGCCGGCAGGGTGGGACTGGGCAAGACAGGCCAGACAGTCCCTTGGTGCCAACCTCCCATGGTCCCTCCCAGCCAGATGCACTGGGGGCAGTGCTGAGGTTCAAAGGGTGTCTGCTGAGTAGGGTCTCTCTGGCAAATGCAGTCCCTTGGCCTGGCCTATGGGGATTGGGCTGAAACTGGCTCTCTGAAATCCTTTGAGGGGTCCCAATTGCGAGAGGACAGTTCTTAGGTGACGCCCCCCAGAATTGGGCTCCCTCCTCTCTGGTTCCAGGGTGCATCACCCAAGAACCACTGCTGCCAAGTCATCCCAGCTCTGCGGCTCCTTCGTTGAGTGTCTGCCCCCTCGTGCATCATAGCTACTGGCCAGAGGGAGAAAAAGAGGGAAAGGGAAAAGGAGAGGGAGGGAGGAAGGGAGGGAGGGAGAGAGGGAGGAAGGGGAGAGAGAGAGAGAGAGAGAGAGAGAGAGAGAGAGAGAGAGAGAGAGAGCCCTAGCTTTTGTTTTTTCTCTTACTCTTCATTGAACTGACTCATGTGTTAATCTTTGCCTTTGAGCTCTCATTTCTTACAGCTATAAGGAAGCAGCCCTGTTCACAATACAGAATTAACAAGTATTAAATTTATGTGGATTCAACTTGGCTTGTTAGAATAATAGGTAAGATACAGAATAATTCCTGCTTGAAACCTAAAAAAAAATGGACGCCACAAGATCAAGGAGTAGGTCAGAACTGCTTTTTAGATGAGATATAAACTGAGATTCTAATCATGCAGGTGCTCCAGTCCTACCAGACTTCTCACAGGTGAGAAAAAGCAGAAGCGAGCGCACAGAATTCTGGTGCTGGCTCCTCCAAGCTCCTTCTTGTAACGGCCCTGGTGTTGTTTCCCTTTCCTGACCAGGGGTCATTCTTTCCTTCCTGTCATTCCAAACACCCAGCGAAGTCAGATAGAAGACAAGCTGCACAACCAGGAGCGCACCATCACCTTCCTCCTTGAACAAGCTTTCCGCATCAAAGAGGACATCTCCGCCTGTCTTCAGGGGACCCAAGGCTTTCGAAAAGAGGAGCTGCTTGCCAGGAAGTTACTGGAAAATCATATCCAGACCATCACCAGCATCGTCAAAAATCTCAGCCAAAACATTGAGGTAGTTCTTTATTTCCCATATGTTGGCATCATTGCTTGTCAAAGACTATCAACCACTAATGCCATTTTTTCAGCTACAGAAATGAGTTGCTGTTGTTTAAGTGATGACAATTTAATTACCTCTGGGGAAAACAATTCAATATTCCAACTGCTCATTTATGCCAAAAAGTAAAAGAAACTATATTCAAAAAATGTTTGTTGAACATCTATGTGATGACAAAGACAACTGTTTTTAACATTATGTCAAACATTATGCTAAGGTATTTATCCTAGTGTAAATGTTCCAAGTTTATATGAATGCAGTCGTTTCAAATAGAGGTTTTTATGGTGTATTGTTATTGCTGGTTCATACCCATTACAATCTGACCCCCAAAATCTCTCTGACCCCATCTCCCACTGCTCTCCCCTTCACTCTGTCCAGATTGCCTCCCTGCTCTTTCTAGAACATACCACACACTCTGGCTTCCTGGCATTTGCACTTTCTACTTATTCACTCTGGCTCAATCATCTTCCCTTCGAAGTTCAATGAAATGTTCTTCACTCCCTTCAAGTCCCTGCTCAAATATCTCCTTATCAGAAAGGATTTCCTCCTGACACAGGTTTGGTTCAGTGGACAGAGCAACGGCCTTCGGACTGAAGGGTCCCAGGTTCGATTCCGGTTGGGGGCGTGTGCCTTGGTTGTGGGCACATCCCCAGTGCAGGAGGCAGCTGATCAATGATTCTCTCTCATTGATGTTTCTAACTCTCTGTCCCTCTCTCTTCCTCTCTGTAAAAAAAATCAATAAAATATATATTTTTTTAAAAAAAGGAAAAGAAAGGATTTCCTTGACATGCTATGAAATAGCACCCAACCCTCCCTTCCCACCCCCCAACAGTCACAATCTCCCTTAAGCCCTCTGTTATCTTTTTTTCTTTTTTATATTTTCATTGATTTCAGAGAGAAAGGAAAAGAGGGAGGGAGAGAGAGAGAGAACTATCCATGATGAGAGAGAATCATTGATTGGCTGCCTCCTGCACACCCCACACTGGGGATCAAGCCTGCAAACCAGGCATGTGCCCTAACTAGGAATTGAACTGTGACCTCCTGGTTAATAGCTCGACGCTCAACCACTGAGCCATGCCGGCCGGGCAGAGGCAGAGCTTTTTGAGGTTACCCAGAGTTAAGAGAAGGACAGTTCTTAGCCCGTTTTTATTTCAAAGGCTTTAATGGGATTGAGTGTTATTGTAGGTTAAGAGGAAGTTATTACAGGCGGATTCTTCATTAAAATTGGATCTCAGGGGAGTAGTGATTGACATTAGGGAGAGACAATCTGATCACTGGAAATATGAAAGATGCTATCACATGTGACTTTGTTTGCAGAACTCCACTGAAAACAGCAGGAAGGAGATTTGAAGCAAAGCCATTTATTTCACAGAGCGGGAAACCCACACCTGAAAATGCCAGGGAGAGACGATGTGGCCAGAATTAGAGTGAATAGTTTCCCAAGTGGTCAGAAGTGAAGCCCTCCATTGTTTTTATCCGTAGCACTTATTGCAAACTCACAGGGTCTATATTTGTTTATTGTTGCTTTTTCCCCTTCTAAAATATAATGTCCATGAGGGCAGGGACTTTGTTTTGTCCACTGCTAAATCCCACACCAGATAATGAGAGTGCTGGTAGGTAGTCAGCACTGTAAATATCTCCTGAATAGATAAATGAATGATGTTTAAGCTACTAAATGTAAACTAGTGTTTCTGATCAAAAAAGAAAATGCTTGGGTTAAACCATGATAGACAGGTTTTAACTACAGATATTTCAGTCTTGTTTTTAAAATGATGTTGGACTTGACTAATCTGGGGTAGTAACTTCCAGACAAGGGTTTCATAGAATACCATTTAGAAAGCTGGCCAAACTGTGTGGAATTTATCATGAGAATTGATAACAATTCCCTTCCATATGTCCTTTTATCAGAGTAAATGGGCTAAACAAAAAAAAAAAAAAAAATGAGATTGACCCATCAATGACTTCCTTATGACACTGTATTTAAGACTAAGAATACTGTAGTTATTAATTTACTTTTAATCTACAGGATGTGGAAAACCCCATAGTACACTTGAGGAAGTGTAGAAATTTAAAAAGTCTTAGTGAACTTTTAAAAGGCACTTTATTGGTACTGAGCATATACTGAGTTGACCCCAGGGCCTAAAAGTCAATGCCACTTGTCAAATGCCACTTGAAGCTGTTCCCAGGCATAACAAAGTGTCATGAAAGTGATGAGAGAAACAGTGCCTTTGAGATGATGAGAAAATCAGGTAAGTGCTAATATAAGATCCCAACTTAGCAGTCAAAACTTCTTAGTGATTGGAAAGAGAACGGCATTCTCAGAAATATCAAAATGCTTCTAGGATATCCTATATTTTTATCTGAGTACTGTAGCTGTTACATAGTTGATTATATTCATCAAAATTATTTGATGAATTATATTCATCAAATTATCTTCAAATGTACACTTTGATTTGTACATTTTAATACATATTAATTATACCCCAATAAAACATCTTAACATTAAGAGAAGAAATGTTCCCAAATCTCTAGAAGTTTCGCTAAGAGCTTCTTTTTTATAATAATCATTTCAGATTAGCTCTGAAAAAAAGACAAAGCTGAAACATTTTCCAAAAATTATGAAATCTCAAAATATTTACAATCCTATTAAAGGTTTGACATAGAAAGGAAAAATGAGGAGGACTGTTCTGATTGTGCAGAAAACTGAATTAGAAAATGCTGTAAAGGCTGAAGACAATGTACTTAAAATATTATGAAGAAGAACCCAGCCTCATGGCTCAGTGGTTGAATGTCAACCTATGAGCCAAGTCTCAATTTGATTCCTGCTCAGGGCACAATCCTAGGTTTCAGGTTCAATCCCTGGCATGGGGCGGGGGGGGGGGGGGGAGCAGGGGAGGCAGCAGATCAATGACTATCATTATTAATGTTTCTATCTCTCTCTCTCCCTCTTCATTCCTCTCTAAAATCAATAAAAATATGTATTTTTTTAATTTATGAAGAAATTATTAGGCTACCTTTAGTAAATAACTTTCAAGTAATAAGCATTTTTTAGAGGAATGAATGCTATTCAAGTATTTTTAAAGAATCTAAACTCATTAACCAGATCAGCCTATCTGAAAATTAGCCAGCAAGATAAATCTAACTATGAATGGAAAATTTTTATAATTAACCATAATTGCAGCCGTTAAGTTGCTTGTTCCTTTTTAAAATTGTTATTTTTTAACCTGCCAGCTAATCATGTTTTAGAATGAACTTATTTTAAGTTTTTTAGTTAATTTAAAAATTTTAACTTGAGAAAAGAATTTTATATCTAACATTGCTTTACTGTGTTTTTTTTTCCCAACATGCAAAGGAAATACTTATTCATTGTAATTATCTTGAAAGTTTAAGAGAAAAAATTTAAAACCTGGGGAAAATTTCTCACAATTCTCGAAACAAATTGTAATCTCTACACTCAGATGTATCTCCCTCTAGTCCTTCCAGACATTTCATTCAGTAGCCTGAGAATACTTTTGTAAGCACAATCTTGACATAAACTCTCTTATATATCATTAAAAGCTCTTTGCATGCTACATCCACCACGACTTGCCTAATTATTCTCCTAATATTGAAATATATTTCCGCATAGATATGTGTTGGCATTTGGGTTATTATACTACATATACTTAGAATACAATTACCAGGGGATGAACATTGTGAAAACTTTTGATACATTTTTCTAAGTTGGTTTCCAGAAAGCTTATCGTTATTTATACTTCCATTAGCATTCTATGAACGTGCTTTCTTCATTGTGCTGATCCCAGCCTTGAGATTTATTGCTTCAATCTTTGCTATTATGATGGGATAGAAATTAGACCTTTTTTCATTTCTTAAAAGTGACATAATTATTTGCATTTTCTCTTTCAATAATCTGTTAATGTCTTTAGTCAATTTATTTGGGGGCAAAGTTAGTGCTTTTTCATTCTTATTGACTTGATGTGCTATTTTTATTAATTAAGAATAATAACCAGTGGTACATTAGTGTTTAATAATATGCAATAAATTTTTTCTGTGTGATAAAAATATGGTTTGCAGTGTTTGCCTGTTTGCATGGTGTACATGCTCTATGATTGATTTTGAATACCAACAGTATGTTACTGAGCACAAAGATGAGAAGAGGTAAATGTGGTTGAATCTCGCAAACAGTTGCATGCTGATTGCAGCACAGCACTGAAACCTTCAGCAGTGACAGTTGTTATGTTTTTCCAGTTTGTTGTTTTTATCTTAATTATATTTATAATATTTTATAAGCTTTTTATAAACTTAAACATTCCAATATTTGGTTTTGTGGTTGCTCTCATTACTTTTAAAAATAGAAATTTCTTTATTCAAATACCAGCTTGTGGTATTTTTTTTTATTTTAATATATATTTTATTGATATTTTACAGAGAGGAAGGGAGAGAGATAGAGAGCTAGAAACGTCGATGAGAGAGAAACATCGACCAGCTGCCTCTTGCACACCCCCCACAGGGGATGTGCCCGCAACCAATGTACATGCCCTTGACCGGAATCAAACCTGGGACCTTTCAGTCCGCAGACCGACGCTCTACCACTGAGCCAAACCGGTTTCGGCTTGTGGTATTTTTATATGCATAGCAACCCAGACTACAACATCAACACACATGCAAAAACAAAATCTTCTCTATCATCTGTCATTTTTATGGTTTAACATTTTATTTATTTATATTTTTTCTAAAATCTACACTGATGTATGCATAAGGATCTAAATGGACTGTTTTCTAAACAAGTTACCAGAGAGCCCAATATCATTCGTGAAATTCCTTCCCACTGATTTGTGAATCTCATATATAGCCTATTTCTTTCTTAAATTTATCAACGACTTAATTCTAGTTATCTGTTTAGCTATACATATCTCTGTAGCTACACTGATTTACTTACCCTTATTTTATAAAATTTAGTAGGGTAAGTTCCCTTTCATCACTGTTCTTTACCAAAACGAAGCACAACAATACCTATTGTTATGATCTGAATGTTTGTGCCCCCAAAATTCATATTTTGAAATCCTAATGCCCAATGTGGTGGTCTTAGGAGGTGGGCCTTGGGGACGTGCTGAGGCTGTGGGGGTGGAATGTTGGTGAGTGGGATTAGTATCCTTATTATTAGAGAGATGCCACACAGCTCCCGAGGGAGATGGCAGTCTGCAACCCAGAAGAGGGCTCTCGCCAGAACCCAGCCATGCTGGCACCCTGATCTTAGACTTCCAACCTCAAGAACTGTGAGCTACCCAGCTAGTGGTATTTTTATATGTATAGCAACCCAGACTACGACATTTACACACATGCAAAAACAAATAAAAAATAAAAAATTCTAGCTAGTCTTTTCAACACTTTTTTGTTTTCAATTAAAGCTTTATTTGCCCTCAAATTGTCTTGATCTGCTAGCTTATGATTTTGTATATAGTCTTTGAAATTTCTATAATTTGTTTGCTACAAAATGTCGTCTTTTCCTCAGAAAATGCATAACTATAAGTTTAAATATAGTTTAGGCCTTGGTCATACACGGCAACTAAACTTGGATGTTTTTCCACACCACAAATTTGTTTTCCAAAGTCCCACACTCTCACTGTTCTCTGACTAATATAAATTATTTTTATATATCCTGACTTTACACTGGAATTTGTGTAAGGGACACAATTTTATTTTCTATGGGCAAGCAAAATTTTTCCAATGATTAAATTCATAATTGTATTATTAGTGCAGAAATTTTTCAAAAATTCTGTTCTTGGGACCTCCAACGTGGTGTATAAAGCAGTCAGCTCTACTTCAGACCACCAGGACATAATGAAGACATGACTAAGGGCGGAGTCTGAGTAACATGTCAATATTGAAACACTGAGAGACTTAACATAAAATCTGGAGTTCTGGCTTCTGTTTAAACACTGTGAAACCACCATTCTCTCCTGGCAACCATAAGCAGGAATCAAGCCATCGCTGCCTCCCTGAGATAAAGTAGGGATCACTTCTCTGCGACGTTGGACTGTCACTGTCAGCCTAATGAGGAAATGCATTCAGTTGCTTAACCTCTGCTATAAACTATATTTTCTTATCATGTGTGAAGAGAAATTAATAGGAATTTTGACTCAAACTTTCAGGTTTTAGAAAACCAAATAAGAGTCCGAGACCATACGGCCACAGGAACTAACTTTGCAGTACAGGAGCTGAACAGCAGACACCTTCAAGGAGTTGGAGACCTTCGAGGAAGAGTAGCCAGGTGAGAAGCAGCACATGAACTAATTAATGTTTAGCAGTCAGTTCTTGGCCACTGAATTCTCATTCCCAAATAAATCCCATGTTGTACCAAACAGGGTACTGTTTTTATATTAAGCTTATCTTATGAGATGATAGTTTTAAAAGTGTCATAGAATTTGAAAACCTCATGCTTCCTTGTGAGATCCAAGGTTACAGGAAAGTGCCCTCATACAAAATGTCTAGGTCAGTTCTTGTCTTTACAGCCCTCAGTGTCCAAATGCCAACATCCAAGTTGAGGGGGAAATTTGCATATTATCCTTTTATTATATAGGATTTTTAAAAAATATATTAAATTCTTACTTTATTATATATATATTTGATACATAACAAAAGAATTTATCATTTTATGCAAGTTATGAAGCAAGATACTAAAACAAACACTCTACTTAGATGTGCCATAATTTTGCAAAAAAGATAAACACCAAACATCTGTTTTGAATGAAACTTGGGATTTGGCTCCATTTGGTGGTGTACTAATAACACTCCAACCATTTATTTCCTTCTGCAAACTATTTACAAATCTCTTATTTTACTCTTGTAAATACTGTCTTATATACAAGACAAAATAACAAACAGATTTAACTGAAGCCAAGAGAGGAATAAACTTAAATTAGGGAGATGTACAACTTTCTTTGCTCATTCTTTTGTGTGTGTTTTTTCCTTTTATTAAATAAAAAGTGTGTATATTTAAGGTGTACAACCTGATTATATACGTATCCATCATATAATAATTACTACAGTCAAGCTAATTAACTTTCTCCTCACATTGTGTCTTTTTTGTGTGAACAGAGCCACTGAAATTTACTCTTAGCACATTTCCACTCTTCAATACAGTATTAAATACTTGTGCCCTGGTGCACAAATTTGTGCACATTGAAAGGAAATTAACTAAAAGAAATATTTTAATATCGCTATTTGCCCTTTCTCTAAAATAGAAGTGTCAACCAAACTCACAATGAACAATGACAGATCCAAACACACACGTGCAATTGGTACCAGTGAAAGCTTTATATGTATCGCATATGTGTGAGTCAACTTAGCCTTTTATAGATATAGAATAAACTTGCTTAATTAGACCTGCTTTCTGATGTAGCTAAACTTTTTCCAGCCAAGTGAAGCACCTCAACTTCTCTTTCAGGTAATTGTAAGAAACACAGCAGTAAATATCAGCATGAAGCAGATTATTATTGTAGATAATGCAGGGAGAACAAAGGGTAAAATATTTAACTGTAGCAGTGTTTGACTATATTCTGCACAGTGAGAAAACCTGAAGTCATTTTCAAGGCCCACCATTTCTTACTTCTTTTCAGTCAGGTTAAGTTTCTAAACTTCCTAAATCTCCATTTTTCAGCTAATGAAAAGAAAATAGGATTCCACCAAGTCTCCTATCTGCCTACTCCAGAACTTCTGTGAGGATCAAATGAGATGAGGCATGGGAAAAATGCTTCACAGACATTTGGTTACAGTGTAAAGTGTTTCCACCTGAGGCTAGTCATCACAAGGGAGGAGAAGCCATGTATTGCTACTTGATGCCATTACCTGGGTGGTCAGACACTTAGCATATTAGCCTTCTATATAGATAGACTAGATAGTTATGATGCTGTAGACCAGTGTTTCCCAAACTTCTCTCATGATGAGAATCACCTGGTGGAGTTGTTAAAATACAGATTCCTGGATCCCAACTAAGAAGCGCTAAACTAGAATTTTTGGGAACATATAGGTAAAATTGCAATTTACCTATATGTTCTAGTTTAGCACTAAAATTCTAGTTTAGCACTTCTTAGTTGGGATCCAGGAATCTGTATTTTAACAACTCCACCAGGTGATTCTCATCATGAGAGAAGTTTGGGAAACACTGCTGTAGACTATAGGTGTCTAGACTGATTAACCCTTAACTAAACTTTGTACACTGACCAACATCTTCCCATTTTTCTCACCTTTCATCCCTGATAACCACATTCCACTCTGTGCCTCTGTGTATTTGACTTCTTTCGATTTTACATATAAGTGAGATCATGGAATTTTTGTCTTTCTGGTTCTAGCATATTTTACTTATATTATTGCAAGGCACTGTGCTAGGGTTGGAGTTTGTGGGCATTAGTGTGTCTCAGCTTTTCCTATCCATTTTGATGTAGATATTTTCTTATGCATCCCATATGTAGAGAGTCTCTAAACTAGTTTCCATATTTTTCTTCAGAGGGAATTGATCCATAAGCAGCAGTTTATTTGGTGTGTCTGAGGAAGAGTGAAAACCAAGAGGCTCCCATCTCTTCCCCTGCCCCCACAATTGCTTACTTACCTTGCCCTTCAATCTTAAGCAGTGGTTTGAAGACAAGGTTTTATTTTTCCTTGAAATGTCTTCCTTTTATGAAAGTTTCTTCTATTTAACCAAATGGGTTGTTAATTTTAATTTCCCTGCTGATTTTATTCTGCAACAGAATCTGGCTGAAAGCCCTAAGACTTAAATTCACTTTTTCTCTCCTCTTCCTTGTCTGTATTTTTGACATGCAATTGACTAATGGACAAACTGAGGCAGATTAATTACTATCTTTCCACATATATTGACCTTAATTTCAGTTAGCATTTTGGCACCAAGTGAAATTAAGTTGATTTTTTTGACATAATTCTTAGCAAACATTTTATTGCTTCATAAATCAAACTCTGTATTTGTTAACTACAATATGTTTTACACTTGACACCATATTTTCCATCCCAATAAAGTGGCCGTCTAAAAGCCAGTACTTCCAAAGAGATGGTGTTCTCAGAGCTGTCTGTCCTGCTTCTGAAGCCCTCCCCTCTATTAGTAGATTAGCTGCCTACGGAAGAGGAAAAGGAGAGCATGGAAAGGGATGGCTCTGATTCACCCTCTGCAGCAGCAGCCAAAGGAGGCCAACCCCCTGGCCACCTTTGGCTATTTGGGATCCTGCGACAAATGAAAAAAAAAAAAAGACAAATTGTGTTAATGTGAGATTAGAAGCAAAAGGTACCCCCTTCGAAGAAACAATCATGGCATTATGGATATTGTCAACTTTTAAAAGGTAAAGAGTGGGCACTTCTAATTAAAGATAGTACCGATATGTTTACTCCACTCTTCTCACTTGAGATGTCTCAATGCAAGTTAAAAATAAAAGGAAAACAAAACCTCCATCTTTAATATAGTATGGAAGGTGCCACAACCCCAAGCAAAGCACACTTGCCAAATACTGGTATTTGGACTGACAGGGTCCTCCTCAGACCTTAAACACAATGATTTCCTTCAAAACAAGGCTCATAATCCTGAAAGGTGTAGGCCAAATAATTTGAATAGAGCACCACTGGTGAGGGGCTTGGGTTGCTCACAGAAGAGATGAGAGATGCCCCTGTGGAGGTTAAGGCAGCAACCCAGAACACTGGGAGGGTGTAGCTGAAGATGTAAGCATACTGCTCATCATCTAGGACCTACCTCCCTCTTTCCAATCTATGCCCGAGAGAAACTGGCTGAAGTGCAACATGATGAGAAGGGAGAGGAGGCTAGTGTCACAACACAGAATCTATGACAACGATCTGCTGTGAGACGCAGTCTGGATTTTGGAGAGAAAATGGGGAGATGCACCCTGGCTGGTTTGGCTCAGTGGATAGAGCACCAGCTTGAGTACTGAAGGGTTTCGGGTTTGATTCCAGTCAAGGGCACATGCCCAGGTTGTGGGCTTGATCCCCGGTAGGGGGCATGCAGGAAGCAGCCAATCAATGATTTTCTCTCATCATTGATGTTTCTCTCTCTCTCCCTCCCTCTCCCTTCCTCTCTGAAATCAATAAAAAAAATTAAAAATAAAATAAAATGGGGAGATGTGCCCCCCCCAAAACAAAAAACAACAACAACAACAACAAAAAACACCTGACTAGGAAAAGGATATGATCCTGCTTAAAGGATATGATCTGCCCTGCATCAAACCACATACTTGTTAATCAGCAGGTAGCCGGAACCATTTTAAAAAGTAAGAGTGGTAGTTAGGGAGAATCTAGCCTGTGCATAAGAAATCACCACCACCAACATCGATGATACACAGATGATAGTAGGTAGGTAGGTGGGTAGATAGATAGATGAAAAAGATTGATAGAAACATAGGCTGATGAATACATCTCATAAGAGGAAATACCCAGAAAAACACGGGAAGGGTTCCAGGTTTCAAAGAAATTAAGACTAACAGAAACATAACAGATTGCAGATTGAACAGGTACATGTAATTTTGCTTCTTCCCAAAGCCCCACAAATCTATAGTAAAAAGATTTTCTTTTCAAAACATCAATTCACAAAGACTGGGTATATCAGCACAGAAATATTAGAACCTAGAAAACAGATGGACATGTGGAAACTGACAGACATAATAAAACCAAAAGCTGTGAGATAAGCTGAAAATGACTTTTCTTGTTTCGCACCACATAATTCTGAAAAGGTTTAGGAGTTGGTTGTCCCAGGAGCCTTTGCAACTAGAACTAAAAGTGGCACTTGCCTCTAGGGAGCAGGATTGAGAGGCAGAGCAAGGAATCACTATAATTATTAGCCTGTTAGTTATTATTGACTTCTAAACTTTAGCCATATTTTACTTTGATAAAAATATGAGGTAAAAAGGTTTCCCCCAAAACAGATGATCAGATAACAAAAGGAGATAGGTAGACTAATTACTCAGAAATAAGGTGAAAAAAAATAATTAAAATATTACAAAGATTAAAACTAGTACAACTAAAAATAATAGTTATTAAAAAAAAACAAGCATGAGCAAACCACACAAAATAAAATGTTTTTTCAATATAAAAATGCTTATAGAGAAATTATATTTATGGCAGACAAGTAAAATTCATTCCACATCTACCTGATAGGAGTTCCTGAGGAAGCAGCAAAACAAATTCTTCAGAATAAAAATACTCCAGGATATAAGAGATTTGAATTTGTACCGCGAAAATTTTTTTTAAAAAAAAGTATCCTTGGAAAAATTAATATAAGAACAGCTAAACCAAGATATCCTGATTGAAGTTAATGAAAAAGAATCATTAGATATCTAGGTTGACAATACAGATCACATGAAACAAGGAAAATGTAGTCACCTCAGATTTCTCCACCTTAACCAATGCTAGAAAAGAATGGAGCAAAACCCACCATGTTCTGAACAAGAAAAAAGTAACCCAATAATGTTATCTTTATCGAGTTACCTTTCAAGAGTAAGATCACAGATAGGCATTCTCAATCACTCTAGAACTTGATTTCAATACTCCTAAAGGCTTTCTTTTGAAATCTGGATGGCAAAATCTGGCCAACCAAGGAATAAGTCAATATAAGGATCTCAGGAAAGAAATCAATGTTTAAAAAGACTGCCAGTGAACACAGGATCTAAATGTAGAATGAAGATTAAATAACAGTTGGAAATCTAGTAAGAGAACACAGTGTAAATGTCATATAACTTGATATTTTAAAATAGATTATGAACAAAATTTTTTAATAAACCAGTATATAAACTTATTTATTTCCTCGAGTTTTGGTATATGGTCAATAAATAATGTCTAAAGCTGAAAGGGTAAATATAAAAAGTCTGAGTCCAATCTACAATGATTTTTTTTATTTTTTTAAATTATATTTTTATTGATTTTTTACAGAGAGGAAGAGAGAGGGATAGAAAGTTAGAAACATCGATGAGAGAGAATCATCAATCAGCTGCCCCCTGCACCATCCCTACTGGGGATGTGCCCGCAACCAAGGTACATGCACTTGACCGGAATCAAACCTGGGACCTTTCAGTCTGCAGGCCGACGCTCTATCCACTGAGCCAAACCAGTTTTGGCAGTTTTTAAAAAAATTTTAATAAATCTTTATTGTTCAGATTACAATTGTTCCTCTTCTTCCCCCCTCCCCCATAGCTCCCCTCCACCCGGTTCCCTCCCCACCCTCTATCCTTACCTCCCCACCATTGTCCTCATCCACAGGTGTATGATTTTTTTTCAGTCTCTTCCCAACCCCCCCCCCCAAACCCCTTTCCCCTGAGAATTGTCAGTCCACTCCCTTTCTATGCCCCTGATTCTATTAAATTCACCAGTTTATTCTGTTCCTTGGATTTTTAATTCACTTGATTTTGGGTTCACTTGTTGATAGATATGTATTTGTTGTTCATCATTTTTATCTTTACCCTTTTTCTTCTTCTTGGTGGTGGTGAACTACTTTAGCTTTTTTTTTTTTTTTAGTCTCTGAAGCTCTTTAACTGACCTTCAATTCTGAATTTTAGCTTTGCTGGGTAGAGTAATCTTGGTTGTAGATTCTTGCAGTTCATCACTTTGAATATTTCTTGCCACTCCTATCTGACCTGCATAGTTTCTGTTGAGAGATCAGCTGACAATTATATGGGTGCTCCTTGTAGGTAATTAACTGTTTTTCTCTTGCTGCTTTTAATATTCTGTCTTTTGCTCTTGGCATTTTAATTATGATGTGTCTTAGTGTGATCCTCTTTGGTTACTTTTGTTTGGGGTTCTCTGTGCTTCCTGGATTTGTAAATCTATTTCTTTCACCAGGTGGGGGAAGTTTTCAGTCATTATTTCTTCAAATAGGTTTTCAGTATCTTGTTCTCTCTCTTCTTCTGGCACCCCCATAATTCGGATGTTGGTACACTTGAAGTTGTCCCAGAGGAACGACCAGTTGCTATGATATTCACTGACCACCAGGGGGCAGATGTTCAATGCAGGAGCTGCCTCCAGCCTGCAGGCCCCAGGCCAGCCAAGGCGGGTGTCAGCAGCAGACCACCCTCTCCACCCCCCTCCATAGCCCTGCTGGTTGCCCCACAGATTGGCCCTGATTGCCAGCAGGCCTAGGGACCGTACCCATGCATGAATTTTGTGCATCGGGCCTCTTGTGTGTGTGTGTGTGTGTGTGTGTGTGTGTGTATTCTTCAGCAATTTTTAAATATTTTACTAGTTACCTTTTCTTACATTAAATTAAAATTAAATATTATATTTAACAGAAATTAACATATATATAACATATTCAAAATTTGACTTATAGAATTTCTATCTTTCTTCCTTGTGTGTGTACGTGTGTGTATGTACACACATACACACACACACAAACACACATTATATATAGAAAATATTCCCCAAATATAAAAACCTGTTGGAACTCCTATGACTGAGTTAACAATAGGCTGAAAAATCTAAAATTTCTCCCCAGTTAACCCAATGTCTTGACCTATTCCAACTCAGTTCTCTGGTTTGGCCCAGAGTATTATCATCCAGCCTGGTTTCTCTCTCATCAGGAAGAGAAGAGAAAAATTAAGAAGAGTCCTATTTATGCTCCTACATTTACCAACTCAATATTCAAAGAAGTTTAGAATTTTTGCCATCAAATGAATACACGGGTCCTACTGTAGTATTTAAAATGACCAATCTCCATCTTGCCACCAGATGTGACGCCAGCATTGTGAAGCTTTCTGGAGACATTCATTTCATCAGGCACGAGTACCGGCAAATTGAAAATACGATTCAAGACCTCATATCTTCCCTAGAAAATGTTTCTAAGAACTTGGATATGAAGGTAACTGAAAATGGTGGAATTCTTATATTACGTGTTACTGCCCAAAGATCATTATAGTTTATCAAAATGCTCAGTCAAGTGGTAATTGTTCAAAAGAACTCTTTACTTCCAAAGGGTTTAAATATGACAGCTCGTGCCCACACACCATGAGTACTGTCAGTTCAATCAACAAGCATTTAATGAGAGTCCCCTAAGTACCACCGTATTCCCCATCAGATATGCCATTCCTTCCGCTCTGGATTCCCCTCAAAGACTATAGAACTGAGAATTATAAACAAAAGAATTTTCCATGGCAGCTATTAGTATTCAAGTCCCAACATAAATGTGAGTTGATTATGTTACATCCCTGCAATAGGTATTGTCTCTTACAAAATAATATACAAGATCACTGTCCTAGATGTTAAAGACCATCCCTACCCTGACCCCTGCTTATCTCTTCAGCTCACCCCCTGTACCTCCCGGTTCACCTTTTATACTCAGTGATACAGAACTTCCTGCAAGAAGGTCCCCCGTTCCAGTACTGCACAGCCTGTGTCTTGTTTGTTTCTGCCTACAATGTCTCTCCCCTTTCTTGTGCAGTTAGTGGTTTGACTAAAAGAGCCAGTGCAAAGTCTCTGTGCCCCACATGCCTGATGTGAAACAAGCACATCTCTTCTAAGTTGTTTGAGCAGACGAAACGGAAGTTCTTTGGAAACAGGATGATAAAAGCTTGGTGTCTGATTATTTGCTTATTTGCTTCTGTTTATTGAGAGCAGAAGGTTCCCAGGAGTACACAGCATTAGGACTATGTCCAAGTCTACTCCAGTCCCCTGGGGCTCCGCGTGTCCACCCCTTATCCACCCGTCTAATTATTCCTAAGTTTTTTGTGTACTCTCTTCATTTTTCAAGGTACTCAATTTTGTTAGCAACAAATATGACAAATTTATCTCTGGTTTTCTGGTTTAATACCTAATTACTTTTTTCTTAAGGCTTGACCAGAACTTCTAGAACATCGTTAAGTAAAAGTTGTCATAGAAGGCAAACTTATTTGGTTCTTCATTATAAAGTACCCATCAATTCCCACTTTGTTTTCTTTAGGACTGAACATTTCACTTTACCAATGCCTTTCAGGCATCAACAAATGTGTAAACCACCACATTGATTGTTTTTTCAGTTTGGGTTTGTTTACTTTTATGGCCTTCTCATGTGCAGTGTCATTACATTTCCCAATACTAAAACACATTCTTGCATTTCTGTAATAAAATCTATCCATTCTCTGTGTAGTATTTGATTCTGTAACTAAGTTCAAAAGTAAAGTGACATTGGCCTGTAGTTTCTCTCTTTACATTTTTTTTAAACAGGTAATACAGGCGAAACTGGTTTGTTCAGTGGATAGAGCGTCAGCCAGTGGACTGAAAGGTCCCAGGTTCAAGGACATGTACCTTGGTTGCAGGCACATCCCCAGCAGGGGGTGTACAAGAGGCAGCTGATGGATATTTCTCTCTCATCGATGTTTCTAGCTCTCTATCCTTCTCTCTTCCTCTCTGTAAAAAATCAATAAAACATATTTTTTAAAAATAGGTAATGCATACATGTGGTCCAAAAATCAAAACCATATAAGATAATGTATTACCTCTGTCACCAATTATTACATTCTTTCATAACTTTCATAGGTAATCATTTCTACCAGTCTGTTGTGGATCCTCTCAATGTGCCTTTATGCAGATACAAGCAAATGCAAATACACATTCTTATTTTCCCCTTTATTACACAAGAAATAGTATGTTATAAATATTACAATGCATCTATCTCTTTTTTCCCCTGAACAAATATATCTTGGAGGTCCACCATATCAGGACATGGAGAGCTTACTCATTCTTTGTAAACAGGTACACACTCTTCCTTTGTAAATACTAGTTCATTTCACTCTCATCATGGACATTTGGTTCTTTTCAATATTTTGAAACAATGCAGGAATGTAAAACCTGGCACTTAAGGCATTGTGTGTATATGTAGGTATGTCTGCAAAATAAATATCAGAAGTGGGATTGCTGGGTGAAAGGTACATGTGGTTGCTATTTTGAAAGATCTTGTTCCCTGCAGGAATTTTACCATGTTGCACACCCACCAGCAATAAGTAAAATGTTCTATTATCTCCATTGCCTCACCAATGACTATTGTTCGACTTTTCAATTTTGCCATTCTTATAGGAAAAAGAGAGCATCTCTGTATTTTAATTGGCCTTATTATGAGATTGAGCATCTTTTCATATATTTAAGAGCCATTTGTCTATTTTTTTTTCCAGTAAGCAGTTTGTGTCTTTTGTCCATTTCCCTACTGACCTAGTTTTCTTCTCAATTTCTAAGAGATTATATATATTTTCCCCCAGTTTGTTGTATTTTGACATGTATATGATCTCTATGTGTAGCTGAATTTATCCATCTTATCTATTGTGGTTTCTGGAATTTTCAAGTCACAGAAAGAGTTTCCCTACACAAAGGCTTGAAAGGATTGCTCATATTTTCTTCTGGCATTTTCAATGTTTTATTGTTTGCATTTAAATACTTGGTCCATTTGGATTTTTCTTAGCATAGGATGTGTCTTTATTATTTTAATTATTGAAACCTTACAGCATTTTTAATGTCTGATAGGGCTAGTCCCTTTCATTGCTTTCTTCTTTCCCTTTTCTGGGTGATAATTGTTTTTGCACATGATTTTAAAAACCTAATTCCAGCAAATAATCAACAAATACACTTTGCTGTAATTTTATTGAATCATAATAAATTTATAAATTAACTTAAGCATTGACAGGCTGAGTGTTTTATCTAAAAACATAGAGTGTTTCCCATTTGTTCAAGTTTGCTCTTATACCCATCAGGAGGGGTTTCAAATTTTTCTCATATGATTTTGGTATCATTCCTTCTTAAATATATTTCAAGATTTTGTTTATTTAGTTTATTGTAATGTGGTTTCATTATATCTTCTGACTTGTTAGTTTTATATTTGAAGGATATATTTATTTTATTATCCACTAATTTCGTGAATTCTCTTCTTGATATTAGTAATTTTTCAGTTGTTTTTTTTTTGTTTGTTTGTTTGTTTGTTTTCCCAGGCACACAGTCATATAATTTTTAAAGAAAATTACCTCATCTTTTTTTATTTTCATACAAATAATTTCCCCTCTTCCCTAACTGCTTTTATTAATAACTCCAGTATAATATTAATAGAGTGTGGGGGGAGGGGTAAAGGAACTTACCTGATTTTAAGAGAAATTACTCCTGTTTCCTTTATGAAGGGGAAGTAAATTTTCTCTATAAACATGCTTAATACACACCTATTCCTATTTTATTGAGGTTATTTTTTAATCAAAAATTATGTTGTTAATGGCCTCTTAGCATTTGTGGAGATAATAATATGAGGTTTCTCCCCTCAGTGTTACTAGCATAATTATTCACGCTAATATATTTCCTATTATTAAACCATCTTTACTTTTTAAAAAATAAATTGCACTTGGCTATATTTTTTATTCTGCTGCTAGATACTGTTTGCTAATATTTTATTTTAAAACCTTGGGGGACTGTGGGGTTGGAGCCCACGCGGGCCAGGAATTGGAGGAGCTTCTGGAAAGTGCTCTGGGTGATTCCGATAGGGCCTGAACCTCCCCAGACTCCCTCCTCCCACCCCGATGCTTCAGGGCCCCAGAAGAGGTCGCCAGGAGACACTGCCAAAGATGCCCTCTTCCCTCCCCAGAGCAGTTTTTCCAGGAACTATGGATCTGGCTCCCCAGGCCACTGCAGAGGTCCAAAAGGCAATGGAGGAGTTGGCTGGGGAAGAGCCCCACCTGGTGGAGCAGCTTCAAAAGCTCACTGGCTGCGGGAAGAGGAGTGGTGTAACTTCCCCACAAGAATTCACTCCTTGCCTAAAGGAGACACCACGTGGACTGGCCAAAAATGCCACTGATCCGCAGAGCTCGGGCATGTCAGAAGAGGAGCTGCTGACCACGGCCACGGAAGGGATGGGCATGGAGGAAGGGGATGGTGAAGGAAGCAGCCTCCCCATTATGCAGAGTATCATGCAGAGCCTACTGTCCAAGGCTGTGCTGTACCCATCCCGGAAGGAGAGCACAGAAAAGTGTCCCCAGCGGTTGCAGAGTCACCGGGAATCCCGACCTCCAGAACAGTTTGGAAAATATCAGGAACAGCGCTGTGTTATGGGCAAGATACTTGAGCAGTCTGCAGCAGAGACCTCCAGAAGACTCGTTTTGAGACAGCGCTGGACCTTATGCAGCAGCTACAGGATTTGGGCCATCCCCCAAAACAGCTGGCTGGGGAGAAGCCTCCTGGCCTCAACTTTGACCTGGATGCCCTCAATCGGTCAGGCCCGCCAGGTGCCAGTGGCGAACAGTGTCTGATCATGTGAAACACAACACATTCCCTTCCTGACTGCCAGTCATGGGGGATGTCTGGAGAACCACTGGGAGCTGAGGCAGAAGTGTTGTCGTGGGAGTGGTCTTCCCACCCAAGATGGTGCCATACCAACTGAGGCTTTCCCCAGCCTCCCAGGAATAAGACCTGTTCTGCAGGCCATTTCTGTGAGCCCTTTTGATTGTGGTTCCTGCTGCTAGCAAAGGCCCAGCTACCCACCTGGTGAAAGAAGGCATCCCTTGTTATATATACTGATGTTCATCATTGTACCCAGGGTCTTTGTGCTTGTCTCCACTCCCCTTTTTGGACGTGGGGGGCAGGGACAGAACCTTGTACTCTGATATCAGTAGTTCTCTTGGGCGGGGCCTTTGGAAATGAAGGGGGAAAAACTGAGCCTGGGCTGGAGCTATAGTATAGTAAGCCATGTCCTCTTGCCTTCAGGCAGACCTTTCTCCAGCAATAGCAGATCAAATTCATCTCACACTTCAAATCTCTGACTCCAAGCTTTTAAGGGGCTCAGGTGATTAGGTTGGGCCACTTAGGTGAGACAGTATAGTCACCCTATTTCAAGGTCTGCAACCTTAACCACAGCTGTAATTCCCTTTGGCCATCTAACATAACACAGTCTCAGGATCCACAGAGAGGGCATGGATGTCTTTGTGAGCCATTCTGCCTTCCACAGTTTGTCCCTTTCTTCCTCCTGCTTTCCCTTGGTTAGGTTTATTCTCTTTTTAACTTTGTGGACTGAACAATTAGTTTAAATAGCCTCATTCTGCCTTGTGTAATTACAAAAACTTTTAATATCACACATTCACCTCTATAGATGTTCTGTGTCCTTTTGATGTGCAATGTTCTCATTCTTCTTTCCTAAATTGCAACTGCAGCGTTGATTTATCCTTTGACACTCGTGTTAGTCCTGTGAGAAGTAAGTACCATTAAAGAAGTACATGTGCAAGAGATTTATGGAGAGGGAAAAGAAACTGAAGGGAAGTGGGGAGGGAGCTGGAGAAGATAGAGCGGGACATCAGACTGCAATACAGGTCCAACTTCTATGAAAGAGACGGGGCAGGAAGGCCTTACACTGGAACCCTGTGGTAACAAAGTTTCATCAGGTTTCTTGAGCCAGTCCCTCACCAAAGGAATACCCTGTTTCCCTGAAAATAAGACAGTGTCTTATATTAATTTTTGCTCCCAAAGATGCGCTAGGTCTTATTTTCAGGGGATGTCTTACTTTTCCATGAAGAAGAATATGGTACACATTTATTGTTAAATGAAAATAAAGGAAATTTATTACCTGTATACGGTACGGCAGTACGGTAGTTGTCAACACAAACCAGACAAACTGTGAATCCTACAGTATCAAGAATTTACTCATTTATTCAATGACAATCATGTCATCATCTTCTGGAACATCATCATAACAATGCAATTCCTGAATTTCCTGGTGAATTTCTTGTGACTCCATTTCTTTCAGAATCAGTGGACCAAATCTCTCATGTATAGCAATAGCACTGTCTTTAAATGAGCACTTCTTGTCAAGGTAGCCTGCTCACAGTGCATTTGCAATGCAACTGTCAGTGATTTTCTCCCATGAATTCTTCACCCAGGTCACAACTTCTTGCAGTTTAGGTCTCACAAAGTTTCCACGCTGATTTCTCTCCATTCACACAGCAGTGACGTCAGGACTCCACGTAAGGTCACTGGTTGCTAGACACCAGTTGGGGCGGCCCTAGCGACCAGTTTACGGTAAATTAATTTTCATTCTGAGACAGAGCCTGGGGGCCTTATATTCGGGGGGATGCCTTATATTTCACTCAGAAGGAAACCTGTAAGTAGGTCTTATTTTTGGAGGATGTCTTATTTTCGGGGAAACACGATACTACTCAGGCATTGGCTGGAGCAGCCAGTGGGAAGCGAACATGGTGATGAGTTTTAGGCTCAGCAGTCAAGGTCCTTGGCCAATTATGCTCCTTGTAATAGGACATCTGAGAGGCACATTTTCATGTGAAACACTGGAATTAAACAACATAATTAAGTGGGGGTTTTCATTCAGATGATTAGAAATTTGCTTATTTATTCAGTTCTAGTTTCAGTGAAGTATAGTTTAGAGTTAATGTCTGCGCTTTTTCTACATTTGGAATGATTTGAAAGTTTCTTTATAGCCACGTGTGCTTGGTTATTGCTAATGTTCAGTGGGCACTGGGAAAGAATAAATGTTTGCAAGTCAGATTGGTATGTAAATCTATTAAATAAACTTTTTATTTTTCATATCTTTCTATATCCTTATTTATATTGTGCTTATTTGACCAGTAAAGAGTCAAGAAAAGTCATTTAAGATCCCTAGTATATCATTTCTGTTAGTTTATCCTTATAATTCTTCAACTGCTCATTTTCAGTTCAAAATGGAAGGTAAATATAGGTTGAAAACTTTGTTTTTCATGGTGGATTCTAATTTTAATCTGTAAACATGACCACCTTTGTCAATTTAACATATTTTGCCTTGAATCATATTTTATCTAACAATACTGCCTGGCATGCTTTCTTTTTCTCTGCTTCTGCCAGGCATGTACTCGCTTATTATTTTTACTGTTAAAATAATCCTGCCTTTAAGTGTGCCTCCTATCAAAAGCCTGTTTTAAATGTGTCTCCTATAAATAGGCATCCATGTGCTATTGCTTTCCCACCCAACATCTATCTCTCCCAGCCCTCCCATTGTTCCCCCTTTCTCTTCTGAGAGAACTCTGACTTTGTTCAGTGGCTCCTCTCCTCCCGGTGACCCTCTGTTGCGGGAGTGAAGTTTGTTTGGCCAAAGCCAATCATGAAACTTCATTCCCCTTAACAGTGATTACTTTAGGCATTCTTTTTATATTCATATATATTCTTTATTGATTTTTTTTTTTACAGAGAGGAAGAGAGAGGGATAGAGAGTTAGAAACATCGATGAGAGAGAAACATCGATCAGCTGCCTCCTGCACACCCTCCACTGGGGATGTGCCCGCAGCCAAGGTACATGCCCTTGACCAGAATCGAACCTGGGACCCTTGAGTCCGCAGGCCGACGCTCTGTCCACTGAGCCAAACCTGTCAGGGCTAGGCATTCTTATGTCTAGATTTTCCAATCCAGTCTTTTTACCTAAAGGAACGTCCTCGGTGTTTCTGACACTGTAGAAGGCACTCCCGTCCTGGCTTTATGTGCCCTACAGTCATTTCACTGGGGACTCGCCTTGTGCTCATGTCAGAATCCCACCTGGAAATTCCCGAGGCCTCATCTTAGGCCACTCACGTGTGTTTTCCTCAGACCCTGGTTGTACATTTAAACACTGGTTCAGTAGGTATTTTGCGAGTATTTACCATTGGCCATCAAATGTGCACTGAGGATGTAGTGGTGGCAAAGAACACAGTGGTTTACATTGTAACTGGGAAGACAAAGTAAAGAAATAATCAAATTAACAAATCAGTAGCCAGTGTGGGTCAGTGGTTGAGCACCAACACAGGAACCAAGAGGTCACCGGTTTAGTTCCCAATCAGAGCACACACCCAAATTTCAGGTTACGATCCCTAGTAAGGGGCATAATGATGTCTCTCTCTCTCTCTCTCTCTCTCTATATATATATATATATATCTTTCTCCCTTTCTCTCTCTCTAAGAATCAATAGAAACATTGTTTTTAAAAAAAACAACAAATAGCTAAACAAACTAATGTTAATAGTATGCTTTTGTGTATCATTAGGCAGCCTATTATCAAAAGAATATTAAGGACAGCAGAATGAATACTCCATTTTTCTTTCCCTGAAGATGGTTATATAGTTATTGAATCATTCCTTTGGGGGTAAAAATAATTTTCAAGTGAAAATGTGTTTTAGACTCAAGTCTGCTTCCTGGCTCCTTTAGGAATAAAGTATGATTAATGTAAGGGCTAGTGGTTTTGTTGACACACACAAAAAGTTCCTTTTTGTACTTTCATTAGGTAATGCAGCTCTTAGGAAAGATAGAGGCTTCCAATTCTGAACAAACCTCAAATTTAAAGATGATCCAAGGGGATTATCGCCTTGAAATGAACCTTTTGGAGTTCAAGTAAGTAAATGGAAGATATTTAATTCTGTTAAATGCATTCTAAAGCATTTTGCCTAATGAAAGCATTGGCATTAAATAAAAACCTATCCCAAAATATAAACCTGGCCAATAAATAAAGCAACGAAACTGATACAGAGAATATTTTCACTAAAGTAACTTATGCAATATTCATAATAAAAGAAAAAATATTAATTTCATCATTCTTTGTTTGCATCAGATCTCAACTGAATTGATATACTCACTCAGATCTTTCCTATAGAGAAATTTTAACTTATCATCAATTGTGTATTAAAATGCCTCACCGTAAAGCACTATTGAATAGACATCGATTGCACATGATTGTCAATTAATTTTTAAGACAACTTTGAGCCCAAACCAGTTTGGCTCAGTGGTTGGAGCATCAGCCTGCAGACTGAAGGGTCTCAGGTTCAATTCTGGTCAAGGGCATGTACCTTCGTTGCGGGCACATCCCCAATAGGAAGTGTGCAAGAAGCAGCTGATCCATGTTTCTCTCTCATTGATGTTTCTGCCTATCCCTCTCCCTTCTTCTTTGTAAAAAAGCAATTACACACACACACACACACACACACACACACACACACACGACAACTTTGATTATAAGAGCATTTTAAAAAGACTTTTCTAAGATTTTTTTTTTCTAAGATCCTCTACTTGTAAATTGAGCTTTTCCCTTGTGTAATGGAGAAAGCAGTAAAGGAGACAAGAATTCACATATATTCAAATTTCTGGTCTCCATATCCTCAAATCTTTGCTTGTTTAAATGGCCACATTTCCTGGGACTCTGGTGCAGGCAAAGGAGCATTCTAGTCACCCCACTAATGCTGCCTTACAGCCCCCTCCACTAATCTTGTTCTTTTTCCGGTCTATCTCACATCACTTGGATTTAATGCCTTGACCAAATCTAATAATCTAGTGTTCTCATAATACTCAGCTTGCTCCATTTTCCCACCCCATCTCTACCATATTTTAAGCAATCTAAGTACCACTGACTATAAGATGTACTATATATTTTTGCACCTCTGTGACATGAAGCTAACAATTAAACCACAGTACACCTAACTTTAAAACACCTCACAATTTTAGAGATGTTAATTTGGGAAATGTGTCATAGGAACAGTACTTATAACTAAAACTTAGAGAAGAAAATGTCTTGAGTAAAGGGAAAACACCCACTTCATTCATACCCCAAAAAAGCATATTATGTTCTTAAGACCTAGCACAATGATAATGCTCAATAATTATCTGTGTGGTTGCTTCATCTAATTCCTTTAGCTTTGAATTAAGATAAAGAGAATTGTCCAAAGAAAAATAGAACAGTAAACCACTTCTAGAAGTACAGTTTAAGAATTGATTTTACTGGGGGAGAATGGGACTTATATTCTGAAATGGAAGACTGGCTTAGAGAAATGAAGTGTGTTAACAAACAGGAAAGGGTGAAAGGCAATGTTTGGATCTAGGGCTACGTGCTGTACTGGGGACGCTGTGTACTTCCTCTGTCTTTAGTCTTGTGGGAAATTGGCTTATAGACAAATAATCTAAGTAGTTAAATCTGAATGTCGGCAGTTTTTGTAATAGTGTAAACTTGAATCTCTCACTTGAAATAATGAAGTTTTAAAATTTCATTAGGATTACTGTAGGTTATAGTGAGTTTATAAACCAGATTTTTCACTAGGCAAATATTTATCTGTTCTAATGAGCCAATTACACAATTGAGTCTTTTTTATTTAAACTTCCTCCATCATTTTTAAATTAAAAAGTAATCCCATTTGACCCAGTGATCCCACTTCTAGGAATATATTGCAATAAATCTGAAACACCAATTAGAAAGAATATATGCACAGAGTGCTCATAGCAGCTAAGATTTGGAAACAGCCTAAGTGCCCATCAGCAGATGAGTGGATTAGAAAACTGTGGTATATCTACACAATGGAATACTAGGCTACTATAAAAAAGACATTTGCAACAGCATGGATGGACCTGGAGAGCATTATGCTAAGCAAAATAAGCCAGTCAGAGAAAGATAAATATCACATTATCTCACTCATATGTGGGATATAATGAACAACATAGACTGATGAACAAAAATAGATCCAGAGACAAAGAAACACTGAACAGACGATACAACCTTAGAGAAAAGGTGGGGGGGGGGGTGAACCAAAGGACTTGTATGCATACATATTAGCATAACCAATGGGCATGGACACTGAGATGGTGGGGGCTTGTCCTGGGGGCGGGAGGGGGGCAGGGTGTTAATCAGGGAAAGTATTGTTTATAATACTTTAAACAATTTTAAAAATATGCATTCATTATAACAAACACAATGAAATAAAAATTTAAAAAGAATTCACCATTTCAGCTTTTTAATGTAATCAATGCTAACACACCTTCCTCCTTTTTAATATAAATACAGGATGTCCCAAGAAATGTATACACACTTTGAATAATTATTCATTCCAATGGGTTAAATCTGAAAAGAAAGAAGCATCAATTGAGCTATCATCTGTTAACCATGTATACACTTTTTGGGACGTCTTGGGTATAACAGAAAGAGGATGTTTTGTGTGTGTTTATATGTATGTATTAAATATATATTATATGTAGATATAACATTATTCATATATATAGAGA
This sequence comes from Vespertilio murinus, assembly GCA_963924515.1. Lineage (NCBI taxonomy): Eukaryota > Metazoa > Chordata > Mammalia > Chiroptera > Vespertilionidae > Vespertilio > Vespertilio murinus. The sequence continues at coordinate 50,615,331 of OZ004705.1, forward strand.
AAGCATGAAGTTTTTGTTTGTTTTTAAATATATTTTTATTGATTTCCAAAGGAAGGGAGAGGGAAAGATGAGAATCACTGATCAGCTGCCTCCTGCATGCCCCCTATTGGGGATTGAGCCTGAAACCCAGGCATGTGCCCTGACCTGGAATCAGTTCATAGGTCAAGGCAAAGCCACTGAACCCCACTAGCCAGACAAAATCATTTTTAAAAAATTAATTCTAGACACATTACCGAATAATTTACTCTCAGTACATCTTGGATCTCTCTCTAGATCAATGAATATTTTTCAAAGCTGCATAATATTTTAACTTACAGAAATGCCATAATTCATCCAATCATTTATTTTATTGATAGGTTTTTTCAATTCATGGTTACCATAAACAAACAGAAAATTATTGTGTGTATATATCCTTAGATAACCTTAGATATAGGTGCTTTTGTTTCTACAAGCAACATTCCTAGGTCAAAGATATTATGTATTTATCAATTTTTATAAAAATGTAGCAATTTACACTCCCACCAGCAGAATATGAGCAGATCTTAACATTCTTACCAACACTGAAATTTATCTTTTTTTAATAGTTGCCAATTAAAGAATGGAAAACAACATCTTCTGTTTAATTTGCATTCCCTTCACAATTTTAATTTTCTTTGTGCATTATCCATTCTTATCATTTGTCAAATTTTGTTTTGTAACTTCCATCATTTTTAAATCATGTATGGCATTCATTTACATCAGGGATAGTCACCTTTAATGGAGATATGCATTCAAATGCATTTTCCTGAACAAGCATGTGAGACAGAGATAGCCCCCCCCCCTTTTTTTTTCATCAGAGCACTTGTCAAATCAAAATAGACGGTGCATAAAATTTGTTTTTCTTTTTTTTTTTAAGTGTTTCTGATCAAAGAAATTAAAAGCATGTTAATAACACTGAAGGGTAAGTTTAATTTTCCCATTTGAAAATTTAATAACAAATTCAAGTTTAATGGTCAACTAAATCTATTTTATATTGAATTTAGGTCACCGTATTGTCTAAAAGGTTTGCTAGTGAATTCCTGGGACTTTGGCACTGATCACTAGACCAAACAAAGGTGACACGCAGGCTCTGTAATTCGAACCCTGCATTGAGCCTCTTTTTTCCAGAAGGGTCTTAGACGGTCAGCTAAGTTATGACCTAAGCCAACAGCTTAGTGCTCACAGAGCAAGTCTGGGCCATCCTGAAACGCAGCTGTCTCTTAGGGCAGGTTTGGCAGAGACGGCATCTACCAGTCACTCCTCTGCATGGCTCCTACTGCCGATGCTGTCTAGGTGATAGTGATTGATAAGAAAATAAATAGTATTTGTCGAATCTCAGAGAGAAGGCAGGGGTGGGTGGTGGGTGGGAAGAGATCAACCAAAGAACTTGTATGCATACTAGTATGTGCATAACTCATGGACACAGACAATAGTGTGGTGAAGGTCTGGGGAGGGGATGCAGGTTCTGGCTAGAAAGTGTCAATGGGGGAAAAGGGAGATGTCTGTAATACTTTCAACACTAAAGATAATTATTAAAACAAACAAAAAAACAAGCAAACAGTATTTGGTCAATGAAACAAATGTATAGATTTGATCTTGAGACTTTAACTGTAAGTTCTACAATTACAGAATAGTCATTTTCACATGATAAATCATGTCTGGTATGTTAGGGAAAATCTAAGGAAAGAAAAAGATATAAACTTTTACTTTATCCTTTTTGTCTTTCAAGGAAAATGCTATCTAAAGAATGCTTTTGTAAACTACCGACAGAGTTTGACTTCTGATTGTTACCAGAAAAATGAGTCTCCAATTACAGGCAAAACCTTGGGATGAAAGAATCACAAGTAGTGATTCATTCTTTATGGCTTTACTTAAATTTCAGAATTTCAATTACTGACATGTCCTTCCAGAGATATTACTTGGGCACATTGGCTTTCAGAGGGATTTTAATATTGTACCTGTGATGAGAGTAAATGCTTTCATTTTATTTTCACACTAAAGGTGAGCCGTGAAGGCTGGCTTCTCAATTGTAAATCCTCCTCCTTAGGATTTACCTAAGGATTTACCTCCCCTCCTTAACCGTTACTACTTATTAATGTTTCCAACAGAAACGGGAAGGAAAGATCAAAATCAAAGACTAGATCTTTATTTTTTTAAATATATTTTATTGCTTTTTCACAGAGAGGAAGAGAGAGGGTTAGAGAGTTAGAAACATCGATGAGAGAGAATCATCCATCAGCTGCCTCCTGCACACCCCCTACTGGGGATGTGCCTGCAACCAAGGTACATGCCCTTGACCGGAATCGAACCCTGGACCTTAAAAGACTAGTAGATCTTTAAATAGCTTGGCAAATCTATGGTTTATTTGTGAACAGCCCTGATAAAAGGTATTGAGTGAGGGGGGGAAATTGCTGATTTGTTGATTTATTTAGCAACTCTGTATTGAGCACTTTCTATATTTCTAGCCATTGTTCACAGCCATGAACAAGGTAAAATTCTTGCCCTCGTGGAACTTAGGTCCTAAGGTGTCTTTTTCAGGAGAGCTAGAGAGGCATATACATGCAGTATATGTCCAGCATGCTTTAAGCAGTTTCCAGCGATAAATATCACACACTGTTATCTGTGTAAATTTTTTCCTAAAGACATTAAAGTAACTGTTATTTCAAGCCACAGAAATATGAATATTTTGAATGTCAACATGCATTATTCCTGCCCATCTAATATTTCGCCTAGTCTGAAAGGGAATTTGAAAAGGACATCTCACCAAGAGCAAGTCACATACAGAAACCGCTCGCCAGTCCCTATCCCCCACCCCACCTCTTCTTAGTCATTCCAGATGTGGCTGCCCTTTCTGCTCACACCCTCAGGCACTCCACAGTGACTTTTCAAATTGATGATATAGCATTCCAACCCCCAGGAGTAACTCAGCACCACTTCAAGCCCTCCCGCTACCCTGCCAGAAAGAACCCACTCTGAGACCCATGGGTGGCAGTGGGCACTTTACTGAAGATTTCACCAGAGACAGAAAAGACAACCAAGGAACACTCTGCTTCCCCAAAGTCCTCTGGAGCTCTGTTCCTTCCCCCTTCCCCTTCCCCACCTCCGCCTTCTCTCTGCCCATTTAAACCATGTAGGGCCTGTCTGGCCCGGCTCCTCTCCCAGCCTCCTGGTGGCCTGTGTGGAGGAGCGATTCCCTTAAGCTTAAAGCACTAGTTAAGCATACAATTAGTTAAGTATACTAGTTAAGTATACTAGTTAAGTATACAACTAGTTATGTATACAATTAGTTAAGTATACTTTACTAGTGCTAAGCTTAGAGCACTAGTTAAGTATACATTTTTACCTATACCCCAAAATTCTAGTTTAGCACTTCTTAGTTGGGATTCAGGAATCTGTAGTTTAACAACTCCACCAGGTGATTCTCATCATGAGAGAAGTTTGGGAAACACTGTTAGCCAATGTGCCCACAGCTGAGACTTGTTTCCCAAACTTTCTAATAAATTTTAAATAAGATATTACATTTAATGACATGTGAAGAGAATAAGACATTTAGATTTCAGCACATATAGACGACAACTATGCTCCTTTGTTTTTTGTTTTTTGGTGTTTTGTTTTTTTTAACAAACAAGCCATGCTGGTTTGTGTCATCCATGGTTGCTTTCTGGCTGCAATGGCAGCAGAAGAGCTCAGCGGTTGCAAAAGAGACGGACCAAAAAGCCTGAGATATTTGCTGTGACCCTTTACAGAGGTTGGCAGCCCCTGCTCCCCAGCCCAGGCGCCTCAGCAAAGCATCGCTTCCAGACACACGCCTGGCCCAGGGCTCCGGGAGGACCCGCCTGGGGCACGTGTTTGTCTCCGGGGCGGTGTGACCGGTGCGCGGGCGGGGGCGGGGCTGGGCGCCGCTGAGGGCTCCCTCCGCCCCACGCCACCCCTTCGTCACCCCTTCGTACTCGCCACACACACTGACCCTCATCATCTGAAAACAAAAAAAAACAAAACCACCTACGCATTTTCTTCAGTACTGACATTTACTTACTAACATAAAGCAAAATGTCTCCCTTAGACTGAATTCGCTTTCAAATAACCTGTATGATGAAGTGGAGAAAAATCAAAAAAAGTCAGAAAGCCAGCACTTGAAGTACGAGAAAGAACAGGTGGGCCACATGAACTCGTGTCTGAAGCTCCTGCAGGAGAAACTGGTAAGGAGCCCTTCCTCCCGGAGCCGGCTGGGGTCAGCCTCCTGGGGTCAGCCTCCCGCCGCCTGGGGTCGGCCTCCCGCCGCCTGGGGTCGGCCTCCGCCGGGTCTCCGAGGCGCATCCACATTCGGGCAACCTGGGTGCCAGCAGCCCGCTCTGGGGGCCCCTTGGCTAGGCCCCCCCATCCCTGTTTGCCACTCCCCAGGTCTGCTCACAAGGAACCAAAAAAGACGATTCCGTGTCCAACCCAGAGCCGGGGCATCAGACAGGCCCGGGCGGGGCTTGGACACAACAAAGCCTGAGAGAGACCGGCGCCTCTCCCCGGAGCCGGGGCCGGAGCGGGTGGGAGGTTTTCAGACTCCTTTTCCAGCTCAGCCCTTGGGGAGAGCCTCCCGCTCCGCTTTGTGGGGAGGGGTGCAGCCTGGGGGCGCCGGCGCAGGGCTCCCCTCTCCCGCTCCGCCAGCAGGTGCCCAGGCTGGGCCCCCGGTGGCTGCCTGATCTGCAGGCCGTTCAAGTCTGATGTTTCTGGAACTTGGGGAGAAGGGCTGTAGGCAGCCCCGCAAATAGGGCTCCTCCCTGCCACCTCCCCCGCCCTCACCCCCCAGGTTTGTAAGTACTGTATTTGCCGGCGTATAAGACGACTGGGCGTATAAGACGACCCCTAACATTTCCACTCAAAATACAGAGTTTGTTATATACTCACCATATAAGACTACCCCCCACTTGGAGGCATATTTTTCAGGGCCAAAAAATCGTCTTATACGCCGGCAAATACATAACCGGTAGAGACAAGGTCCAAGAGAGAGAGAAGCATTACAGCTTTCTCCCTGACCAGGCCCTGCAGCCCGGTGGGCCCCGGTGTCCTACCTGAGTCAGGCAGACCTCCACCAGCTCTGGGCGGCTCTGGGCGGCCACAGGCTCCCCTGCAGGCAGAAGCTCTGGCCTCCACCCTCCGGAGGCAGGAGAACCAAAGGGGTCCAGCCCGTCCTGCTCCCACATTCCCTCCGGGCAGCAGGAGGAGCAGAGAAGCTAATTGGGCTGCTGCACGTTAGAATCACCTGGAGCACCCTTCACCGGGACCACTGGGGGCTCATCAGGGGCCACTTAAACCAGAATAGGGGGCGGGGGAAGCGTATGCTCCAGGTGATTCTAATCGACAGCCAAGCGGGAGAACTGAAGCTCAGGACTCAGGCCTCTAACGCTGAGGAACAGGTCCCAGGGGCACCTCAAGCAGAATCTAAAATGCCCTCCTTGGCCATCCCTGAACCCCAGACTGAAATTCCAGATCGCCCAGGCGTCTCAGCAAGGCCTCAGCCCTTTCTTTCCTTTTCCTCTGTAACATAGGGAGTTGCAGCAGCTACAAACGAACTAGGCCAAAGGGATGAACTCTTAGACTTGGGAATACAGTTTTAGATACAAGGGAACTTTGTTCCAATGTTCATGCTTAACATGGGGGGGGGGGGGGGAATGACTCCGTTAAAAACATTCTCTAAGCTGAGCTACGAAGCCGCATCGATTTTCTTGTCTGCAGTTTGACCGCGTGTTATCTTTCCTAGGAGAAGTCTGAAAATAAGATGGAAGAAAAATTACTGCAGCTTTCAAGCAAACTAGAGAATTTCATTAACACACACAAACAGGATGCAGAACTAGACAAAGTTAAGCACGTGGAGCATAAACTGTACAAGAAGATGAGCCAACTGGAGCAGCACATCTGGGATGAGTTAGAGAAAATGCAGAGTGAATATCAATCAGGTGAGCGGGTCCTTTGACTAAGTTAAGAACAACAGCCCCTTCCTAGCCGACCCCTCCGTTTTCTAGGTTGTGCTACTGGCTGGCAATTGATCCTGTCATCAGTGACATCCTTTTGTTTTAACCTGACTTTCTTAAATGTCCCATAGAATGCCAACATGTCATGGGAAGCTATACACGTTGAGGTTTTCTTTCTTTCTTTCTTTCTTTCTTTCTTTCTTTCTTTCTTTCTTTCTTTCTTTTTTACTCTCTAAAATCAGAGACTCATAGAATTGTTGGACCTGTTAGGTCCTTGGGGATCATCAAGACGTGGCTTGTGGGTATATCATGACACAAGAGGCCTAAATCCAATGCTCCGCATTGAACTTGCAGGTAACAAGCCTGGACAGATGTCAGGTGGGAGCCCTGATAGTTAGACTTTAGTGGGGAAGATGAATGAACGGAGTCCAGAATAATGGCTGTCTTTCTTCTTAAGGAGGCAGCCGTGTCAAGCTGAGCTAACATCAAAAAGGGTTCATTTGAAAGGCTCATCTAATTTGTCAAAGCGAAGGACGGACGAGGATAGGTGCTGTGGGGCAGCCATCTGCCTCCAGCCACAATTCTGAGGGAATTACCAGCATCCAGAAGTTTCCCTTTGTTATAGAAAGCCCCGCTCACTTTCTGTCCTCTAGATCTCAGAGAAGTGTACGTCAAGTCTACCTAATTTTGATCCTGCCTAGAGGTGCCTTGAAAGTATCATAGAAAACCATCATGGTCTCAGTCTGCCAGATGTGGCTGGCATATAAGTGAAATTCTCTGTCTGGAAATCTGACCCTCGCCACCTCTCCCTTCAGCTCCCACTGCAAATCAAAATAATGAATTATCTGGTCAGAAATCATGTCCCAAACATAACTGACTCTTCTTTAGGGCTCTGCTTTCTACTTAACTACCAAAGGTTTAACTTTATTCATTCCAGTAGTAGAACCACAGCATGAGCTCAAGAGGGGTATGCCAGCTAAGTGTTGGCAATCTCTGCATGTTGATAAGTGGGAGTTTAGAAACCAAGGACTCCAAATTAACGATTTGCTCCCTTATGCCTTTAATATAAATGTGTGGAGAAATAGCTGTGTGAAAGGCTCCAGCGAATAAGAAATGGGCTAGCGCTAACCGGTTTGGCTCAGTGGATAGAGCATTGGCCTGCGGACTGAAAGGTCCCAGGTTCAATTCCGGTCAAGGGCATGCACCTTGGTTGTGGGCAAGGTAGGGGGTGTACAGGAGGCAACTAATTGATGTTTCCCTCTCATCGATGTTTCTAACTCTCTGTACCTCTCCCTTCCTCTCTGTAAGAAAATCAACAAAATATATTTGAAAAACTAAAACAGAAATAGGCTATACCTAAGAAGCTTGATATCTGGCAGGTAATGGCCATGAGAAATTAGACTTTAACAAGAGATATACAAAGTGCTGGGGGGTAAGGAGGGTGTGCAGCAGCTGGTGGCCACTCTTCAGGTCCCTCACACACACAAGTTGATGTCAGAGAAAGTTTAAAATCTCATCTGAGATTTCAAAGGTCTTCACCTTCAATTTGGTAACAAGAATAAAAAAAGAGAGATCACCCAAATCTCTTTGTCAAATTGTACAGAAAGAAAACTATTTTAAACTTCTCTCTTGAAATATAGAATCATTTCATTCTGCAGTATATTTGGGGGGAAGGAAACAAAGGAATTGAATTAAAATTCCACAATGAAGCAGATACAAGTTGAAACACTATTGTTAATGCATCTTCATGACATACCCAAAAAAAATGGTTACAACATTTTTAGACTGGTCTTAATAAAATGTAATGTGCTTTGAATTAAAAAATGGTCAATTAAAAAAATGGTCAATTATGGACTGCTGATTAACCATTTCTGTAAAAAACAAAAGTTCCAGTGCATTGTTTAAGTGTACTCATATCTTCTTCCAGGATTTAAATCAACTCATGACTCCCTTAGTTCCCTCCAACAAATACAGAAAACAAAGATGGATTTAGAGATACGTAAAGTACATAAAGACCTAAAGAAATTACACCGTAAGATAGTTGATCTCCAGGAAGTGTGAAACTTTCCAGTCTTCTTTTCCACCAGCCAATGGAATGGTTTGTTGATAAAAGTTGAGAAGAAGAAAGTTAATATCTGAGATGTTTATTGCTTCCTCTGTCTCTGTATTTCTTACCACCTTTTTAAAGGAGATGAATGTATTAAAAAAAATCCAATAAAGCAAAGAAGCTGTATGAGGTTTTCATTAATTTAAAAAGTAATGACTTTTTACATACATGCATTTTTATTTACCTATATAAAAAAAGATCAATCTACATAATGTAACTGAGTGAAGTAGGGCAGGTGTAATACATTAAAGAATGTCAAGAACTGTGGCAAGCCAAAACCGGTTTGGCTCAGAGGATAGAGTGTCAGCCTGCGGACTGAAGGGTCCCAGGTTCGATTCTGGTCAAGGGCATGTACCTCAGTTGCGGGCACATCCCCAGCAGGTGTGTGTGTGTGTGTGTGTGTGTGTGTGCAGGAGGCAGCTGATTGATGTTTCTAACTATCTCTCTCCCTTCCTCTCTGTAAAAAATCAATAAAATATTTTTTTTTAAAACTGTGGCAAATTGGAGACCACTTGCCCTGTCTAAAAAGCATAGCCACTATGCAGTTCCTATTCATTATGAGCATATACATAATCCATTATTGCCCAAAATTTCATTTTTCAAGAGAAACCAGAAATCTGGGTTTTATAGATGTGGGATCCCTGTCTAGAGTGCACCAAGTCTCTCTGAGCATAGGAATCCCAGTCAGGATGTTCAAGGCTAATTTGCTATACGCAGGTGCAAAAGCAAGGGCCCAGCAAGCTATACGCTGTGCAGGTGTGCCTTTCTGTATATGGCACAGAGCCTCTTTTGTTTGAGCTTGTGAGCTTGTGTATAAGTTGCCACTGACCAGCCTATTGCCGGCTGCTTTGCTTGTAATAAAGCCTGTCCCATTTGCCTGCTTGTACCTGCGTGTTCCTTCAGTTTCCCAGAAGAGTCAAGTCCCTAGCTGAAGAGCTTGCCCCTGACAATATGAAACCTCTCCATTTATAAGCATTCACAACAGTTGGCCCTCCATATCCATGGGTTTTGCATTGGTGGATTCAACTAAACTATGGGCAGAAATAGCCTCCTCACCCTCCAAAAAGAAATTTCCCAAAATGTTCCAAAAAAGCAAAACTGGAATGTTCCATGCACCAATGATTATGCTGAATCCATGAGAATGAAGTAATGTGTAAGCATATCCTACTGTAGTCTATATGCAAATATAGGTTACGTGCAAATACTATACCATTTTATTTAAGGGACTTGAGCATCCTTGAATTTTAGTAACCTCGGGGCTAGGGGCTGGGAGGGTAGTCCTGGATCCAGTCCTCCCTTTCCCACTCTGAGGGTACTGAGGGATAATTATAGTCCCTAAACTACGAGGGAATGTCTGTGAGCAGATACAGTCCATGGGTTGTCACTTTGCAACTTCTGACCCAGAGATTTTTGTTTTCCAGCAATCCCAATATTTGTAGCAGGTAATATCAATTCATTGTACTCAATACGTATCAGAATTATGAGCAGCTAAGAACTAACTCATTAAAAAAGATAGAATACAGCAATTTCCATGAAAAACATCCAACATGATTTAATCTAGGTGCTATATTTAAAAGCACTTCAAAAACACTAGTTTCCTATAAAATTAAATCGTGTATGACTTCTAGATATGTTCAATGTAGAGCCTGGTATTAGTAAAATTGATGGCAAAACTATTCATGTTCTGCACTAGAACAAGGACTAATTTCTAACCCCAAAGTTTTTCGTAACCTTGGCAAGGGCACCTTTGCTTGCAGATACGTGGTCACTAAAGGGTGTAATGGGAACACCTGGAAGAGCCATTTGGCGTAAGAAAAGGATCCAACTGGAAAGCCCTAAGGTATACGTAGGCATCAGCCCAGGGAAAGGGCTGATGATATCGGTAGACGTGGGGGTTCGGGTGGAGCAGCCTGAGCAAAGACCTGGTGACCAAGACAGCGGCACACATGCCAGGAACGTCCCTAAAACTGTACACACAGCCTTGGAATAATGGTAAAGGTAGTGTTTATTAAAATACTTTTCATTTTCAAAACTGAGCTATCAGCTGTTAAACTGCATACACAGTGTTGGGGGGATACCCTGTGTGTGCCAGAGGGTGAAGTGCGTGTGGTGAAGATTGGGGAAGAATGGGGGAGTGCACGGTGAAAGAGAAGGCTGTGGAAGGTGGAGGTGAGGGTGGGGTGTCTACCACAACAGGCCATCTACCCCATATTGAAGAGCATGGGCTCTATCTTCAGAGCCCAGACGAGACTTCAAAGGATTTCCAAGAGGAGGATGGCATCAGATTTGCATTTGAGAGAGATCTCTCTGGTTGTAATGTGCAGAAATATTACAGACACTGGGAGAAGCAAACCTGGTTGGAAAGGAGGGAGAGGGTACAGGAGGAAGAGGATAGTGAGCTCAGTTTTAAACGAATTGATTTTGAAGTATCTGGGTGTGTAAGTGGATATGTGTAGTGGTGAGTGAGAGAGAAACACTAGGAGCATGAGAGAAAGATCTCAGCTGAGGATTTTTTTTTCTTTTTCTTTTTTTTCTTTTATTTTATTTTATTAAGGTATTATCTGTGTACATAGCTTACCATTGCCCCCCCCACCTCCCCTTTATGCCCTCCCTCCCCAGAGTTCTGTGTTCGTTGGTTGTACTTATGTTCATGCATACCAGTCCCTCGGTTGTTCTCCTATCTCCCCCAAGGTCCCCTTCCCCTCCACGCTGTCATTTGACAATCTGCTTGTTTTATGGTGACCATCTTAGGACCCCATGAATAGAATCCGCTCCTCATTTGGCAGCTCACCTGGGGCACATGGCCCCCTGGGACACACGGCTCACACGGGGCACTCGGCCCCCTGGGACACTCGGCTCACCCGGGGCACTCGGCCCCCTGGGACACTCGATCAGCTGATGATTTAGTACAGAAATGGTTGTTGGAGTTACGGGTGAGGAAGGGATTGTCTGGGGTCACGTGAAGGAAGGGGACATAAAGACTTCAGTGAACAACGGAGACTCGGGAAGAACTCCGGGGACAGCAGACACTGAAAGGACAGGCGGAGGAGGAGCCATGAACCCCCAGGTGAGTACGTGTAGGCAGCACTGACGGGGGGACAGTGTCGTCTGAGGGTTTCAGGCTTCCGTGGGAGTTTCTGCTACCTGATGATGCCAACAATCAACTTGCAGTTCTACCGGTGATACTTTAAACCCTACTGACCCTGTAAACTCGAAAAGTTGGGTAAACCACACAACTCAGCAGGCAATGGTTGTAATGCCTTCCTGAGTTCCTTTCCAAGCCATAAAACAAGTGCATCTCCTTCCACAAAGAGAAGGTAGCAAGTCCTCCTGGGAGAAGCAGGACCATTGCCAGGGAAAATATTAGGTTGTTTTGGCCCTTACTCAGCTATCAATGCATAGTCATGAAATTTTCTAACTCCGTGGACTAAATTTCCATAACATCCTTGGCAGAATTCCGCTACTTCATTTTCAGAAGGTATTTACACATGATAAATGGTGTGAGTAAAAACTGAGTGCGCAGCAATATGTCATAAGCTGGATTTTCTTTTACAGTCCAGTAGACAAACTGAGAAAGCAGAAAAATAAAATAAACTTCCGTGCTTGGAAGTTTTGGAAGAGACTTGAGGTATAAAAGACTTGAGTTTAAAACCAGGGCCACCCGTCACTGTTTGTGACTTTGTTATCTTCTTTAACTTCAGAGTCTTAGTTTCTTCCTTTTAAAATTGGGGGGGATAGGTAGGGGAGGGGAGGGTGCCCTGGTTTGGTGACTTAGTCGGTTAAAGCATCATGGGTTTGATTCCAAGTCAGGGCACATACCTAGGTTGGGGGTTTGGTCCCAGGTCGGGTTGAATGCAGGAAACAGCTTGTGTTTCTCTCTCACATCAATGTTTCTCCCCCCCCCCCCACCCTCCCTTCTTCTCTAAAATCAATTAAAAAAATATCCTTGGGTGAGGATTAAAAATATGTGGGGATAAAAATACCTACCTTGTACATTATTGGAAGAATTAAGAAAACATTTATTGAGCTATTTTTAAGCACTGGATGAACTAACTTAATACTCCATACAGATGTTAGAGACGCAGAGACATTGGGTAATTATGCAAGGTTTCACTGCTAGTAGGAGATGGAGCCAGGATTTGAATTTGGCAATTCAGAGAACTACTCTGACTGGCGAACATTCTGCTACATTGTTTCTCTAAATATATGCACAGCATCTACTGCAGTGTCTTGATACCTAGAAGCTATTGCTCTTGATAAATTGTACTGATTAATAATCTATAATAATAAAAGCATAATATGCAAATCAACTGAACTGCTGAACAGTGAAATGACCGTCCGGACATCCTTCTGGATGTAGCCAGGGCTACGAGGGCTGAGGCTGCCAGGGCTCTGAAGGCCTACTCATGCACGAATTTTGTGCTTAGGGCCTCTAGTAATAAAACTTTCAAGTTTTATGGGAAAGACAAGTTCCATGGTACTCTTTGTCCAACTCCGATTAAGATCAGTATCTAGGCCAAAACCGGTTTGGCTCAGTGGTAGAGCGTTGGTCTGTGGACTGAAAGGTCCCGGGTTCGATTCCGGTCAAGGTCATGTACATTGGTTGCGGGCACATCCCCGGTAGGGGGTGTGCAAGAGGCAGCTGGTCGATGTTTCTCTCTCATCGACGTTTCTAGCTCTCTATCTCTCTCCCTTCCTCTCTGGAAAATATCAATAAAATATATATATTTTTTAAAAAAGATCAGTATCTAGACCAAAACTGGTTTGTCTCAGTGGATAGAGTGCTGGTCTGTGGATTGAAGGGTCCCAGGTTCGATTCCAGTCGAGGGCATGTACCTTGGTTGCGGGCACATCCCCAGTAGGGGGTGGAGACAGCTGGTTGATGTTTCTCATCAATGCTTCTAGCTTTCTGTCTCTCTCCCTTCCTCTCTATAAAAAAAAATCGATAAAATATATATTTTTTTAAAAAGATCAGTATCTAAAAATATTTGAGTTTAAAAGGTCCTTTTAGTATATATGAGAAGAAATACTTTGGTTTGCAATAATTCTAGGAGTGGAGCAAAGCAGAAAATGCAAAATATAGATTTCTCCTGGAACAAAATTTAAATGAGGAAATATCCCTCTACTTTAAAAGCACTTCTTTCCATTGTCTCTGAGAAGCGAGGCTAACAGCTGATGAAACATTATGGTCATTGACCGGAAATGGGCAAGATAAAAACCATTAGTATCCAACTCCCAGCTGCCTCTAGGAGAGTAATGCACTCCATTCACAAGGGAAACCTTCAGAGATGGACTTCAAGTGGGAGGCGTGCGAATGGTGCTGAACTGACCCCTGCAACCCCAAACCACTCCTACACCAAGCGATCTAGCTAGTCTTTATGCCTAGATTCTATCACCTAGGACTTAATGGCTTTTAAGTATTCACAACACCAACATAAAATCCTCAGAAACACACACACACCCATGAGCTGTTATGAGAATGCCTCCATAGGGATTAATTGGAGGGCAAGGTCTTTCAAAACCAAGAAAGATTTTAAAATTCCTAGACTCTAACAGCACCGATTCACTGGAAATTTCCTCTGCTTTAAGCATACTGTTTGGCAGCCCTCTCCTTTGCTAAGTAGGCTTAAATGGCAATGTTCAAAACACTCAGCATAGGTCTGCATGAAGGTCCTAGCAGTGATTTAAGGTTCAGAGTAACTGGACAGTAATTTGAAAAGAATGCAATAAACAAGAAGAGGATGTGTGCACCTCTATGTCAAAAAGAATTACCCGAGATAGTAGGGTAAGGTGTTTTTTTTCCATTCTTGCCTTTTAGAAAACCTAGATCTGAGGCTCCTGGAGGCCAAAACTAGGAAACAGTTAACTCTGATTGTAGGCCTGGAGCTAAGGGTAACCACTCCACGCCACAGGTAAAGTTCCCTTGTCAAGTGATCCACAGGAAGCGGATGGAGACCTAGAACTGAGTCCGAGCATTTAAGCAGAGGAGAACAGCCTGCTCCGGAGGCAGAGGCTGAGCGCTGTCCTGAGGGAGGGAGCAGGAGGGCTTGAGCACTGGCTGCACTAGCATCTCACAGCACGACTGGGCTAAGTCTACAACCCAGGCTTAAAGCACAGAATCAGTTTGACATATGTGAGGATAGGAAGTAAATGGGAGAATCATCATTGGATTAATCTAGTGGTGCACAAACCTGAATGGGCATATGAACCTCTCAGGTACATGCTTAAAATGCAGAGACCTAGGCCCCATCCTTAAATATTCTTATTGCACGGGTCTAAATGATGAAATATTCAGCCAAAGTTGGGAATTCATCAAATTAAAAGTAGTTCAACAGATTAACCTCCAAAGTAAAATTTAATTACAGAACATTATCAACTTATCTCACAAAGTAACATTGTGAAGGTGCTGGCATGGAAAAACTACATACATAAAACACAACCACACATTTTTGTACAATAAATAATATATGTAAATGTCTAAAAACATTTTTAAAACACTAATTCAAAGTAAGTGACATATAGTTTTTTCAAAAATATATAAATGACTTTTTGAAAAATTGAAATAAAATAAGTAAATGTGCTTTCAAAAATTTAAAATTATATCTGATATTGACAATATAAAGAAAATAAGACACTATAATTTTTTATTTCAGAAAATTCAAGTATTTTCATCATAATTGAAGAAATTACATGATCAATTATTGTCAGCATTATATTCCAAAAATTTCCATTCATTTTTTAAAAAATGTAGTCATACACCTGAATGTCTTGAATTATATAAACATGTCCATTAGCAATTTAAGACTTACCAACACTTGTATCATGCTTTATTGAGGTCAACTACTAGTAAAATAGGTCATAAGATTATTTGTATTTTATTATGAGCTGGACTCTAAAAATCCATTTAAAAAAAAAACACCTAAAGTCTTCATTGTGCTAATTTGCTTTTGCATATTATTTAGAAAACGACTATTAAGGCTTTATTATAAGGGATCACACACAAAAAATCCTATTGTGCACCATGCAAAAATGGAAAAAATAATGCTTTACAAATAACTGTTGAATAAGGGAATCATGGTTTTTCCTCTTATTACAGACTTCTCAAAATCAAAGCTGTTTTTCAGATTAAAGTTACATTAGAGTTTGTGGAAAATGACAGCCTTAGTTTAAGAACTTAAACATTTTTATATTTTTTTAAAAAAGCAATGAATAACACATAGTTTTTAAAAAATGTTGCTTTGGGGAAGAGTATTGATTCATTATTTCACTCTAACAGCTTTTCTTTGCTTGCTTTATATAAAAAAAACATTGTTATGATGAGGACAGTTTTTGATTCAGGTCCAGTGCTCTTGTATCTCCATGAGTTTTGGCATTGTTTACCAGCACCTGTAGGAAATCACAAACAGGAACATTAATATTTTGTTCATTAACAGTATCTATATTTAGATCATAGAAGCCAAATATGCCTAAGAGCAGCAGGCAATATTAAATTACACAAAAAATGTGACTGTGTAAAATCTTTCAGTCATTTTTGCTGAAACAAATTATTCAACTAGAGCAAACATCAGAGATAAGCACAATTTATTCAAATGCTTACTTCATATAAATGCCAACATTTTGATTGTTACCACTGTCAGCACTGTATAAAATTAAAGGTTTTTTGGCAGCTTTGTTTACAATACTGTCACCTCTAAATACTTAGCCCCAAAGACCATTTATGCATAAAACTGTACAAATGACATTGCTCTCCTTTAAAACCACAAGTTAGGTTCTATCAAGAACCTTTCGATGATTTTCAGCAATTCCACAAAATAGAAGATTTAATTTCCTTTGATCATTCTACTATTAACAGTTTTTGGTTGTTCATTTTCAAACAAATGAAGAGACCGAGATTTTGCTCTACTCGCAAGGTAGCAAGGTAGCTCGCCATGGCATTACTCATGGTACAGTCAACAACATGAGCATCAACATATTTGCATCTGCTCCCTTGCCCTCCAGGAAGTCTCACGGGGGTGACATGAATGGGCATATAACTCCCCCCACACATTCTGTGGTGTATTACCAGAGGGGAACCCTGAGCCTAGGAGACTTGAGTCTTTTGTAACAGACAGTAAGCGGGCTTATCCTTTGCTCTGGAGGGAGAGACATCTTTGTCTCCCAAGGCTGTCACTACACATACACCCTTGAAAAGATAGTCTGAAACAAAGGCAGTCAGACCCTCAGCTCATAGGATGTTTACAAATGCAACAGACCCATGCATGGTGAACTGTCTCCCAAGATTCATACAAGTTCTTCCTTTCTGGTTTGCAATATGTTTGATTATAATGCCTTCATCCTAACATTGTTTTCATTAATATTTCTTTAATATTGTATGTTTCACTAAAATGCAAACAGTATTGCCCTAACCGGTTTGGCTCAGTGGATAGAGCTTCGGCCTGCAGATTCAAGGGTCCCAGGTTCGATTCTGGTCAAGGGCATATACCGTGGTTGTGGGCACATCCCCAGTAGGGAGTGTACAAGAGGCAGCTGAATCGATGTTTCTCTCTCATCGATATTTCTAACTCTCTATCTCTCTCCTCTCTGTAAAAAAGAAAAAAATCAATAAAATATATAAATAAATAAAGGCAAACAGTATTTTAAATACTGTTTATAAGATATTTTTATAAGCTTTTCATTAATCTTTATTGTGTTTTAAAAATTGCTGGCTGAAGTTCTGAGAATCTGAATACAATACATGTATGTATTATATAAACTATATTTTTAAAAAGAATTGTAGATATATGCATATGTTTACATATTTAGATACCAGAGTCATCCCCTAAGAAGTAGAGTAGAAATTGTTCCATGCATTTTATACAAAAAACAAGGTGTAGCAAAATAACTTTTCTAAAGATAATATGAATATACTACTAAATTTTGCTGCTTCTGAATGTATGTTGTCTACCTATTTGCTTCCACAGCAATGATCACAAGAAATACCACAACCAGCACCGAGCACAACTGTCTATCTTCTCTCCTGCTACATATCACAGGAGGAAGATATACTTCCTACAGGTCAAATCAGTAGTTCTCAGACAGGGATAATTTCAGCTCAGGCACACTTGGCATGTCTAGAACACAATCTTGGTTGTCACAAGTTGGGAGGAGGAGGGAGGACAGTGCTACTGGGATGCAGTGGTTAGAGTGGTTAGGGATGCTGCCAAAATCCTACAACGCAGAGGACAGCAACCCTCACCCCTCTTCCAACAAAGGTCCAAGATGATATATTCTGAATAAAATCAGTGCCTTACGTCAATGAGCTCGCTGTCATTTTTGGCATGTAAGTGCCTCAGTAGGTACCAACGTGCAGTTGATACAATAGATTTGGGATAGCCAGGCTGATATACCAGTCTCTCCAAAAGTCGCCGTGTCTCTCTGGGGAAAAAGATATTTACATTTAGTCCAAAGTATATACATTAATATAAAATACTTCATATACTATTCTCTCACACACATTATCTTTTTATTCTTTTGTAGACCAGTTGCTAATTATGAATTTCTTATACTTATAACAATAAAGTTAATAATGGTTAACATTTATACACGCTTGCTATGTACTATGTATGTCTAACGTTTTACATATATGGTCTCATTTAATATTCATAACCTTATAAGGCAGATTGCTGTTATTATTCCTATTAAGGCTCATTCCAAATAGAATAAAGAAAAGGTCACTATTTTATGAGCACTTCTGAGTGTTCTACCTCTAATAATTTTTTAAAATAGGCAGAAGATAAATAAATCAACAAATTATACATAGTGTAGAGTGGAATAAGAAAAAAATACTCAGCATCTATACTAGAGCCTAACTGTATACTATCAGGCTTTTAGTTTATGTTTTCCAGGATGTGTACAATGTGGGAACCCACGTAATAACAGACTGATTTACAACTGTGTTTTAATTTTTTCTTTCCTAATTTACTATGACTCCAAAGACTTCTATACTGGTAGAAGAAATATAGTGGTTACTCAGAACTGCTGAACAGGAGGATCTTCTAAGTAGCACTGGTTTGAAGCAGGAGGTAAAGAATTAGTCTTGAGGATGCTCTTACATAGAAACCACATAGTGAGCACACTGTTTTCTTAGACTGTATGTCTATCTGGGATGACTTTAGTGGCGATAAAAGTTATGAGAGGTACCAACAGAGATTACGAGGGAGAGGGGGTTAAGGCCCTTTAAGTAACCCACACTGAGCACAATCAAATCTAGCTTAAAACATTTTTTGTAAAATCAGTTATATAAAAATTGGCCATAAATGAATACTAATAGTGATGAAATTGCTGATCAGCCATATGTCTTAATTCTTCCTTCACTCCTATTCTGGGATGTTCAATGTCTCTGCCACAATCTATATGCATTAAGCACTATGTCTATACTACCTATTCTGTGCCAATAGTGTATGCTTCTAAACCCATGCTGCCTTGGGTTATGTGTGATATCAATTAGAGCTAGACACTATTCTTAGGATTTTGAAACATTCTTGCCTTATTTATCATCCATATCACCTTGAAGTTTCTTCTTCTTTTTTTAATGTTACCGTTTCTTATTTTTTAAATATGTTTTTATTGGTTTTTTAGAAAAAGAGGAAGGGTAAGGAATAGAGAGATGAAAATGTTGATGAGAGAGAAACATCGATCGGCTGCCTCCTACTGGGAAACTGGGTTTGTGTCTTGACAAGGAATCGAACTGGGGACCTCTTGGTTCATGGATCGACACTCAACCACTAAGCAACACTGGCTGGGCTAAGTAACTTTTTAAAAATTTATTTTGGACCCCATCCCCACCCTCCAATAAAAAGATGGCTAATTTTTATTTTAATCTGAGAAACTTTTTGATTTTCTAGATATAAAACTCACATTATTTATGTCTCTGCCTTTTCAATGTGTATTACCTTTTTCATGGTATACTGCCTTACAAAACTTATCTCAATCAGCCTTGAACTTGGATCTTTTCAGTTTTGTTTCTAGCATCCACATTATACAAGTGGCTCAACCTAAGACAGTAAAGAGCAAATTCCCAGGCTTTCTTCACTTGAAATACTGTCATGCCAAATCTCATATTCTGTATCTGCGTACCAAACTATATTTTAAAAACAAATGTAAAGCTTTATTTTCTTCCTTATTGGGTTACTAGAAACAGCCTTTCTAAAGTAGATGCAAATATATGAGTAATGACAAAGTTGTTAAACTCATTCTAAATCTTTCTTTGCTTTTCAGAAGGATTAAAATAAATATTTCTAAGGGGAAAAAGTTAACAAAGATTCTTCATACCTTGCCCCCATTTTGCGGTTGAACTGTAACAAAGCTTGTAAAAGGATAGCCAGTGGACAAAAGCAAAGCTTCAAGGCCTCAGTTGTAGCTTCCTGAACCAAGGATGGCCAGTGATCATTTGAAACGTTGGCCTGTAAAAATATAACACAAATATCAAATCAGAGCTTTTGACATGTTTATCTTAAAAGAATGCAATTCATCTCTCACTTACTGAATGCCTACTTATCCAAGTTGCCATGTAAATGCTATAGGGAGCACAATTGTACAAAACTATTGAGATCTGATCCCTGCCCTTAAGGAGCCACATAACAGAGTAGAATGGAATAAAGGAAAGTTTCAACCAGGAGATATCACTTAAAAATGATAAAATATTTGTTAAGGGAAAATGCACTATTCTATTATATAGGTGAATAAAATCTATCACTTACTAAGCCTATGGTCAACAAATGCACAAAACTAAATTTAACAAGTGATAAATATAAAGTTCCACATTTCAAAAATTATCTAAGGCGAGAGGAAGGGCTGAAATGAAATACTTGAATACATTACTGAATTATGCAGGAAGAAAAATGCATTTAAAAACGTTCATTAAAAACTCAATTGTAATCAAGATTTCATAATTACAGGTAGCTAGAATACAGATTTTAATGAGGTTAAAATGAGTCAATGCATAATCCATTTTAAAAAACTAAATGATAAAAGAAGAAGAGCAATAAACTTTGAGGGTAGTACAGGCAATAGTAATTTGTGTAATTAAGAAAGAGGAAGCTATAAAGATAATGAATTTGAAAATAAAGAACACAGGTTGTGAGGCATCATCTATAAAGACAGGAGCAATGAGACTTTGGGTACACCTGACCCCCCCCCCCCAAAAAAAAAAGTCAAAACCCATATTAATGTAATTATTCCGAATAGATTTTTTTCAAACAAAAACCACAAATTCACTAGCTGTTTTTATAATATACCCTATACATTCCAAGACTGCATATAAAGTATTCTGTAAAGTTAGCCCAAAGACTATTACATAAGGTAACTGGTATGCTAAGCAATATGATTAGAATGTATTTATTCTTGTCTCCCAGTATGTCTTTAGAATTTATTATATAAGGAAGATTTTTCCTCTGTTCCTAGATATAAATTTCAGTAGGTCCCAAAACTCCTACAGTCATTTTTCTTATACTGATTTATAAACACAATCTTAATTAGACTGTTCTCTTCTCTTCAACACTTCAATCTTCACTGACTAGTAAAGATAATATTTGCATCTCACTCCCATTTCCTCAGCACCCAGCTAGGAAATGGTTACAGGCAGCAGTAGATTGCTTGTTCATCTTCCCAAAGCTCCCACCTTTCCTTGCAATTGTGGTTTCAGGCCCATATACTAAAACACCAGAAGTCTGCATTTGACTGGTGCCACTGTAAGATGTTTAGCTCTCCAGGCCTAACAAATAATTAAAGCCTTTTCTCATCCAGACTTTCTTGGCTTTATCAGAGATTCCCAACTTCATGAGCAGTTTCTTACCTGCAGGACAGTTATGTCACCGCTGGGGCCCAGTGCAAAATAAAAAAGCAGGGCCTTTTGTTAAAAATGATTAAGAACTTC
Organism: Vespertilio murinus; assembly: GCA_963924515.1. Taxonomy (NCBI): domain Eukaryota; kingdom Metazoa; phylum Chordata; class Mammalia; order Chiroptera; family Vespertilionidae; genus Vespertilio; species Vespertilio murinus. The sequence continues at coordinate 50,636,332 of OZ004705.1, forward strand.
AAGAAGGCAACAGTAGAACATTACAACTAAACCAAGTGTGGAGCCCTGTGCAACTGCATAGGACACCGCCCCATGAAACAGGCCTGCTAATCTGAAGTTCCACTGACTTGGGTGAATGTTTGTTATTCCACTTAATCCTTTCACATCTTTACAATCTGGAAACTTCTAGCTTCCTTTCTCCTGAGATCTCATCACTCCCCTAGGTGGCTCTACTGGACAAGATCGAAGAGAACTCCACTCTACTCTCATACTTGGCATCACCCACTCCTGGCTCTGGGAAACTCCAGGCGTACAGCTGGTCCCATGCTGCTCCTTCGCTGCCTCCTGTAGGTGGACAAGTACTCCTACCCACCTCTGAGATTCACTCACTGCCGTTTACTCTCCCCCAGGGCATGCAAAACCCTAGCAACTTCCCAAAACCCTAGCAACTCTTTCTCTGTGCTACCACAGCGGATGGAGAGCCATGGCTTCTGAGGAATGTGTCAGCTACCTGTCCATGTGCTTTTAGACATGTGCCTTCAGGACCTCAAAGGTCAGACTTCAAGGCCTCCCTCTCTCTGACAACCCTTCCTTCCTCGTCTCGGTGGGCGTTTCTTTGTGGAAATGTGCCAGAGAGAAGATGGTGAAGGCATTAGGACTCTAGTGAAATGTCTTCACAATCCTTCTCCAGTTGCAATCTTCTAATCTACATCTTTCAGTTTAATACCCTATTCATACATACCACACATACAGCAAGCTGTTATAAAACAGTCTAATTTTAATATACCCCTCTTCTGCACACTGCTATCTAGCCACTATAGAAATATGGCATCTCCCTATAATAATTGTTGGGTGTCTAATCTTACTGATATAACTTACACTCTTTTAGTTTCACTTATTTTTTTGTTAATTAATAAAAATTATTTAGTGGTGTGCTTGATTTAGATAGTGCCTTAAGGTTCACAAAAACATTAGTAAATATTATGTTATTTGATATTCATAACAACTCTATAAGAAAGCAAAGCAGTTATTATCTCCACTATTAGAAAAAGAAAAAAAGTGAAGGGGGCAGACTCTAAACAACTTAATTGGCTGAATGTTTCACAGGTAATGAAAACCAGGAGCAAGATTTTTAGAAAAAGTACTTTTGTGGTGGTAGTTGAGCGTTGGGGCAGGTATATACGGCTATTACTAAACTGCAAGCTAATTTCCTCATCTGTAAAATAGGGTTATTGTGCATATTAAGTTAGTTAATATGTGTAAAGCACTATAACAACAGTGTCTATAGAGCACAAGCTAAGTGCTAGATATGTTTGCTATTATTGTTTTATTCCAGGTCAAATTTAATTTCCCAGCATTAATAACAAACAATAAAACAAGCACACCACTAAACAATTTATTAACTAAAAATAGTGTTAGACTAAAAGAATATATACTTCTCCAGTTCACATATTCAAGAGCATTTATAGGTGCTCTCTGTGGCTTCCATAGCTCACCAGCTACTAAGGTCACAAACAGACCTTTGTTAAATATAAACGTGGGACAAACAAAACAAAACATTTAGTGGTATACAATTACCATTAAGCACGATTTCTTTCCACCCAAATCACCTCAAACTGGCTACCATTATTATTTGTGCATTTATTGAAAAACCATTTATTGAGGAGCATTTGGGTACAAGACAGAGTGGTAAAGCAAGGATGCAAAGATGACCAAAATATGTCCCCTGACCTAAGGAACCCCCAAATGTGCTCTATAGCACCGAAGCTAAAAATGTCCTAATTCATATATTTCTTTGTCAAATTGTCTGGTTAAAACAAGTAAACAATATTGACAGGGGATTACTATTGTGAAAGTATGAGTGAATTCAGGCCTGCTTAGAACAATTTTTTCTAATCTTTTAAAACAAAACAAAAAAAAAGACAGTTTACCTTTTAATTGCAGAAGTAAAATGCATATGATAAAATATCAAAGGAAATAAAATAAAAATGATCCTCTACCATTCCTTAAAGACCCCCAGTGATATATTATCCAAAGTAACTTTTATATCTTTTATATAAAAGTATGTACACATATACACACAATGCATCAGAGATATATTCTCTTAAAAATATACACCACACCCTAATAAAATATCATACACCTTGTTTTGCAGTTTGCATCCCCACACATCCACGTAAATGTTTTTATCTTGAAGAGTTTTCCAAACTAGCATATAATACTTTTAGATTAATAAGCCTAAAATAGGATGTCAAGTAAAAAATTACCAGATATCCCTTTTACAGAATGTCAAATTGAACCGAGAAATGAGTGAAAATGTTAATTATTGGCATCTCCGTCACAGATGAGTAACTGGGTTAATTCTAACTTAAACCACCAAGAAAAAACATGTATATTCTACCATAATCTAACTTAAAATTGGAATCTTTGTGTTTTTTCTCCGAACACTGAGAAGGTTTGGCTAGAGTCTAAGGGTTTATGTTACTTTTATGTCCACAAGGAGCCCAAATACAAAGTTTATCAGGAAACCACACTAGAAAGCAATGAAACAATAGGAACTCACTAGGATATTATAATAGAAAAGGCTTTCACCTGAAAAATGAAAGAATCAATTTTCATGATCACAATTACAACATGGCCTTACCATGCAGACTTGTAATGCGAGCAGTGCTAGCCTCAACAGACTCGACAGCTTCCCACTCCAACTGCCCTGCTGGGATGCAACTTGTAGACTCTTCCTATAACACATCTCTGCAGCACCCATCATTCCTTGAGACTGATATATGTGTGCCAACCACTGAGAAACAGAAAAAAGAAGCACCCAAAAGGTTTTAGTTTAGAACACAATGTGATATTCTACTTCCAAGAAATTCAATAAGCTTTGATGAAGTTATGTTTTTTAAAATTATTGGTGAGTTTTGTGCCCAAAAACCAAAAATCCCAGGTTAAGAGAGGGAATAGTATTCAACAGGAAGAAATAACACTCCTATATTTGTATATACCTAATAACATAAAATTTATGAAACAAAAATTGACAGAAATAAAAGGAAAAATAGACAAATTCTTAATCACAGTTGGAGAATTGAGCACACCTATCTCAACAATGATTTTTTTTTTTAAAAAAAGACAAACATTAGTAAGGGTATAGAATATCCTATATAATAAAAGCCTAATATGCTAAGTGCCCAACCGTTTGATGTGCACTGACCACCAGGGGGCAGACGCTCTGACCAGTAGGTTAGGTTGCTGCAGAGGTCCAGCCAATCGGGACTGGGTGAGATGGGCCGGACACGCCCTGGAGCCCACAGTCCCTCCCCAGCTGGCCAACCTCCTGTGGTCCCTACCTGGCCAGCCGGCCCTGTTAGGCCCCAATCAGGACTGGGCGAAATGGGTCCCTCCCTGGCCCCAATCATGCACCGGTGGGGTCCCTCGACCTGACCTGCATCCTCTCGCAATCCAGGACCCCTTGGGGGATTGTGGGAGAGCCAGTTTCGGCCTGATCCCCACAGGCCAGGCTGAGGGACCCCACTGGTGCAAGAATCCATGCACTGGGCCTCTAGTTTAAATATAATGAACTAGCTTGATTAAATGAAATACTCAGAAGACTATACTCAGTAACTGCAGGATACATATTGTTTGCAAGAACCTTAAGAGAATAAAAAGTTAAAAGGCAAACACTCTCATGAATAGAAGTACAAAAATTCTAAACAAACATATTAACAAATGGACCCCAGCAATATGTAAAAGGAACATACCTATACTCTATGACCCAAAAAAGATGGATCCAAGGATGAACACAGCCAATATTAATCAGAATAGCCAAAAGTTGGAAATAATCCAAATGTCAACAGTAAAAGGAATATATATTATAGTATATTCATAAAATGAAATTTTAAAAACCTATAGCCACATGAAACAACTAAATTAATCTCCTAAATATGATGTTGAATGAAAGTAACCATATACAAAAGAATGCTCCATTAAGATGAGATTAAAAAACAGACAAAACTAGATAGAAGTGCTAGAATAGTAGGCCCTTTTCTTGCTTTGAAATGGGGGAGACCAAAAGTGAGGCATGGGAAAGGCAGGCAGGTTGACGGAAATGCTCTGTATCTTGATATAGGTAGAACAGCCCTAGCCAGTTTGCTCAGCGACGAGTGTCAGCCCACCGACTGAAGGGTCTGGGTTTGATTCCAGTCAAGGGCATGAACGTTGGTTTCAGGCTCAATCTCCTAGGGCCATGCTGGAGGCAACCAATCAATGTTTCTCACATAGAAGTTTTTCTCTTTCTCCCTCCCTTCCACTTGTGGTATTTTACATATTGTTTACACTTCATTCTTTGTGAATTATATGACAACACACACACACTATCTCTATCTCACAAGGTATTTTTACTTTTGAGAAAGAATATGAGTGAGATCATCAATATCCAGTTGACTTTAGTTAAGGTATCTTAATTCTCATATGGCAAACTTACTCTAAGAGAATAAAAGAAGCACCATTTTTCTTCAAGGATTAAAGAGGAGACTTAGCTATAAAAAATGTCATTAATCTTTTTAAGTAGGAACATGAAAAAGTTCACATAACAAAAGATCAGAATGCAAAACTACTGTAGTAAAATAAACTTCTATAAAATCTATATTTAAAAAAGCCCTTTTGAAACTTCCTCTGGGATGCAAAGGGAACTATAATCAATTGAATAATTATTGTGTGGTTTTTTTTGTATTTTAAAATCAATAAAAATAAAGCACATACTCATCACTGTGTATTTGTCATTGTGAATAACCAGAGTCAAATAAAGGGCAGAAAATCTGTGGATCCAGACATCATTCCTGAAAATAACTATTTCTAAAAGCACTAAATTACCACTGAAATCTTGGACATGAGTGAACTGTAAAGTAGCTTAGGAAAAACTACATATGCCCTCTAGAGGCAGAATTGAACATCATTATAGTAACCTTATTATAAAAATGTTTGAATGCTGAAACCAGTTTGGCTCAGTGGATAGAGCATCGGCCTGCGGACTGAAAGGTCCCAGGTTGGATTCCGGTCAAGGGCATGTACCTTGGTTGCGGGCACATGCCCAGTGGGAGGTGTGCAAGAGGCAGCTGATTGATGATTCTCTCTCATCGATGTTTCTAGCTCTCTACCCCTCTCTCTTCCTCTCTGTAAAAAAAAATCAATGAAATATATATATATATGTGTGTGTGTGTGTGTGTGTGTGTGTGTGTGTGTGTGTGTATATATATATATATATATATATATATATATATATATATATAATGTTTGTAATACTTTAACTCTCTTACATCTACCCCAAGGCAAAGATAGTATTTTCAGCATTATTTCAAATTAATAAAACTTATAATCAACAATTAAGAAAGTTTTAAAGTATTATAGCAATAGATCCAAAATTAGTATTCAACTTAGTTCCTTTAATCACAGCACCCTTTAAATCTTGAAAATGAGAGATTTATGGTGAGTTGAAAGGCAAGACAAATAAAAATGGAGCATATCCCTGACCTCAGCTAATTCAGAGTATTTTAATTCAGCGCTCATTGTGAAAAAGGAGAGGGTGTACCTGCCACGCTGGAACGGAGGTTGAGTTGGACATAACAGTTTTTTGTAGCTCTTCAAGGACAGCATCCGGGAGAGGCTTTTGTGATTCCAGGAGTGGTTTGCACTGCACTTGTCTCAAAAGTAAGATAACACCTGGCTGGTCAGGGTTACTTTTTAAATTCTAAATGTAAACCCCAAACAGAAATACATAAAATAGGTTAAAATAGGTTAAATGTTAAATGCGATAGGCAATTAGGCTATTCCCCATGTTGGGGAGTGGGAGGAGACTCTAAATTTGACCGTTTCTTATTAAAATTATAAACAACTGAAAAAGCAAAATAAATAAAACACTGAACTTTAAGTTCTGAATGTAAATGGTAGAACTAAGAATATATAAAATTAACAGTGAAGGCTAACACTACGCCTTATTGGAAGAAACAATGCTATGTAAAAAAAAGAGCTGTAATTTTTGTCCTTCTTGAACCTCTAGGTATTCATTTCATGTCCTTCCATCAGGCACAGACTTCATAACATTGGGAGTAAGAAATGACCCATGTACCCATTTACCAAGCATGTACATATATACATAAATGTACTGTATACATGTACATGCGTCTCCTTCCATATATACATATAAAAGAAGTTAAAGAAAGTTCTCTACCCAAATCCTCCCACTGTTGTTTTAAATATTTCTTCCTTTATAGCTTGTATCTCAATAACATGTTTCTTTCTGTTTTGTTTTGTTTTGTTGTTGTTTTTACAAATTAGGTCATAGTCTTAAATGTATTTCTTCCTAAAATGTACTTGATTGCTTTTTTTTCTAAGATACTAAAACAACAAAATGACAGGAAAGGTTCATAAAAGTACCTCTTATTCTGTCAGATAGAGCATAGCCAACTGTCAATTTATGACTACTAAACTCTTACTATAAAATACTAATCTGTACTGAACAGATATAAAATTTCTTAAGTAAAAGAGAAAGTTTATTACTCTGCTTTTCAGAGAATTCAAGGGCCAAAGAGATCTTCAAAGACCCATTCTCATTTCTCTGAAAAATTTATATTTCTCTTTTAAAAAAAATTTATAGTGAGACAACACAATCTCCCTGGTAAACATATTTTCAGGAAAAGTGATGCTTAAAACTCTCCTAAGCTATTAAATTATTTCTGAGTAGATTTATAAAACTGATCTACTCATTCAGTAATTATTTATTGAGCCTTTACCATGTGCTAAGAATTTACTCACAGAGCTTATTATTCAGGAATGTAAAATCTATACTCTGAAAAGAGTAAGCAAAAATGAAAGAAACATATTGCTCCCCCTAAAGGTACCAAGGAAAAAAATCTATTAAGAGCTTAAATCCTAGAGTCAAACAAATGTGAGTTCAAACAGCAACTCCATCAATTTGTAGCTGTGAGCTTCTGTGCAAATTCGTCTCTAAGCCCTAGTTTTTCCATTTGTAAAAATGGGGATAATTATAAATACCTTTGCAATGGAATTGTTGTGAAATTCAAATACCAACTACTAAATGTAGTGACTAGCTTGTGGTAAATACTCAATAAATGTTGGGAGCTAACAATAATAAATGTTAGGGGCTATCATCATCAATATCATTACCACCACCACCACCACCACCACCACCACTGTGTGCTCTTTAAATAACATGCACTCTATCTGAAGTTATTTTCCAAATGGGAAAAGAATCTATAAAACTCAATGGTCAATTCCATAAGAATACCTTTGTGCAAAGGGCTTCAGCTTCTGATATTCTTCCTGTATCTACCAGACCAGTGACAGCTTGGGAGAGAGACCACTTTTCCAGAGATTCGTTGTAACTTTCGAAGAATTCTTTGTCTTTAACTATAAATAAAAACAGCAGTGTTACTTTTTCTGCAATTTATAAATTGTTTACAGAGAAAGAAATATTGGTAATAAAGATCACAATAAGACTTTTTGTTAGATAAGACCATAACAGCCTTTAGTGTAGAACTAACTGTTCCCACTACCTCTTGGTGATATTCTTTTGAGTACTTTATCTTGAATTAATCATTACAAAATGCTGTTTTAAACTTACTTGAAGCAGAAACAGCAGATAACAGTGCCAAATACAAATCCATCCTTTTTGGCTGGGTGTTGTTCACTAGAGCCAGCTTATCATCAGCATAACAAGCTGCCATTAGCCCAGCCCAGATAGCAGGATCTCCTAAACATAGGAAACAGAGTTAGAGGCCTTGTTAATATTAACATATTTCTAAAAAAAACTACCAAAAATGATAGTTTACAAGCATGCACAAAAATTACTTTTATCTAGAAAAATTCGATTTTCTTAAAAGAAAATTAAATTATACTTTTCAGAAGATGCATTACTATATTCATCCTTCAACATTTGCCACTGTTATCAAACATGTCAGAGAATGAGAAATATCCTATTAAGCTTTTCTTCCAAGGCTAGTTCAGTTGCCTAGACTGCTATGCTACTGTGGAAAGGTCAATTATATTCACTTCAATTGGACAAGTCTCATACAAGCATGCAATTTCATCAATCAGTCCTTTCTAAAGCTCAGTCATAGGTAAAGCAAGGTAACAATTTCTCAGTTCTTAAGAAAAGTTTGAGCCAAAAGAAAAGCTCACGACAACTACATTTTACCTATGTTCTAACAGCCAAGCATGAAAGACACTTTATCATTCCAAGGGAAGCAATTAAGTATTATATATCTTTTCATTCATTTGATCTTTCCTTCCTTCCTTCAGATCTTGATAGAAGCTTCATGGCATTAGGGGAAAAACTGATAGGAGCAGATTAAGGAGATAATAATACCTAGAAAGAGATTATGAGTATAACCTCCTCTTTGTAACAAAAGTAGTTGTGAAAAAAGAAGCTAGAAGAGGACTTGGAAATTAGGTTTTAAAAATGTGTTTGATTTTTTATTTAATAAAGAACGTTTTGCAGTTCAATTCAATGGTTAATATTTTAGTCTTGAGACTCTTGAAAAGCAAATAAATAATTTAAAATTTCCACAAGGGGGTGCTAGTTAATAATACAGGAATTTAAGCAAATCTTTTAGCTTCAGTTTTGTATTTTTTCATATCTAACTGCCCCATTTAGCATGTTTTCTATCAAATGTCTGAAATCTATTTCTATTTCATTTATAGATTATTAGTATTACTGCTAAATAGTACAATAAACATTAGAAATCTTATACGGATCAAAAAACTGTTGCAAAAAATTATTTATTCCCATATTATAAGATAATTTCTGTCCCAGATAACAAGTACCTTCTTTTTAAAAAAAAAAAAAATATTATTTAAGGTATTACAAATAGAAGTACCTATGTCTCTCTCCCCGTGTTCACCATTGACCTCCCCCAGGTAAGAAATCAACCAAAGGACTTGTATGCATGCATATAAGCACAACCAACAGACTCAAGACACTGGGGGCGGGGGGGGGGGGGGGGGGGACGAGGGCAAGTAACTACCTTATTTTAAATAACGTAAGACATATTCAAATTCAGAATAAGGAAATGGAGACCATTCCCTAGAATTTATAATGTGGCTGAGTATTAGCTTATTTAGGTGTAACATTGACAATTATGTGGCAGCTTTTTCTTTCGGACACATTTTTCTATAAAACAAGGCAACTGAACATGCTGTCAGGTTTACAGTACTACCAACTGAAGTGGACTCAGTTTCTGAATATTGATTTACTAAGATACTGAAAAAGAGATTCCTTTAGGGCTTTCTAGTATTTAGATTTTGGTGGAGCAAATAGATATTAGTTGCTAGATATTTCATCTATCATAATTCAAAATAATTGCTGTTTTCATTAACTCTTTCATAGATAATCAGCAACTCAAATTTCCTAAGAAACAAATAATATAAGTATTATATATATTTTAAATATAATTTGCTAAATATAGTTCTTAATATCACAAAAGAATAATCTAGCAAAAAACCTGGATTTCCTTCCATTTAATTATAAATTCTTGGGATTATAAAGTTCTGAAAAGATCCCTTGTATTTTTTCACCTAAAGATCTACAAGAAGGTGTATGTATATATATATATATATATATATATATATATATATATAATTGCAATTATATTCACTTTCATTGGACTCCAAGGATATTATCTCAAACAGTACTCATCTTTATTACTCAGTCCCTATTTTAAGCATCTTATAAGATGACTCTCCTTCCTTGGGTACATATTCTCTAAAATCTTCAAATATTTTCTTAAAATTTCCTTGTCTTAATTCATAAAATGCAAACTTTGTTCTTATAAATCACAAAGGAAAGATGAACAGAATTCTAATTAATGAAGTGGGTTGTATTATATTCACCTGGAGAAAGGAGAGCTGCCTTCTGAATGGTCTTTAGTGCAATGTTTTTTTCATCTTCCGCTGAACTGCTTCCCATAGCCAGCTGATTTACTGCAGTGTACAGCAATGCCTTCTACACAATAGAAAGAAAAGGTATAAACCAATTCTCTTCAAAGCTACCCGCGTTCAATGTGACTAAAAGTATGATTTTATTAAATTGATGAAGAATTATTCTTTCAACAAATACATTATTTAACAGTACAACATTTCCTTTACTAGGACAAACTAACCTTTCCGTGATTTGAGTCCAGAATATGAGCCACATTTCCTGCTACAGCACCTCCCTATAATAAAAAAGAATTAATTTTTTAAATAAAACTGATAAAAATCTCTATGAAAGCATGTGAAAAGTTTGGTTTTATCGCATTCACAACTACTAAACTCCTTAAGTATCAACTTATTATTACTGTTTTAAAAGACCAGTTTAATATTTTTATTTAAAAAATACCTTTAAAAAATATAATCATTTCAACTCTGCTCATTAAAGATCTAATACTTATATGATTTTACATAGTACCTAATAAGCATACACATTTTCTAACAATATAAAAGACTGTAAAAGAAAGGCTGAAAGAGAAAAAAGAAAATTGGGGTTGAGAGACCACAAAACCTATTATAAGATAAACTAACATGGTTTCTCCACAAAAATACAGTATTTTAAAAACTTCTATATTCCCTTGTAAAATGAATAAAGTTCAGAAAAATAAAGTTAATGAAGCTCATCACTGCTTCAATAATCAACTCAATACTAAAATGAGAAAAACACATGCAGCCAGCTCAGCATGGCTCAGTGGTTGAGAGTCCACCTATGAACCAGGAGGTCACGGTTCGACTCCAGGTCAGGGCACATTCTCAGTGTGGGGCGTGCAGGAGGCAGCCAATCAATGATTCTCTCTCATCATTTATGTTTTTTCTATCTCTCTGTCCCTCCCCTTTCTTCTCTGAAATCCATAAAAATATATTAAACAAACAAACATATGCATAATAGTTTTCATAAAGTTAATATGAAATCCTTCATTTTTTAAAACACAGTTACATATGTTACCTGGAAAAAAATAAAGATGGTTTCATTTCAAGTCCGAAGTATACTATAATCTTCACTTAATATCATAAGTGTGTAAGTGTATCAGAAATGTGTTTTTTTAATATATTTATTGATTTTTTACAGAGAGGAAGGGAAAGGGACAGACAGTTAGAAACATCGATGAGAGAGAAACATCGACCAGCTGCCTCCTGCACACCCCCCACTGGGGATGTGCCCGCAACCAGGGTACATGCCCTTGACCAGAATCGAACCTGGGTCCCTTCCGTCCACAGGCTAATACTCTATCCACTGAGCTAAACCAGTTAGAAGCAAAAATGTTTTTAAAACAGTATTTTAACACATAAAGAATGCTAAAACTAGCCGAAACAGGAGGCAGCTGGTCGATGTATCTCTCTCATCGATGTTTCTAGCTCTCTATCCCTCTCCCTTCCTCTCTGTGAAAAATCAATAAAATATATATTTTTTTAAAGAATGCTAAAACTAAACTTTTTAAAATGTTAATATAAAACAAATACAAGATGGATTAAAAACAAGAATGACAACACAGCAGAGGAGGAGGATTCAGAAGTTATATATGGGATTACACATTACCATAGCCATGAAATGTGATTTTGCTCAAGTTATTTAATCTCTATGTTTCAAGTATCCTCCTTTATACAATGGACATTCATTGGACCTACTTCATATGGGATTCAATGACAAACTACATAAAAATGACTAGCACAGTAGTTGGAACATAGTAACTAATTCCTTCTAGTGTCTAATAATGATGGTCTTCTGCCATTTGCAGATCCTAACAAATCTGAATTTTCATTTTGAAGGACTTGTGGGACAAAAATTAAAGCCCAGTATTCACATACAAAGGGCGAGTATTAGGAAACCTATATAAAACATAATCTGAGATCCCTCAGGTGAAGTTGAATCAGAAGGAAACCAGGTTTCAAATGACATTGAAATCCAGGCACAGAGTAGCGTAGTTGGTCCAAAAACCTCAAGTTCTCAACTTTGTTTAAGTTGGTTCCAGATTGGTGGAGCTCTCAAGCACCTGGCAGAAAATAAGTGCAATTTCTATCTATAGAAAGGTACCTTAATCCTAGGCTGCAAATTATTTTCAAGTATACACAATCAAGTAAACCAAGCCACTGTGTGCGAAAGCCAGTAGGAACAACAAACAAACAGGCCCACACAGACTTCAGATATCAAACTTTTTAGATGTAGTAAGTGTTCAAAACATATTAGCTACTATCATTATGTTTTCCAACTAGTTAAATAAACAATGAAAGCTCATATCAACGATAGAAGTTAACAAAATACTTCATAGTCTCCTGAAAAATATCTGGCTTTTATGAATTAAAGTATAGTATGTAATACCCTGTATAGAACATTGATTTTTAAAATGTCAAGATAGAAGTATAGAAGATAATCCTGTTTAGGTTTACATTTTTTAAACATTGGCAGTGTTCTAGTTCTTGTATTCTTATATTTAAGAAATTTTTAAATAAATTTATCTTTGGGGGTTCAAAACACAATAGCTAATGCTTATTAAGTGGCAACATTATAAGCATAATCTTATCACATAGTCATTAACAAAATCTTATCACATAGTCATTAACAAAATCTTATCACATAGTCATTAACAAAATGTCTGCCTTCAAGAGTCTAATTCTCTGTATCGTCCATAACACCCAAAGCAGTAGTAAGTACATGGAAGAAACTCAATATACTCTTTTTGAGTAACTATTGGAAATTATGGAAATTACGGTTAAATAACAGAACTCCCTTGCTGCATTAGTTATTTTTTTTCAGAATTATGCTAATACCTTAAAATTATAAAATTTACCACATCACAGGTTACTGAATCTTTTTGCCAGAATTTAGAACGTTACTCACCTTTGCATTTCGTTGCGCATACTGAGCAACCACTCGGGACAACAGAGACCAAAGAGCAGGATCAGCTGGGTTACTACAGAGATCATCAAAAGCAAAGGGCTTAGAGAAGGGAGTTATTTTAACCACAAAAAGTCCAAGCAACCAGCATTTTTATCTAGTACCTATGCTTAAAATCCTTTAGACAGCTAAAACCATCTATAACAATAAAATTGTAACATGCTAATTAGACCGGCTAGAGGCCAGGGCTGAGCAAACTACGGCCTGCGGGCCGGATCCGGTGAATAAAACTACTGAATTAAAAAAAAAACCAAAAGACAGTACCCTTTTATGCAATGATGTTTACTTTGAATTTATATTAGTTCACACAAACACTCCATCCATGCTTTTGTTCTGGCCCTCCAGTCCAGTTTAAGAACCCATTGTGGCCCTCGAGTCAAAAAGTTTGCCCACCCATGGGCTAGCCCAAAGACCTTCCAGATGTCATTCTGGATGCCCTTCCAGATGACCTTTCAGATGAAGCTGGGGCGGTGGGGCCGAGGCAGAGGCGGTTAGGGGGATCAGGCAGGCTGGCCAGCAGTTAGGGGCCATCAGGCAGGCAAGCAGGTGAGCGATTAGGAGTCAGTGGTCCTGGATTGCAAGAGGGATGTCTGACTGCCAGTTTAGGCCCAATCCTGCAAGGATTCCTTTGGGATGGGACCTAAACTGGCAGTTGGACATCCCCTGAGGGATCTTGGATTGCGAGAGGGTGCAGGCCGGGCTGAGGGACCCCATCCCCTCCCGGCCCTCCACAATTTCGTACACTAGGCCTCTAATTTCATATAATTGTCCATGTGTGTCTTAATTTTTAGAAAACATATTTTATATCTCTTTTATACAACAATCCTTACGAAAATAAGAAAAAATATTAGCAATGTGATGATTACAAAGCCGTAAGATCTAATTAAGGAAGGTTAAGAAAATGTAATATATGTGTTCAAAGAAAACACAAAGAAATGAGAACTATGGAAGGAAAACATACTCATGATATAACACTTTACTGATGAAGATAAATACCACTGCTGCTAGTGAGAACAGGTTTCTATACTCCAAACTTTGAATATGTTAATGAATGCTTATGTGGCCAAAATATTCTTAAAGTCATCAAAATGGACAGTTATCATATAACAACCTGACAACATCACACACTTGAGAATTAGTAAGGGTTTACATAATAAAAGTTTGGAAGGACAAAATTTCTGTTCTCTCTCTATTAACTGAATTAAAAAAAATCTTTATAGATGAAATAATATGATTTTATGGGCAATTTCATAAACACACACACACACACACACACACATTTTGGTATATGCTTATCACCTCATTTTATATTCCAGATAAGATCCAAATGTCAGAGACCACCTCATCAAGTATAATTCAACCCCAAGTTTAAAAGCATGGAATTTACCTGTGAACAGCTTTAGATGCCTGTCTCTGCACTGCCACACTCCGGCCTTGCAGCGCATAAATCGCTGCAGTAAGAAGGCACCTCTGATAATCACTGTCTTTCTGTTTGACGTGCTTCAGTAACTCGTTAAGTGCTGCTTTTGACAGTGTAGCATCCTGCATTGCCAATCCCAAGGCACACAGAGTCTGAAGGCTCTCTATGGTTGGCTCCTTTAAGACAGAGCTATAAATACATTTTTAAATTGCTGATTAGTTATAAATACAGTAGTCTGTAACTAACTATTACAACGTATTTAACATCTAGTAGGAAAAGCAATTTACTTAATTATTCAGCAAACTAAGCCCAGCTTTGAGATAAATATAAGAACTGCTTGGCTTCTTGTAACAGTAATTCCCTGACTATTTGGCCTTTCACAGAGCAGCAATAGTCAAATTTATTTTTTGGTCATTATATGTAAGTTTTAGAAAAAACTTACTATTTCTAATAATTATGAATGTTGTACTATAAAAAAAGAGAACATCTAAAAATATTTTAAATAGTTTATTAAAATATAATCGAAATATTTAAAACATTATAAAATAATGCATAGGTAATTCTGGATTTTTATTTTATTTTTTTTAATTTCAATTTTTTTAATTCAGGGTTTTTACAATGATGGAGGAGTATCCTTAGCATTTAATGGGTGGGAGAAAGAGATGTAATCTTCCTGCAATGGGGAAACCATTCTGTACTATGAGTATTTGGGCCTGAAAATGCCAATAAAGCACTTAGTTGATAACCACTGGCTAATAAGCATATCTTAATCATCTATTGCTTTTGAAAAAATTAAGATTAACTTTCTAAAAAAAAATCACAAGTAAAAAAATACTATATGAATAACCACATATATCATTGGCTGTTATTTTTAACTTATACCCAAAATATAGAAACAGATACAAGTTATATTAGTAGCATTTTTTTTTTTAAACACTGAACTTTAGATTAACTTTATCAAGTTAACTTCAAAAAGGAAAAAGTCTCTTTGGGGATACAAAGGCCA
Organism: Vespertilio murinus; assembly: GCA_963924515.1. NCBI lineage: Eukaryota > Metazoa > Chordata > Mammalia > Chiroptera > Vespertilionidae > Vespertilio > Vespertilio murinus. The sequence continues at coordinate 50,651,668 of OZ004705.1, forward strand.
AAAACAAGACAGTTACAACTGGCTTTATTAAAATTTTAAGATTCTACTAGATCAGGTGATAAATTACTCCTTTAAGAAATGAAGAAGTAAATAAGTAAGTAAGTAAACAAACACAGTGCACAGATGATTTTGAAGGACTGGATGGATCCAGGACTAAGAATTATGCCATGATCTCTAGCTCTGCCGGCGACCATCAGTTCAGAACCAGGTGGGTCCAATCTCTTTTGTTCACCAAACAGTTCTTAAAGCATTGCGAACTTCGTTTTACATGGCTCCAAATTTGAAACCATTATTTAAGTATTTAATCATGTTAAGTTAACTGTTTACATCAACCACACATACCATTTAAACAGCAATGTCTTGGCTATATCCATTTTTCCTTGTTTATACTCTGTTATTGCCAGAGCTGTCAAGATGTGGGCTTTGTCTTGCTCTGATTCAACAATAGACAAGGCTTTCTCATAGGCTGTTATATAGGGTTAGAAACAAAGGAAAATAATATAAAAGAAATCCTGATTGACAATCTATCAGATTTTTCCTTTCCTAATTCTATTTTTTTAAAAATCTAACATAAACTATATCTTATTGTTCCCTTGTTTTCAAGCAGATGAAATAAAAATGTGTAATAATCTAACTGGTTTACCTGTTCTAAGTGATTCTGGGGCTAACAGTGGGATTATTATTATATCATGTCCCTAATGTCTATCTTCAGAATATTGAGAGGGGTCTTAGTCTCCATCTTCAAAACAAGTGAAGGTCGGCAGCCACAGAGATAGCACCAAATTCCAGCAACTCCAAATAGATCCTTACAATGAGCTGCACACACAGTGGTTGGCCCATATGAGTGAAAATGCACTCAATTAGCATCTTTGCAGAAACCAAAATATACTATTATTAACAATGGTTGAGATCTTCGTTTATCAGAAATTTACATTTAAGCACTGTGAAGTAGTAAAGACCTGCTTTCAAATGCTAACTCATGTCAACCGTGAGTGATCTTGGGGCTCAGCTTCCTTGTCTAAATAATGAAAATAAAAACAGCTAATAACACTGCTAAAAGGACTATTCCTCATAATAACCTACTAACTGACAAACAGATAAAAAGTTCCTAGTATTGTTCCTGACTCCTAGTCACATGTTCATAAACATTGCAACCCGTACCCCCATCTCAATATTATATCTTTCTTTATGTAAGGTCATTGTGATCAAATTCCTCTGAACCCTGGAAAAGTAAGATGTAACCTTCAGCTTTAAGCAACATACTCACCTTTACTGCTCTCTTTATACAGACCCTTCATAAATAAAGCCAGTGCAAAACCTATGATGTCTTCTAGCTCTTCAAGGGGTGTTGACTTAAAAGCCTGGATAGCTTTATCATATTCACCAATGGAACTAAGAAGCAAAACAAAACTTACTTTTAACATAAAAAATAATTCTGGCTTACATCATCAAAATATAGAGATATTATTATACCACGTTTCTTCTAATGACTTTACTTCATCTATCAGAGTTAAAGCTGTAGAAAGGAATTAAAATAAAAAGCATATCACTTATTTCACATAGGATATACTAAGGGGATTTAACTTTACACTTTGCTCCTTTTAAATAATATGTGAATATGACTAGTTTTGCTAAAGTGCAAAGTGTTTTTAAAAAACAAACTAATTAAAATCCAAAACTATAAAAATAATTTCAAGTTTAATGTATTTTTTAAAATATATTTTATTGATACTTTACAGAGAGGAAGGGAGAGAGACAGAGAGCTAGAAATGTCGATGAGAGAGAAACATTGACCAGCTGTCTCTTGCACACCCCCTTCCGGGGATGTGCCCGCAACCAATGTACATGCCCTTGACCGGAATTGAACCCGGGACCTTTCAGTCCGAAGACCTACGCTCTACCGCTGAGCCAAACTGGTTTCAACAAGTTTAATGTATTTTTAAGCTTAATACATTAAATATTATTCCCATAAGTATGGTTTAGAACCTAGGACAAGCCTAATAAGTCAAAAAGTTCCTTAGTCAGAATCAGATCTAGCCTTTGTATACACTGTTTGGAGGGCACATAGAAACATTAAAATTCCATAGATAAAACTATACATACTCTTTTCTGTACTTACTAGGTATAAAAGTAAAAATTTATTATATCTGATACTAAATGTAATATTTCTTAATAACAGAAAATAACTTGTTTTGCTTATTTAAAAATGAAGAGAAACTGCCATCACCTGGAATAGAAACACTGTATATTTGATATTCTTACTTAGTATCCATCACTATAACCAGAAGCTATATCTATTTTTAATGTGTTATTGAAAATCTTTTCATAAAATTTTTACAAAGGTGAAATAATTTTAAAATCAATAAAGTCAAATTTGATAAATATTTTGATAAAGGGAAGAGTGCTACTTTAGACTGTTTATAAATAAATACATTCAATTTGGGGGCAGCCCTCAACTTGAGGAATGCTTCCTTAGCTTCAACTAAAACTTTACCCCCAAAACATCTATTCTCTGGTCCTAATTCTGTCCTCTAAAACAACTGGGTTCATTTTTAATCTTTTAAAAAATATATCTTTTGAAGTAAGAAGTCTTTGAGAATCTGAAGGAAGCTATGTGGCTCTCCACTCACCAAATGCACACACACAGAAATTTTTTATGTACTATTTCAAAAGAATTCAGAATGTTTCTGAATTCCTAATGTCCATCATCAACAGTTTAAAAATGTACAGGAAATCAGAATAAATCCAATTCTTCCAATTAGTTAGGCTTCTACTTTAGAGACAGCAACTGCCTCTCTTCCAAATGTCCTCTTATGTAGTCCATAGCCACCAGTTCTAAACCTGCTCCTCATAGAGCACACTGGAGTTAGGTATTGTCCCAGGTTCAGGAAACTGTTAAAACAGCCAGCCTTTATGGGAATTATGTATCCTGGGGGAATGTCACCAGCCCACTACTCTAGAAACTTGCATCACCTCACTAGTTCCATAGCTTTCACCAGAAATATCAAGTAGGTCACAGAATTAATGGGGGAAAAACATGCTTACCATAACAATCTGCCATAATTTCTAATTGCATCATGATAATTAACTTGGTCTTCTGCATTCTGTAACAACAAAATTGCCCTAAAAAAAAAAAAAAGGCATTTTAAGTTATCTATATGCAATAGCATTTTTTCACCTTTCTTCATTAATTGAATTTACAGATTTTTGCTTTTGTTTAATTCTACTATTTCTTTAATGCTAAGTTATAACACCTATTCACACTTTATTAAACTGGTACCACAAAAGAATACTTAATATTTAGATTTTAGATTGTTAGGAAAATTACTTTAACAAAGTGAATCTTATAAGTGAAATCATTTCTCTCTCTCTCTCTCTCTCTCTCTCTCTCTTTTTCTTTCTCTCAGATTAAGGAAGTTTTAAATATTCCAAAAATTTTAATCTAAGAATGGAAAAACAACTATGTTGATGTCTTAAGTTCTGAGATATTAGAACTATATAGAAACACACTAAAACATATATATATATATATATATATATATATATATATATATATATATATAGTTTGAGTTAGGAAGTCAGGAAATTGATTGCTTTCATATGCCTTTAACAGTTACATACAGAAACATATGTGAACAATACTGACTTCAGAGAAAGGAAGGTGTTACAAGGAATCCTCAGAGATTTAGAATTAATTCACCAACATGCTGACAGCCCAGATTTTTTACCTTCTCCTGCTCAGTCCCCTTTGGGCAAGCAGGGAAATGTTTAACAACTAAAGGAATGAAATACTTAGTAATATTTTATTTTATTTTCTATTTAAAAAGGATTAGCCAGGAAGAAACACCCAAGAAAAGCTTCTACTCCCCCTGATGTTACATGAAAAACAAAAATTAGCCCGAGAAGTCTAGGAGAGAGTATTGTAGAGACAGTACTATATTAAAAACTATACTTCTGGTTAAATTTAATACATAACCTGTAGTTTTAAGCCTCAAAAAACTGTTTAAGGCAAAAACCACAGTAATGAACAGGTTAAGAAGGAGTGGTACATATCCAAGAGACTGTGGAGTTGCCATTTTAGGCTAAAGGTATAACCATAATGTGTGATTATAATATGTACCCCCCAAAAAATAGTGAGCACTCTAAGAATTTCTAGTTTTCTGATTAAAAAACCTGCTCACTGTTGTATTCTATCATATTTATACAGTTTTCTTACTGGTAAGTTTATTGTGACAGTGAAAGAAATATAACTGGTTTTTCATAATCCTCTCCACGTACACCTGAAAAAATAACTTCATTATATAACCTTCAGTACCATCTAGTGATTACTCCTTTGCACTACAGAGAGATCCATTAAAAAATGGCAAAGTATTTAGGAAACTTCAATTACTTTTTTAAAATCTAACAAGGCCTCTTTTAAAAATCTATTTATTTAGATTGGGGGCACCTCAGAAGTTCAGCAACCAGGTCTTTTAACTTTTCATCTGGTCCTCACAAGATCAATGTTATTTTCTTATTCACGAATCAAATAATTTGCAGAGAATAAAACTTTAAGTTTATTTCCTTTCCTACTGTCCTGTCTGGTCACCGCACATGAGCACATGTCCTTGTTTCTTCGACATGCTAAGTGCACCCCTGACTCAGAATACTTGCTCTTGTTGTTCCTTCTGCCTGGAGAGTTCCTGTCCTGACAACCAAATGGCTGTAGCTTCACTTCATTAAGGCCAGGCCTCATTTGCCTCCTTATTAAACCCACCCTTCTTAAAACCTATCTCAAATTCACCCCCTGCCTCTGTAATTTCTGGTCCTCTGCTTTAATTTTCTTTCTTAGCAATTATTACAATCACAGATGACCTACTAGCCTATCATGTGTCTCCCTGACCCGAACAGGAGTTCCATGAAAAAGGGCCCTGTGTCTGTTTTAGCTCACTGCTAGATGCCAGAGCCAAGGACACTGCTTGATTCACAGCAGTTCAAAAAACATTTACTGATGAGTAAATATAGAGTAGACTAAAGTGGCTCAAACAAATATATAATATTCTGATTTCTTCTCTGAAAAAAAAAAATACATGTATTTAATAAAGCTAGACACAGTCTAAAGGGATGGATTTTTCTAAAACAGAATCTGGGGGTTTTTTAGTTTGGTGTTCCTTTTTCTTCTCTCTCTCAGGTTAAGTAACAAAAACCAAAATACAGCTGAAAATTTGAACTGTGTATTTTCACCTTCATAGATGTAATAATAATAAATATTAGGAAAAAATGAAAATTATTATTTAGCACCTTCTTCATGAGAGTGAGACTGAATTTAAAAATGCCACTAACATATAAGGATGGCATTTCGGTTAAAGGCAAAGTTTACCTGTGGAGTGCATCTGCTGCTTCCTTTTTCAGCTGTAGATGCTCATTCAAATAACTCAACATTGTGAGAGCTGGAGCATAGTTCGGAATTCTTTCTGGAAATCCAAAAATATCTATTCTTTACATGTACATAATGGTTGTGTTTATAAGATATTAATTTTATTTTCAATTTTAAACAACAGATTAGCTCTTGAAATCTTTGGCATTAAGAATAGCAGTCTGATTATCTTGACTATAAAATACCAGTAAATTATTTCATAATTCTTACACATTTTTCAATAACATTTCTGGTTACTACAAATTATAATTCTTCCAAATTATTCAGTAACATTTATAGTTACTACATACTTTTTAAGTGTTTTAAAGTTTAACCATTTTTATCCCTAATGGTATAATAACTTGAAAATGTACCTCATGTTGAAACTATGCATGTGATTTGTAAGAAAAATTCAGTTCTTCAGCCAATCAAGTGAACCTTCCCAGGATTAATTTTTCTTGGGGATTGTGTTCCAATTTTATGTATTTTTTTAAAAAAATAACTCAGTACTATACACTAGAAACAGAGGATGACTTTGGTATTGCCAATGCAGCATTTTGAAATTTTCATGTCAAAAAAGATCATGCATCTGATGATGTACAAAGAAAACATCTAATTAAAAGCTATATTAAGCAGGCCTTCAAATCCCTTAAATTATTTAACAAAACAGAGTGTGATCATACCATAGCTTATGTGATGGTTATATTCTAACATCAAAGCATAAGGTACAATCATTGTTGGGGAGCACACAAGACTTGATTGGAAAATTTATGAGGACATTCTGATAAAGGGGAAGTGTGTGGAAGGCCGCCTGCCCTGTTTATTGGAATTCTGACTTACGGGGAATTTAGGGGAGTGTCAAAGGCAGCACCCCTAATTATTCCTGACCTTCCCAAACAAGTCTGTGTATGTGTAGACCCCCGGGTATTACTGGAATCCTTATCCTTAATCCCTGGATACCCTTGCCTAGAGGACAATGTAAACACATGTGACCTCCCAAGATTGCTCACCCTACTGATTGTATCTATAATAATAAAAGCATAATATGCTAATTAGACTGGATGTCCTTCAGGACAATCTTCCTGATGAAGCCAGGGCTGAGAGGGAAGCCTGGGTCCCAGGTGCCAGAGAGAAGCCAGTGCCAGCAGCTGGAGGAAGGAATGCCTACTCTTGCATAAATTTCATGCATCGGGCCTCTAGTCTAAAGATAAAAACTGCAATAAAAGGCAATTGAGGTTGCCTGGTCCCTTTGGCCAGGCTGTCCCTTAGCCCTCTCTTTCACAGTGAAACTGTGTCGAAATAATCTGTTCATCTGTTGTTCAGGGGCTGCTGGTCAGCCCTGGCAAATCATATACTTTATATGATGGTTAGATTCTAACATCAAAGCATAAGGTGAAAATCACAGTCAAGTTATTCTCGAAAAATCTTCAAGTTACCACAAGGAGAGGGGCACCAAAATGGAGTCAAACTGAGTAAAAAAAAAAGAGTGTGCCTTCCATGCACTCATCCTGAAGCACCCTGCAGGACAGATGAAGACACTGTACTCTCCTTCTTTTCTCTCCTAATTTATTCATTTTTGGCTAAGCACATGTAGTTGAATTTGTTAAATGAATATGTTATCATTATGACTCCACTATGGAGTTTAAAATGTCACTGTGTAAAACTCTCAGGAAATGATGTGTTTGTTGCTCTAGGAATCTGAATTTCCCAGAAAACTTAAGATTTACCTCTTTATGAAAATCCTTCATAAACAGTAACCATTCTGTAAGTAAACCTAGCAATGAAATTTCTGATTATACACTTTCACAGAAGCTCTAGGTATTCATTAGATTCACTCATTTTAGCATACCAATAACATGAGGATGCCCCAAAGTGCTGACTTTAAAATAACAGCATTTTTCTCACATGCCCCAGGCTCATTGCAGGAAGAGTATTATAACCCTTCAATATCTATGATGAGGCATTTTCTCTTCAGCTTTTCACAATTTATTTGACTCTTCATGTTATTCAACTGCCAATATTCCTGCTTAAATGCCTTGTTTCTTTATTTGAATTTTGTCAAAAGATTTTTTAAAAAATACTAGCAAAACTAACATTTCTTGAGCATGTAAAGTATGACAATTACTCTGCACATTTTGTAGGGTTTATAGGTAAGAAAACTAAAATTCAATTTGGTAACATGGTCAGGGTTTTATTATGGCTACTAAATGATAGAGGAGAGATTAAAATTCAATAGTAGTTTTATTAAGGAAAGGAAATTATTATAATATATGGTTAATAAAACTTCACCATTCTATCCTTTTCCTAGACCTAAACATATTTTTCCAGTATTATCTTAAAGAAAAATCTGGTATTAAAGTGGGAGGTTAAAGGCACTGGGTTTGAAACTTAAAGCACATTATCTCATTTAATTCTCACATCTCTACAACCTAGGTGTTGTTATCTCAACTTTCCAAGGTTAAAAGAAGTTAAGAAAAGTAAAATACTTGGCCTAAGACTGTAACAAAAGTAAATGGCAGAGCTAGAATAGCAGCAACTTGGGCCCTTTAGGCTCCAAAATGTTTCCAGTACAACATGGAAATCACTTTTATCTTGAATCATTAGCTAACATTTCATCCCTCTTCAAAGTCCTTACTAAAGTTTAAAAAGTAGACTGCTTGGCCACTGGGGTTAGAAAAGGAAAATTCATGACTTAAGGAACACTAATATTTAATTTGGAATTAACTAATTTTAAAAATTCATTAAATTATTTCAACAGTTATTAAAATATCTTGCCATCATATAACAGGTGCCTTACCTATGTATTTACTCAAAACAACCTGGGCTGCTGGGATAGCGTTCATCTGGAGGATGTTGTACCGGTACAGTTCTGTTTCTCTGTTGCTTTTATCTTGCAATGTAGTACAGACCCAGTATGCATAACCAATTGCTCCCTCAGTCTTTAAAAAAGCCGAAGTTAACAAGTGGACATAAAGTAATAAATATATCAATACAAAATGAAGAAATGAAACAATGCACTTCAGTACAATAAATAGCACACCTTAGTTTTCTTTAAGTTAAGTACCTTTACAGGGTCACTATGAAATAATACAGCTAAGAACATATTTAAGTCTTGCTTCAACCCTAAGCAGAAGAATCAAATGGGATAAATTAAGTGCAGAAAACAGAGCCCCACCTGATGGCTTAGTTTGCTGCTTTTCAGCACCATTTCCATAGGTCAAAGTAATAATTACCAATCAAAAGAATCATAAAACACTTACATAAATAATCTAGAAATATCAACTGAGTTAGTACTTATGTTTATTTTTTTCTAGAGTCTCGGTTTCTACTCTACATGACTACTACTGTATCTACTCAATACCAATGCCATTTCATCAGATCTTAATGTCTTTAATTAAAGATAGCTTATCTGCTTTTGAGAAAGAATAAAGAGGAGAGACAAGTGCTGTCATTAACATCGGATACCACTAAGTATCCATTTTCTCAACAAAGATAATACTTTTCTCGTTAGTGAATCCTAAGAAGAATGCTCAAATTCTTACATGCATACTGAGTTCTGTGGTGTGCCTGAAAAGATCCATGGTGTCGTAACTTCCAACTGTCTCTGCAATAAGAGCCTATAAAGAAAAAAGAGGTTCCTAACATGTTTAAAAGGAATAATCATCATCAATCATCACCATCATCATCATTATCATCAATGAAACTGGGAAAAACAAAGGTTTAAAAGCTGTGCTTAAAAGCAAAGTTAATTTCTAGTTCAGTCTTGGCTACCATACTCCCACGGCTCAGAGGACAAGAATGACTTACTAAATTGGACCTTAAGCAGACAAATGCTTTCAGAATGCCACCTGCAACCTCCTCCCTCCCCTCTCACCCGTGATTGATTCATACTGGTTTTTGTCTGGAATAGGATTCTTAATCACAGGGTCAGCTCAGATTCACCTGTGTAGCTTTTTTAAAAGAAGGTCCTCTCCCCTAGTTTCCATAGATATGGGGTAGAGTCACAACATGTTTATTTTTAAAACCTCAGAATTTTAAATAATATACCTGTGCTATTGACTTTAGGAAACTATGTAATAAGTTAGAATTACTTTCAAGACTATCTTTTAAAGAAATCAGGTTTTTTTAGTTATCATCTATTACTAATATTATTAAAAAATAGTATTAAGTCTCAATTCTATTGTTACTATTTTAATTAAATTTACTAGTTATTTCCTGAAATAAATTATTTTTAAGAACTAAAATATCTGAAAAATATGTTTTTCTGACAACGTCTGAGATGAATGAACCTAGAGGAGTGCGCCATTTGGATCAGTAGCAGCAGGTAGAAATGAAGATTCTTTAGCCCCTTGTGTCTAACAACTTACATAGAGATTAGTATAGTAATGCCATTGCTCCCACATGCTACCACAGTTAACGGGAACAAAAAGTTTGCCTTGCTAACTCAGTTTCTTCACCAATTAGCTAGAATTAGACCCAAGAGTTAAAAGTACAATAAAAATTATTAAAACTCAGATTAATGATTTTCTGATATGGGTGATGCCTCTACTATTCTCTGAACAAAACAAAAAAAATCAACCACTTACTAATTTCTCAACGACACAGGATTTAGAGGCTACCCTTCCTAATCCCCTTCTTTTTCAGGTGAGAACATTGAATCCAGCAATTTTTTTTTAAGGTAAAAAAATAAAAAATTACATTAGTGACAGACTCCAATCACTAACCAAGTATCCTCATTCCTATTTGGCAGTACAAAAATATAAATTTGGCGGTGGGGGGGGGTGGGAGGGTGGCAGACTCATAAACAAGTGCCAAAAAAAATTATGAAAACTTTTCAAAAAATGAGAAAACAATCAAAATAATATTGTAGATTTTCATTTGGGGGAGGAGTAAATGTGCATTAACATAGCTCTTGGTTTATTCTCTAAGCATAATAATGTCAGACTGATGGGGTTAAAAGCCTCCCAAATCAATGCATATTCATTACAAGCTGTAGGACTTTGGGCACTATACTTAGTTAGGATCTCTTGAGCTTCAATTCCACATTTATAAAAAGTTTAACAACTACCACCAACTCAAAGGACTGGTGAAAGTTTAACTGAAATAATGTAAACAAAGAGCCTGTTATTATTATAACTGTTATTTATATTAATAGGTTATTTATACCACTTATATTAATAGGTTATTTATGTCAACAGGATTATTAATAATTAAATGTTATCTTACTTGTCCAATCCAGCACATTAAATAAGATGGATCAAGGGACTGAGCTGTTTTGAAAGCCTCATGAGCTTGCTGGGAAACAAAAACAAAAAATAACATATCAAGTCATTTTATATATTTAATATTAAATTGTTTATGTTTAAAAATCATTAAGAGAATAAGAAAACTGAAACTTATCAACATATATGAACCTAAAATTACTTAAACACAATTAACAACACTTAAATCTGTGCTCCACCAGAGCACTCCTGGGTATAACAGATTTCTCTACAGGTTTAGGGGTTCTGGTCCCAGTGAAAGGGCATATAGATGTTCACCTTACATTTGGTAGAACTTTTAACGAATTACCCATCTATTTGCTAAGTTTGAAGAACATAAGTAAGGCTGTATCTATTCCCCTCTCTTTGAGCTTAGCTGGGAGGAAGAACTAACAACCAACGAAGTCTGAGATATGTAACTGCTATTAGACAACAAGAATGGTTGACATAATCTGTGCTAAGCAGTCAGGAAACTTTAAAGATATTGTACTTGGGCACATTAAGGTGCATGTCATTCATTTTTCCTGCTACAAAAAAATAGCATTATATGCTGCTTTCTTTCACTTTCTCAATAATATATGTGGCAGAAAACAGACTTATTTTTCCTCCAAAAAAGTAAACTAATGGGCAACTGCATCATGTTATCATAAAACCACATCGATGGTTTATTAACTAAGATCTTACTTTGTTTAAATGTAAAAAAATATTTTTTCATAAACAATAAGATCCACATTAATATTTTTCTTTGTTCTATTTACAATCTTCTAAAGCAATCTCTGCTGCGACTTAATGTATTCCTAAGAATATTACTAACACTACTTTAAAATGGTGAGTTTTGGTATGCTGGCTGAAACAAAACAGTACAGATGTTGTCTGTGGATTTGTAGAAACTTCTAAACATCTCCTACAAACATATGCCCAATTTTCTAACTGTTCGGGTATGATAAATTACATCGTGGTTTATAAAGGGATTAACATCAGCTAAAGCCAAATATAAATCACCCAAAAATGTTAAATTTAAGCTGCTATAGAGTACTAATCATCTCCCTTATTTCATCACCTTACTCTCAATACTACCTACATGGGACTCCCCTTACATGTGTATGGATTTTTTAAAAAACAAAAACAAATAATTCATACAATTATTTTAATCTCTAAATGAAAAACCAAAATAATTATAAAACCATAAATTTCTTGAGTGGTATGGAAAGGAAAATAAATCTTACACATTTATTATTCAATAACATAAACTGAACGTCATTAATTATCTAGCATATTAGAGAGCATACTGGCTAGATAATATATGAAGTATTCCTCCACAAGACGTTGTGCTATTATGAAGAGATCATGTATAGAAAATGTTCTTTAAATATGACAAAGCAGTCAGCACAGTTACCTCAATGTTTTCATTTGCAAGGTATAACACTCCCAAGTTGGTCCATGCAACAGGATTCTAAAATATATACATATATGTATAAAAATTAGGTCTCTATGGAAGTCTCAGAAAATTATTCACACTAAATTTCAAGGTCCTTTTTCATTGATAGACACATAGAACACTCACAATTTGCTCTGACTGGATTGATTTGATGAAACAATGCTGAGCAAGGGCATAATTTTTAATACCTAAAAAATAAAGAATTTAATGAAACTGAACTTTATTACCTGAAATGAGCAATCTTCTAAAATTATTTAAGTGTTATTCAATTCTTACCACTATAACATGAAACCACACCAAGAGCATTCCAGTATAAGTGACTTTTACTGTTGAGTCTCACTGCCTTTTTCAGACACTGAAAAATAAAGTTAGATTGTTTTTTAACTCTTTGAATGTCAGCACATATATCAAGATAAATGTGGTTAATGTAAAAACACTAAAGTTATTTTCTTTATCAATTAAATTTGTCAGAAAAACACTTCATTTTTTGAAATTTATGAAAAATTTCTCAAAACCATACATGTAATGATTTCTCCAACAAGTCTTTAAGATCATTCATGTTGCTCCCAGTTTCTGCTAGATGTTGTGCTTGACGATAATAATTAATTCCAAGATCACACCATGTATTAGATGTAGACATGAGTTTTAATGCACGCCCGTAGCACCTATGGAAATGTAAAAGTGGATGTTATGTTTTGTTATCATGTCCTTATTCAATTTGAATGTCATTATCTGGCAATCTTTGTAAATTACCTTCCTCCAAGATGGAGGAGCTCATTTTTATTCAATACTTGTTTTCCTTCTTTCTGGCCTAGAAGGACTCCTAAAACATTAACATTCACTTTAGATGGTGAGACAGCATGCAGACTGGTACAAGCATCCCCAACTAGCTTCCAAAGGCAAGACACATCAGCTCGATGCTGCAGAGCCCTGGAAAAGAAAAAGCATAATTCTTTTAAATTATTTCCAAAAGTAAAGACTATCTCCCTCGTTATTACTTACAATTAAAACAGAAAAATTATACATACAAAAATTATACATACAATTAAGCGCAGCGAATTATTTACTATATTCCTTCTAACTGAATTATACCTTATCACCTCCCTAACAGGAAGAAGGGGAGAGGAAAGAGAAGGAACTGAGAGTTTCGCGTATTTTTTTTTTAATGTTTTCGATTTATTTTGAGAGAGAGAGAGAGAGAGAGAGAGGGAGAGAGAGAGAGAGAGAGAGAGAGAGAGAGAGAGAGGAAGGAAAAGAGAGACAGAAACATGAATGAGAAATATTAATTGGCTCCCCAGTGGGGATCAAGCCCACAACCTGGGCATATGCCTTGACCAGAATCTAACCTCTTGGTGTATGATACTCAATCAGCTGAGCCACATTGGCCAGGCAAAGAATTGTTTTAAGTTAAGAACCAAAAACCTTACAAACTTTTTTTTTTGTACTTTTCATTACTTTTGTTAGAAATAGCAAAAATCACATTAATAAATCTGTCTTTCAGAACCAATTTATTTTTAATATTGACTTTTTTAAAACTATGCTCTTTCTGTTTGTTTGCTTAATAATCAAGCAATAAAGCTGCTAACTATCTTGTTTCACAGTGAATTATTGTAAACTCAAGTTTTTGTTTTCAGATCTTAAAAAAAAAAAGACTAGTAAATGTATAACATACCAAATATATTTGGTAGTTCAAAGGACTTTTACTCTCTGAGACCAATTCCAAAAATCAAAACATAAAAATGTGAAAACCCATATTTATTGAAGCAAGTAAAACTAAATGGACAAGCTCAAAAGTAAACAGCAGTGTTAAATATGATGATAAAGGGAAGTTCTCTTTAGAAAGAGAAAAATCTGCCGAAGCCGGTTTGGCTCAGTGGTAGAGCGTCAGTCTGCGGACTGAAAGGTCCCGGGTTCGATTCCGGTCAAGGGCATGTACATTGGTTGCGGGCACATCCCCAGTAGGGGGTGTGCAGGAGGCAGCTGGTTGATGTTTCTCTCTCATCAATGTTTCTGGCTCTCTATCTCTCTCCCTTCCTCTCTGTAAAATATCAATAAAATATATTTAAAAAAAAAAGAAAGAAAGAGAAAAATCTCAGTTATACATTTTATTTTTCTCTTCTTGAGATCTTATAAATAAAGCACAGCAATTTCAGTTAAGCCAAATTTTTATAATAAGCTATCACAAACAGCTATAGTACTGGCAGATGGATAAGCAGATGGAACATTTTTCATAGCCTTTCCTATTCATGGAGTCCAACCAAAAATCATTTTCAAGTATCTTCCAGGGAAGTTGGAATAATTATTGCAGTTATCACTGAAAACCCCTGCGATGACCAGGAAGAAGACAACACTATTTCTAGTTCCTTTGCCTAAATAACTTAGCATAATTTCTAAAATTGACAGTATGAAAAAAGAAAATAGATACAAATGAAGAAAAATAATTTTGACAGTCTATACACTTATCTCCTTTTAAGTACAATAAAAAATATCTGAGAAGTGAAATAACTTCTATCACGATTATGTAAGAATTGTGGGAGTGTGAATTTTTAAATACAGAAGTAAATATACATTTCGGGATTATCATTTATTTGTATTAATCCTCATTGGATGATATTTTTTCCATTGGTTTTAGAGAGAATGGAAGGGAGGGAAGAGAGAAGAAACACTGATGTGAAAAAGCAACATCAACGGGTTGCCTCCTGCAGCCACCCCAACCATGGTGAGGAACCTGCAACCCAGGTATATGCTCTTGACTGGAATTGAACCCAGGACTCAAAGGGACACTCTAATCACTGAGCATGCCAGCCAGGGTTGGGTCATCATTTTAAAAGTTTTATATACCACCTTTTAATTGGTTGTGAGTGCTACATGCTTCCCAGAACAAAATTGCCCAAGCTAAGAAAGGCAGTATTTTGAGCTCAAGTATCATCATTCAAAGGTTTGCCATGTACTCTTAAATATAGTTCTAACAAAGTATGCCTTCTTCACAATACCTCCCTCTTTGGAAAGAGCTATATCATGTGACACTTCAAAGGTAGCAATAAAAATCAGTGGGAGAAAAAAGGCTAAGGTGGTTCTCTTTTCATATTTGGTTCATATTCAAAGCAAAGCAACTCTGGAGCAACCAAATTAAGAGGGAACAGAGAAGCCAAGTAGGAAATGAAAGGAAGGGACGCACACAAAGACCTTGAAGAGCAAAAGACTTCAAATGTTTGTCTAACTTGTAGACCTTTTAAAGCCATTTACCACAAATAACGCTTCTACCCAGCTCAGTTCAATAAAACAGTAGATTTACTCAAATTTCTCTGATTCTTTTCTTGTTATTAGATGTCACATTTTTCCTACACAGATTCTTCCCAGGAGCTATCAGATTATTCGTTCCCTTTTACCTTTGGCCCAGTCAGTAGGCCTAAAATAAGCCCTTACCACTGAGATAAAGTACAGGGTGCACCTGAAGCCCTATTTTCTGCTCATTCCAATTTCAGATACATTTCTAGGCCTCATCTAGAACACTAGCCCAGGGTTATCATCCACTAGCAGATGGCTTCTTCCTTCCCGCTTTCCCTATGTGTCCAGCATGTCTCCTAGTTGAGAGCAAGAAATCATACCTGTTCCCCGGCGCTAAGTTAATGCACTGTATGTTAGAACGTATTGTAGGACTAATGGCCTGTCTATTATTCTTTGCTTGATATTCTGAATAATGGACACTATATCTAACAAAATAAACATAGAATGTTTATTCTAAATAGAATTTATTCTAAATTTGGCTTTATTATAATATTAAGAAAATAAACACAATGAATGATAATAATAATACTAACCAAGTAAAATATTCCAGTGCTTTTTCTATGTAGTCGACAGCTTTCCCATCAAGATAATCGACGAGAGCTGCTTTTGCCATCATGAGATGGCATTCCCCCAAACCTAAAAGCAGGTAAGTTTGTAGTTGTTAAAACATGTAAAAAGTATACTTAGCATATTAAAGACACTTTCTAGAAAAGAAAATTGAATAGTATTTTATAAAAATTATCTTGCATATATTTAGTAAGGAATTCAAATGGCAGGGCTCTACTGGAGTAAACAGGTACTAGAAAAATAAAAACTACATATAGAACCCAAGAATTTCCTTGACTTTGGAAAAGTTACCTCTTAAAACCTCAGTTTTGAAAATGGGGATATTACCTAAATACCACTCTCATTTTATTACTTATTAATATTGTAAAACAAGATCTTTTTTTAAATGTTCAAAACTATATAACTATACCATAAAGATTAAATGAAATAGCAATTTCCTTAAGTGCTTAGTAAACATTTAATTAATGTCAGTTCTTGAGTTTTAAAAAATTAGGAAAAAGGTTTTCAAGGCTTAAATTTCATATCACTTCAAACATTTTCAAGGCTGTTGTACAGCTACCTTAACTTAAGTATGCCTCTCCTAATGATTCCCAATACTATTTCTGATTTAAACCTCAACTATTTCTTTAAAAAGGAAAAGGAAGTAGAGAAAAGCATATATAATGATTTTTGTTAGTTATAATAATAAAAATTTAATTAGATATGAATCTTTTACTTTATATTACTAAAGTAATCTATGGATAAATTGATTTAGATACTTACAAAAATAATGCAAATTGCCTCTAACATTTTTTAAAAATTGAAAAAAAGTGCTTTTATAATTTATTAAGTAACTAAAATCTATTAACCTACTGAGGATATAATAGAAAACTCTTGTTTTAGAAATCCATTATCTATCATATTTGTCTAAAGGTTAAATCTCTATCATATTACTATGTACTGACTGTTATAAAACAAGTCAAATCTATATAACAAGCAATACCAGCCGTGGGCAAACTACGGCCCATTCGGCTGTTCTATCCGGCCCGCGGAGCCAAAGGAGCTGAGGGTTCTCTTGCTCTCTCCTCCGCTCCTTCACCAGCAGCCCAAGATGAGAGTGCCAGCATGGTCAGGTTGCTTTTGTTCCGGCCCTCCGGTCCAGTTTAAGAACCCATTGTGGCCCTCGAGTCAAAAAGTTTGCCCACCCCTGAGCAATATAATCAGAGGTTCATACTGAATGCTTACTGTTGACCTAAGAAGTCCTTTTTTCTTTCTTTCTTTTTTTTAATATATATTTTATTGATTTCAGAGAGAAGGTAGGAGAGAGAGAGAGAAACATCAATGATGAGAGAGAATCATTGACTGGCTGTCTCCTGCATGCCGCACACTGGGGATCAAAGCCACAACCTAGACATGTGCCCACCCTTGCCGGGGAATCAAACCATGACCTCCTGGTTCATAGGTTGATGCTCAATTACTGAGCCACTCAGGACAGCCTCTCTTTTTTTTTTTCTTCTTTTAAATATATTTTTATTGATTTCAGAGATGAAGGGAATAGAGAGAATAGAAACAGCAATGATGAGAGAGAATCACTGATTGGCTGCCTCCTGCATGCCCCCTACTGGAGATCAACCCAGGTCTGTGCCCTGACCAGAAATCAAAAAGTGACCTCCTGGGTCATGGGTCGAAGTTCAACCACTGAGTCACACGAGCCAGGCAAGAAGTCCTTTTTACAAGTTACTAAATACATTTAGGAAATTCACTCAAGGATTTTGTACTTTTGTATCACAAAAGTCAAAGGAGCTATTTAAAAAATTACCTTTCAAAGCAGGTACATAATCTTCTTTCGTTTTAATGATCAGCTGGTATTGAGCTACAGCCTCCTTATATTTGCCTAGGATTTGCTGTATTGCTGCCACCTTAAACACACTGTATGTGGATTCTGGGTTCAGCTCACTGGCTTTTGTGAAGGATTTCAAGGCCGTTGTATAGCCACCTCTGCTTAAGTATGCCTCTCCTAATGATTCCCAACAATTGAAGTCCTTTGGGTCTGCCCTTAATGCTGCCTGTAAACTAAAATTTCAAGAAACAATAAGAAAACTAAAAGTAATAGAACTACTTCCACATCTAGAAGGAAAATATAAAACAAATAATTCAACTGAATTACACATATCTAAGCTTCCTTCTGTTTGTAAAAGTGCTATTTAAAGCAGGTACTATATCTGTTCCTTTATAGTTTTGAATATTTCTTAATACTAAGAAATTTTATTACAAATTCAAAATACGTAAGAACAAACTAATTTTTTTTTAAGAAGTGCTAATCAGAATTTCTTTTTTTGACTACCTGGAAATATTTCATCCTATCCTACCAGAATAGCTATATATCTCAGTATGCCTCATCTCCAAACCACGCCAATCCTACCAAAACAGAAATAATCACAGTTAGAAAACAGGAATGATGCTTTAAATTTCTGATTAAATTCCATTTCCAGAAAAAATTTTTAAATGCCTATACTATAGATATTAACATAAATCAGAAGCAGCTTTATCTTTACTCAAATATACATACTTTGTTGGAGCCAGGGTGTAAGCTGACAAGGTCCTTGCATCTGAGGGGGCTAGCAGGGCTGGGCCCCTACCCACACAGTTTTCCCAGACTTGTTTGGATGGCTACTTATCAGTAGAATGAGAGCTATCTCTCATTGCTTGCCAAGAAGTCTGTAATTATTTACTGAGATTTGCTGTACTAAGAATTTGTCCTTCGGCTCTATCTCTCCTTTAGAGATTAACAGGAACAAAGAACACACTCCTCTTAACAGACTTCCTAATTAGTGTTTTGTGTATAAAAAGCATTGCGCAGTTAATAAACTTGCTACCGTCCATCAATGGCTACCTGCAGCCCTCCCGACCCCGCTTTCCTGTCTCTCTTTCTTTTCTCAATTCCCACCTCCCTACCTCAGCCCGGTCCAACCAGCCAGGCTGGACCTGGCAATGCTTTATTTACCCTTAAGTGAACTTCAAACCAAATGACTAAAAATGAGCTGCTCCAAGTGCCCTTCAAGCTGCTAATGTCTGCACTGCCCAAAAACAATGTATGTCATTGGGAAAACAAACGCAATAAATTCAGCTTTTATCATTCCTTGAATTTCTATGGAGAAGCTACTATAGGTATGATACTATTAGACTTCACTAGATTAGCTATCTCCTTAGCAACAGAACATCATTTAATCCATTTCTGAAGATAATAAGAATTGATCAACCTTAAGTAAATTTTATTATTTCTTCCCTCAAAACACACCCTGGCATGAGGCAACCTGTAAAGTTCATTTGGGGTACAAATGGAGTTTAAGCAATCATTAGGCTGTTTAACAGAGTTTAAATACAGTAAGGTGCCTTACTCAGCCACTGCTTGCGAATGCTGACCAGCTTTCAAATAGTACAGTCCTCGCCTAAGCCAGGCCCATTTGGCAGTCCCAGCACTTGCCTTCTGAGTTACTGTTGTTAGGATAGCTAAGGCAGTTTCCTAATAAGAAGAAAGGACTAATATTAGAGATATCAAATATCATAAAAATACAGAACACTTATGTAAAGTACTCAAATATATTTTCATTTACCACTTCTGGTTTTTTAAACTTACACTGGTATACATTGAACTACAGTTTCAACAATAAATGGTGAAGATTTTAATGTCTGCCAAAGGAAAAAAATTTACTCTACAAACAGTAATAAAAAAAAATCCTATTGCATCTACAAAATATAATAAAAATTATGTGTAAGTATACATATATAAAAATGTTTCTATTTCTACACTTCACAGAAAAACAAAAGACAAAGTGTTTGTTATTAGACATACCATCTCTTCAAGCTCCACGCTTAAATCGACAGCTGCAGCTCCAGATTCAGCATCAGTGTCATCCAATTCAAAAGCTTTCCTATAGCATCCACGAGCTCTGTTTTTATCTCCTGCTACATCTCTGTAATAATGACCCAAATAGCAGAAAGCTTTGCCCATATATGTATCCAGTCTGGCAGCCTTCCAATTAAAAATTAATAATAACAAAACATTAAAATTTGTTTGGAAGAGTCCCTTTAAAAGCACAAAATATTAATATATAGATTAAAGGAAAAAAAGGAACAGGTTTAATATATATATATCAAAACAACCTCTAATGCAAGATTTAAAACAGACATGAAAACTAGCCGTCACAGCTTAGTATAAGTGTAAAAATGTTATCTTTGTTTAAAGAAATATGAAATTTGAATTATCTGCTTTGTATTAGTCAAAATAAGAAATACTTTAACATCTAGAGTTATATAAGACTCAGATGCCCATAAAACTACAGTGAAAATTACCTAAAAATTATGTTTTTTCAGAGATAACTGTGCCTTATTTCCGTAACACATGATTCTTAAATAAGTAACTATTAAGGTTCAATTTTCTCTTTGAAAATCCATATAACATTCTCACAAAACCTTATGTGTAAAAGATGAAACATGAAAAACAGATCAGAAGCAATTTCTTATTACCTAACTTATATAATTATTATTTATGAATTTATAATGAATTCATTTCAATTAAGAATTGAAAATAGCACTTATTTTACCTTTAAAAAGTGGGTAAGAGCCTTGGTTTTATCTTTTCTTGTTTCTTCACCCATAAACCAATATGTTAACCCAAGTTGGTAATGATATTCAGCAACTTCAGCATCTTTCTCAAGAGCTCTCTGAAAACTAAGTCACCACGGGAAGTAAAAACTATTAAAATTTATATGATATAGCAGACTCCAAGTTGAGGCAATCAAAGTTTGAATGTTTCAAGGATGCTGATTTTGAAACAAGTCACTACCTCAGGATTCAGATTATAATGGGGGGGATGGGGGTAAAGCAACATGATCTGTTTTTGGTAACAGAAACTTTAAAAAGCACAATGGCTTTTAGCACTACCAATGTGCTAAGTGTTCACACCAAACATTATGTTTGCTTAGTGAATATGATAATAAGCTGATCACATTTCAAACTCATCATGGAGATGTTTATAGTTACTGTACATTTCTTAAAAATACTAATAAATATTTCAAAGATCAAATTTACACAAAACTAGATCTTTATCAAACCCATTTATTTTGAATTTTTGAACAATATAAAAAACAAAGATATGACTTGATCTACGAGCAATCTATATATCCTTACCATTTTTCTGCTTGTACATAGTCCTTTTTGGTAAAATGAATAAAGGCTTCCAGGGCATGAGCTTCAGCTAGGTCAGGGTAAGAAGAGAGAACGTCTTCCATAATCTATGAAGTAGATATCTGTCAATTCCATATCCAAATAATAAATAACTTCTTAAAAAAATCTCACCTTGAATGAAAAAAACTGACCTTTGAAGCTTCATTTAACGAGCCTTTGTTCATATAGGCCATGCTTTTGAGAACCAAAAGTCCTGGGATATTATTTGCATCAGAAACCTAGAAAGTAATTGCAAAGAATTTTTACAAATCTCCTTCAATAGAATGCAGCAATATTTGCTTTAATTAAAGAATGACCATAGAGGAGCACAGAATAAAGACACAGACGTCTGGAATTCTATCACTATTATCATTTTCATTCTCTATAAACTTATTAGAGAAAATTTCCAACACATAAAACATTAGAGAAGAGTATAATAAAACCACATGTACTCATCATCCAACTTCAAAATTATTAACTCAAAGCCAATCTCTTCTTCTCTATACCTCCACCCATTTCACCACACTCTTATTTAGATCGTTTCCACATATTTTAACTTTTTACCTGCCGTTTCAGCATCTATAACTAAAAATTAAGTTCATTTTTAAATAACATAATCATTCTCCCATTATATACATTTAAACAAGACCAATACATCATTAACATCAGTAAATAATTAGTATTTAAAGTTCTCAATTGTCCATTTGAGTGATTTATTTATTTTAATCAAAATCTAAACAAGGTACAGATATTTCAAGTAGCTAATAGGTCTCTTAAGTCTCTTTTAATCTCTAGGATTCCCTTCCATCTTTTTTTTTTCCCCCTCCATTACAATTTAACTATTGAAAAATATGGGCCATTTGTTAGCTTCTCGTAATCTGTTTTTTTGCAGAAGATATTGTCATGGTATTGACCTGTCCCTTTGTCTCTTGTATCTTCGGTATATTCGGTCTAGAAGCTTGACCTGATTCAGGCTTGATGTTTTGGCAAGAATACCTCACATGGCCTTGCACTTGGTTGACTACTTGTCTGTCTTTTTGTGATGTTAGCAGCCATCCATACTCGATGCCTAGATAGAGTCATTCATTACAGATTGCAAAAATGATGAATATTTTTCTCATTCTATCATTCCTTTGTGGAATACTTCAACAAAGAGAATTTTTCCCTTCTCTCTTTATCTATTTGATTATTCTTAGGAACAGTTCATATAGGGAAAGCAGGATGACTGCTGTAATTCTTCCTTTTCAATTGGTTCCTTAGCATCCTTCAAGGATGCTTTGATTTTTTTTTTTTTTGTATCATCATGAACACATGGATTTAAACAGATTTTATGCCTTTCAATTCACTGCAGTTACTTGTACTCAAACCATCCACTCTTCAGCCATTGAGAATCCATGATGCTAGTTCCTGAGCTCTTCTGACGCAGTGCTGGGATCCTGTTAAGGTTTCTTTGCTTTCTAGCATTATAAGATGTTCTGGGCTCATATTGTACATTTTCTATCTCAGACCTGGACTCCAAAGAAATTCCAAATACCAGTTCTCCAAAGAAATTTTTGTTTTCTCTGTAATAAAATAATATTGGAAAGACTTCTACAAAGCATGCACACAAACACAGCTGGTCAGAAGGCAAGTAGAAAATAAGAAAATAAGAACTTAGTTCTTAAGATATGCTAACAATTGTGCCAATTTTAAAGAAATAATATGAAATGCAAAGCCCTTTAAAATATACAAAAAATGACTTTTTAAAAGTCAAAACCTTGCAATATACTGAGTAAAATAATATTAATTTTAGATTAAAAATGCTTTTATCTGACAAAAATATTTAATAAATAAAGACACTGTGTTGTTATAATTCATAATTTACTAGTTAGTTTTTTTTGCCCAGGAATTATAAATTGCTTGAACCAAAAACATTAAAAAATCAATTACATTATTTATTGGTTTTATTCTCTACCATGAATCTACTAGTCTCCTTAATTATTCTTGACAGTAACTGATAAAATATTTTCTATAAGAAAAAAAATTTAAATCCCAAATTAGTAATAATTAAGTAGTAACCTTACAGGGGAAAAATGAGAAGAGAATAATAAGAGCAAGAACTAAAGAGAGAAATTGTATCATATAAAAATAATTGTAAGTACTTAACCAAGAAGCAAATATGTAACTTTAGGAGTTTCCAATTGCGTAAATGATTTACAAAAGTGAATTCATACCTCTAACACAAAATTCATGTAAGTAAATACTTGTAGTAAGGAAAAAGTGATTGATTCCTCATTGACTGGAAACTAAGTAAGTTGAAGGGGAAAATTCTATGGTAAATCTACCTGATCAAGAGTACAAATTGCTTCCTCTGCAGATTCATTATCAGGGAGTTTAATCAAAGCCTCTGCTTTCAAACGAAGACAAAGATTCTTCTGTTGAAGACTGCCACCAGACACACCAACATTATCTATGTTCTTCAGAGCTGACAAAATTAAGGACATCTGAATGAAGACAACCATATCACTTCATATTTTTTTTTATTTTTAAGAGACATATAATAAATTATCGTTACAATAAGAATAAATTGCCAAAGCAATATACATGAAGAATAATTTAAAGCTAAGTATAAATTCTTCCCTGATCTCCATATGGAAATATCTGAATTTAAAACAGATCTACATTTAAAGCCTTTATATTCACATAACATGATAAAACTGAACATCCTGAAACACAACAACGGCTACCCCTATCGGCTATATACCAAGGTTAGCCTTGGCCAATGCATCTGTAAGAAGTACAGTAAGGACACTGGAAGGAAAAGGAGCTGAATTAGAATGGACCAGGGTGAACCGTTTCTCAACTACAGAGGCTGGGCCTCCAGCTGCATCACAGCAGTGGATCACTTTTTGTGACTTTCTATCCCATGCCATTCCAACAGGCTCCAAGATGCCTTTCCTTATCTGCATCAGAGGAATCAAGAATTAGTGAAAGCTCTAGGACACACCAGGCTATACCGTTGTTGTTTTTTTAATCACTATCTTTCTCATTAAAGATAAAAAGAAACAGGGTTGACCACACTTAAACATGTCAAGAATACCTTGATTGCATGAAAGAACAGCTTCCATAGGTCTATGCATTTTGAGTTGGGCTTCTGCCAGATGATACCATCCAGCTGTGCAGAGAGGACTTTCTTTTAACCCTAAAAGGATAAAAGCAAGCACAAAATCTAGTTTCCATAACTACTGAGATGAATGGCACCACTATCTACTAACCAAATCAGACTCCTCCCACCCTGACTGATGTTTCCCAATGATTAGAGGATTGGCCTACACACTGAAGGGTCTCCGGTTCGATCCCCAGTCAAGGGCACAAACCTAGGTTTTAGGTTCCATCCCTTGTTCCAGTCTGGGACTGTGCAGGAGGCAACAAATCGATGTGTCCTCACATCAATGTTTCTATCTGTCTACCTACCTACCTACCCCCCCCCCCCACTTCTTCCCTCTCTAAAAATCAATGGGAAAATATTCAGGAGTGAGAATTAATAAATAAGAAAACAAAACAAAATAAAATTTAAAAAAATCAGATTCACCCCCTCTCCCTTATCTCTCCCATGTAATCAGTCACAAAACCAGTTTCCAGGCACCGGACTAATCACACCTCCATCATCTTTATCCCAGATCACTGCATCCTCTACACTTTGGTGAGAATATTCCTAAAAATACAGATGTCATTATGAAATTCCTCTGCTTAAAACTTTCCACTGGTTCCCTACTGCCCTTAAGGTGCTTATCAAGGTTTGTAAGCCCCTCTTCGGCCTCAATTCTTGCCCCTTCCTGCTCCCACACTTCATTTGAAAATCTGGCCGAACCACAAGCAGTTTCCTGACGCCCAGCTTTCCTCTACCCTCAGGCCGTTTCATTTCTTGACCTGAAATGCTCCTCCCAGTGCCAGGCTTGTATTTGTCATTCAGATCTCAATTTGAATAAAGACTGGAGATATCTTTATCCCTATTTTATAAATGAAGACACTGAGTTACAGAGAGTTTAAGTTCCCCCAAGGTCTTGAAATTAGTAAGTGGCAGAGTTGGAATTCGATCTTAAGCATACTCCCCAGTATGTAAGTTTATTGCTTTTCATTCCTATCTTAAATATACATTCCTTAAAGAAAGGGCCAAAGATAAATACCTAATGACTAGTACCTCATGTCACAAGCTATCCACTGTATACTTACCTTCTCTTAAGTTCCTATCAGCATCTTCATACTTTTTGTCTTGTAATGCTTTAATGCCTAAACCAATGAGGCCTGGACCACTTTTCGAATCCATTTCCACTAGTCTACGACAATACTGTTGTCCCTCATCAGTAAGAATTCCTGGTATTAAAAGAAAAAGTTATTAGCATACATATAACAAATTTCTAAGCACCAAAACCTACATAACTTAAATTTCAAAAGCTGTCTTGCCGAAACCGGTTTGGCTCAGTGGTAGAGCGTCAGCCCGCAGACTGAAGGGTCCTGGGTTTGATTCCGGTCAAGGGCATGTACCTTGGTTGCGGGCACATCCCCGTTAGGGGGTGTGCAGGAGGCAGCTGATCGATGACACTCTCTCATCGATGTTTCTAGCTCTCTCTCTCCCTCCCTTCCTCTCTGTAAAAAGTCAATAAAATATATTTTTTTAAAGCTGTCTTAATAAAGAAAGTGAAATGGCTATTAAAATTTCACCTTAAATTTCTACCCATCTGAGTCAAAATTCTCTTACTCCACAAAAACATAATTCATGACAAACTATCTTGGCTAAACTAACTGTTCTTATTAGAGAAAACCCTGGGATAAAAGTGCATCTTTCCATATTCATCCACATTTAGGGTACAAAAATGCACACGTGCGCACACGCACACACAAAATGCACACAGGTAAGCAAAGTGTGGATAGGTACTTGAAAATAGTTTCCAAAAGCCTAGGATGAACCCCCAAAACTTTTAAAACAAGGCAAACTTTCCTAACATGTCGCCCTTTGTTAATATCTGGGAGCACAATTATAGAAACAAAAAGAGATTTAGAAGGATTAGATTCATGTTTAGCCCCGTGTAAGGTATTCTTTACATATGACCAGATGGCACTTAGAGGAATTCTCTATTAGTATTCCCGAAAACCATGGACAGCAATATCTCACCTGATCTTATAGAGAGAGACAAGGAATCAAACTGTATATTTTAAAAATCCATTTTACTTTCTATAAATTTAAGAAAATAAAATAAAATTGAATTTAAAAAGAGACAAGGAATATTCCAGCTTCAACCCTCAATCCTCCTCTCCTCCATACTAATTCCTATTGAAAATACTAGTTAAATAAATATAGAAGATGACAATTGGCCGAAACCGGTTTGGCTCAGTAGATAGAGCATCAGCCTGCGGACTGAAAGGTCCCGGCTTCGATTCCGGTTAAGGGCATGTACATTGGTTGCGGGCACATCCCCGGTAGGGGGTGTACAAGAGGCAGCTGATCGATGATTCTCTCTCATCGATGTTTCTAACTCTCTATCCCTCTCTCTTCCTCTGTGAAAAATCAATAAAATATATTTTTTAAAAGATGCCAATTGATAAGACATCATTTATTTAACTTATCTGCTCTTTTTAATATTTAAAAGATTCCAAGATTCCAGATTTAATGGCTTTAAAACAGATTGACAATATTATATTTATTTCTCAATAAGGCAAGCCAGACTTGGGGCTGATGAATACTAAATCTCCAAGGATAAAGGTACTCTGAAGAGTTTCAAGGTACATACTAAGTAATACCTATGAAAATTCTCTTTCCTAAAGTTTACTACCAAAAAAAAAAAAATAAGTTTTTTTAAAATAACTAATTCATTTCTCACATTCCAAAGAAACTAATCACTACTACAGAATTTTAATTTTAAATAAACCTAATTAGAGGGGGAAACCCAGCCTGTATTCATTTCTTTATTTTCACCTGGATTTTCTAATATTTCTAGAACACAAAATATTAAGCTCTTCAGACTAAAGAACCAAGTTTTCTTATCATTCCCCATTTCAGCAATAAAGCAAAATAAAATAAATCAAAAAGGCCATTTAGCATGAAATAACATTCATCAGATGACAACTGTGAAAGCCATTCACTATTTGTTATTGAAGCTTTATTAACTGAGTCATTTTGAAAATTAATCTTCAAGTTTCCACATGCAAAGGACAAATAAGAATGAATATATTTGTCCCCAGTAGAAAAAAAAGTCAGTGATTCACTGTTGCTATCAAGTAGCAAATTCCACAAATACTAAAGTACTCTGGAGAAGGATAGAGACGTGGAGATTTTCAGAAGTTCTTAATACACAGAAAGTTTGGTTTAGAGGAGCAATATAAAGAAAAAAGGAAACATTAAGCAGATTCCCTCAGTCCTGCATTAACTACTTAAACTTCCACTTCAGAATACTGATTACATTAGAATGAACTTAAACCTAAACTGCTACATTCCACAGATTCTTACAATCAAATACTGAGCAGGAAAAACACTCTACCTTGGCGCACCATATGTGTGTAAATACCGACCCAACCACTTCCCCTTTGCCAGGATACAGAACTCTCCTTCAATTCTACAAAATAACCACCCCAGAGCCTCTTTAAGAATTTTTTTTCACATAAATCCCTTTGCTATGTCTTTATTAGAGAACTTTGTCAAATACTGAATTTAGGTGAAAAAGTCTGCAGACTATTTGTTGATCTTATTTATTCTATATTTTTGTTGGCTTTTGGAATATAAATATTTACTTGACAAATCAACATTACAGGCATAAATGTGCTTATTGAGAAAACATTCAATTCTAGCATATGAAGAAAAGGTCAAGAATGAAGAAAAGGTACAAACCACTAATAGCTGAACAGGCATAGAGAGAAAAGAGTGAATATTAGCCATCAATTTCTCTTTTTTTATTAAGTCTATTAGGGTCACACTGGTCAACATGACACCATATAGGTGTCAGGTGTGCGTTTCTATGTTACAAAATCTGTCTATTACACTGTGTGCCCACCACCCAAATAGCCATTATTTTCTTAGCAGCAATTTTTACAGTAGAAAAAGGGGTGGAGGGATGAGTACCAGAGGCAACACAATAAGTCCACTTATATTGGGAATATCATGGGACTCCTACAAAAATTTGAAGCAGCAGGGTGATTTTGGAACGAAGCTTCCTATTATGGAAACACTCACAAGCAAACTCTTGATACTGAAAGTCTCAGCATGCCTCATCCTTCCAGACCTCAGTTCATTGTTCATTATGTTAACTAGCCCTTTCTTATAACCCTCCTGCCAGGTGACACACTGCAACCCTCCTCCTCCCCCTCTAGAAGCTTACCTTCCCTTTACATGCTTCCACTCCTCCCCTTAAGTGCAGTCGGTCAAGTCTCTGGATTGCTTCTTTTTGTAGCTGCTAACCACTTCTTCCTAGTCTTCTGGTTGCATTATTGCAATCTAAGTTCCATTGGATAACTCTAATTTTAAAAGATGGTGCTTCCTAATCAGCAGCTCCAAATCTCCTTTCTGGAGAAACGCTCTTTAGTTGCCTCTGTGTTGTTCTGCGGGTTCCCAACCTTCTCCCTGACCTCTCCTCCTCGCTGTCCTCTAACAGGAGCACATTTTACCTCCTCCTGTTTATCTACTTTCTATCGAAAATTCAAGGCCTTCTTCAATCCCCACCTTCAAAAAGACTTCACTGACCAGCAACTCATAGTTCCTCTGCATCACTATACTTTCCTTTATGTATCAGTCTTTCCATGTGCACAAAGACTACATTGGACTTCTTTTTATATCCAGAAATACTGAATACCTTACACCTGGTAGACACTAAAATAATTTTTTATCCATAGTAACATCACTCAACACATTCACACACTTCTAGGACACACACTATAATAAAAAAGAAATTACCTGATTCAACTAAATGCAAACAGAGCACTTCTAATGGATATTGCACAGTGGGGTACATGTTTATCATTCCTTCACAGGCCTTCTTCAACCTAGCAGTCTCATGAGGAAACTTGAAAATATAAAAGTAAAATTAACTAAGTAGCAATAAAATATAGTTCTGGACACTTTCCTATTTAGAATAGGAAACTCACATTAGAGATTTTTAAAAAATCAACTCACTTTGGATAAACACTGAATGAAATGTCTATAAAGTACTTGATGATCTTCACTAGGAATCTTATCTGATAAATCCAGTGCATTCTCAAAAGCAGTTAAAAGCTGAAACAAATAAACAAAAAAAAATAAACTATCATCTGTAGCATATTTAAATGACAATGTAAAACAGTTCAACGTATAAGACTCACACAAGCTACACACTCAACTATAAATACATTTTATGGTATGGCCCTGATAATTTCAATGAGGAAAAACATGTATTTGTAAGTTTTGGAATACATTCTAACTCCACTAGCCAGGGGACTTCACTGAACTAGTAAGAAATAACTATAAATTGGCAACATTAAGTTAACGAAACATTCTTATAGGTTTGCTGTTCCCTACAAAGTAGTCAACCAGAGAAGTATAGTCTTATATGATAATGTAACTGCTACTGCTCAGATTATTTTTAAAACATCTCTTCTGAAATCACCAGCATGTTCTTTAGAACAGCTTTAATGGAAGCAAATTTTTAAACTTAAAATGTTTTATGAAGTTAAGTTATACTTTTGGTAAAAGAATACCAAAAATACCACTATACAATAATAAAGTAATTTTTATACAGTATCATTAACTGACTTTGAAAAAAATTCCAAAAAAAGAATTCTAAATGTTTTGAGCCAGAACAGCAACTACCAGGGTTACAGGTTCCATATCTGGCCAGGTATTGGGCTCATGCAGAAGGCAACCAATTGATGTGTCTTGCTCACCTCTCTCTCGCTGCCCCCTTCCACTCTCTCTAAAAATGAACGGAAAAAATATCTTTGGGGAAGATTAACAACAACATCAATCAATCAATCAATCATTATGTTTGCATTTTCTAAATTTAGGAGAATAAACAGGTCAATACCAATTGCTGGGTCTCATTATTCTGATCCTCAGTGCTCTCTGCCAGCAGCTGAGTCAGTTTCATCCACAGCTGACGAAGCTCTTGCTTGTCTGCACCTGCTTCTTGCCGTATCTTTATCAATTTGTGCCATGTTCGAGCCACCTATTGAGGAAATTTAAAATGGTTATTTTATCTTAAGTGCTAAAAATGTCAATAAAGAAATAAAAATTGCAAATAAAAATATTTTATCTGCTTATATATAAAAATAGCAAAAGCACAGAACTCCAACTATCATTAACTCCATAAAAAATAAATTGATTGGGTAAATTTACATAGTTCTCATATTAGAAATATTACTGAGCTACCAGAGTAGCATCAGATATAGAGAGACAGCAAATAGGCCACTATATTCTATAGATAATGCTTTTACTTATTTTATTAATTCCTACAGTTTTTAAAAGCTTTGGAAGTTATAATACCTAAAATTTGAATTCTAATTTATATTATATCTCTAAATTATTTTAATACCATACTATATAATAATTTTTAAAAATTTCACATAAGCTAAATGAAAGCTTTCTTCTAAAAATAGTTTTATTAAAAAGAAATATACTACCCCAGAAAATCATTAGCCAACCTCTATGTGTTTCTTGTCTTGGTAATACAGATCCACAAGTTTCTTACAGACATCACACCACTTCTGTTTGTCAACACTTAGAATAAAAAAAAAAAAAAGCTTTTGAATCTAATTAATAAAAACAATTGAAGGTTTAGAACACCAAAAGTAATACCTCAATAATATTGTCACTTACTATTTTAAATCAGTACACATTACAGCTTTCATAGTACAGTAAAATTTTATAAAATGAGACTCTCATAAAAAGAAAAGATTTAAGAAACATTCTTCGATTACACTGACTGAAAATAACAGCAAAGTTTCCAAAGTATTTTAATTCTGTTCTTATCACAACTAAGAGATTCGGTTATAACAATCTGAAAGAAAAATGTTTCCCAATTCCCAATACATGATTAGAGTATTTCTATATAATTTTAACCAGTCTTCCTAATTCATGCTTTTAAAGAAACTGGCCTTTCCCCGCATATTGATTACCTTTCATAGAGATCCAGGAGCTTTTGGTAAACAGCAGGTAAGTCATCCTTAGCATTTATCTGATTACATTTCTCATACAGGCTTGCTAACCCCTAAAAGAGGAAGTAGTAGAGATTACTCTTCCAAAAACATCTAATGTTCTTGCATTTATTTTGCTAAAGTGAGAATCTATAAAGGCTATTCATAATAAAGATAATTATAATTAATACATGAAATGTTTGGGATTTACCTATAAATAATTTGGAGTTGAAAGGAGTAGGTGCAAGTTTAGATTTTTAAAAATTGAGATTTTTTATTGAAGCTAGATGATGGGCAAAGAAGGACTCATACCACTGTCTTTTCCTTTGAAAATATATTTGAAATGTTTCGCAACAAAAAAATGTATTTTAATGGTTATTATACAATTTTAATCTCTAACACATTACCATATAATACTACTTTTACATGGGAAACAAATACAAAATCCAAGTAGTCTGTAGAAATTGTCATTTTTGTTTCAATAAAGATCAGATATCCTATACCAGTGGTTGGCAAACTCATTTGTCAACAGAGCCAAATATCAACAATACAACTACTAAAATTTCTTTTGAGAGCCAAATTTTTAAAAATATATTTTATTGATTTTTTACAGAGAGGAAGAGAGAAGGATGGAGAGTTAGAAACATCTATCAGCTGCCTCCTGCACATCCCTTACTGGGGATGTACCCGTAACCAAGGCACATGCCCTTGACCAGAATTGAACCTGGGACCTTTCAGTCCGCAGGCTCTATCCACTGAGCCAAACTGGTTTTGGTGAGAGCCAATTTTTTAAACTTAAAATTCTTCTAAAGCCACTTCTTCAAAATAGACTCGCCCAGGCCATGATATTTTGTGGAAGAGCCACACCCAAGGGGCCAAAGAGCCGCATGTGGCTCGCGAGCCACAGTTTGCCGACCACAGTCCTATACCAATCGGTACATAATAAAAACAAGCACCTGTATAAACATGTTATCACATACCCTCATTCATGCTCTTGATCATGCAAACCTAAGACAAATGGGTTCATGTACTGCAGAGCCTACCACTTCCTTTTAATCACAGCTTCTAAGCTGTAATTAAGATATGAAACAAAGTGATTAAATATGAAAATTTGGAGACCATTAAGAAAAAAAATTTAATCTGTACTCAAAGATAGAGAATTGCAAATTTTCTATGTTATTTTATTTTAGAAAACATATTAATATATATTTATTTTCTCTCAGGTAAACAAAATATATTTTTTTAATATATTTTTTTTTATTGATATTTTACAGAGAGGAAGGGAGAGGGATAGAGAGCTAGAAACGTCGATGAGAGAGAAACATCGACCAGCCGCCTCTTGCACACCCCCTACCGGGGATGTGCCCACAACCAATGTACATGCCCTTGGCCGGAATCGAACCCGGGACCTTCTAGTCCGCAGACTGACGCTCTACCACTGAGCCAAACAGGTTTCGGCAACAGAATATTCTTAATAAATCTTTCATATGCATATATAATTAGTAGGAGATTTACATAATATGTTTCAATTCCATTCCTCACATTTGGAAATAATTCATTGGATTGTTAAATAGGGGTAAATAGCATTGTTGGACCACTTTTTTGAAAAGTAATCTTCAGTTTTAAAAAAACAAATTTCAATTTTTTTCTCATGTGGAGTTAAGTGGAGGTTTGTTTTTTTTAAAAAAAATAAAATAAAGCTGTTACCTGTAATTTTCAAAATGAGAAAACAACTCTTTCTTATAATATGAGGAAAAATATTTTTACATACCTGCCAAGCTAGTAATTGGTCTGGCTCTAGTTCAGCCGCTTTCTTATAGGCACCCTGGGCCTGATCAGGTTGTTCTAGCTCGGCTGCGGCAACACCAATAAATACCCAGGCATTATAGTTATTTTTCTCTTGTTTTAACACTGTCTGATTAAGAAATTAAAA
Organism: Vespertilio murinus; assembly: GCA_963924515.1. Taxonomy (NCBI): domain Eukaryota; kingdom Metazoa; phylum Chordata; class Mammalia; order Chiroptera; family Vespertilionidae; genus Vespertilio; species Vespertilio murinus. The sequence goes on from OZ004705.1 coordinate 50,684,889, forward strand.
GAGCGGGTCATTAAATTTTTGAAGTAATGGACAACAACAAAAGACAGTCTATCTGAAGGTCAGAAAATCTGGATCTACTACTAACTAAGCAATCTTTAAAATGTCATTCAACCTCTGGTCTTCACTTCCTCAGCGACAGAGGGATCAGTAATCTTAAGGGGTCATAAATATGAGGTATATATTTTTTAAAGCTGCCCAAATAATACTGATGTCTCCACCAAATACGTCCCCTTGTTCCTTAAGAATACCGGGTATAAAAAGAACAATAAGATTGTTCTTAACACCCAACCATGCTGCCTTTGGTTTGTTTATATATAACAAAGGTGGTAAGGTTATTTAATAGAACGGTTAAGACTGTTCTTAACACCCAACCATTCCACAGTGCTAGTTAACTCACAAAATTGTTTTCCGTATCATTTAGGGTTAAATGATATGTTTGTTTTCCCACTATGAATAAAAACTATTTCATACCTCTTTTTTCCAATTTGTATTTAAATATAATTGGTATACAATCTTATATTGGTTACATTAGTCTTAGGTGTACAATATCGTGATTTGACATTTTTATGCCTTACAATGTGATCATCCCACTAAATCTAGTAATCATCTCTCGCTGTGTAAATTGATCACAATATTATTGACAATATTAATTTTATACCAATTTTATCTCAAACCTCCTATCAACTCCTCTTCCACTCTCACCTTATATTTCATTAAGAAAATAAAAGTCATCAGAGGAGATCATCCTCATCTTCCCATCCCTAAATTTCCAAGGTTGACAGCATGTGGGTCTGCATCTACTTTTCCTCCTTTTAAGATGGAAGAAGTTTCAAAGAACCTCCTCGTAAGCTGAGGACACCATCCTCTCTCACCTTCCCAAGGACTTCACTCCCACTACGCCCTCTGTCTCTCCTGCACATTCAATTTCTCCTCTGGACTGGAACATTCCCAGCAGAATACAAAGGCACTTTAGAATGCACAAACCAAATAGAATTAAAATGTCAACACACTATTAAAGAATGACAACTGTGAGATACAGTAGAGCCCCACAGTAAGCACATCAAAGGATACCTAAGAGATATTCAGGTTTTAAGAACTTGGCTTTGATAAGTTACCAATACAGAGAAAGACAAAATTAAGTGTGACAGAGCAGTTTATCACAGCATAACCACTCTAACCCTTCTACTAGATAACCTTTCTACCTGTTATACATAAACAGTAAATGATTCACATATCATGAATTGATAAAGCTTATAAAGAGGTAACACACTTTCATTGTGGAAGAACAAAATATCAGTTACCTTACAATGTTTCAAAGCTTCCTTGTATTCTTTGTTTCTGATGGCGTCTCTAGCGCTTTTCAGGGCAGTCTTCACTTCCTTGCTAGACATTCTGTCAAAATAAAAAGCCTGGCTGAATGTACAACAATAACCTGCCTAGCTGTGACAGCCCCAGCAAACTCAACCATCTGAAAAAGGCACAGTGATTCCTTACACCAGGAATACTCTTTCCCCCTCTCATATACACACATCTTATTCCCACTCTCTTCAGATTTTCACTCAAATGTCACTTCCTCAGTGAAACCTTCACTGGCCACGCTATTTAAAATGTCAACCCTGCCTTATCCCACTCACAACCACCCAATATTCCCTTAACCTCCTCTCTAACCATGCATTTATTTTTCTTCAAGGCATTTATCATCATCTAATACACTTATATTTTATACTCTATATATTTTACTTAATTATATTATTTATTTTCTGTTTCCCAACCCCATCAGAGCATAATTTTCACATAGGCAGGGATTTTTGACTGACAAAGTGTACACATTAATAAATATTTGTTGAAGCTCAGGTGCATTTGAATTATACTCACTCTCCATAAAGTAGGCTAAAACACAGATGATCCTATGGACCAGGACCCAAAACACATACCAATTTCAATTCAATGCTACACTAAGCAAGTTAGTAGAATAAGCCAAAGTCACAGAGTATGAACACTAACACAAATTTCAATAACTCTGATGTAAGAGTTTAAGAGAGCATTCTGTTTTTAAGCTAAGTCTCTTTAATACATAAGTCAGGATATTAACTTTCTTCATAGTAAGGGTTACTTAGGATTATAGTAATATAGTATTCTTTGTAATATAGTAATCTTTGAAAAGAAGTAAATGCAATGTTTACACTTAAATGAAGGTGATGAACATGCAAGCACATGAACTCCAGTCATAAAAAGATATCAATTGGTAGACAAAGCATTTCTTCATTTAAGATACAGTACTTAATTTTAAGTAAACTAACATATCTGAGATTTCACAACTTATTCTGATTTGCCAGTAAACAGGTCAAATTTAATTACAACTTGATGTTGAAAAAAGAAACATCTGTATTTTTTTTGCCAACTCCACTGAACTCTATTATCATCAGGAAGGTAAAGCAAAGCTGCATAAATGTTAAGTCGTTACAGACTGCAGATGTTCAAGACAGCAAAATGAACCAGGCAGATGGCTTGATGACCTGGTACCTCAACAGTCCTTTATGTCCAAAAAAAGCTGAGGTAGAAGCATAAGATCAAAGAAATTACAGAATTTTAAAAAATCCTTTGACTTAAGAATGTTAGATTAAAAATAATATAAAAGTTAAGATATTATAAAATCAATTTCTCTATAGCCAGAACCAAATTCCCCTAATTGACATAAAAGTGACTTTTCACCTAGTAACAATAATTATGTAAGTAAAGCAACATATTTCATATACTATTATTTTAGAAACTGCCCTCTTACTTGCAATTATTTTGGTATAAATTTATAGCTGGAAACTTCAGAAGGATTTTTTCCGTAGTTTACAAATCTTGATTGGAGCAGGCAACAAATTTTAATGCTGATTTCACAATAAGTTTTTTTTTCATTCCAAAGTTATCTTTGGTGGGTAAACCTGCAGAATAAAAAGAAAAGAACATCAATGATGATAACATCTAATCTAAACTAATTTTTAAAAATCCAGTAACAAAATCAAGAGTTCAAGTTAAAACAAAAACAGTTTTAAGATAAGGCCAAGCATAAACAAACAGAAAAACACAACTTTTCCAGGACAAATACCATCATCTTTTCTATCACCTAACAATGAACAAGGTAGAACCAACCAGCACCAATACTTCCAAGCTAAACATAGCATATGACATAAAAGAAATAGCAAAGAAGGCCTCTCTAAATGAAAAGAAAGACCTACAGCATATGAGTCATTAGTGAATCAAATGCTAAACTAGGAAAAATGACTGCAAGTGCAACAGGAAATCAAAGAAAAGTATGGTGTGAAGTAATTAACAGCTACCAGATGGAGAAGACAGGGCTTGAGAGTGGATATGTGAAGTAGAGCACCAGATTACAGAAGACCTTCAGAGTCAGACCAGTTTAGACTTAAAGATAGCGGCAAGTGCTGCTAAGTGCTTTTAAGCAGGCTATTTTTCAAGACCACTAGAGACAAACTCCATTCTTCTCTTGGTAACCAATACTAATGTTTAATACCCTTCCATATCTCTATATATCTCCATATGTAGCTACAATTACTTATGTAAATACAATTATTCTTGCTCTGGTGGAATCCTGCTTTCTTCTCTTCCTATTTCTTCTTTATTGATTTGGCATTTAGCATAATATACCAGCAATGAGGTCCTCTCTTCACCTAAAATATACACTGAGTGGCCAGATTATTATGATCTCTGAATGCATAATAATCTGGCCACTCAGTGTATATCCTATATAATAAAAGGCTAATATGTGAATTGTCCTCTTGACCAGGAGTTCGACCAGCAGGCAGGCCAGCCAGACCCATGCACGAATTCATGCACTGGGCCTCTATTATATGTGTGTGTGTGTGTGTGTGTGTGTGTACGTGTAGAAGAAAGCAGGATTCCACCAAATCAAGAATAATTATATTTCCACACACATGCGCACACGCTCAAACATCTATGTTTCAGGGGTTTAAGCAATTTTTTTAAAGACAAAAAAAAAAAAAAAGCTGCTACTTTCTAGACCTGAAAACATCTTCCTCTTTTGGGGAAGTAGGGTGGAGAAGGGAGAGGCTCATCCACTCATTTTCCAAACAAAGCTTTACTGAGCACCAATCACCTACTAGGTACCATCAAACCCATTTCCTGTCGCAAAGTAAAAAGCACCTATCCAAAAGAATTCCAGGTAATCCCATACTCCTCTATTTGGGATACTTCCCTCCATCCCGGGCGTTTCCAACCCTTTAAAGAAAAACCTAGTTCTCTTACAAGTGTCTAATTTTCTTCCTCAGTCCCGCACTCTTTACCATTATACCTCTCCTACTTTTTTCTCCTCACTTTCAACTGACTTTTTTTAAAATAAGAGCATTCATTTTGCACATTTTCACTCAATAAAAGTTTTCCACTACCAAATGAAACGGTTTTAACTCAACATACCAAGCACAAAAAGTAGAAACAACTTCACTTTCAAAAAGTTAGAAAATGACAACCATGCCAAATAGACAATGATATACCTCAAAACTAACAAATATAGATAGGTGGAATAATAAATCCTATACACCCGACTTAAAGCTATGGAACCTTAAGCTACATTTAGTTATGCAGCTACAAAGATTCCACAAAGCAAAAATAATAACATTTACAAACAATAGTAATAATAATGACAATGAAAGTAATTACAGAAAAGCAAAATTGATACCTTTAAATGTAATGAAAGTCTAAAAGTATTTTGTGATTACTTTTCTTATAGAAGGAATTGGTAAAAACAATAATTTAGTAAAAGTAGTCTCCAATTACCTATTATTGAGCATTCTAAGCACTTACCTTTTACCTATTATCACTAGCTCTATCTTCTTTTTGCATTGAGTTCCATATTGTTCCTTAACCGTTATCCATCTAAATTATTAAAATATGAAATAGTTAGGCACATAAAAAGAAGGACACACCCAAAACCTACTGAACGTTTTTTAATATATTAGATTCAAGTTCAATTTTCATAAATAATTTAAAACGTGAGAAATAATTATGTACAATTTTTCATCTTTTTCTTTCCCAAAAAGACACTAATCTTAATCTCTAACTTTCAAAATTAGTCTAAATCATGTTCCCGTAGCCTCAGGAGATAAAAAGAACTTCCATAAACAATTGAGTTCTGAAAAAATATTCCAGGAACAAAAACTACACTAACTTCAATATAAAAACTGAGCCAAAAGACTATTTCTGCACTACTTTGTTTTGAATCTAGAACAATTAAGGGCACTTATTTATACCTAATTTGCAGCCTAACTACTCCAAAGTGATCCTTGTTCTAAGCCAAATAAAGAATTTAAATACTTTTAAATGATGCCCACATTATGCAATTAGAATACTGTAGAGTATTGAAAGTACTGTAAGTTAACAAAAGTAGAGATCACTGTTTTAAGATTAAAAATCCATCTAAATAGCCATCTAAAATATTGATACAATTTCTACATGACTACAAATTTAAGTATTTTTTATGGCATCCCTGGAATAAATTTTGTCAAACAAAATTAATCCAAAATGCTTCATGGAGAGAAAAAAAATGGTTTTGAAAAACTGAACAAATTTTTAAAAATATCTTTATTAGAGAGAGAGAGAGAAAGAGAGAGAGAGAGAGAGAGAGAAACATCAATGATGAGAGAAAATCATTGATTGACTGCCTCCTGCATGCACCCTACTGGGAATCAAGCTCAAAACCAAGAATATGCCCTTGACTGGAATCAAACCCGGGACCCTTCAGTCGTAGGCGCTGACACTCTATCCACTGAGTCAAACCGACTAGGGCTGAACAGAATTGGTTTTTTTAAAAAATAAGCTACTTGAAAACTAGGAAATGAACAAAATTTAGATGAAGCAGGTGGGGATTAACAAGAAACAGAAAGTGAGTTTCTGGACTCACATGCAATCAATATACTTAAATTGAATTAGTTCCACAGAAAAGCATCTTACTGTAAAGAAAACAAAAACTTGTGACTCAAACAATGTTCAGGAAAGTAAACATTAAAACAAGGAGTGGGGAAGTAAAATAAATGTTAAAACCTGACTCTTCACATCACTAACTTCTTTAAGCCCTCTTCCAGCTATACTTGATTATTCTTCTCATACAACGTATTTTAATTTATTACTCAGTCACTTCACCTCTGTTCTTACAAAATACCCCAGATTTTATCAGTCCCTTTAAGCTGCCATATCCACCCACCAAAGCAAGACTTATCTGGCTGAGAAGGGGCTTAGGAACTGGATGGATCTGGGTTCAAGTGTCATTAGACCCTGGGCATCTTATTTCATAACTCTATGCCTAGCTCTTCATTGGTAAAGTAAGGATTACATCAGTTACCTGATACACACATAGATGAAGTGCCTGAACACAATGCATATAATGTCTGTTCTCCTTATCTACTGCCACCCTCTGAATCAGGGGTGAGGAACCTTTTTTTTCTGTTAAGGGCTATTTGGATAATTACAACATTATTCACAAGCCAGACAAAATTATCAACTAAAAAATTAGCCTGATGCCCGGCCTGTGAGGCTTGGTGGTTGAGCATCAATCTATGAAACAGGGAGTTATGGTTCAATTCCACAGTTGTGGGCTTGGTGCCCAGTAGGGAGTGTGCAGGAGGCAGACAAATATGATTCTCTCTCATTATTGATACTTCTCTCTTCCTATCCCTTCCTCTCTGAAATCAATAAATATATATATATATTTTTCTTTTAATTAGCTTACTATATTTAGTCAAACATTTAACTAACTCACTCCTAATGAATGCCTTGGCAGGTCCAGACCAAATGATTTCGTGGGCCAGATGTCCCCCACCTCTGCTCTATATCAACTTCATTACGTTTTTTCCATTCCTAATCCACAGTGGTTATTATACACTTTCTCTACACATATAAGATCCCCAAGCCTCTCCTTCCTTGATCTCTCAAGATGCAACCTTCTTGCCTATGTTCCTCAAAAGATGGCTATCATTAAATACAAGTACCCTTTTTAAATGGTCAGTGTGCATACAAATACTAGATTAAAGCCCCAACAGACACCACTCCCTCTTCTGAACCACTGAAGCTTTTATTGATTGAGCTATCCAACTGACACTTCACAGATACTTTTTATTATTCTATATAGATGTGTCCTGTCTCCCAAGTCAAAAAAGTCCTTAAGTAAAGGTAACATAATTACAATGATGTAAGGAGTTCTTTACATATCCAACACCTATTGCGTACTCTGATCTTCCCTTTACTCAAAAACAAGTAGTTTTCAGTTCCCCCAAAGCAGTAATTCTCCATTTGCTAAAGTGGGAAGAAAGAATCTTCTTTTCAACATTAGCTCACATTACTTTTTTCACCAGCACCAGAGCTTCCACCTCCACATCTTTACTCTCCCATTCAGCCTGTCCACATCTGCTTGTTTACTCAAATGCTACATGTAATTCAAGTGTCAAGCATAAAGCCTTCTCAGATGAATCTTACAGTAGTCCAAACTTTGTAATGTATCTATACCAACATTTCCAAAAATGTATTCCAAGAAATATTAACTGCTTAAAGGTGTTAATATATAGTGTAGTAATTTTGTGAACAGTGTACATTATATATGTCACTCTGAAAGCCACATGCATTTTAGCATTTTAAAGGCTCTGAGAAGTCCTAAAGACCCAAACCAGCAAGTCTACAACTTATGTTACTATGAAACATTTATTTCAATGAACGACAATTAACATTGTGAAGCAACCTAGTATTCTCCAAAGTACAACTGGGATTTGTGGTTTTGAGGTTTGATTTGTTTGGCAACTAACAACTTCTTTCTTCTTTTTTTTTTCTTTGTTGCTCAATCCCTCCATGACCCATGCCCTCTGTCCAGAGTTGTCAGCATAGTCATTAACTGATACCTTTTATACTGTTATTAAATATGTGTGTGTGTGTGTGTGTGTGTGTGTGTGTGTGTGTTTCCCACAATTAGCCTGGAAGTTCCTTAGGAGCAGACTATTTAAACCACTCTTTTAGTTCCTAATATCTGGCATATTGTGATATTCAACAAACCTTCACAGAATCACTGCAGGTGAAGATAATACTAAATTTAAGCCACCGTCACTAACTGGACATAAAAGAAGTATGAAGAACTAAAATCTAGACCAAGACTTTCAACTGAAGACTTTTATGAACTGCACAGTTAAGTATTTCACTAAAGCAAGCAATTCCTAACAAACAAATCTCTAATCAGGGATGAGGAATCTTTTTTCTGCCAAGGGCCATTTGGAGATTCATAACATCCAAATTGTGGGCCATACAAAATTATCAACTTAAAAATTAGCCTGCTATGTTTGGTAAAACATTTAATTAACTCACCCCTAATACTTGGGCAGGGCCAGACCCGATGATTTCCTGGGCCTTAAATGGTCCCAGGGCCAGACATTCCCTCCCTCCCCCACTTTAACTGATGCCTTAGACATGTAATGCAGCCCCTACCCTCATTGAAACACACATATACATACATGTACACACACAGAGATGCACACTCACATCTCAAAAGTTCCTTTTCTGATAAAGTAGGTTCTGATTAGCAAATTGCTCTTTGTGCAGAGTGATGAAAATAATGAAGAAACCTGAAATCATAACATAACTAGTTGAAGGAACTGGGGAAGGTGTTGGGGTGGGAGGAAAGGCAGGGGAAAAGTAAGAAGGGTAGTTTAAAAGGAGAAATTACTCATGGAAAGAGAAGAGAAATGGATGAATGAGTGGTTAAAAGTAGAGAAAGGCTGACTTCAGCTCAAAATTAGAACTTCTAATAATCGGACCAGTACAAATGTGGAATGGCTGCTCACAGGAAGTGTGTTTCCCATAACTGGGAATGAAAAAACACAGACTGGACAACCCACTGGCGGTAACAATGTAGGACAAATTGAATGTCAGATGAGAAGTGTCTGGGGACCGAAAATACTCATCTCACTCCAGTCCAATTCAACACTTGCCCCCACTGACATTGTCAAGGGAAAAAAAGACGTATTCCATCCGGCTGGTGTGGCTCAGTGGCTGAGTGTGGACCCATGAACCAAGAAGTCACCAGATCAATTCCCGGTCAGGGTGCATGCCCGGATTGTAGACTTGATATCCAGGAGACAGCAAGTTGATCCTTCTCTGTCATCAATGTTTCTATCTCCCTCTCCCTTCCTCTCTCTCTAAAGTCAACTAAAAACATATTTTAAAGAGAAAGGTGTATCCCTGCCATCCTGACTGAGAATTCAGAATGCATGCCCTATGAAAACAAGATCAGAGAGAGTAAATACAGTTCACAGAATCAGTAATGTGCCATAGATAAATGACATTCTTGATTAAATGTCGGCCAACACTGTTCCTATAGTAAAATGCGTTCAACATTCCAAATTAACTCAGAAAAAAAAAATTTAAACACATCCAGTTCATGAAAGAACATACCTATATCATCTTCCATGTTGTAATATTATTTCACTTTTTTTCCCCTTAGCGTTCTTGTGGACAGAAACTATTGTGTATATATCTGTATTCACCACAGATCTTTGGCATGCTGCTTGGTTAATAATTCTGCTTCACTAAAAGTGAGTAAGCTCTGGAGAATGTCATGAAATTTTGTAATTAACTAGAGACGGAGTACGGCAGTGAGTTAGGGTACAGGTTACACAGCTTCAAGTCCAACTCAGACTGGCTCCCTGGGTAACCTTTGGCAAGGCATTTAACCTGTCCATTTCTCATTGCAAAATGGTGAGAGTGAGGGTGAGGGTGATGGGAAATATCCCATGAAAAAAGTACTTGCCGCACAGTAAATGCTCCATAAATGTTTAGTATAATCCTCAGAACGGAGTGTTACATATTAAATAAGGTCTGTCCCTTACTACAATTATTTTGTGCAAAAGGGTCAGATATTAGTATTAAGAGTTGATTTTACGTTAACCAAGTACTGCAACTCCTCCTTTCCCAGTCATACTGATACGATCAACATGGTATACAAATTATCTACCTGAAACTATGACAATGAAATCAGGAATCTGGCTCTGGGACGGAAATCCGTTCCTTCCAGATTTTTCCAAAGGACTTCAACAGTTCTTTGGAAGGGCCTGGGATTCTTCCGCAGCAAAACGAGGGGTTCTGAACCCACGTCAACTAATCGCTCACGTCACACAGAACCACACTTCTTCCTCCAAGAGGCTGCCGCCCCTTTCTCTCCTCTGCACCCCGAAAGCAGGATGCGCCTGAGCCTTTCCCTGCCTGGGACCCGAAACTTTCCCTCCGGGCCCCGCTCCTCACTCCACCCGAGCACAGTAAATCCTAGCTGCAGCCCCGGCAAAGGCAGGAGTGAGATGAGGCCGGCTGCAAATTCCCCTGGGGGGGGGGGGTGGACTCGAGGGGCCCCACAAACCCATACCGCACCCCGGCGGTCCGGGCAGAGGCCTCCCTCCAAGGAGCCGCGGGTCCCCCGTCAGTGACAGACGCGCCCGCGCCACCTCATCGCCTCCCACCTCCCGGCCCCGCTCACAACTCAGCCGCGTTTGGTCCGCACAGAACGAGCACCCCCGGCCCCCGGCCCTTTCTTTCTCTCCACGTTTTCATTTCTACCATTTCAACCACCTTCCAAGCCCAACAACCTCTGCAAAAGCCACAGCGACCCGAACCCACCTGGGTCAGATGCTCCTCCTACAAACCCGGCTGGAGTCCGTGCGCATGCGCGCTTCGCCCCAGGCACGGCCCACGTGACTGGGAGTGACTAGCGCTTAGGTTGCTCCGTATTTAAAAGGTCTTCACCTGTGCGCATGTGCAGGCTCTGAGCCTGATGGGAGTTGTAGTTCTGCCGGGAGGAAACCCAGCTGCGATCCCCGCCCACCCCTTCGCTGTGGGAGGAAGCGGGCCCGGCGCCCGGAGACCGGGCTCCCAGCTTCTCTCCGCGATGCTGCTGCTGTGCGTGTCGGTGCTCGCAGCCTCGGCGCTGGCAGCACCAGCTCCGGGGACTAGCGGGAAGGGGCGGGGAGCTGCTCGGGAGCGGCCTAACGTGGTGTTAGTGGCGAGCGACTCCTTTGTAAGTACCGAGAGGGGGCGGAGGGGTGCAGGGAGCGCAGAGGCGCGGCTCACGGCTCACCCTTCCCGATCCGCTACCCGCCCACAGCCTTTCCTGTGCTGCAGGCTTTGGGGAGCTGACTCTGAAACTTGCAAACTTGTTTTTCCCTGATGAAAAGTAAAAAGTGCATGGTCCCGTAGGCACGCACGTACAGTACACTACATAGATATGCATACGATACACATAAAACAATAGTGAATGAAATGTGCTCGGATAGCGTCTTTGCAAATCTTTTGATATTTTATTGCTAGCCTCGATTCATTAAATTATGTTACCACTCTTAATGGACGGTCAGTCTGTAACCACGTTTGATTTAATCGTAGAGGAAATAACATTCTGCATCTCCAAAAAAGCTTGTTGGTTTTCCAGCGGTCATTCCCCAGTTCACCGCAAGTTTGCAGGGATTTGTGTTTGGGTGAGAAGTGAAGGAAATTAACGTGTTTTGTTGTTTTTTTGCCCACGTATCAGATAATCCTGTCAGTGCTGGCTTAAGTTCATTAGTTGATATAGTTTGATTCACTCCCTGATGATATTCCAGGGAAATTGTGTGTGTGTGTGTGTGTGTGTGTGTGTGTGTTGTTGTTGTTGTTGTAGAATCCTAAACTTGAACAGTTTTTGAAACTTTCCCCCAAGTCATAAACCAAAAGAATATTACTATCAATATTACCTGATACTTAGTATTATTCCATGATTTTAAAACTAACGCCTGGACAAATGTTTGGTTACTAATTATAACATTAGTTCATTATCACTGGGAGTTAGTGTGGTCACATAGATAGTTGGCGTTAAGTATGGCTGGTACTAGAGTGCTTTTAATCACCGTTGTTATATTGCCTTTTTTGACCTAGACTGGCCCATGATGAGTAAAGTTACATCATCTGGATACCCCCATAGGATTTGTTGAGAATATTACTAAAGTAATCTTTATGGTTATCTAAACTTACAGAACAGGCCATATTGGAGAGTAACACGTAAGAGTTCATCAGGGAGTGCTTTTGAGATCAGAGGGAAAGGAAGGTCACAGGATTGTACAGAGAGAAGTTGGGTTTTGTTGCTGTAGACATGGAGGCCGGAATTGACCTTATAGGTAAGTTCTCAAACTAGTATGATACCTCAGAACTGATCCCAGTGGGGTGAGGCGCCTTTGCACCCTCATGTTGGATGGCCATTACTTATGCGCTGCTCCCAGAATGGGGCATGATCTTGGGCAAGGTAACTTTCTTCAGCAGAGGCAATCTTTTGTTTCTAAAAGGAAATGGAGATGGTGCATCACAACATACCGAGAAACTTCCAACGCTGACTGGGTCCTTCTCATTATTTAGGTCTCATACTTCCCAGAGAAACCTTCCCTGTCCACTCTCTCCGAAGTAGGTCTCCCTTGTTAATCTGTGCCTCAGTTTTATTTAAAGCACACACCACAACTTGTAATTCTTCATATTTTATTTACCAGTATACCTTAGCCTACCCCACTAGATTAAACTTGAAAGGCACCCGGGACTCTGTTTTGTCTCCAGATTGTATCTCCAGATCTTTCATAGATCCTGGCACACAGTAAATACTCAATAAACACTGGTTCTATCATCCTGCAAAAGAACTTTTCAGAAAGTCCCGTTAATTTACTTATACTCTATTCCAATGAATCTAAGTGGAACACTGAATTGAATCCTCTGGATTTTGAGCCAGATACTGATATCACTATCTATACTTGTTTTTATCTGTTGAGGATAAAAGTTCTTTGATGTTTATAAGTTTAAAGTTAAAATTAAAGGAAACACTTTTCTTTTTTCATGATGCAATCAGTGTTAATTAAATTTCTTCATTCCAGGATGGAAGGCTAACATTTTATCCAGGAAGTCAGGTTGTGAAACTTCCTTTTATCAACTTCATGAAAGCACATGGCACTTCCTTTTTGAATGCCTACACAAATTCTCCAATCTGTTGCCCATCACGTGCAGGTATGAATGAACATGCTTAATATTAATGAAAAAAAAGTAGCCACACCCTGAAGATAATTTTAAAATTTAAAAGATAATTCCCAAAAGTAGTATAGCAAATAATATTTGGCATTTAATTAAAAGGTTTTAAGTGATAAGGGTTTTAAGGTATGTATTGGGTATTGGAGTTGTTGGATTTTCTCATTTATTTTTCCAGAATAGGAATTTTTATCATTAAAAATGATGCTTAGCCAAAACCGGTTTGGCTCAGTGGTAGAGCATTGGTCTGCGGACTGAAAGGTCCCGGGTTCAATTCCAGTCAAGGGAATGTACATTGGTTGCAGGCACATCCCCTGTGGGGGGTGTGCAGGAGGCGACTGGTCGATGTTTCTCTCTCATCGAGGTTTCTAGCTCTCTATCTCTCTCCTTTCCTCTCTGTAAAATATCAATAAAAAATATATTTTTTAAAATGATGCTTTAGTTCATGTGTTACTATTTCATTTCCTAATGATTGAATGACTATGAATCTTTTGACCAAGCAAATCAGGAAATATGAGTATTTTTCAAGGAAATGAGTTATATTTTCAAGGAAGTTTGACCGTAAGAGTACACGGAGTTGGGAGGGGAATTCAGAGTATAACATAAAGTAGTTAGAACCTATCACAAATCAGGTTTATCTGAAGTTTTCTATGTTATTTGAGATTACATCTCTTCAGGCTCAATTAACTTCTATACCAATCTAATCATTTTATTATAGTAAGTTAACAATAGGTATAGTTTTAAAGGCAAAACTTGTTTCTGTAACATTAAGCCATGAATAACTGAGAAACCAGAAAAAAAAAACACTGCCATTCTTTTATATTCTGTCTCTTCTCTGATAGTTGTTTTCCTCATTCTAATATATGATTGGTTGCTTTGGAACTCCTAAATAGCATTCAACAATTTGTGTTTGTCTATAAGTTCCCAACATGATATTCTCTGTGATATGAGTCACAAGTTTCTTTGCCTAAATTTTCAGTACTATCAACTATATAATCACCAATGATTAAAGGAATTCTGAACTATATTATAAATTATATTTCAATGATGAAGGGCCAGGTATATTAAAAATAGTTTTATTAACTTTTTTTACATTTCCAGAACGTATTTAACTAAAAATTTACACGTTTTCACTCCCTTTTCCCCCTCCCCCCACCCACCCACTTCTGGTAATCACAGGCAGTTGAATTTGGTTCTTTTTAGATTCCACATATATGTGAGATGGTACAGTATTCAGTACTTTAACTTACCATATTTGCCTGCGTATAAGACGATTTTTTGGCCCTGAAAAATATGCCTCCAAGTGGGGGGTAGTCTTATACGGCGAGTATATAACAAACTCTGTATTTTGGGTGGAAATGTTAGGGGGTCGTCTTATACGCCCAGTCTCTTATAAGCCGGCAAATACGGTATTTTTCAGGGTTAAAAAATGGTCTTATACGCCGGCAAATACGGTACTTCATTTACTATAATGCCCTCAAGGTGCATCCATTGTTGCAAAAGCCAGGATTTCTTGATCTTTTATAGCTGAATATTAGGTAGATGATAGGTAGATATCACATCACATTGATTTTATTCATTTCTTGATATAGACACTTAGGTTGTTTCTATCTTGGCTATTGTAAATAATGCAGTGAACATGGAGGTGCAGATATTTCTTTGAGCTGGTGACTTGATTTGCTCCAGATGTATACCCAGAAGTGTAATTATTGGATTGATTATATGATTGTTCTGGTTTAATTTTTTTTTTTTTTTAGGAATATCCATAGTAACTTCCTCAATTTTCCATAGTGGTTTCACCAATCTAGATTCCCATCACCATGCATGAGGGTTTTCCTGGGTATTCTTTTCTCCATATCCTAGCCAATGCTTGTTATCTCTTGTCTTTTGATAGTAACCATTCTAACAGGCACGAGGTAGTATCTCATTGCAGTTTTGATTTGCATTTGAAGAAGGATTTATTGAGTAAATAGTTATAGAAAATGAGATAATGAATCAGGAACTACTTAGTGATTATTTTTGTGATTGAAAGAAGAATCTAGAATTAGACAGGCCTTATATTTAATTCCAGCTGTATTTACCTTAAGGAGCTTAACCTTTAAGCCTTAGAGACTCACCTGTAAGATGGAAATAGTAACTCCTTGCAGCGTTGCCCCTTGATAAATGATGAGGTAATTAGAAATGTTAGGGGAAGCACCGAATGCAGATAAGTTTTATTCCAGAGCGGGAGCTCCAAACTAGTAGACTCTTCTCTCTTGCAGTAATTGTCTTAATAGTTAACGCAAACTTTTAAGCTTACACTGATCCCAACTTCTTCTTTTCCCCCCAGCAATGTGGAGTGGCCTCTTCACTCACTTAACGGAATCTTGGAATAACTTTAAGGGCCTAGATCCAAATCATACGACATGGATGGACATCATGGAGAAGCACGGGTACAAAACACAAAAGTTTGGAAAATTGGACTATACTTCAGGACATCATTCCATGAGGTAAAAAAAAAAATAGTACCCATAGGTTTTTCTCTGCCCTTTTTAAAAATTTCTCTAATAAGGTAAGATTAAATCTCTTAATGCCTCAATGTGTTAATTTGGTTAAAACATTAGCTTTCTTTAATCTTGCTAAAACATTAAATTTGCTAATATGCTGATAATTTTTTCTTAAATATTAAAAGTCATTAAGATATCTGTTAATTTGTTTAGCCCGTGGTTTATTTTTACTGAAATTTTGTTATATAATGGCTACTTTATTATTTACTTGACAGTTTTCTTGCTACTTGTTTTTGTGAGTTCATTCTAATATGAGTCTATTGTAACTTCCTCTTTTTTTTTCTTTCTCCATTTTACTAAGTCCTCAAAAACTGGCCAGAGTGCCTCAGTGCTTGAGTGCAGGAGGGTGGGGCAGCCAACTACAAGCAGATGGCAAGAAGCTACAGGAGGGGCAGGGCAGCAACCTATGAGTGGGGGAGAGGGAGGGGTTGGGGTAGCTACAGGAAGGCGGCAGAGAGCTACTGGTGCATGGACTCATGAGCAGAGCTGCTAGTTGTTTATAAAACCCTACAAAACCTCGCCCCTGCCTACCTCATGTAGAACCACTCACTTTCTCCCTCGGGGTGCATTTGGTCTTTCTTTAGTCCTTTAAAATTCATTTTACTACCTCGAGACAATTGATAAGCTAGTTCTTCCCTGAAAAATGTTCTTCCCCTACTCTGCCTGGCTGGCACAGCAGGAAGAAAGGGTGGGAAGGGAGGTGAGTGTGTGGGAGGACCATAGGCTTTGAATGTGTCAGAGTTTCATTGAGTTTCACAAATTTCTCTGTAAAATCCTTCTCCTTTTTATAAAATAAGGCTAATCCAAAGTAAAATACTTCTCCTTTTTATAAAATAAGGCTAATCCAAAGTAAAATACAACTATTCATTTTATCTTACTTTAAATTCTTCCTCTTTGTTCCCTTAATCAATCCAGTAATAAAAAGAATCTGGACTTGAACACCTTGAACTCCCTGTTATCATACTTCTGTGTGAAATGGCTAGAATACAGCCTGAACGTTATTCTTCATTGTGCTAATGCTTGAAGGGGGCAAGGGGCCTTTTCATTGTGTTATTCCCACTGCCAGTAGTGTTGGTGCATTATAGGCACACGATTAAATGTTTGTTGAATGAGTAAATGGAATAAAAAGTTATATTGCTCTACCTATGGCTTAATACTTGATAAGCAATGATGTTCTATTTAACCCAGGGTCATAGCACCTGTTCATTATTAGTAGTTTGTATACCGTATTTGCCGGCGTATAAGACGATTTTTTGGCCCTGAAAAATACGTATTTGCCGGCCTATAAGACGACTGGGCGTATAAGACGACCCACTAAAATTTCCACTAAAAATACAGAGTTTGTTATATACTCGCCGTATAAGACTACCCCCCACTTGGAGGCATATTTTTCAGGGCCAAAAAGTCGTCTTATACGCCGGCAAATACGGTATATCTTCAACTAATAGAATATATCGTCTTTTTCGGATTTTTACCATTGTAAGTATTCTTAATTTTCCTAAGTGCTTTCTCATGTCAAATTCTAAAATTAGAAAAAGGAAAAGTTGATATTTCAGAGGTCAGGGATGGTTCTTAGAATAATAATTACTTGCAGCATATTTTCATTGTGCTCACTATCCCACCAGAGCTTAGGAAATTGAAATAAATAATCAGGACTATTTATATGGGTACTGTATATACCCACCCAGTCATATGGCTGACAAATAGATCAATATTTCTGTTAATAGCATGTCTAGAAAAGTTATATGAATTATGGTACATTATCTTTCAGATATTTATGTGAAAGTTTAAAAATGGATTTTAGGGGGAAAATGTCTCTTAATATCAAACTTCATAAATAGGGGCATTCAGTGTTTTTGATAGACTGATTCTCAAAGTCAAAACTCAAGTTTTTATAATTGTTTGTGCTACATTTACCACTGAAATGGGCTATTTTTTGATCCTGCTTCAAAAATACCAGTGTTTTAGTTTATTACTACAATGCCTCACATGTCTCTTTCAAGCATAAAGTGATGCTTTTTTCTGATACCAGTATGAGGACACTGGGCCTGCTATGTGTCCCTTACTGTATGACGTATACTAGTACAGTGCTGCACCACACTGGGAGCTCTAAGGACCACACAACTGTTTCTTCCAGACAATTGTTAAGCAAGTGTTGGTGGTAAAACCCATTAAGATACCACATACTGACTAAAGACCTGGAGCAAGTTTCATCAAATGAGCTTACACTAGATGACTGTAAAGGATTTTCCTTTCAGGAATTCTGTGACTTGGATGGAGTACAGTTAAATGCTTTATAAAGTCCTGATATTCATCTGCCCTTCATGTTATATGTATTGTGCTTATTGTAGTTCTATTTAGGTTCATATTTGCTATATCTTCTTAGCAATTGAAAGGAAACGTTTGCATTTAATTCACTAGATGTGTTTTGTTTTGTTTTTTTTAACATATTGATTTTTACAGAGAGGAAGGGAGAGGGCTAGCGAGTTAGAAACATTGATGAGAGAGAAACATCGGTCAGCTGCCTCCTGCACAACCCCTATTGAGGATGTGCCCACAACCAAGATACATGCCCTTGACTGGAATCGAACCTGGGACCTTCAGTCCACAGGCCAATGCCCTATCCACTGAGCCAAACTGGTTAAGGCTCGTTAGATGTTTTGATCATGTATGCTATCAAGTAAAACTGTTTGCCAATATATTCCCAATATTTAAAACAGTGGTTCTCAATTGAGGGCTATTTTTGACCCAGAAGATATTTGACATGTCCGGAGACATTTGAGTTGACACCACTGGAAGAATGCTACTGGCACCTAGCGGGTCGAGGCCAGGGTGGCTGCTATACAGTTTATGAGGCATGAAACAGCCTCCCCGCACACACACACCCCCACCCGCCCCAAGCAAAGAAGTACCAAAGTCAAAATGTCAGTAGTGCAGAGGATGAGAAACTGTGATCTAAAACCATGTATTTTATACTCATCAGCATGGCCTTAGCAGTATATAATTAATGCCACACTGCATTTTTAATCTTAAATTTAACTCTTTCACATTCTAAGGGATCAGACCCAATTGACATTAGTTATGTCAATTTTTTTAGAAGTAATGAAACCAAAGAAAATGTTAATATGTAAGTGTATAGAATTATAAAGTAATTGATTTCATATAGACATTTAAAAGCTAGGTTTCTAAAATCAGTACAGTTGAATAAAGAATTTGAATATTAATATTCCTTAAAGTACTAATAGTAGAAGATGATCTTTATTTAACTTACAAAACTAAAATTGGATGTATGCATTACCCATTCAACAAATATTTATTGAACCACGACACTATTTTTAGATGATGGGAATATAGTAGTAATCAAAACACAAAAATCTCATGGAACTTACATTCTTGTGGCACTAGAAGAGAATTTAAACAAGCTACTGTCTTAGTATTCCTGGCTAAAAGTATAAAACCTAAAATCCAATTTTTTTTATTTCATCTTACCATCATTGCAATTATGTATGTTCTCAATTCATATAGCTTATGTTTTCCTCAACACAAATTCACAATAGGCCATTTTAATCCTCTCAAACAAATGAAAAAATAAAAGGCCTACTTCCAAAGTGAGAGGATTGGGCCCTCTCCCCACCCACCCTCCTACACACCTTGTTATCTTCATTGATATTGAGTATCTAGAACAGCTTGCATAATTCTGGGTACATTCTCAGCATGATATTTTATGAGAGTGGAAGAGCCTGCTGTTGGTTTTGTTTTGTTTTGTTATTCCAGAACTCACTTCTGATGACTAGCAAACTCTTGGCAGGAGCAGCTTCTGGGGCTACCTTCAGATTGCTGTCTACCGAGACTCCTACTCAGGTTCCTGAAGCACGAGTGATAGCTCTGTGCCTACAGACTCATTCCAATTCTTGGATTTTTTCCCATTTAATTACTAAAGTTAATGTCAGATGTTTAGCTGCCCATAATGGAGTGTATCTCCTACTTTTGCCAATGTTAACCATTTGAGGATATTTTTATTTCCTTCTTGCTAACCTATTTTTTTTTAGATTTCCTAATGAACTTTTAAAAATATATATTTTATTGATTTTTTTTTTTTTTCCAGAGAGGAAGGGAGAGGGAAAGAGAGTTAGAAACATTGATCAGCTGCTTCTCGCACACCTCCTACCAGGGATGTGCCCACAACCAAGTTACATGCCCTTGATGAGAATCAAACCTGGGACCTTTTAGTCCGCAGGCAGATGTTCTATACACTGAGCCAAAACTGGTCAGGGCTGCTAGTGAACTTTTAAAATAACTATTGCAGAAGAAGATGTAGAGGAAGGAATATTATAGGGATTGAACAAATTCTTTTAAAAACTGACTAAAAAGTAATCTTCCATGACTGTAGAGAGATATCTACTTTTAGCAGTAGGAAAATACTGAAGGGTGGAATGTGAATTTTGTGTTGTTGTTTTTTTTAGATCGGCCTGAAAATAGACTTGAATGTGACTGTTTCAGGGATAAGACAATTTAAATTTTGTAATTAAACCTTGAAGAGGTTCGAATTCCTATAAAATCATGACAGATATTATTTAGCTTTGTAAAATTTTGGTTACGGTTAATGAAAGCCAAAATGAGAAAGCTTAATATTGGTTGAACATTCAGCTTATGAAAGATCCTTAAATTGCTGAAAATTTAAGGTCTCTTTACTTGCAAAACATATCTTTAAATTTGAAATTCCTGTAATATACATATTTTAGTCTGAGATCATATAAAACTCCAGATAACTACATTTCTTCCCTTAGAATTCCCATTATTTTACTCAGTACTTTCTTTTGTATATGAAAGCTCCAATCAGAATCCAGATTTTTAACATTGACCTGTATGACCCTTTTTTTTAAATCAAGCTTCATCTCCTTAGTTGTGATATTTACTTAACTCATGGCTGTATTTTGGATAGTTGCTTGACTTAGCCTTCCAAATTCAAATTTTGTAAATAATGTTGATAGGCCCAACTTATATTTCATCCCAGAGCCCGTCAAAATTGCTGACCAGGGGAAGGACCTAAGGATGTGGTAGTTCGATGAAGTACCCACCCCCCTGACCAGTCGACAAGCCAGAGGAGTTCAGTCCTACACAATACAGTGCGGTCATTTGGGTCCCCCTTCACCAAGAGCATAGACACAGTGACTTCTTGGCAAATTCTTAATGACAGACTTACTGGGGAACAATCTACCTGCTTTATCTTTTAGATTTGATGGAATTTTGTCCAGGTTATTTAAACAAAAACTTACAAAAATCTCAAATGTTTGTGTTGTTCCAATTGTATGTTAAATTAAGAGTATAAAAGAAACCTTCCCCTTTTTTGATATAAAAGTAGTGAATGGATTTAAGCCAATAAAGTTACAGTCATAGCCAAACTATTCTATCACAGTTGCTTTTTCCACAAGATAGAATAAGGCCCTTTATTTTTAAAAAGTATAGTAGTGAAAGGATTTTATGTCTGAATAGATACGAGGTGGTAATATCGTTTTGGTAGTTAAGAAGTCACCTCACACTCCTGCCTAGAACTCTTACAGAATTTTTTAGGCACATGGTAAGCATTCCACAAATTTTTCTTGACACGAGTGAAAAAGGCTGCCTTTATTTAAGTAAGCCCAACTTGCAGCAAACATTTCTGTTTAGGGCTATAGTCATGTCAAAATTTAAAGTTATAAATATTGATGCTCCCATAGTCATGAGTTCACTAGAAGACTAGAAATGGCTAGGTTGGAGTTCACAACGTAGGTCCATTAAATTCCTCAGTATCCACCACCACACTCATCCTATCTAATAAAAGAGTAATATGCAAATTGAAGGTCACTCCAGTACACAAGATGGCTTCCCCCATGTGGTCAAAGATGGCCACCACAAGATGGCCAGCAGGGGAGGGCAGTTGGGAGGGACCAGGCCTGCAGGGGAAGGCAGTTAGGGGTGACTAGGCCGGCAGAGGAGGGAAGTTGGGGATGACCGGATCTGCAGGGAAGGGTAGTTAGGTGTGACCAGGTCTGCAGGGGAGAGCTGTTGAGGGGGACCCAAGCCTGCAGGAGAGGGCAGTTAGGGGTAACCAGGCTGGAAGGGGAGCAGTTAGGCATCAATCAGGCTGTCAGGGGAGTAATTAGGGGGTGATCAGGCTGGCAGGCAGAAGCAGTTAGGGGCAATCAGGAAGGCAGGCAAGTGAGCAGTTGAGAGCTAGCAGTCCTGGATTGTGAGAGGGATGTCCCAGATTGTAGAGGGTGGGCTGAGGGACACATTACCCCCCATGCACGAATTTTCTAGTGCAAAATAAAACTTTTGCTTAATATGTATTTGCTGTTATTATATAGTATTTTGCATTATGTAATCGCATATATTTTATATTTATTAAATATATAATAAAATATATACAATCAGTAAAATAATGCGTTAATAACAATATAATTAATGTATAATGTGTTATTAAGTATAATATTATAAAGTATATTGATATTATAAAAAATATTATCCTATATTATAAAAGCCCAGCAACTGAATGGCAGAATGACTGGTTGGCCAGTCGCTATGATGCGCACTGACCACCAGGGGGCAGACGGTCAACGCAGGAGCTTCCCCCTGGTGGTCAGTGTGTGGCTGACTGGGATGAGTGGCTGCTCCCACTGCCAACCCTGGACTAAAGGGCAGGAACCGGGGCTGTGATTATCGCCTCCTTGCCCCAGGCTCCTCCTCTCATGCCTTGCCACCTCCCCCGGACACCTGCAGGCCATGCAGCACTGCCACCAGGCTCATCGAGCTGACCCCAGAGGCTGGGAGGCGGGTTTGTGGCAGCAGCGGAACTGAGGCCTACTCAGCCACCTCTCAGGACGATGCAGGACCAGGGAGCAGCTGCTCAGAGGTCGGGTCCACAGCCGCTCAGCAGACCTGATACGCAGCGCTCCCACAGCGGGCCAATCCCCACAGGCCACACCGCCACCAGTGCACAAATCCCATGCACTGGGCCTCTAGTATGTTATACCTTATATTATTAATATATTTGCTTAATGGCAAAACATCCATGATTTTCATCATATTTACAAATAGTTGTATGACAAAAAAGGATTAAGAAACAACAGCTACTGTAATTTCACACACAGGAAAAGAAAATAGTTGTAATTAATAAAATTAATCAATGAGAACATTTATATATATTGAGTATTTATATAGTGTATATTGAAAGGTGACGTTCCAATCTGAACTTGTCAGAGTTGGCATTATTTATTCAATTAAAACAGACTGTTTTTGTGTGTGATCATGTATGTAAGGAAGATGGATGACAGCCTTTAAGTGTTTCTCACAACTCTGAGAGGAGTATTTCATGGGAAAGGGTATAGGTTCCTTTTTCTCTTGCAGAATTTGTTAGGCTGATCTTATTTGCAAGCGCATTATTCAGAAATGTATTTTTTCATGAAAGAGACTTATCTGAGACAAGTTACCTATTACAATCCCATCAATAATAATGAGTGTGTGTGTGTGTGTGTGTGTGTGTGTGTGTGTGTGTGTGTGTTGAGAGAGAGAGAGAGAGATGGATCTCCCCACAGTCTGAGATAGTTAATTGTCTTAAGAACCTTAGGAAGCTGAAAGGTTAATTCTAGGCTCTTAATTCAGTTTGAAAGAAAACTTATTTCTCATCCATTTTAATTTGTTATGTTTTTTTCAAATGAGATTGTCACTATGTAAATTAATCCTGTGCCACCTGTGGACTGACTGTATCCAGTGCTACAGCAGAATTTGGCACACGGCACAGAAAACCCACACAGCAGTGGCACATATGCAAATTTATGCAATAATTAATTGGCGATGTGTTAGGTAGCTATATTTTCCATTTTTAGTTAAAGGAGTTTTTGTGTTAACAAGAAATTAATCAACCTGCTGACTATTAGGAGAGTGTGTTCAGCCATCACCTTGTTTTCTAGAATTGAACCAACGTAGAGTAGTTCTCCTTATTAATGGGCTACTGTGGAAACTATTTTGATTATTCTGTCTAAATTTGAGGTGTGTTTTTTTTCCATAAAATAATTATTGCATCTCAAACTTTAACATACATAAAAATCACTCAGACCTCTTGTTAAATACCCTTTCTGATTCTGTGGGCTCGGGATGGGGCCTAAGACTGCATTTGTAACAAGCCCCCAGGTGACACTGATGCTGTTGGTTTGTGGACCACTCTTGGGAGTAGCAGGGATATAAAGAACTGGACCTCACCTGGCCGGAATGGCTCAGTGCTTGAGTGTTGACCTAAGAACCAAGAGATCATGGTTTGATTCCCAGTCAGGGCACATGCCTGGGTTGTGAGCTCCATACCCAGTGTAAGGCGTGCAGAAGGCAGCCAATAAATGATTCTCTCTCATCATTGATGTTTCTCTCTCTCTCTCTCTCTCTCTCTCTCTCTCTCTCTCTCTCTCTGAAATCAATATATATATTTTAAAGAACTGCACCTCAGCTTAGTACTTTCTCAGGATGAAGGAGGACAAGGTTTGACCAACTGTGAATACCTTTATCAGAAGCTTGTGGTTATTCTGTGTGTTTCTTTGAGAAGAGGAGCCCCTCTTACATTTCTGTCAAGAGTTGAAGGAGATCTTGGACCATTTAGGAAGGGTACTTACACAAAATGACATTGAAGCCTCACTGAGTTTACAGAGAATAGTCTCTTTTGAGATAAGTATACTCCACATCTGAGCTCCCACCTGAGGCTAAATAGGAGTGTTCTCTTTCATTGTACACTCATAACAGAGAGAGAATGGAAAAGGCAAATAACATATTATTGTGACAACAGTTTTGATGTCGTGGATCCTCTGAAAGCCTCTTGGGTCCTCACAGAGATCCCTGGTCACACTTAAAGAAATGCACACTGTATGTTCATGTCTATTGTAAATTTACAATGAGAGGAGCCAATGAACCATTATCTAAACCACAGTAGCTGTGGTGCCTTCCCATTAGTGTAAGTTCTTTTTAATTGTCCTGATTGAAACTAGACTCTTGATATTCCAGACAAAGCACATAGAAATGGAAAAGAAAGAAATTTGTTCAAAATACCCACATTGGGCAAATAATTACAAAATTTATATTTGGAGGAGGTTAAAGCAATTAATAATGGTTGTGAGGGTGCAGAGAAAGAAAGCACTTAGAACAAGACAAAGAAGTAGATCTAAGCACATGGCCAAAAGATACTATTTCCTGCTGCTATAATTTGGCCTAATTAAAACAGGGCCTGGAGACATTGGTTCCTTAGTAAAGAGAATTATAATTTTAAAAGCATTATCTTTCTGTTACAGTAATTATAATAAACTAGAGGCCCCGTGCACAAATTCATGCACTGGTGGGGTCCCGAGGCCTGGCCTGTGGGATTGGGCCGAAACGGGCTCTCCAATATCCCTCAAGGGGTTCTGGATTGTGAGAGGGTGCAGGCCAGGCTGAGGGACTCCACTGGTGCACAAGCGGGGTCAGGGAGGGACAAGGGAGGTTGGCCAGCGGGGGAGAGACCGTGGGAGGGCTAAAGGGTGTGTCCGGCCCGTCTCGCTCAGTCCTGATGGGCCAGAACCCAGCAGCAAGATAACTTACCAGTTGGAGCATCTGCTTCCTGGTGGTCATTGCACGTCTTAGTGAGCAGTTGAGTGGCCTTACCATATTATTAGCATATTATGCTTTCATCGGTTGAATGGATGACCAGACAACCGGACACTTAGCATATTGGGCTTTTATTATATAGGATTATAAAGTTGTATATTCTCATTCTCTTTCCCTATTTTATTGATTTCAGAAAGGAAACAAGAGGGAGAGATAGAGACATCAATGATGAGAGTATCATTGATCAAATGCCTCCTGCACACACACACACACACACACCCTTGAGAATCAAGCCCACAAACTGAGCATGTACCCTTGACCGGAATTGAACCTGGGACTTTCTAGTTCGCAGTCCAGTGCTCTGTCCACTGAGCCAAACCGCCAAGGCCCCATTTTCTTCATTTGTGTTATTGCTGACCAGGAGGAGCATTGATCTGAGAAAACAGACCGAGCTGAGAATCACAGCTCCTGTAGCAGCCACAGCTCATACTGTGTTACCGTTCTTCTAGTGCGGAACAAGAGCCCAGGAGGCTTGGGACGGCCTGGGAGTAGTGAGAACAGAACAGCCAACGTTGATTTTAGTTATTAATATTATTGAATACCTAAAATATATTAAGTGATTTTAGATTATGGAAAAGTAAATTTTTACTTTATACTTAGGCACAATGCCTGAACGTGGATCAACTAACCAAAATGTTACTCTCTTAATCAGGTAGCTTACTCAAGATTCCTGAGAGAGCCAGAAAAGAGGAAAAGTTGACAATTATGAGAGTAGAACTTTTACCTTCAACCATAATCTTGTCCCAGCTGCCCTAATAGTGCTGAAATCATTTGTTGTAACTCTACTTACAACAGATGATTTTGTGAAACAGACAAAATAAAAATAAATTTTTGTAGCAGATATGTAATAGATTTTGATAAATATAATGAAAAGTAGGATTCTGGTGGAATTGCATCTAACAGATTCTAATCAGTTCTATCTAGCATAGAGAAAGCCCTAAAACAGTATCAAAACTATGAAAACAATTGGTATATTCAATCAATTCATTTTTCTAAAATTGGTGGCATCCTCTTTTAACAATTCATGGTTATGTGTACATTTGGCATGAATCCTAGGATTTGGCATGAATAACTAATACAAGAAAGTAAGTCACATGTTATTTAGTAAGAAGGCAAAATAAAGCTAAATTTTAAATTAGCCATAATGATAACATTACATCAAAATTAACTTGATTTGAGCCTTTTAACGCTGAAGGGGATCAACCTATGTTTTTTTAAAAATCTCAGGATCAAAGAGAGTTAAAAAAAAAAAAAAAGAATAGGGAAGGGGACTCTAGCACAGAACTGCTGGTGTAATAAACCCCTAACATCCCACTCTCTGCAGTATCCTAATAATGGTCACATATAGTGAGCTTTAAGCAATGAGTAAGCAAAAGACCAAGAAACCAATGCTATATTGTTTTCATAGTTATGATACTGTTCTCATAGAACTTACTATTTAGGGCTTTCAATATGCTAGATAGAACTGATTAGAATCTATTAGATGTAATTTCACCAGAATCCTACTTTTCATTATATTTTTCAAAATCTATTGCCTATCTGCTACAAAAATTATATTTTTATTGTGCCTGTTTACATTTCTTATCTTCAAAAGGCAGATAACAGCCCTATTTTAGCTCATCTATGGGCCATCAGTCATTTTAGGTTGTGTGAAATTCCCCTAATATGGGGGTTTATGTTTTAATATAAAATATTCTTTGTTTCTACATTGTTATAAGAACAAGCTTCTTAGAAATGTCCTTGACTGCTTCCTAAACAATTATGCCAACTAAATATTCTTATACATGTATTGAGAAAAAGTAGTAGTGACTACTGTTACTTAGCTTACCAAGTAGTTAGATAAAACAGACTAAAGATTTAGAAAAACGGAATTGATTGAATCATTTAACTTTTAAATCAGCTAATGAAAGTATATTTAGTTTCTAATTGGTAAGAAATTTGTATCATTATTAGTTTAGACAGCTTAGATCATAGTTAAAATTGTTCTTATAATGAGAAGGATAAAGCTAGAAACAATTTAAAACATTAAACTTCATAAACATAAGGTACACCTGGGAGGTAGGATTTTAAAAATATAAAGATTTAGTGGCAGGAGAAAATTATTTAGTAGCTTTGGCTAAAAATACTATCTTCTAACAAAAAAAAAAAACAAAAAAAAAGACAAAATGCTAGAAAATTAAAAAGTTCTAGGAATCCAAAACATATTTATTTTACTAAATATCTTATTATTTAAAAAGTAACCTTTCTAAATAAGCTAAGTTTGAAAGAACACATAGGTGAGTGAATACCTTATTCTTATTTTTTCTTGGTGTTTGAATTTGCAATGCTCAATAACTTTCTTAATGAGATCTATTAGTCTGAACATTTATAAGACTGAGTCTAAAATTTGTTTTTCATGCCATGCCATGCCCAATCTCAGAGAAAAGATTTCAACAAATATCAAGAGTAACATTTGCTCTAAACTTTTTAGAGATATTTTTATCTGGTTAAGATGGTTTCTTTTACTCTTACTTTGCAATAGTTTTCCCATGTGTGGATATTGTATCTCCTTTTTTTGTTAATAAGGTGAAATATGTTGACTCAATTTCAAATGTTAAACCAAAGTTTCCTTTGTCAAGTTAAAAAAAGAAAAGAAAATCCTTTTCCATGTTGCTTTCTTATGTTTATGCTTAATTTTTAAAACTTTATAAATACCTTACAGCATACCTGTCTTTTTGACTCCCCAGCAATCGTGTGGAGGCATGGACAAGAGATGTTCCTTTTTTACTCAGACAAGAAGGCAGACCTATGGTTAATCTTATCCCTAACAAGACTACAGTAAGAGTAATGGAAAAGGACTGGAAGACTACAGATACAGCAGTGAACTGGTTAAGAAAAGAAGCAGCTAACCACACTCAACCATTTGTTCTATATTTGGGATTAAATTTACCACATCCTTATCCTTCACCATCTTCAGGAGAGAATTTTGGATCTTCAACATTTCTCACATCTCTTTATTGGCTTAAAAAAGTAAGTACATTTCATGTGCTCAAAACTAGAAGTTAACATTGTATCTGTATGTTACTGGTATTTATTCACTGTTTCTTTTATTATCACTTTTGAAGAAAAACTTGAATTTTGAGTATTCTCATTAAATCAAATTGACCAATAGCTGGTTGACAATCAAATTGTCAATCAAATGACAATAAAATTGTCAAAATTGACAAAAAATTGGTCAATCAAATTGACCAATAGCTGGTTGACAAAAGCTGAAGGGGAAATTTTAAAGAAATAAGTGTTAAAACTTAGAAACCTACTGCTGAATTGAATACATTTGCATATAATAGGTCTATGAAAAGAGAAACTGAAAGATGTTCTCTAAGTGCAGACAGTTTTCATGTGCACAGTTCAGCATTGAAAAAAAAAATATGACCATGCCAGATGAAACTGCTCAAAGAGACTTAATAATCAACTGGGAGAGTGACCATTTTTTCTAGGACTCAACACATTTGTCAAAATATTTAAAACTATCTTATTTGGGGTTAAAAAATGTATAGGGAAGTGGAAAACAGTGAAACCAATATTTATTTAATGCACTGTAACTAGAAACACTGAGAATTAAAGTATTTACTTTTTTCGTAAAAAAAAAAATACACAAACATATCAAGAGTAGTTTGAACAGTACTTGCCTTCTCATTGTATAATTTAGACATGGAGCAAACATCTTCTCTATATCATGGCGTATTGTCATATTCATAACTAAATTTGGATTGCCTTCCAACATTTTTCCCTTTGCTCTTTCAGTGTTGTGATATATTTCTGAGAGTTCCTTTCCTGTGAAAAATGTTGCCACTGTCACTTCCGCTAGGACATGTTTGCCCTTTCTTTTTATATATATATATATATTTTTTAATTGATATTTTTACAGAGAGGAAGGGAGAGAGATAGAGAGCTAGAAACGTCGATGAGAGAGAAACATCGACCAGCTGCCTCTTGCACACCCAGGGATGTGCCCGCAACCAAGGTACATGCCCTTGACCGGAATCAAACCTGGGACCTTTCAGTCCGCAGGCCGACGCTCTACCACTGAGCCAAACCGGTTTCAGCATGTTTGCCCTTTCTTTGCAATGACCTTCCTCATTTACATCCACGAGTGCGTCTTCACTAAGTTCCTCTGACTGCCTGTGTAACAGTGTCAACCTTCCCACGTCTGCTATTTCTTCTATGACTCCAGTGAACGTTTCAATCAGATCTCACTTCCAATGTTACCACTATTTATGTATTTATTTATTTATTTATTTATTTATTTATTGTACATTCATCTTTGTTTACCAATTCCCTCTTTTGATTATCCATTTCTATACAATGCCGCATGGATTTCTCACTAGGAGACACAGTGTGCTGCCTGTGTGTGTAACGGACAAAAGATGTGCAGTGACCAGTCAGTGACAGGCTTTGAAAGAAATGGTCTGGTTAGTCCCTGATACCCATCTTTCATTCCTACAGTGATTTGTAGACTAAATAGCTAGCAGCTTATGACTGAAGGTTTGTACTTTATGCACAGATCCACAGTTAATATACCTTGGTAACTAAAATATGAACCATGCAAAGGGAGGACTGTCTGTTTTTGAAACATGTATTCTTAAATCAAATTTAAGTTACTTAAACAACTCTAATCAGAATCACTATTTAGTGCACCCTATTTTAAAGGAAATACTGTCCAAGTTCCAAATACATCATGCCTTCTTAAAAAGTTCTAACTGGCTCCATCTTTAAAAAATTCATCTGGAGTTAGTAGTAGCCTAATGAAATGAGTCAAATAACTTTTAAATAAATAGTAAGTAGATATTTGAATTTTTTTTAAGTTACTTAAATATATTACTTAAATCTTAAAATCGTAATCATTTTCACCAAAACTGTAATAAGCATTTAAATATATGAAAAAGTTGTATTTGTTTTTACCAGATATTTTGCTGTCTCACTAGATATTGCCATTTTTACCAGTGAACTAGTAGATAAAAAAAAGTCTACAATCTTAGGGTGTTGATCTGAAATTTGAAGTGATTATATAACTATCTTAAAGTGCTCAGACCCTTTTTCTGTACTAGAATACTGCCTAAGATAGCTCATGTCATTTTCATATCTGTTTTACCATTAGTGGGAATATTGACAATTTGATCCTAATTTACTTATTTGTTTTACTATTTTCAGTACATGATTCATAATCATTCTTTTCTACTATCCTGAATAATTAAAGTATGTAGGTCTAGTTCGCCACACATACTTGTCAGATGAGAGGAACATTACTACTTTGTTTTTCTCCTCTTTTTAGGTGTCTTATGATGCCATCAAAATCCCAAAGTGGTCGCCTCTGTCAGAAATGCACCCTATAGATTATTACTCTTCTTACACAAAAAACTGCACTGGAAAGTTTACAGAAAGAGAAATTAAGAATATTAGAGCATTTTATTACTCTATGTGTGCTGAGACAGATGCCATGCTTGGTAGGTGGTATAATAATTAGCAATTACATGAAGAAAAAGTATAATATTTTGCCAACAAACCATGATTATGCTCGTTGGTGACTTGAATGAAATCCTGAGATGATTTTTTTTTATATCAGTTGCTTCAAACTTAGGATTATACGACTCACATATAAAAAATGTATAATTTGCATTATTAATAGTAGAATAAGAGCCTTTTCTATTTTAATTATTTATAAATTAATAAGTGCTCAGATTTTTTTTCATATGCAAAGAAAAGGTCATAGAAGGCTATATCATCTGCTTGAAACAAAACCTTTTACCAGCTTTAATCAGTAATCAGTACAGGCATACCTCTTTTTATTGTGCTTCACAGACACCTTTTTTTTTACAAATTAAAGGGAAGACCCTCCACCATCAAAAAGATTACAACTTTATTGTGCTACTCATTTTATTGTGTTGATCTGGAACTAAACCCTAAACACCTCTGAAGTTTGCCTATATTCAGCCAAACACAGATACACATGTGACAGGTCATTGTAAGGCAGCTCGGGTTCTGGAGATTAGACAGTTTAGTTGGAGAATCTTACGACTTTGCCCAGACTAATAGCTGCAAAACAAATCCATTCTCCCAGACCCCTCAGAGCAAACTTAACTAACGGCTAAGTCAGTTTTCCTGTGTGTTTTCTGGTGCAGAATCATTTTGAAGTTCCTTCTCTAATTCAGCTCAAAACCAAACCTGTCTCTGTAAGATGATTGTCAAGAAAGTGTTTGTAGAGTTATGGCCGTTTCCAGTTCAGGTAGAGAAACCCTGGTTTTAAAAAAATACACATTTTTATAACAAGTTCTTTTCACAAAACAGTATCATTTATTTTGCTGCACATTGGAGTAGAAGGTGATTGCATTAGTGAAATATGGGTCTCACCTTTTCTGTACAAAGTAAACTTCAGGTGTGAACAAGTGAATAGTTGTTTCTTAAAAAAGCATTTATTGGGCAAATATAGAAAAGTATGAAACAGAAAGCAAAACAGCCATATGGATAAATTAATTATAATTAAAAGCATCTAAAGGATCTTCCAATTGCTTACTCTAAAATACAAATCATATTTTGAGTCAGTTTCTTTAATTCTTAAATCCACACAAATGTTGAATTTTATCTATATATTTTCTAAGGTTAGTGATAGTCACCCATTTGCACCTCAAAAATCTCTTTTGAATGTTTGCTGCTATCCATTCTTCCATGTCCACTAAAGTGAAATAGGATGTAATGTCGCTGCAGGGAGTGTGGGAATACTACTCTTGAAGTTTCTAAAGGCAAAAAAAAAAGCAGCAGCTCACTTCAAGTTACAAAGGTTATGAAATATATTGTATCCTTGTTAAATCCATAACTGATTTTGTCACCAAAGAGAATTACAGTATTACTGTTCACAATGCTTGTTAACAAACATTTAGTGCCCCTTAGTAATCAGGCACTATTGGGCAATGGTACTATTAAGTTGAATTTTTTAAAATATATTTTATTGATTTTTTTTACAGAGAGGAAGAGAGAGGGATAGAGAGTTAGAAACATCGATGAGAGAGAGAATCATCGATCAGCTGCCTCTTGCACACCCCCTACTGGGGATGTGCCCCAACCAAGGTACATGCCCTTGACCGGAATCAAACCCGGGACCTTTCAGTCCACAAGCCAATGCTCTATCTACTGAGCCAAACCGGTTTTGGTTTAAGTTGAATATTATTATTTTTTAAATAATGTATTAATTAAAAACCCTTTAGGCATGTACTCTACAGGAGAACCTTATATTCAGCTGTTCCCTCTCCTCCCTGGGATGCCTTCCTTTTTTTTCTTTTTACATAGCTGACTATTGTCAGTCTTTGCTGGCAGCTCAAATATCACCTCCTCAGGGTATCTCCCCAACCACTAAGTTAGTATACCAGCCCCATCATCCGACTTACTCTTGTTTGCTTACATTATAGTCTTTAATTATGTTGTTGATTTACTTGTCTACTGTCCATTTCCCTTGAAGAATATGAGCTTCATGAAGGCAGGGACGTTCAGTCTTACTCAGCATTGTATTTTGAGCGCCTAGCTTTGCAACCATAGTGCCTGCCCCATGGTAAGAACTCAGTAAATATTTACCAGCAATGAAAACACATTGTTGTAACTACAGTAATATACAAGTTATAGAGTCTGGGAGGACTCTACCTGGGGGAGTGCGGACTGCTTCCCCAGGGGGGAAAGGCTTGAGCCGGGTCAGAAAGGAAGAATGGCCATTTGCCACATAGATGATGGAGGAAAAGGCATTCAATAATAGAAGGCAGAATATGTGCAGAGGCAAGAAAGTCTAAACTAACTATTATTAGTTCAGGGAATTCTAAGTTGGCGGGGCTGTGAAAGTTAAAGGTGCAGGAGACCTAAAAACACAGAACATTGAAACCAGAGAGGGGGCTGAAGGGGCTGAGCTTGGAGGGCGGACAGGGGCTCTGTGTGTTGTACTAAAGAATTACATGATGGGAAACTGTGAAAAAGGTCTAAACTGGGTGTGATATGATGAGATATTTTAGAAAGCTATCCACCAGAATGGTACAAGGGATACTGTGGAAGGGAAGGAGGAGTGCAAGCAAGATGAGTTAGGAAGCAATTACAGTTGTCCAGTTAAAAGATCCTCGTGGTCTGAACTCTGTAAATAACTCCATGGAGCCCTGGTCTCAGCTCTGGCTGGACCTCTGAATCGCCTGTGATTTTTGTTGTTGTTGTTGCCTTGAGGTGTGTGTGTGTGTGTGTGTGTGTGTGTGTGTGTGTGCGTGTGTGCGTGTGTTTTAAATAAAACAGAGAACCCTGGATTCCAGATTGAGGAATTGCCAGAATAGGGATACCTCCTCTCTCTGGACTGGGCCTTGCTGTAATTCTTATTTATAATGAGGAAGTTTCAGGACACTAAGAAACAGGGACTGGTCAAAGGATATTACTTTCTAGGTATTCCCCTTCCAAGAATATGCTGCATCACACTCATATACTGTCTATACTACTACCAGTCCTTCTTCAAAAATGGAATTCCGTAACCTTCCACCACTTTCATGGGCATGATCTGGTGATTGGAGATTTGGGAAAAGGGTTGAGGGAAGAGAAGTTCTGACCCCTTATCACCTCCCATTGGGCAGCAGTTGTGGGTCAGTGAGATATCAATCCTTTTCACTATCTGACATGTATAGAGTGCTGATGTCCAGACCTGTCTTTGTATCATTCCAGTCGCTGAAGGGAAAATTTCCCCCTATATCCTCTAATCCTATATAGTAAAGAGCTAATATGCTAATTAGACCAAATAGCAGAATGATCATCCGGACGACATTCCAGACAAATCAGAGGCTGTGAGGGCTGAGGCAGCAGCCCAGGCGGCTGTGAGGGCCTACCTTTGCACGAATTTTGTGCATCAGGCCTCTAGTAGAAACATAAAAAGCATGCCAGCATGACCTTCAAATAAAGAAACTATACTATAGCTATTAAATTTTCTCCTTCCTCTCTCATCTGTCCACTGAGGAACAGACACATGCAACAGTAATACTTAGGAGCAGTAGATAATATTAAGATGTTAAGTAGCATCCTGACAAACTCTTATAGGATAGAGTTGTGATGAGCTTGTTATGATAGAATGAAGCATTAACTAATTAAGATTTATCTTCATCATAATTGTAGGTGAAATTATTTTGGCTCTTCGCCAGTTAGATCTTCTTGAGAAAACTATTGTCATATACACCTCAGACCATGGGGAGCTGGCCATGGAACATCGTCAGTTTTATAAAATGAGTATGTACGAAGCTAGTGCGCATGTTCCACTCTTGATAATGGGACCAGGAATTGAGGCCAACCTACAAGTATCAGATGTGGTTTCTCTTGTGGATATTTACCCTACTATGCTTGGTAAGTAATGGAAGTCTATAAATCTTTATTTGTAATAATGCTGGAGCGTGAGGAAGCAAAGTAGTCAGAGGCCCTGCTGTCTTATTTGTAATCTTGAGCAACTCCTCTGTGAGTCAGTCCATATCTGAAATATGAGGATAATATTCCTCAGGTTCCTTCGGCCTTTACTCCCTGTAGTCATTTTTCCTTCCAGAGATTCACAGTCAGGATATGACTATCGAATAAGCCACTGAAGATATTCAGGTTCATAACGTCATAGATAGGATTATTTAATTTCTAGCAATGCAGATTACTATTTATTACTTTCTATTTTTTATTAGAAATATTTAATTAGACCTAAAAACACAGAACATTGAAACCAGAAAGGGGGTGGAGAGGGCAGCTACAGGCTCATTTTAGAACTATTCTGAGTGCTTGGCCATAATTAATGATAATTTTTCTATAGGAAGAAGATAGTTTGAATTTAAAAAACACACCTTAGAAGGAATTTTTGCATTATATTTAAATACCTTTTTTTTTACAAACTCTTTTTAAGTTAGACATTTGTCATGCTATTGTTTATATGTCTATATTTGATGAGGAAAATTGAAATTATTTTTCCTTAAATCAGTATAATCTGGGTTTTATCAACATATGTTCTGCAAAATACTAATTCCTCAAGGTACTGTTTGGGGGTAAAAAAAAGTTTTGTCATCAAATAACTTTGGGACACATGGAATACTATACACCACTTCTGAAGGTTTATGATATGTATCAGCAATAAATTTACATTTACAATAAATTCATCTATGTAATTTTAACCATTGTTTACAAATAAGTGTGACTAGTAAACCCTTTCTTATAACCATAAGAAACCATAATATCTCATGGAACAAATGTGAGAAACAACTGTGATTATTTAATCTCTCAGAAATATAGGACTGGTGCTATAAATTAATATTTGTTGGGGGTTTCCTGTGTGCCAAATACTGGTCTCAGAATTTCATATAAATTATCATATTGAAACCTAAAATAAGCCTATGAAATACAGGTATTATTATTATTCCCTTTACATATGAGGAAACTAAGATTCAAAATAGTTAACATTCCCAGGCATGGTTATTGGAATAAGCACTTGGATGCAGGCAATCTACTTATAAAATACATATACAGCCTCTGTGACCTTTAATGATGTCATTAATGAATGTCCAACTAATAAAAAAATAGTTATTTTAAAATATTGTATTATTTGTGTTATAGACATTGCTGGGATTCCTCTGCCTCAGAACCTAAGTGGATACTCTTTGCTGCCATTATCATCAGAAATGTTTGAGAATAAATATAAATTAAAAAACCTACATCCACCCTGGATTCTGAGTGAATTCCATGGATGCAATGTGAACGCGTCCACCTACATGCTTCGAACTAACCAGTGGAAGTATATAGCCTACTCTGACGGTGCTTCAGTATCTCCTCAGCTCTTCGGTAAATCTGTTCATATATTTCCTAAGTGTAGTATCACGTGTGCTGAGCTGACCTACATCGTGTTGCCTAAGAGAGCCAGTAATCATTGTGACATGAATATCTGCTGCTTCTCCTGGTGGGACAGTCGACAAAATATTGCCCATGTGAGGAGCAGATCCTTTGCAAATCAACTTCTGTATTTCAGAGCTAGTGCCCTAAAGCTTCTGATCGGACACTTAAGATCAAAACCACTGCTTTTCTCTGGTCCAGGTGTCTTCTAATACTCATGGTTACCTTTCCCAATCAGTAGTTAACACCTTCTTGCTTTCAGCTGTTCTGGAGGATTATTACCTATCTATATATATAAAATCCTAAGCAACCAGTCAACTGGTCAAAAGCTCAATCAGTCGCTATGACATGCACTGACCACCACGGGGCAGATGCACAATACAGGAGCTGCCCCCCAGTGGTCAGTGCGCTCCCATAAAGGTTGCCAGATGCTGGGCTCAGGAGCTCATGAGTGCAGCTGCGCCTGCCTTCGCAGCAGCACTACCAGCAGCCTGACGTGCCCCAAGGGGTCCTGGATTTCGAGAGGGCACAAGCCAGGCTGAGGGACCCCACCGGTATCTTACAGACTAGAGCTTTACAACACGACTAGATGAGAGCATTATCCTGCAAAATCTGTGAATTAATTTTAAAGCAGCATTATCAGAATTGAGGTTTTATTTATCCCTCGCCTTCTTTTTGCACATATTGTATGTACTAATGCCATTTCTCCCTGCATTTCCTTCCATGTTACAAAATTATTAACTCATAATTATTTTTTAGTTTCATGTCGACAAAGAAAGCATACTATTTTTTTTTTCTCGGCCTGTCAAAGTAAGCAAGGGGTCAAAGTCAGAAAGAATTAGTGCTAAGCCAGCTCACTAGTGATAAGGATTTTACTGTTTCTGCCATCTAAGTGTGGATCAGAAAAAATGGGATAGTGGGATGATGGTAGGGAGATAATTTGAAAAAACATTCAGAGAGGTATTTAACTTTTGGTACATGGTTTACCACTTATACTGGCCATCAGCCTACTATACTAAGAGGAACTGAAAACAAAAGTAAATTCTAAAATATCATCTGTTACAGAGTAATGACATCCTAAGAAATGTTCTTGTTTCAGGTAATTCTCTTGACAGGTATTTAATTTTTTTCTTTCAGATATTTCTTCAGATCCAGATGAACTAACAAATATTGCTACAGAGTTTCCAAAAATCACTTATTCTTTGGATCAGAAGCTTCGTTCCATTATAAACTACCCT
Organism: Vespertilio murinus; assembly: GCA_963924515.1. Classification (NCBI taxonomy): domain Eukaryota; kingdom Metazoa; phylum Chordata; class Mammalia; order Chiroptera; family Vespertilionidae; genus Vespertilio; species Vespertilio murinus. Next base: position 50,722,303 of record OZ004705.1, read on the forward strand.
AAAGTTTCTGCTTTTGTCCACCAATACAATAAAGAGCAGTTTATCAAGTGGAAACAAAGTGTAGGGCAGAACTATTCAAATGTTATAGCAAATCTTAGGTGGCATCAAGACTGGCTGAAAGAACCGAGGAAGTATGAAAGTGCAATTGATCAGTGGCTTAGTACCCATAGTCCTCCAAAAAACATCTCAACAAAAATAAGAAAATAATGTGCTGGAGCTATATAGAAATATGTTAAAAGATAATGATTAATTATGTGCTTTACGTGTTAGTTTTAAATGTAAACTTTTATTACAGGTATTTTTATTTTAAAGAATGTATATTCTTTTAAATAAATCATTTAGTATTATATATTTTCAAAAATGATTACTATTAACATCTCATTCTTAGCAACTTCTTACATCTTAATGGAAGTATTTAAAGGTTAAATCAGCCTAATTAGTTTGGCTCAGTGAATAGAGCATCAGCCTATGGACTGAAGGGTCACAGGTTTGATTCTAGTGAAGGGCATGTACCTTGGTTTCAGGCAGCTGACTGGTGTTTCTCTCTCTCATCATGTTTCTAATTTTCTATCCCTCTCCTTCTCCCTTCCTCTCTATAAAAAAAAAATCAATAAGTTATATATTTTTAAAAATCTCTTTAAAGGATAAAATCAAATAGAATATAAAGTTACATTTATCTGAATATAAAATGTAGAATAACTAACTATTATTATTACCTATGAACCGTAAAATAGTAATTTGTGGGTATTTGGTGGTATCTGATGAATTATTTGTATTTGATGGGACATGGTCTGTTTATGTGGTGCAAGTATTTGAA